>OY987255.1:75394136-76076287 GCA_963920725.1 Rhamphomyia laevipes | reverse complement strand
CTACTCGTGGGAACTTTATGGACCAAAATAATAAAAATATTCAAGAGATGGATGCTGCTCCAAGTTCATCAAATATAACAACGAAAAAGGATAATGAACCTAGTCAGTCTACACTCGCAGAGGATGTTATAAGTCCTCCAACGTTAGAATATGAATCTCCATTATTAGATGAATAAATGTTGACGACCCTCTCGCAAGGAGAAATGGCAGATCTTACACTGATTACCAGCAAGCTGAAGATCGTAAATGCTAAAAACGCGTCCGTTTCAGTTGTGCTGCAAAAAAAAAAAAGGTTTAAATGGCTTGTAAAGAATGGTCATAAACCTGCAGAGGCTAGAGTATTAGCCTTAGTTCCTGTAGAGCCTGTGAAGGCGGATCAGATGGAAGTATGCCTGAAGCTTCTGAGAAGAGGACGAAAGTAGCTGATACTGTCACTAATCCAGCTAAAGGTAAAGGGAATCCTATCCTGCAACCATCCAGAGGAACTGTTGACGATGGAACAAATGAGTTCCATTCAAGAATCCATCATGGATAAAATAGTAGAACGGAAGGATGCGGCCATTAAACCGAAGTTTCTTGGCTCTACTTTTAAACCAGGCTGGATTGTTTTGAACTCTAAAAACAAAGAGACAGCAGAGTGGGTCTCTAACACAGTTCCTGGTTTAAAACAATGGGAAGATGCAAACATCATCGCCGTTGAGGAGGAAAAAATCCCCAGAACGCAGATCGTCGCTGCACTTTTCCCTGCGTTCGCAGATACTGCGAACGACCGCATCTTGGGAATGGTACAGGGGCAGAACAAAGGTCTCATTACAGAGAGATGGAAAGTGTTACGTAGGGAGGCACATAACACCGCAGCCCAATTAACGATCTCCATCGATCACCAATCCGCAGTGCAGCTGAAGAAGATCAACTACAAAATCGACTTCAGATTTGGTTTTGTTCAGTTCAGGCTGAAAACCTTACCAAAAACGGTTGTAGCCACTGCCGATTCTAAGAGTGCGGAGCCGACAGTGAACAGAGATCTGACAAAGAGCCTCACAGTTCTGGTCAATAAGGACTCTTCACCTAAAGCCAGCACATCTAAAGAAACCAGTGGGACTAAACCAATTAGCTTGACCTCGAAAGTTTCGAAGAACGGGCCTAAGAAACCCGCAGCGAAACTCGCTAACACCAGCGGTAAGAAGGGTTCTGTAAAGACCCCGGTCAAAAAGCTGGTTAAATATAAAAAGCACTAATGGATAACAGTCGAATTTACTGTATCCAAATAAATCTCCATCATGCGA
The DNA here is from genome assembly GCA_963920725.1 of Rhamphomyia laevipes. Lineage (NCBI taxonomy): Eukaryota > Metazoa > Arthropoda > Insecta > Diptera > Empididae > Rhamphomyia > Rhamphomyia laevipes. The sequence continues at coordinate 76,075,001 of OY987255.1, read as the reverse complement.
AAGCTGCAACATCTAAGCTTAGCCGGAGATTTATTTTCAACAGACTGGATATAGCTCTTATCCAAGAGCCTTGGATTTTAAGAGGCCGAATTATGGGTCTACCAACAAAAGAATGTAAGTTGATATATAATAGTCAGCTTGACAATCCTAGAGCAGCAATTCTGCTCAGTAATAAATTAAACTTTCTTCCCGTTTCAGAGTTCATTTCTATTGACTTAATTGCGGTGCTAGTAGAGGTGCTGATGGAAAAGGGTAAGCAAGAGGTCATCTGGGCCTCGGCTTACTTTCCTGGAGAATCGGATGAAGCACCTCCCGATGAAGTTGTGAAGCTAATCAAGTACTGCAAGAAAAATAGGAAGCAGTTTATCATCAGCTGCGATGCGAATGCGCACCACATAGTATGGAGTAGTAATGATGTAAACAAAAGGGGTGAGTACCTCCTTGATTTCTTAATTTCTAATAACATAGATATGTTATTCTAATAACATAGATATGTAGGTTTGTTACTACTTTTATAAACTCGATTAGGCAAGAGGTTCTAAACTTAACCTTGGCCAGTCCGTTTATCACATCTCGCCTGATTAACTGACATGTCTCCAACGAACCTTCTATGTCTGATCATCAGCATATTAGATTCAGTTTTGAAGGCATGTACGAGTAGAAGGCATCAAATAAGGTTCCTAAACTTACAGACTGGAAGTCGTTCAGTGACTACATTGTGTCTGAGATTAGTCCCTTGAATAAACATATAGAATCCGTTTCGGATCTAGAACAAGTAGCTTCAGGGCTACAATCCCTACTAATATCTGCCTATGCAGCCGCCTGTCCCATTAAACATAAGGCTACAAACAGGGATGTGCCTTGGTGGAATAAGGAGCTAAGCAGGCTTCGGTCAAGGGTTAGAAAGCTTTTCAATGTTGCTAAACGTACCAACGAATGGAGCGAATACCAACGTATCCTAACGGAATATAACAAAGAGGTTCGTAAATGCAAGAGAAAGACGTGGAGAGATTTCTGTGAAGGGATTACCAATGTCCCTACCGCAGCTCGTCTACAAAAAGCCTTATCAAACGGTATTAGCCTCCTCGAAAAGCTTGACGGAAGCTACACTAAGAGTCGTACAGAAACGATTGAGCTGCTTTTGTCAACTCACTTTCCGGACTCCATTAATTCAATCGATGATAGTAATGGTGCTCTTGCAGATGGAATTGCTGCAACCACTGGACCTAGTAATCGGGTTGAAAGTCTATCAGGTATTCACACAGGGGCGTACGGTATCTTCCCGGCCCTCTTACAGAAGATATATTACCTGTGCTAGTTAAAATTTTTAGGGCTAGCTACGCCTTTCAGTACATTCTATCAATGTGGAGGATGGTTAATGTGGTGTTTATACCTAAGGCTGGAGGGCGCCCAGGTGCCCAGCCTAAATCATATCGCCTCATTAGCCTTATGTCCTTTCTTCTCAAAACAATGGAAAAGGTCATTAACCTACATATAAGGGAAGCGGCCCTTAAAATGTCACCTCTAAATAAGAACCAGTATGCTTACCAGTCTGGAAAATTAACGGTGACTGCCCTTCATGCCCTTGTCAATAGTGTCTAACGGTCAATCGCGGTTAAAGAAATCGCTCTCTGTGCCTTTCTAGACATAGAGGGGGCTTTCGATAATATAACCTTTGAATCCATAGAGAAGCTCCTACGATTGGCTGGATTAGGGCTATGCTAGAATGCCGCAGCATTACGGCTAGAACTGGAGAAGAATCGACCATGGGCAGAGCCATCAAGGGAGGAGTTCTTTCCCCACTGCTATAGTCTCTAGTAATTAATGATCTCCTTGACAAATTGTCAAATACGGGTTATAATACGCAGGGTTACGCTGATCATGATCAGAGGAAAACACGATGGAACTCTGAGCTCATACAAGGGGTCCTAAACATTATTGTGCACAGTAAGTGCCACGAGGAAGGGCTAAGTGTAAATCCTAACAAAACAATAATAATACCATATACTAAGAGTAGGAAGATGAACCTTAAATCTCCCAGATTAGGTGGTATTAATATTGAATTCTCGGATGAAGTCAAATATCTTGGGGTTAACACTAGATAAGGGACTTACCCGGAATTTGCACATCAATAAAACAATCGCGAAAGCCACTAGGGCGCTATGGGCGTGCAACTGTCTTATTGGGAAAACATGGGGGATGAAACCTAAAATGATACATTGGTCATATAGTGCTATCGTCAGACCCATTCTTACTTACGCTTAATTAGTACGGTAGCCAAAAACCACTCAAAAAACCGCACAAGCTTTGTTGCAAAAGGTGCAACGGCTTGCTTGCCTTGGCATAACTGGTGCAATGAAAACCTGTCCCACAGCTGCCATTGAAGCCCTGTTGGACCTCACTCCACTGCACTTGTAGATAAAGAGGAAGGCTCTCCTAGAGGCACTCACACTGCAGCGGACAACTCAACTGAAACCGGGTAATCTGGTTGGACATCTGCATATTCTGACAGAATTTCAAAAGTCTCAAGAGACTATGAACATGTCAGATTTTATGGAAAAAAGACTAACTTTTGATAAACCCTACAAAGTGGTCATTACGGACCGCAGTACGTGGAGCTCTGGGGGCGCATACTTGATAGGGGATCAATGGTTTGGTATACAGATGGTTCCAAAACAATTGGCGGAGTGGGAGCGGGCGTTTTCGGACCCCGATTCCGTCTATCAAAATCCTTAGGCAAATCGCCAACAATTTTCCAAGCGGAAACACACGCGATAGAGCTTTGTGCTAAAGAATGTATCAAAAAACGCATTCGTAGTGCAAACATAGTCATCATGTCGGATAGTCAGGCAGCCCTGAAAGCTTTAGATTCATACTCTTTTGAATTTAAGCTTGTATGGGAATGCTCATCCTCGCTCAAGCAACTGGCTATGAACAACAGAGTCTCTCTGATGTGGGTGCCAGGGCATGAGGGAGTTCACGGCAACGATATTGCCGATGAAATAGCCAGAACAGGAGCTAGCCAAGCCTTCATCGGTCCCGAACCCTTCTGTGGCGTATCAAAAAGCCACCTGCTGGAGGAAATAAGAAAATGGGAATATAATGCGAAATCCACCTATTGGAACAATATCCCAGGCTTACGCCAAAGGAAACGGTTCCTTGATTTCTCAAAAAAGAGAGCTAAAGAAGTCCTCACACTAAACAAAAATGATTTACGTATCATTACTGGCCTGTTTACAGGTCATTGCCCTCTAAGATATCACCTGAACAAGATCGGAAAGGCTGAAAACAGAGACTGTCGCTTCTGTTTGGATGATAACGAAACTGCGGAACACATCCTCTGCGACTGCGAGGCTATGGCCCGTAAAAGGCTCACACACCTTGGTAAAGGGTTTCTATGTTCTAACGACACCAAAGGTCTGACCGTCAGGAAGATTCTGGGCTTCTATAGGAGCCTGGATATCAACTGACTATCAATAGTTGGGTATGCACAATAGATCTGTCTATTTCGCAGTGTAGGGAGGCGGTAGTTTATCCTCTGCCTGAACGACCCCATTATTCCTAATAATAATAATATTTTTGGCCTCACTTTTTGGGGGTCCTATATGGCCGTCTTACCTGAAACATTACCCAACGACATGTACTCATTGAGACCTTTAATTTCATATCCCACATGATTTTTATTATTTTTGACCCCATTTTTCAGGCCCCACATGGCCTTTGTTGCCCTAAACGCTACCATTAATTGCCCCAAAGATACCTGTTCTTCCAGAGCTTTAATACCCCACATGATGTTTTTTTATTTTTGGCCCAATTTTTTGGGTCCCCACATGGCCTTCGTTACCCGGAACAATACCCAACGAGATATACTAATCAATACCTTTAATTGGATACTCCACATGATTTTTTTGGAAGTAGGCCAAACACATCGCCCCTCGCCGGGCCATGAAAATTATATGGCACCGAATGGGTAATAACACGAGCTTAAGTTCCAACTTTCAGTTACATCGGTAAAGCCGTTTAGGAGCTATGCCCAGGTGAGGAAAACATGAATTGCAAATTTAATAAAAGGAAATTAATAATTATTTAAGGACCCCACGTGACAGTAATGATTGTCTAATAATGCAATTGGTGTGTCTCTATGACAACACGATCTCTTAGTTAAATTTAAAAAGACTTCCTTAGCTTATGGCAGCAATGTCACTTCAGTAGATAACAACTGGCAGAGATTGCCTTCTTAGTTGTTAAGAAGTTTTTACTTTTCGCTTTATTTTCAGGACGGGTTGCCTCTATGTCAAATAAAAGTGATTGATTGACTTCTGATTGAAAAGTGAATTTTATTGATTATTTTCAGCTCTTATATACCCTAATTATGTTTATACAGCAAATTCTTATTCTATTACCTTTCTTACTTAAATTTAAGGAATTTGTCAATTATGCATATTTTTATAAACTAATATTATTTCTTATTCTAATATTTTATGTATATAAAGTGAAAATAAAAATTAATATCATGTTACAATTATTTTTTATACTAAAGGTGAATGAATGCATTACACCATCCACCTTAAAAAAAAAAAAATTATATAAAGAAAAATATTTAATGTTAATTTTTAATAATGAGAAAAAGTAAATTTAATTGAATTTCTAACTATAAACTTTAATATTAATGTATAAATATAATTAATTATATTATTATTTTGTTTATCAGTTATTTTTAATCTATTATTATAATTTTCTTTTATTTCATTTCCTATTTTAATTTTGGTATTTACACCATTTAATTCTACAACTTCATAGGGTCCTTAGGGTCCTACAACTTCATAGGGTATGGTGGTTCTAATTTTTTACGATTACCTACTTTTAACCATACAAAATCTCCAATCGATACTTTTAAAGTGTTAGTTGTCTTGTCATGTAATTGTTTCCGTTTAGTTTTTGCAAGGTCTAATAATATTTTTGCTTTTTTACGAGCTTCTTGTAATCGAAATCTTAGTTCTTCTGCGTAATTATTGTTGTAGTCTGCCGTAGGTACAATGTTGGTTCATCGTACAGTTCACCTTACCTTGGGTAGGGGGTGAACTAAAAAATATCTGTATTGGGAATGATGAAGACTTGGTTCTTGTTTTACTTAATGGTTTTTTTTGTAAAAATCGTTAAAAGCTATAAACTCTTAATACAATTTTACTAAGTTTCCAATTAGAAAGCTTGATTCCAAGTGACTTTTCCAATTTAGAACAACCATTTATATATGATTTTCACTTTGTGTCGTCATCGCTAATTTACATACAAATATAATTTTTTATTCGCGATTGCGACTCAAATTTATTAATCATGCATAAATGTTATGATAAATCTCTGTATTAAACAGTAAAATGCTGAATATGCATTATCAGCATATTCGCATTTCACTGTTACAAAATCATATAGTACACAAATATAAATTTATTTTTATATGAATTTAGAGCATTAGTGTATTAACCTTTTGATTTTGCAATCGGTCAATGAACAGAAATTCATCATGATGTGCAATGGACTTTAATTAGACCATTACACAACATTTCAATTCACAAGTTGAAATGATGAGTCCTTGAAGAGCACTTACCTTTTCAATGGAGTGTTGTTCCAGATTGGTCCAATTGAAATGAAACCTTTTTACAAATTTAATCTTAATTTCTAATTTACATTTCTCAATTAGTTTTTTTTTTTTTTTTTTTTTAAACCATATTGTTGTAATTACCGAATTTCGCACTCTCATTTCTTTTGTTGAGAAATTTCACCTTCCCGTAATAGGATAGGCTCGGACGTTTACATTTACAAACAATTTTACAAAACAAATATTTATTTAATTATTCAAACATAATTTTTTTTTACAGTGTAATAACAATTTCATTTAATAATTCAAACATTTTTTCAATAATTTTACAGTATAATAATATAAATAAAAAAAAAATTCTTAACAGTGTACTACTATAAATACAACTAATCTTATTATTTAATAAAAAAAATTGTTTACAATTTTTTTCTCTTTTTTCATATGTATCTATTAAAAAATATTATCTTATACAATACAAATTTTATCTTATACTTTCATTCTCATATATGTATTACTTTATATAAATGATCTATGAATTACCATTTGACTACATTTTCTTATCTACATAAGTAGTAAAGGAAGCACCCTTAGTGTATAAATCGCACTTTTTGCTAAAGACAACACGCTTAACAGTTCCACACTCAATACACCGTAGTACTAGAAACCAATGCATTTAATGGGTTTAAAAGGGCACCATATACAAAACCAGCTATACAATCCTGTCCCCTGATTGGCCGGGGGCCGGTCCTGTGCTGTTGTGTTTACAGGTCTGTGGAATGTCTGTAATATACCAGTAGAGTAAATTTGTTGTATGAAATTTGTATTTAGTATGGAGAAAATGTGAATGCACCGGTAGAGTAAAAAGCGACCTGTTAATTGTGATATGTTGTCTCGGTTTTGTGTGTATGGTTTACACGGTCACACTTGTGTTTGTTTTTTGCGAGTTTTGTTTTGGAGTTGTTTGTACCCGCCTTTGTAAACAAAAAAAACTGGTAAGTATCAGGCGCAAGCTTGTTAAAAAGCACATGGTTAAGAAGCATGTGGTTATTGAATGCGTTCTGTTTGTTGTTTTCTCTTTAAAGTGTATTCTTTTTATTTGGAATTTGTGTTTTGTTATGGTAATCCGTTGCGGCCGCCTTTTTTTTTGCCAACAAGCAAATAAAAAAGTATCAGGCGCAAGCTTATTCGTAGTAAGTTAAATATAACAAGCACATGTTATTTTGTAAACAAAAAAAAAGTGTTATGTAAATGTAAAAATTTGTAATTGAATATACTCTCGGGCGTAAACAAAGAAAATAAGTTGATTTTGAACTTGATTTTTATTTGCAAAGGTTATGAAATATATGAACTTAAAGTTTTTTTTGTGATAAGCAAAGTCAATGTGAGATTTTGATTTTGATTTTTGTATTTTTTTACATCTTTATATTATATTAGAAAATGTAAAAAAAAACGAGTTTATTAAAAATGAATATAATATTGATTTTTTAAAATATTGAATGCTACAATAATAAAAATAAATAAAATTTAAATTTCATCTTTATATCAGTTTTTTTTTATTTATTTAATAGATATAAGATTGATATTGAATTAAAAATTAGACCTATAAGACCCATACAATAAGCTAAATATTTTATTTTGTTATGTTGAACAGTTAATTTGCCATCTTCTTTTTTTGGTGATCCTCTGTCTGTTGTACCACAAACATCAATACACTCGTTTTTATGTTTTTGGAAGTCGTCAGAAAAAATGTAACAATTAGGAGAATATTTCTTATGTTCATCTGAAACAATATCGTCTTTAGACCAATGTGATATCTGAACATTACAGTAGTAACACTGTACAATATCACCAAAGTTTAAATAAAAAAATCCATTCGATGCCAATTCTTTAGGCCTTATAAAAGTCTTAGGCCAAATCTCAAATGTTTTAAGTCGTTCTTCTTCTTCACTTAATAATGTCATTTCAAGAAATTCTATTTTATTATAAATACCATTGTCAAACCACAAACGGTATTTATACTTTTTTTTATCTTAGTTATGGGTAATAGGAATTCAAAAATTAAAACTACGTACTATAATAAGGAAGGACCGAATATATATGGTTCTATTGCAAAAATCCATAATGCTTTAAGAAATAATAAAATAAGCCACAATAAAATAAAGGATTGGCTTAAATCTCAAGATGTTTATACATTACATTACCCTGTAAAAAAAATTTCCCTCGGAATCACTATGTAATACAAGATATTGACCAATTATGGGAAATTGAGTTATGTGACATGAAAATGTATAAGAAAGTTAATGATAACTTTACATTTTTGTTATCGGTCATTGATGTATTTTCGAAATACGGTTGGGTAGTACCTTTAAAAAATAAAACTGGTAGAGAAATAACTAAAGCCTTTCATAATATTCTTGAACAAAGTGGTAGAAAACCTATTACAGTTCAATCAGACAAAGGTAAAGAATTTAGGAATTCAAATTTTCAAAATTACCTAAAAGACAATAATATTCGACAACGTTTTCCCAGCATTTTATCTACACAAAAAGCTGCAGTTGTTGAACGATTTAATCGTACAATAAAAGAAAAAATGTTTAAATATTTTACAGAAAGTGCTACTAAAAGATATATTGATATATTGGCAAATCTTGTAAACTCTTATAACAATTCGATTCATAGTACAATAAAAATGAAACCAGCAGATGTTAATCGTAGTGATGTAAAGCAAATTTATCAAATCTATAAGAATCTGTATAAAAAAGATCCCCAAATTAATGTAAATATATTCCAAGAAGATTATGTGCGTATTGTAAGAAAAAAGGCAATTTTTGAACATGGCTATACACAAAAATGGACAAAGGAAATTTTTCAAGTTTATAAAATTAAAAATAGAGAACCATATCCCCTATTTATTTTAAAAGACTTGAAGGGGCGAGAAGTTGAAGGCAGATTTTATTATCAGGAGCTTCAGAAAATACATAAAAAATGATAGTTTTTACTCACCCATTTACAATGATGATTGCAGGGCCGTCGGGTTGTGGCAAAACTACATTTATTTGTAAATTAATTAGAAACATGGAAACATTTATTAAGCCTGTACCAAAAAAAATTATATGGTGTAATCCTGAATTTAGTGCAGTACCTAAAAGTATACGAAATTTGGAATATCATAATGAAGTGCCCGAAAATATAAAGAATGAAAATAATGAACCAATATTGATTGTACTGGACGACTTAATGTTAGACTCTTACAATACAAAAATTTGTGAATTATTTACTAAAGGATCACACCATCGAAATTTGTCAGTTATTTTAATAACCCAAAATGTATTTCATCAAGGAAAGCATTGTTGCGATATATCACTTAATTCCAAATATTTGGTACTTTTTAAGAATCCTCGAGACAAATCACAAATTGTACCTTTAGCCACACAAATTTTCCCTGAAAATTCAAAAGAATTTCAGAGAGTATATAATGAAGTAACATCGATCGCGTATGGTTATATTATATTAGATTTGACACAAGACACCAACGATATATTTCGATTTAGATCAAATATACTTAATCCAAAATATTTTGAATGTTATTGTACATTAAAACAATTAACAGAATTATCTGACAAACATGAAACGTTTGAAAACAAATCATCATATGTTACATGTGTTAAAAAAGTTTAAACCAAAATTGCGTCAAATCTTGCTTAAAAATTGTAATTCAGAAGTTATTAAAACTATTTGTGAAATTGCTATAAATATCCTGAATGGAAACCACAAAGTGTCAAAACATACTTTTAAACATTTAAATAAGAATAAAAAAATATTGCGTTGCTTAGCTTGTCCTAAAAAAACAATAAACATAAAAAGAAAACTTATTATACAAAAAGGTGGTTTTTTACCTATGTTAATAGGTTCTGTATTATCAGGAGTAGTAGGTAATTTGTTATCTAAGTATTTAAAAAATGAATAATCTACAGCGAATGATTGTTATACCGCCGGAACTGTATACAAAACTCAAAGATAATTTTAATAATGATGCTGAACTCTCACACCTTGATAAAAGTATGAAAGAAATAATAAAAAATAAAAAATTGTCCGATAATGAAAAGTGGTACGTATATCGTCAAAATCTTGTAAAATTTGCTAATAAAAAAAGACAGTATTTGCAACAAAAACCTTATAGTAAGCAATATCAATTACAACAAAAACCCTATACTTCAAACAGTGTAAATAATAAAAAAATATTGTCAAATATGAGTACACAAACCAAACTATATCTACCACAAGTTAGTAATAGAAACAAAAAGATTCAACCAGAATTATCAACTAAAGAAATAGCAAAATATCTCCAATGTCGTTGTAAGCAATTAAGCCATCTTTCCAATGCATACTGTTAATATTGTTACAAATATAATTTTCTTGATGAGTGTTAGCATCATTTAATTCTTCTTGAGGATATGGTGGTTTGAAAAAATATAGAGTTGGAATTAGTGAACCTTGTTGCAGTATTGCCAATTCTTTTACAAAATATTGTCGCCCATTTCCTACTATAAACTGAAGATCAACAAATAATATTTGTTTATTCATTTTTAAAAAAAAAACGTTGTTTCTAATGAAAAGTTAAATACAAATAAACCACAAAACATGTTTTCACATATTATATACATACTTTATTCCTTTTTTTCTTGTACATTATTATTATTATTACTTAAAATATAGAATACAATTATTTTTTAGCATTAAAACGATTTATATTGGAATTAATAGCCATATAGGATTGTTTCGAAGTTGTCACCTACACATATTCTTTTTGTAAATGTGATACCAAACTTTTTATTCGTTGCTTCTGTAATAACTTGAAAATGTTTTTTCTCTTTATTTTATGAGCATCATGAACTGTATATGATCCTGTGGACATTGGATCCATAATTAATTTTTTCAAGTTGTCGAAATTGAGTATCTTTTTGTTGGTTAAATTGCAAGTAATACCTTTACATTTTGCAATTTCTCCCGATTCGTTGTTTTCAGGATTCCAATATTTATAAGAATAACATTTTGGACCTGTTGAAACAAATTCAGTAATGAAGGTTCTTGGTCCATAATCTGTCAATTCATTTGTGAATTGTCCTAAAAAGTTACCTGTGGTAGGTTTATATACAGAATCTTTGTTTTCAAGAAATATAATAGAATCTGTATCGCAATACAGCACATTTTTTCCAATTTTTTCCAATTCTCGGTACAACATTATACGGGCATGTGCTGTTGTATATATACCTACGGGTAAAGATACATGGTTTAGTGGTGGTATACAGTCAGCATTGTTGTATTTCCACTTAATCCAGATTTGATCTTCTCCAGCAATAAACAATTCTTCAATTTCAATACCTGGAGAGTGTATAAGAGCGTTAAATTTTTCAATCGTTGATATTACACTAGTGATTGAAGCTTCTGAATCAGTTTACCCCAAAGTAAATTGAGGCTCAACTTGGAAGTATTGCGATACGAGGGGTTTGGCTTAATTTTTAATATATCCAGCAGAACATTTTCGGTCTCGAAATATGCTTTGATAAAAGCTGTTTTCTCTTCTTCGGAAGTATTACAACCTTGCGGAAATCCACTAGCTTCTTGTTTAAGTTTAATGAACGTATTCATATATTCGGCAAACAAGCCCCCTTTTTTGCTTACAGGATCATATTTTGTTGTTTCGTATTCCCATACTTCATATAATTCCAATATTTTATAACCTCTTTCTAAACTTAATTTTACTTCTATTGCTGCCCACGTCCCAACTAAACTACGTTCATCAGTATTGTGCGTACATGAGTCAGTCAAGTTTCCGTTCTCTCCGCATGTTCTACATAACAAAAAGAGTAGTTTTTGATTAAGTCTTATCGGTAGAACGGGTATATACAATTTTCTAGGAGCTAAAATGCGACATTTTATTATTCCGTCAATTTGTGTAATATCGGGGATATTTTTACATTGATCTCTATTATAGATCTTAGGATGACCAATAGGGTATTTACAATTTTTATTTACATAAGGGTATAAAGAAGTAAAATCTAAGTAACTAATTTCATCACCAGGTTTGACTTTAGCGTAAAGTTTAAATATTTCAGTTCGCCCTCCAAATATTGTATCTCTAGGTTCTAAAGCATTATACAAAAGAAGAGGGTTGTTATTTAGGTTTTTGTTTATTAAGGGGTTCTTTTTCAAAAATTCTTGAAAATCACATTCCCACATAGTTATTAGATTGAATTTTTTTAATTTCAAAAATTCATCTCTAAATAAATGACTTTCATATTTATTTTCAAATGTTCTACCGAATATTATTGCGGTTCTATTATGGAAACACTTGGGACAGCCATGATAAAAACAACCTAAAAATTCATATACTGTATTTGTTACTGGATTGTATACATCAACTTGAAAACCACAGTTTGGTAAGACTTCTTCAAATTTTATATCCCCGTTTACTTTTTCATTTTCAAAAATTAGCCACTTTTGTCCAATAAAAGACTGATTTTTATTAGGCTTATAGTTATTACTAGGTGTTACACCTAGTGTATTTTCGGGCATGAATTTTTTCCTATAAACAAGCATTACTGCTTGTGCAATTGTAAAACTTTCAAGAAAAGGATTTATATCTATCAAAGATACAAAATCAGACATGAATCGAAGATAACCTTTACGAAGGATGTTTACATCCCCCTGACAATATTTAATAAGTTCGTTACGGTTATTGCAAAAAAATTTAACTCAGGAATATCGCCTATATAATTATAATTTTTATTTATATTAAAATAATGGGGGTAATCACCTTTACTAATTCCTTCTAAACCAAAAGTTTTAGGGAATTTTGCCAATGCCATTGGTAAAAAATTTAAGGAGTCTATAAATGAAATATTTTTATCAAATGTAATTTTAAGTATTTTAAGTCCACCTAAAACCGGTTTGATAGGTTTATTTCTTTTCAACAATTCTCTTATTATGAATTGCCCATCATAACTTTTAAAATTATGTGCTATACAGCAAACTTTATTTTGTACGTTGGCATTAAGATTTAACAAAAAATCTATAAATTTTTTTATACAATCACCATCAATATCATTTTCAAAGATGTGCAGCCTTTTTTTACAATTTTGACAATTATAATCATCGTCGTCAATTGAATGACAAAAATGGCACACCTTATTTACAACACATAAATTGGGTATATGTTCAAAACTAGTTGAATTTATTTTATGATCTTGTGTACATTCAATGTCGTAAAAAATTATAGTATATTTTTGTGGTCTTTTTTTTGTATATTTTTTTATAAAACATTGATGGGTTTTTTCTACAAATTTATAACATATATTACAATACTTTTCATCACATGAGTGAGGAGTATAATTTCGTTTAGTGAGATCATAATATTTGAAACAATTTGGACAGACTTTCAGCATATCACAAACTAAACCTTTGCCGTATTTTTTTTTTTTATGGTTTTCGTAGCACTGTGTACCACGAAAAATTCTCAGACAATTATTGCATTTACATGCAACCGACACAAAACTACATGGAGGATATACTTTGCAATATTTACATATTTCTGTACAGTTATGAGTACTTGAAAATAACTTATTACAAAATTTACATTCAAAGTTTTTACCATAGAAAGATTTTACGTTTTTAATAGTAACATAGTGTTTACAATTTTGAAAATAAAATAAATTTATTTTCTTTATACCTTTTTCCTGTAACCGTATTATTTTTGTACTATCTGCTTTATCTGTGTACACCGTGATATAATATTCTGGATTTTTTTTTTTGAATTTTAAAAATATCCTCGATATTACACTCAAGATCTGACGTAATAATATTTGACTTTTTTAAAAGTTTGTTAACTTCTTGTGATAGAAACTTAGAATTTTTACGTAAACATTTCTTTAAAGCTTCACTGTTATTATCAGCCAAATATTTTCCAATAATAATAGATTGTGGTAAACAATTAGTAGTGTTTTTTGAACCAACATCTATTATGCTATTGGTTTTTCTTTTAAGGATTTCAAAGTCGGTCATGTGCTTTATATCTAACCGTCCCTTACCCGAATGCACTTGTATGACTTTAGCAGAAATTTCAAGCAAATCAAATGAATTAAACGATTGATTTGATTGCAAAACTGTGGCTAATAAGTCCGTAATCATTTCAGAAGTAATGATTGAAATTTTCTTAAAAGATAATCCAATGGGTTTTGTATTTTCTATTGACGGAATAGTGATCTGTATACCCATTAGATCGTCTTTAGAAAAATCAGATTTAATGATTTCCAAAATACTTTGAAAACATTTATCTAACCAGTCAATTATGGTCATAGAATCGTCAGTAAAATCATTAAATTTAAAAGTAATGTCCCTAGTACTAACCTTAAATCTATTATTAAAGCTATCTATTTGTCTTATTATACTAACATATTTTTTTTGCCGCCCCTCTCCTTGTTGTACAACGTCTACTCCTGCTGCTGCAATATAAACGTCCAATATATTACAAAAAAAACTCTTTGAACAAAATAAGTAAAAGTAAAGGATTAAATTTTATCTTCGTGCATCTGAAATAAATAAATAAATAAATATGCAATGTCAATAATAACATATTATTGTTATTATTATTATTATTGTTAATCTTATGCAACTTTGTAAAAGTTGTTTCGATTAATTTTTTTTTCATATATAAATGAACTCATCTTTTGAGACTCTACCAATATATAAAATATCATAACTATGGCTAAAGAACAAGGTATAAAGTATTATCAACATCCCAACTACTATAACATACTTAACATCAACGATGACGAATATCATAATGATGAAAATGCTCTTATTATCCAACAACCACCAACATTAGCAAATTTGGCTCTAAGGAAAGCTTTTAATTCCTACATATATACATATGATGATTGGTGCGAATGTCATGAAGATGAAGTTTTAAGGAATCTTTACCAAATGGACTCTCAAAAATATTATATGGAGTTTATGAGTGCGGCAATATATATTAACAGTCAACGGACCTTATGCAAAAAATACACAATTCGTCAGATTCTACAATGGTGCAGTTCACAAGAGGTATTTATGAAAAGGCGCATCTTACTTGATCCTATATTTAAAGTCTTGATATACAAAAATAAATAAAAAAAATTAATAGATTTAATTTTATATTACAATAAATACAATAAAAAATAAATAAAAGTTACATAAATTTCTTTTATTTTTTTTTGTTTACAAAGTTTTTTTTTTGTTTACAATGGCGGGTACAAACAACTCCAAAACAAAACTCGCAAAAAACAAACACAAGTGTGACCGTGTAAACCATACACACAAAACCGAGACAACATATCACAATTAACAGGTCGCTTTTTACTCTACCGGTGCATTCACATTTTCTCCATACTAAATACAAATTTCATACAACAAATTTACTCTACTGGTATATTACAGACATTCCACAGACCTGTAAACACAACAGCACAGGACCGGCCCCCCGGCCAATCAGGGGACAGGATTGTATAGCTGGTTTTGTATATGGTGCTCTTTTTAACGCATTAAATGCATTGGTTTCTAGTACTACGGTGTATTGAGTGTGGAACTGTTAAGCGTGTTGTCTTTAGCAAAAAGTGCGATTTATACGCTTCCTTTACTACTTACATATACTACCTCCTTCCCCTCTAGTACAATTTTTTTTTTTTTAAATTGTTACCCAATATATAATTCTAATTAAATTTTTAAAATATTAAAATGCCGTATGTGCAAAAAAAATCCTTAAAAACTCATAATTTACTTAATTTATTATTCATTATAATTCTAATTGTTGAATTAAACTCGTCAAAAATTTATTACGCATTTTACGTTTTTAATAATTAAAAATAAAAATTATAATTTTAAAAATATTAAAATCAATCAAAATTTTACATTAAAAAAAATCAAAAATTTAATATATTTCAACAATGGAAACCATCATCGTTTCGATCTCTTGTTTTGCCAACGGAAGAAGCGCTCGCATAGGACGTAAATATAATTGTGATCTGTGCGAACGTTTCTTCCATACACTGACAGATTAAAACAAACACTATGCCGAAACAGGTCATAAGCGGGTGCATTTAACGATTTAACAGCTATGGTAATATTTATAAATTTTTCAATATTTAATCTTTTCTTACATTTCTTTCTTTATTTCAGAATAATATATCATCAACTATTAAAAAAAATATCTAAAAAATATCTAAGAATTCATTAAAATTTATACATGTATTTTTGTTATTAATTTTTTTTTTTTGTAAATATAATAATAAATATAATAATAAATACTTAAAATTGTATACATTTTGTGTTATTTTTTTTTTACTTGTTACTGTTGACTGTCTATCTGTCCACTCTTATTTCGTCCGTATCTGTCCACGTCTTCCTAATATCCCTCTTTAAAAAATTTAACTTCAGTGTTGCACCAAAAAATTTTGTTGTGCATAGAATTTGTTATAACTATAAATTTTTATTTATTCGTTTCATTATTGACGTATACATTTATTGTGACCTATGGAACAAAAGAATATGTGGCACATGAGAGTGTCATATATATATTTTTTTTATATAAACAAAGGAATTCCAAAGCTAATACAAGTGTCTTCATTTAATGTTTAATTAAATTTCATAAAAAAAATGAAAATTAATTAAATCGGGTCCAAAGACACTGCAAGGAACTAATACATATTTATTAGGAACTGGTCAAAAGCGAATTTTAATTGATACTGGTGATTCAAATATTCCAAATTATAATTTATAATTTACGAAAAGTTTTAAATGATGAAAAAGCAGAAATTAGTACAATTATATTAACACACTGGCATCATGATCATATTGGTGGTGTAAAAGATATTATTAAAATTGAATCAACTCAGGATTGTAAAATTTGAAAATATCCACGTAATGATGCAGCCGATATATATGAAGAAATACCACAAAATCTTGAAGTAGCTAAATTGGTAAACGGACAAACATTTGAAGTTGAAGGTGCTAAAGTTAAAATTATCCATACGCCAGGTCATACAACCGATCATGTAATATTAACAATGGAAGATGGTTCATTATTTAGTGGTGATTGTATTCTTGGTGAAGGTACAACAGTTTTTGAAGATTTATATGATTATATGAAAAGTTTATATACCATTTTAAATATAGCTCCTACAATTATATATCCCGGTCATGGAAATGTTATTAATAATCCAATTCCAAAAATTCAATATTATATTGATCATTGAAATGAAAGAGAAAAACAAATATTACAAGTTTTTGAAATAAAGCTATAACGAAATGGATATTTTATGAATTATTTTACTAGCATTGAATTATTTTTTAAGAATCAATAAATTAGTAAATTAAAAGTAATTTAAAAATTACAATTAATTTGTCGGTAAAAGTGTCAATCGTTTCAATCTTATATATAAAAAATTAGAACAATCTACTAATTATTTTTTATATTTTAGGATCTATTTTCCGGAATGGTTGGTTCAAAACCAAAAATAATAACGAAAATGAAATGATCAACTCTACCACCAGGATTAATCGTAAGAAGTTTAATAATAACTCTATCAATACTAACCTACAGTTTATATAAACCGAGTTAATTTTCTTTTGTAATTTTTTGTTATTGTTAGTTTAATTAAGTCTTGGTATAAAAAATTAGGGTTGTCAACCCATAACAATTAATTTAAGTATTTTACTAATTTTCTATTAACAACGCTATTTATTTCAAATCACTTCAGCTCGCAGTACTGTAGTGATTTGTACTATTTTAAAGAAATTTTACTGCCACTATAAAAAAAAAATAAGATTATTATTAAAAAATTTAAGAATTAACTAATTTAAAAAAAAAAATTAATTACTAATTTATTTATTTTTTAAAAATAAGAATTAATAATTAATTAACCAATTTAAAAAAAAAAAAAAGTATTAATTAACTTCTGAACGATAACGTTTGTAGAGTTAGTGATTCCGAGTCGGTCGAATAAGATTTGTTTTTTCCATTAGTTCTAATTTTCGATAAGTTTGTTGTCGGAATTTTGGGCAACGGTATTTTTGGTGGTGTATTAATATGAACTATCTCTATTGGTCGCGACATTTCTATTGGACTGGAAATTTCTATAGGACTGGAAATTTCTATTGGTCTTGAAATTTGCATTTTCCTTCGTTTTAGCGTTACGTCTAATGGTTCTTCATAAAATTCGTCATTGTCATCTATATTATGTAAATTTTCTCTATTATGTTTTATTTGTCTTCCGTCTTCTACCTTAATTCTAGTTTCTTTATTACTCATACAATATTGTATAATTTTAATAAATATATATAATATTATTATTCCTGTTAATGTCCCCGTTATTATAAAGTTAGTCATCGTTCCTGTGCGTAACAATTCAATCTGTTGTTGTCTTTTCTTTTCAGCACTAATTTCCTCTCTTATATTGTTTATTGTTTTGCTACGTTTATTAAATTCCCGTCGTAACTCGTCCGGTCCAAGTGGTTGTTTTTGTAAAATTATGTATAGATGGTATTTTTCCAAAAACATAACTTGTTGTCCCCCCAAGTTGTCGGTGCTTTCTGTCAAAATAAGGCATTTCTAGCTGTCCTAATATAAATGAACATTTCTTAGTTATTCTAAGAATACCTGTCCCTATTACTGTATGTTTGTATGTATTTGGATTACAGAAACTTGTCACGTCTTGTTTGTCAAAAAATATAAACAGCCATGTGTTTAAAGTTTGTAAAGGTACCACATGACTTGTCAATTGTTTAACGGCAAGGTATTGACAACTGTTATGTCCGTCCCTGTTTTCATGAACTAAAAAAATGTTTAGAATACAATTATTAGATGTGTATAATAATGCTTTAGGGTGAAGTTGCCTACATACTCTAACCTTTTCATTCATTGCTCCATTAATAGCTTGACATGCTATATTGAATTCAACTGTTGTATAATAAATAAATTGATTTGCTGAATTGTTAGCAATGTAGTCCCAATCACTTTTTATAACCGTGAGCTGATTATTATTAGTCAGTTTTGGAAGAGGATTAATTTTGTATAAATAAAATTCCTCTTTATTTAAAACATTAATTCTAATCCTAACTCCTAACTCATTTTCCCAGTGACCTAGATCTATTTGTGCTAATTGATTTATTATTTCTGTCGTATATAAATATGAATGTCCTTCCTGATTTGTCATGTTCTTGATAATGTCCACTAATAATTGTGAATCTACTACTAATGGATGTATTTTGTGCTGTTGCAATGAATTAATTATTTCACCTTGTTCTAACATATAATCCTGTATTCTTTCCAATTCTGCCAAAACAAATATTGCTATCCTATGTAATTCAATTTCTGCCCATACTTCGTCTATGTCAGTCTGCATTCCTTAAAATTCTTTTGTAATTTTTGTTCTAATTTCCCAAGTCTTTCCTCTATTTCTAGTGCACGTATTGTCAAGTTGCACGTAACTTCCCTAACAAATTCAAAATTTGAAGCTACGACCGCAGTCTGTTTGTCCAATAAATCCATTACTTTATCTCCGTTTTTACTTAACTTTTCTAAACTATTGTAAATTTGGTCTGAGTCCCCCTCGTCCATTGTTCCGAATAACATTTTTGAAACTGTCCCAATTATATTTAGTGCCCCCTTTTTCGTCTTCTAAAATAGTGATTTACCCCTTCCGTTGTTTGTTTTATTTTATTTGTCCAAAGATTAATTTCATGTTTAAATATATTACATTTTTGTGATTTTACATGACTTAATAATTGTATACATGTAGTATCTACTTTACTTATTAAAGAATCTAAAAAATCCGCCATTTCCTCCTCCGAGGTTAATTGTAATTTGGTATAGATGTGAAGAGAATCCCGATATTTTATTGTTTTTCCCATATGATCAAATAAAATTTCCGTGTTTTTTATCTCCTCGATTTCGACTGGACTTCTTTCTCCAAGTGTTGCTAGCATAAGCAACCAAATTATGCTCACTAGTAACATTCTAAAAACTTAAAAAAAAAATCTATCAACTAATGAATTTTTACTGATACAAAAAAAAATCCCAATGTGTTATTAAATTTAATTACTAACTAAAATATATATATAAAAAAATAGTCTGTTCTTAGTCTGTCCATTTTTTTATTCGGTTGTTGTGAACTCGTCGCGTTTTATTGCCTATTTTAATGGTTGTATTTAGGGAATTATGTATTTCTATAACTTCATAAGGTCCTAACCAACCTAAACTTAATTTATTTGCTTTGTTCGCATTAACAAGTAATACTTTGTCTCCGATTTTGTAATTTTCTTTTTTCGCAGATTGGTCGTAATATTTCTTTGATCGCATTTTACTTTTTATTAAATTTTCCTTGGCTAATTGATGAATAGTTTGTAATTTATTTTTGGTGATTAAACAAAAATCGTCATGATTATATACTGGTTCTGGTTTTCTTTTACATATACTGGGTAACGGATCACAAAACCCATATAATATATATAACGGAGAAAATTTGGTTGCCTCATGTGGTGTGTGATTGTGTGTAATTCATCCCAATTCAACCATTCATCCCAACTTTGTACGTTTTTATTTACCATTATTCGAAGATATTGCACTAAAGGCCCATGTCTTCGTTCTAGAGACCCATTAGATTGTGGATGGTACGCTGTAGTTTGTATTTTCTTTATTTTAAGCATTTTACAAAGTTTTTTGAATAAGTCACTTGTGAAATTTGTTCCTTGATCTGTTATTAGTTTCCTAGGTATGACTGAATATCTCAGTATAATATGTTTATAAAACGCTTCCGCTACAGTTGTGGCTTTCATGTTGGGTATGGCTACACAATCCAACATTTTAGTCAAGTCATCCTGAAATGATAATATGTACTTATTTCCATTGTTGGTAATAGGAAGAGGTCCAACGAGATCTATGTAAACTTTATCAAAAGGTTTTTTAGCGGTGTCCGTTATAGCCATTTCAATTTTGGCAATTTTACCACGTTAAGCCTTCTGACATTTATGACAAGCTTTAATGAATTTTCGTATAGTTCGTATCATATTTTTCCAATAGTAAAATATACGCACTCTGTTATATGTTTTAACCACTCCCATATGACCTCCTAGAGGGAGTCATGATATTCCTTTAAAATGGTATTAATCTCCTCTGTTGTATGTAATTAAATTTTCTTAGATAAACCTTCCTTTATTGCTGTTATTTCCTATCCATCCCCTTCTTCTTCAGATTCTTCCATTTCTATTGTGTTATCATTTTTCCCATTTTCCATTAGTTTATTTGCCTGAGCTCTAGTCACTATGTTAATACGAGCTTCCATTGACTTGCTATTTTCATTTTCTAATTTTCCATTATTTTCGTCATATGGTATTCTACTAAGTGCATCCACATTCGAGTTTCGTTTACCTGGCTTGTAATGAACCGTATAAGAATATTCTGATAATCGCATTTTCCATCTATTCAACCGACCTTCTGGATTTCGTTTATTGAATTCACTAATCAAAGGTTTATGATCAGTGTAAACAGTAAAATCCCTACCAAACAGATAACACCTGTAGTTTTGTATGGCCCAATAAATGCCCAACATTTCTTTTTCGATTGTGCTATAGTTACGTTCGGCTTTATTCAATACTCTACTGGCATATGCTATTTGGTGATCTTGACCCACTTCTCCTTGTGATAGCACAGCGCCCAGTGCTGTATTACAAGCGTCGGTTGTTAGTATAAATGGTTTCGTAAAGTCAGGATATTTTAACAATGGTGGTTGTGTTAACAATTTCTTAACTTTTTCAAACGCTATCAGTCCAAACAATTTTTTTTCCTTTGTGGCTATTTTGTATAAAGGGTCGCCAAGCTCAGCTAAATTAGGCATACAAGATCTGTAATAATTTACTAGACCCAAAAACGATTGGAGTTGGGTAGTAGTTGTTGGTGTTGGAAATCCTTCTACATAACTCGTTTTTTTCAGGATCTGGTAAAACCCCATTTTCCGTACACTTACGACCCAAATAAACTACTTCTCTTCTAAGAAATTTACATTTTTCTGGTTGAAGCTTTAAGTTATTTTGCCTTAATCGTTCCAGTACTGCTCTTAGTTTATTTTGATGGTCTTCTAAATTTCTTCCATAAATAACGATATCATCTAAATATACGAAGCATTTAATTCCTTGTAAACCAGATAAAACGTAATTCATTAAACGTTGGAAAGTAGCTGGTGCCCCTGTCAAACCAAATAGCATTCTTTTAAATTCATAATGACCGAAGATAGTGCTGAATGCTGTTTTTTCACAATCCTTCTCGTCTACTAAAACCTGATGGTAACCACTGGCTAAATCCAATGTAGTAAAATACCTTGAATTTCCTAATTGTTGTAAAATATCCTCTATCCTTGGTAATGGAAATGCGTCCTTAACGGTTACTGCATTTAATTTGCAATAGTCAATAACCACTCTAAATCGTTTTTTACCATCTGGTCCCGGTTTCTTTGGAACGACCAGAAGAGGTGAATTCCACGCACTTCGACTTGGTTGTATAATATCGCTGTTCAACATTTGCTGCACCTGTGCTTGAATTTCTTTCCTATGATTTCCAGGCAATCTATAATTCGCTTGAGCTATTGGTGCACTATCTACTTTAGTTTCAATCTTATGAGCTATCGATGTGGTATGACTTAAATTATCTCCTGGGAGATGAAAAATGTCGTGATACTCTTTACAAATTTCTTCTATTTGTTGTCTCTCTTCAACATTCCAATTTATAACAACTTCTAGTTTTTCTTTTAACAACTTCAACCTCTCATTTAATTGTTCATTTTCTGAATCAACGAAAAGTGTCCGTATATCAGCCCATATTTCACCCTCTTTATTATAAATTTTTTTCGTTGTGACTTCCTCTAACTTTATAATTTCGTAATCATAAATTGGTGTTAGTAGAATTTTTGGTTCTTTGATGGTAACATCCTCTTCATTGATATTAATTACGCTTACATGTACTTTTCCATTTTCTGCTTTTACTAAACCATTACCTATATAAATCCCTGGATAAATTTCCTCATTACAACATATAAATTCACCTATCTTATTACTCGATATATTAATAATTTGTTCTGTTCTACCTTTTATCTGTATAACATTATTTTCATCATTTTCCTTATTTCCTTTTACACCTTCAATATCTCCATTGACTTCATTATAATTTTCTGCAATACTTATAACATTTTTATTAACTTCGTCATTAAATTCATCATATTTAAAATTCTACAATTTTTTCTCATACAATCCTTCAACCTTTGTATTATCTTCATTAAATACACAACATTTATCATTAAACTTTAAACTTTCAGTATCTATACTATACTGGTCATAATTTTCCAATTTATTCTCTACCTCAACATTATTCTCCTCTATTTTACATGCATTAACAATTATTATTTCTTTCATATTTTTATCCCTTTTTTCAATAAAAAAAGTGAATTTATCTTCGTCATCTGCTTTTATCCTTTTGCCATGGTTTAATACCACGTTTAGACTCAGTACCCCCGAAATGTTCAATATCTTTGAGACTGTTCTCACTTACTAAAAATATTTTTTCTAAGTATTCGCTGTTGCTAGTCCAATAAATTGGAGCCTTGTTATCAGCCTTAGTGTAATATTTCAAGTGATCAGTTTCTTTGATGTTGTTCACACTTCCCAAAACTGGTGTTTCCAAGTTTTCACTGTTACTGGTCCAATAAATTGGTACTTTGTTATCAGCCTTGTTTTTACAGTTTGTGTCAGTACTGGATTCTGGTCTTGAATGATATAAACTATGGATATGTACATTTGTTTGTGGTGTTGTCATTTTTTTTCTGATTTTTTTTTTAATTGTAATGGTACTGAGAATTCCTCTTTATTCTCTTTAGTCACAGGGAACCGTAACCGTTGTTCAGGTCCTTTAATATCGCAATTTTTTACTAAAAATTCATTCCCTAATATGCCGTCTACTGGTAACTTACAACTACCATCTACTACCTGAAATTCGCAGCTTAAAGTACTAGGTGTTAGAAAATTACCTTTACAAGCTCCTAGAGTAGAACTTTCATTATGTAACGTTCGAATATTAACTTTTCTATTTGTTTTAATTTGTGTTAGATCTGCTACACTGTCTTTATTCAATAGGCTGACTTGTGCGCCTGTGTCTACTAGTAACGTAACCTCTTTGTTTCTACTGATATCTAAAGGTAACGTCACCAATGACTCGGGTCCAATATCAGATGAACCCACCCCACTCGTTTGATTTAGGAATGAAGGGGGAGGTTTGTGCCATTCCCCGTTCGTTTCACGAACATAAAATTTTGGCTTGGTATTTTTGGCGTGCAGGACAATTTAATTCTCTATGTCCTTCTCTGTCACACCAATCGCACATTTCCATTTCCATGTTAAGTGCATTTACTCCCGCTGACGGTATTCTATTTAGATTGCATGTTGCTGCATAATGTCCTTCATTACCACATAAATTGCATATTAACGTTGTATTCGTTTTTCCTCCTCCTCTACAATCTCTGCTCCTACCAAACCACATTTAAAACAAGTAATTGGCCCATTACTTCTAAATCTGTTAGTGGGAGCCCTATTATTGTTAAAATTTGGTCTACCGGGATTAGTATTGTTACTGGGAGAAGGATTTGGACTATAAGGATATGAATTCCTATTATTAGTAAAAGTTCTATTGTTATTAACGTTATTATTATAATTGTTATAATTCCGATTATTATTACTATTGTTTAAATTATTATTATAACTATTATTTGAATTATTATTATAATTATTATTGTTAGTGTTCCTATTCCTATTATTTTGAACGTTATTTGGTCGCAATGGGCCATTACCTACTTGTAATGTTTGGAAGCTCGTTAGAAAGTTGCCTAAAATTTTTTCCAAATTACTAGTATTGCTTTCGTCTGTTTTGTTTTCTTCCCTCCTAGCCGGCGTCAACAAACTTAACTGATCAGCAAACCTTGTAGCTCCTTTAAATAAATCGTCAAAATTCCTAAAATTTTGTCCGATTACGTGCTGCTTAATAGACTCCGATCGTAACCCTCTTATAAATACTCGTTGTGCTGTTTCCTCCGCGTCCAACAGCATGGACCCTGGTTCTACCGTATACCTATTAGTTATACCTAATTTAAGGCACGCATACTTCCTTTTGATCCTATCTCGGAAAGTAGCAACGGACTCGTCGATAGTTTGGAAGCACTCTTCTAGTGAACTGAGCTACCGTTTTCCGTGGTATGAATTTTTTTTCTAAAATCTCCCTAAATTCATTAAACGTTGTTATTGTTCTATCTTGAAAAATGTCAGCTGCTCGTCTTCGCAGCTTTCCTCGTACCAGTTGTTTCAATACCGAGTTCCTATCTATTACGTCTGTTTTGTAGTAAGCGTCATAGGCTAAGTCTATAAAGTTTTGCAATTCTATTACCGATTTCGCTTCCTCAGCCGAATATGTAGGCATCCCGGCCATGTATAAGGCGTACGTGGTACTAAGTGGCATAGTCATATTATGTTTTCTTAAATTATATGTATTGTCTTTACCTAAATATCCGCTAATGAGTGGTGTTGTAGGATGGTCTGTATTGTTTGTTGTTGCGTTATCTGTAACTGTCGTATTGTGTTGTGTAGGTGGTGGTGTGGGTGGTGTCATATTATTATTACTAATTGTTTCTAAATTGCCTAAATCTTCATTACCTTAATTTTTCTTACTCCTAGTATTAACCATCTGCTTAATTATCTTATTTTTTTGTAATGTTACCCTTTTATTTTTACTAGTACCTGCTACTAGAATCAGTACGATCAAAAGTAAAGGAATCAACATAATTTTTAAACCTTTGATATACAGAGTCTTTTCGTTACTCATTAAAAATGAAAAGTCAATATATTCTTCCTTTTTTTTTTGTTAAA
Source organism: Rhamphomyia laevipes (assembly GCA_963920725.1). NCBI lineage: Eukaryota > Metazoa > Arthropoda > Insecta > Diptera > Empididae > Rhamphomyia > Rhamphomyia laevipes. Next base: position 76,049,416 of record OY987255.1, on the reverse strand, counting down.
CCGCAAACAAAATGTTTATTTAAAAAAATACTTGTCTTAAAAATTTTTTTTTTTATTATTTTATTTTAATCGAACGATTACTTAACTTTTTTTTTTAAGTTCCAAAAAAAAATAATCAGTTATCTACTTGATTTAATGTTTATTTAAAAAAAAAAAACCCAAGACTATTGTCAAAATATTAAAATTTTTAATATTTATTTATTTTTTCCTTTAATTATTATTCCTCTTTTACTTTTACGTGATTCCTTTTTCTTTTTTTTTGATCGTACTTTACGTTACTGTATTCGTTGGAGCTTGTCGGAGTGGGAAGATCAAATGAGGGAGTCAATTACTTTATCAAATTAAATCTCAATTATTAAAATAAAAATATTTCTTCAATATTAAAATAAAAAATGTTTTTTCAATAAAAATTTTTCTTCAAAGTTTCAAAACAAATTGTCCAGTTAAATGAATACCAAAACAAACACTTGTTTAATTTTTCATATATTTATTATTATTTGTTTTACTCATGGTTTTCTAATACCACAACAATATTTCTTTCTTTTATTATTATTATATTTTCTGATATTACAAATAAACAGAAATAATTTAATTCGTCTCTTCTTACAATTTTCATTACAACAAAAATTACGATAAAAAATTAAGAATTTAATTTGTCTCCTTTTGATCTTTCCTGGCTTTTTTCCAACTCCCATCGCAAGCTCTTTATTTCAATCCTATACTTCAGTTGTTGCCCTTTGTTACAGGTAGGTAACCGTAGTAACCTGTAACACTCTGCTATTTTTTCTTTGCTGTTCGTTTCACTCCTCCCTTCTTCTTTCTTATTACCGGAATTGGTGCTGGTGTTGATTGTTGTTTTTTGCTTGCCGCTCTTCTTCTGTACTCGTCCAAACTTATTGGACGTGGCCCTGCTGATGGTTCCTTCTCTAATACCTCTTGTAGTGACTCTTTGTTCATCTGTTGTATGTTTTTTTTAAATATAAAAAAAGAGCAAACTAAATTGCCCCGCAATCGCAGCTGTTAACCTACTTTTATTTTTTTTTCTACTGGGATTCGTTAATGGTTCACAAAAAAAGTATTTTTCTATCCTACCGGCTGCGCCATATGTTGCTGATTTTACATCCTACCGTCTGCGCCATATGTTGTAGTCTGCCATAGGTACAATGTTGGTTGATCGTACAGTTCACCTTACCTTGGGTAGGGGGTGAACTAAAAAATACGAGTATTGGGAATGATGAAGACTTGGTTCTTGTTTTAGTAATGGTTTTTTATTGTAAAAATCGTTAAAAGCTATAAACTCTTAATACAATTTTACTAAGTTTCCAATTAGAAAGCTTGATTCCAAGTGACTTTTCCAATTTAGAACAACCATTTATATATGATTTTCACTTTGTGTCGTCATCGCTAATTTACATACAAATATAATTTTTTATTCGCGATTGCGACACAAATTTATTAATCATGCATAAATGTTATGATAAATTTCTGTATTAAACAGTAAAATGCTGAATATGCATTATCAGCATATTCGCATTTCACTGTTACAAAATCATATAGTACACAAATATAAATTTATTTTTATATGAATTTAGAGCATTAATGTATTAACCTTTTGTTTTTGCAATCGGTCAATGAACAGAAATTCATCATGATGTGCAATGGACTTTAATTAGACCATTACACAACATTATCTAAATTGTAGATTGGTTTATCATATGCTAATTTTTTATCCGTCGGTAAACATACAAGTTTTCCAAAAACAAGTTCATAAGGTGATATAGCTGTATCAGTGTGTGGTGTTGTATTGTAACTGAATACATAGTATGGTATCCATTTATCCCAGTTAAAGTCTTCTACAAATTATAGCGAATATTCATTAAGTACCCTGTGGTTTCTTTTTATTGATTCTAGTGTTTCATGATGGTTTGGTGTTGAAGTTAAATGATTTATATCGAAGAATGTACATATGTTCTTGAATAATTCATTCACAAATTCTGTACCTAGGTCAGTTTTTAAGGTTTTAAAACTACCGTACTTAAGTATAAATTGTTCTACTAATGCCTTTGCTATCGTATTGGCTTCTTTATTTTCCAGTGGTATTGCTTCTATGTACTTAGTAAGTTCACATTGGATTGTGAAGATATATCTAAAATTATTTATTGGTCTAAGTGGTCCAACTGTATCAATTGATATTGTTTCAAAGCTAGTTGTTGGAGTGTTTGTAATTGTAATCACCATTTTTTCTTTTGTATGTTTAATTTGTTTATTTTTTGCACATACCTTACAACTATTTATATAATGCTTTACCATTTTATTTAAATTTTTCCAGATATATCTTTGTTTTATGTTATTTATTGTTCTTTTTACACCTGTATGTCCTCCGGAATGAGAAGAATCATGGAATATTTACAGGACCATTATATATCATTACTTTTAAATCTGTTTGCCTTCTTTTATTTAAATCATTAAACATATCTTTTATGTTACTCTTTATTGCTAGCTTATTTATATTTATATTTTTTATTTCGAAAATCAGCTTCTCCAAGATCAAACCTAAGTTATGATATGGATTATCGCTAATTCCTACAACAACTTCTTTTTTATTTATATCAATTTTTAGCAAACTTGTATTAATTATATTTTTGTGCGCACTTTTATTATTATTAAGCATTTTTCTTTATTCTTCAAACCTTAATCACATTAATATCATTGATTTTAACTTGCCTTTGAATAATATTAAGCAGAATCTTTTCCTGTCTCTTCGTTCAGGTTCAATATAGTTTGTCTGTTTAAATTAATTTTTGTCAATACCTGTTTTTGTTATTCTTGCAATTATAAATTTTGCTTAATTATTTTATTATTTCATATTTTTAAATTTTTATTCTAAATTTAATTTTTGTAATCTTTGTATTCTTCATATATTGAAAAAAGTAGTAATTGCTTTATGATATTCTATTTAATAAATAAATAAATAAATAAAGACCTTTAATTTGATACCCCATATGACTTTTAGAAAACAGGCCCAACCCCTCGCCCCCTTGCCGGGCCTTGAAAGTTATTAAGTACCGAATGGGTAACCCGACCTTAAGTGTGACACCACCACAAAATTATCCTAGCGGGAAAAATTTATATTAGTAATAGAGTAAATGTTTGTAGGTAAATTTTAGTGAAGCCCGCGCATATGCGCCAAAGGATTTTTATAAAGATAGATGATTGAGGCAAAGGATAACTTCCTTTTACCTTGACCTTCATGTTGAAAATTAAGTTGAAGAAAGTAACAAGTTGCCGCCAGATATAAAAGTTTTTTTATAATTTATTATAAATTTCAAGTAAATTTAGTTTATTAACAGCTGAAAAAAAAAGTTTGCAGATTTAATCTGATATAAATATATTCAAGTGGTACACTATTATCCACACACCAAATAATTTTATATATTTTGGTGAAATACTAAAATGAAAAGGCAGCACATGGCGGTGAAGTAAAAAAAATCATACACTGATTTTAAATTTAACATTGATTTGAGAAGAAAAAAAAACAAAAAAAAAATTTATAAGAAAAAATTCAACATTATTTAAGAAGAAATAAAAATATATATATTCATGAACATAAAAATATATGTTCATAAAACAAATTTCTGTTCAATAAATTTTTTATAACAATTATTGAATTGTAATATTTTTTTATTATATAATATTTCAAAAAAGACTTAAAATAATTTTGTAAAATCTAATAAGTCAATTAACTAATTTAAATATATAGTTTAAAAGAAAAAAAAGTATTACAGAAAGATATCGTAATTTTTTTTAGAAAAAAAAGAATAATTTCAATATCTGCTTAGAAAATCAAATTAAATTCTCAAAAAAAAATCAACTTTAAAACATACTTAAAGTTTAAAATTTAAATAAAATTATAATGAAAAAAAAAAATATTTTAAAGAAAAGTAAAGTAATATATTTCGTAAAATAAAATTATATATATATATGTTATATATAAAAAAAATATGTTCAAAGTAATAATCAATACATGTATTGTATAAGCAAAAGGTATATATGTTGTGTAATTATAAATATTAAATTTTAGCTCAAACATCATGAAACTGCGTGCACTCAGATTCAACGATGGAAATTGGTAATATGTGAGTAAAAAAATAAAAATAATAATAAAAAAATGTATACAACTTAAGTTAGTAAATATACCTATTTGCAAATTTCATTTTAAACTAAAAAAAAAAGTTAAAAAAAATATACAACTTAACTTAGTAAATATACCTATTTGCAAATTTCTTTTTAATTGAAAAAAAAATAAACCTAATTATTAATGTACTTTCAAAATTTATGTATATATATATATATATATATATATATATAATGCTAATAATTTAAAAATCATTCCAATATACAATAATTTTAATGTAAAATGTATAAATGAAATATATTAAAAAAAAAACATAAAAAGTTTAATGTATGAAAGTTCTTAAATATATATTAATATATATATATATATATATATATTACATTAAAAATTAAATTTTGTTAATTAAATTTACAAAAGAAAAATTATATAAAATTATCTAAAGTTAAATGAATTTATTAAAAATATATTTAAACATTACTTATCTAATTTTTTGAGATTTTTTATTTAGATATTATGCAGGAGTAGGGTTTTTTTATGTTTCAGGCTGAAGATGAGAGAATGATTGGTTGAGATGATCATATGAAATTTAAACGTAAGGAAATTATTAGCATAATTTAGATGACACGCTTTTAATTAATTGGTAGGGTGGAAACAGTCATCGAAACATTTCGTATATGTAATTATTTTCTGCTGTGCTGTGTTAGGATTCGAACTGGTCTGTGTTGTTTTTTATACTATACTATCTTTCTTCTCTTTCTTTTGTCGTCTATTTGTAATAGGGTAACCCAGTGAGCGTAGCTGGTGGACACAGGCAAGCCCTATATGTATAATAGAGTAATAGTGACATGTTTCAAATTTAAGTCAAATCGGTAAAGCTGTTCTGGAGCTATGCTCAGGTAAGGAAAACATAAATTGTAAATTCAATAAAAAGAAAGTAAAAAAGTACTGACATTTTTTTACGATATTATGGAATGCACATGAAAAATATTCAAAACATATATAAGTCAGTAAGGAGAAATGTAAACATAGATTGTCGTCGCACCCATCAGATATAAAATATATATCTAAATCTGTATAAAAAAACATGTGCTATATGTACTATACTGTTTCACAGCACATATAAACGCTTGCACCCATCCCACTTTGCGGGATGAGGAACAGAACACAAAACGTAAAACACAAAAAAACTGAAAAGATTAAAAACTAGTTTGTAAATTGAAGCGGTAACAGAAAAAAACAAAAACGAGTGCAATAACATTTTATTTATTTTATTTTACAGATGATTTGATTAGTAATGTACACTATAGCAAAAAACAAATTTACATTAGCAGTAGTTTTAAGTAAGAAGAAGAAGGTAATATTGAATTTACTCTGCTGGTGGTTACAGAAGTATTACAGATTTTTAAGAGTTTTACAATCACAACCCATAAAAACATGTTTTCAACCTATCAAAGAACTTGAACATTATACTTACCTATAACATCTCTCTTTGGATATCTTTATTACTCCACATAACACAAATTGATTTCTAGTTATGTGGTGTCATTCCATCATCTGTTAAACGGATGGTCTTTATTTAGCGATGTACAAATTTACACTACGGGTGTTTTATTACTAGTGATGGGCGATTAACTTATTTAAACAGTTTAAATTACCTGGGGGGGAAGGTTTTTTTCCGGCCGTCTTGCAGAAACCGCTGGAGGATATATTACCACTGCTAGTAAAAAGCTAGCTACGTCTTTCAATATATACTGACAAATTGGTGGATGGTTAATGTGGTGTTTATAACAAAGGCTTCAGGGCGCCCAATTGCCCAGCTTGAATAATATCGCACAATTAGCATATCGTTCTTTCTCATAAAAACGATGGAAAAAGACATTGAGTTACAAATAAGGGAAACAGCCGTCAACCATAAAAAAGAAGCGGTTCGCTACCAGGCTTGGAAGTCTACAGTAACTACTCTACATTGGTTAAAGTGGCAGACTACACGTTAACTGATATTGTGTCCCAATTAGCGCGTTAGCGCCGTTTTGAAACTACACACTCCCGTGATCACAGGTAATGGTTGTTTAGTAATGGTGGGGTAGTTTTAGATCCACTTCGTGGCGTTCAGAAATTTGACGGTTTCTGTGGGCCATTTCGCAGCAAGATCGCTGAGGTCGCTGTAAAAAAGACTGCCAAGCGAATAGAACCTGGCCCTAGCCAGTGCCGGACACTTGAAAATGAAGTGGGTTACCGTTTCTTTTTCGCTCGGTTCTTCGCAGGTGCGACATGAGTGGTTGAACGGGATGCCAAGTCTGGCTGCGTGTTCCCCAATAGGCCAGTGACATGTGTACATAGCTACCGCTCTGGCTATATCCATGCGGGGGATTTTTAGGAGGTTGGCAGTTTTACTCTTATTGTACGACGGCCAGGTTTTCCTGGTAATTTTGCACGTGGTTAGGCCTAACCAACTAGAGTTAGCTTGAGAAAGGAAGTGAAGGTAAATATATCTTTTTTTACCGTACTAATAGGAGGGTCGACCTGTTGCGCTAGCGAATCCTCCAGATTGGAGCCCTCTTTCGCTAATTCGTCGGCGATTTCGTTTTCTGGGATGTTCTTATGACCTGGAACCCAGGCGTGCATGCTCAATAGCGCACATGCTGGCCAGTTTGGAGGATATTAATGTAGATTTTAGTGCCAGAATAGCTGCCTGGCTGTCTGATACTATTGCTACATTGGTGCAAGTAAGGTTTGCTTCGCATGCTTTTAGAATGGCTACCATTTACGCCTGGAATACCCTTGATTTGTTTGGTAATTTGTAGGATCGTCTAATGTTTAGTGCTTCCGAATATACACCAGCACCCACGCCACAGTCCATCTTTGAACCGTCGGTGAATACTGCGGTGTCATATCCGATCAGCGGATTATTGTTCTTCCACACCCCTCTGGTTGGTATTAGAACCTTGAATTTCTTATCAAGGTCTAACTTGGGAATGGTATAATTCGTGACTGCTGGCACCGCGGTATTATTTATAAGGCCAAGAATACTGCAATGACCATAGGGCTTATTCAGCTATGACCCACTTTCTCTGAGTCTTACTGCACTACACGTAAATAAGTATTTTATATATAGATCAGGAGGAAGGAAAAGGATTACGTCTAGTGCGTCTCTCGGCGTCGATCTTAGCGCTCCGGTGACACCTATGCACGCGCTCCTCTGGACCCTACCTAACTTGGTACGGTTATACTCCCTCCCCAGTGTTGGCCACCATACTATGGAGCCGTTGGTAAGAATTAGATGTACTATGGCCGTAAACAATCGCTAAGCCATGCGCGGCGTCAGATCCCATTTCTTGCCAAGCATTTTTTTGCTAGCATATAAGGCTACACATGCCTTCTTGACTCTTTCTTCAACATTTAGTTTCCAATTTAATTTCGGGTCGACAACTACACCCAGATATTTAATATTAGAGGAACGGTTCAGCATGACGCCGTCTAAACTCGGACAGGTGAAAGATGGTATTTTCGTTTTGGTCGTCAATAACATTAGTTCTGTTTTATGTGGGTTCGCCCTCAGGCCAAAACCTTTGGCCCACGCACTCACCTTTTTTAAAGCTCTACCCAAATTATCGCTAATTATGTGAAGATGCTTACCAGAAACTAATATCGCTAAGTCATCCGCATACGCGGTTGCGCTAACGCCCTCAATTTTAAGTATTTTTAATATTTTATCCATCACCAGTATCCAGAGCAGTGGTGATAAAACACCCCCCATGTGGAGTACCTCTGTTTACTCGTTTGGTGATACTGCAATTGCCAAAATCCGCATAGATCTCCCTGGCTGTTAGCATATTGGTTATCCAGCGGTTGAGTGCCCTCAGAACACCTAAATCGAGTAGGGACTCTTGCGTAGCCGTAACATGTACGTTATTGAATGCCCCTTTAATATCTAGAAAGGTAGCTAAGGTATATTGTTTGTATTGAATGGATTGCTCCACGGTACGCACCACTTCACTCAGCGCGGTTTCTGTGGATTTACCTTTACAGTATGCGTGTTGGGATTTACAGAGTGGAATTCTTTCCAGGGTCTTCCGTAATTCTAACTTTAGAATTCTTTCTAGGGTTTTAAGCATAAAGGAGGACAGGCTAATTGGTCGAAAATCGTTCGCCACTTCTGCCCTCTTCTTCCGGCTTTCGGTATAAAGACTACTTTCACCCGTCTCCACGACTGTGGGATATGTCCAAATGAAACACTACCCGTAAAAGCTTAACCATAGAAGCCTCGTTAACCTCCGAGTATCCCGAAAAGTGGGTGTCCACTAAAAGTTTTAATGTATCATGAGACGACTGAGTCCAAATCCCCTCCGTAGTTCTCAGGAAGGAAGAATTTGACTTTCTTATATTCTCTGAGGCGCTCTTTATAGAGTTTCCAAGTGTTCTGCCTGTAGCAAACATTGTATGCATCCCTGGTTATCCTCCTCAGATTAGTTAGTTCTGCATTCCACCAAACTGGGAATGATTTTTTACTACGTTTAATGGGACATGATACTTTGAAAGAAATCTCCATGGCTTTGGCAAAACTGTCCGTCCCTTTCTCTAGGTTGTCAACCGTATCTATACTGGTTTCAGCATTATTTAACACAGATTTAAACTTGCCCCAGTCCGTATTCTTCGGATTTCTGTACGGTTTGGGATTTGGAATTTTGAGGTTTGCATCGAAGAGTATTCAGCTGTGATCCGAGAATGATCTTTTAGCGGACACCCTCCAGTTGTCAACTGTCAGGGAGTCAACATTAATAATGCAGGTAACATTAATAATGCAGCAAAGCTGTCTGAACTGGTAAAGGTAAAGGTGGGGGTATTACCTCTATTATATACAGACAAATTGGTATTAAGAACAAAATCAAAAAGTGGCTCACCCCTTTCATTTGTTTCAGAGCTACCCCACAGGGTATGTCTGGCATTAGCATGACAGCGTACGATCAGCTCATTTCCTTCGTCTGGGACCAGTTGCCGTAACTTTAACGGAGGAGCCGGTTCATCATGGGCCATATACATTGAACTTATGTATAATGCCTTGCCCTTATCTGGCTCCTGTTTAACAACTGTCAAATTCTCGTAACTGTAATGAGAACAAAAATGTGCATTAATTTATTTTTTAACAAGAATACAGGTTCTGGGCTTACCTTCCTCTGTATCTACAGGCTTGTAGAACAGGTTATAATTCCTATGGTTCATACCCCTAATTCTGGAGGCATTCACCCAGGGCTGTTGAATAAGGGAAATATCCCTTTAGAAGACCAGTAGATTATCCGAGGCGCACTTAGGGTGCCTACCCCCGGGGATTCCACCTTGACGCGGTGGTGGGGCTTAAGTAGGATCGATGAGCAAAGTGGGCGATGTCGGCGGATACTGTAGCTCTGTACAGTATCTGGCAGGTCCAACCATGCCGATAAGGCCACGAGTGAGGTCTGAAAACAAAGAGAATCCGCAACAATATGGACCATGGCTATGAACAAGGATAAATCGCGTTTTGGGATGTCAACACAAGTGTCGTCTGTACCTACGGCAGGCGGCGAGGGCTTGGATCTGGAAGGATCTAAGTCGCCAGTAGGACCATGCAATACGGTGGAAACAGGCCTGAATGCATGTAACAATGCTACTGATTTTGACTTGGATGATGAACTGCGAGCATTGTCGCAATCCTCGTCTACAATTCTAGGACTAGATAATCTAGAGTTGGGAGGTCTTTCGGATTCTAGTCCCGACATGGAAGTTGATGCTAACAAGACCATCATCAATCTGGAAGACCCAAAAGAGAAAGAAGTTGGCAGGCTCCAGCACCAAGCCAATTGAGACGTTCCGGAAGATCAATCCGCGCACTGGCGTTCAATCTAAGAACATGAGGAAAGATGCGCTCAACAGGATCAGAAGCGCTAGAAGACGGTTGCACAAACTGTCGCTGAGGGATCCTAAAGAACTAAGTGCCTGGGACAAGGAAAAACTTGTCGAAGCCAGGCATATAGTTGAGTCAGTTGAACTGAAGGAACTGGTGAAACCGTCAACCTCCAATGCGTCTAATAAGCAGACTAGGGAGGCTGACACTAAGAAGTCGAAGCCATTGTTACCAACCTCCGGTGCGTCTGATAATAGGACTAGGGAGGCTGCTGATAGACGAGTTGTTAAGGCATCTCGATCCGGTGCGTCTAAACAGACTAAGGAGAGAGATGATCGTGACAACAAATCACGTACTGCACCGAAGCCCACCACTGGAAAAGCCGCGGTAGCTAAGGAACAGTACGTGAAGAAGAGAGGTAGATCTGACGACAACTTGATACCAAAAGCCCCTAAAAAGGCAAAAGATTTAGTCGATGAGTTACATGTAGCCATTGTGGACGAGGGCTCCCCGGAAGGGAAGTTCGAGAGCGATCAATGGCTAAAGGTTGAAGAGAAAATTCAGGATGCGCTTATTGATTATTTCGCCTCCGGCGCAGCGGACGAAATTCAATTCGATGGTGCAGGCTGGGAGAAGGGGTATAAAATAGTGGCTTGTGCGAATAAGACTTCGAAAGATTTCTTAACCACCACCCTACACAAGCTGGATGGTATCTGGGAGGGATCAAGGTTGAGAGCCATCACGAGAGCCGATACCATCAAATATATGAGACCGAAGGCGTGGATCTGGGTACCCAAGCCTTTCCAGACGCCAGATAGGCTGTTGAGTCTTCTAGTTGGGCAGAACAAGGAAATGAAGGCAGAGGATTGGAAGGTGCTAAGGGTTGATGCTAGGACGGAGCGTGGTCAGCACTTCCTAGTTAGCATCGACTGGGATTCCCTACCATTCCTAGAGAAAAATAGGTTTATGGCCAGGTTCAGCCTGGCACTTGTTTATGTGAGGATGGTAGGTGGTGGTGGACCTGATGATGGAGGTGATCCAGGTAAACCTCCACCACAAAACGGCTGCCACAGGCAACCTAATCGGGTATATGAGCCAACAGAACATCGACGTTGCGCTCATACAGGAACCGTGGATTGACGGTAGAGGAAGGATTCAAGGTCTAAGAGGTAAGGATTTTAACCTGTATTTCAAAGAGGGAGTAAGTAGACAAAGATCTTGCATTTTAGTTAACAAAAAGATTAAAATGTTTCTTTTAAACGATTTCAGTAATGAAGATAACACAGTGGTAGAATGGGGTAGGAGTAATATGGATAAGCCTCTACTCCTAGTCTCTTCTTATATGCCATTTGACAGCGTGGATCAGCCACCGTCTGAAGTTCTGAGGAAAACAATAGAGAAATGGAAGTACGATATGCTGATCGGTTGTGATGCCAATGCACATCATACACATTGGGGAAGTACGAACATCAATAGCAGAGGTGAGTCTTTTTTAGATTATATTAGTGATACTAACCTTAGTGTATGTAAAAGGGGAACAGCCCCTACTTTTATAACTAAAAATAGAAAGGAGGTCCTAGACCTGAACGTCTAACAAAGGGTAAAATGATCGACAGAGTGGTTGATGACATAGGCACACTGATGGCAAATGCCTTTGACATGAGCTGTCCTGTTAGTCGGACGAAGAACGGTAAAAAACCATGTTGGTGGAACATCGAAGTGGAACAGTGTAGACGAATTACAAGATCATTGCACAACAAGGCGAAGAGGGATAACTGTATAGTTGACTGGGACAACTATAAGGAAGGTCTAAGGAAATTTAAATACACGGTAAGGAAAGCCAAAAGGCAATCATGGAAAATGTTCTGTGAATCAATGGAAGGTGTCAATGAGACAGCAAGATTGAGGAAGTTACTGGCGAAGGAACCAACAGTTCCGAACTATATAACTAAAGAGAATGGAGAATGGGCTGAATCATGCCAGGATACACTGGACACACTGATGAAGGCCCATTTCCCTGGCTCCCAGCCAGTGGGAAATGAATGCTCACACGAAGCGACGAGAGGCACGCAAGAACTTTGGAATCTATCCAAAGCTATTGTGACGGAGGAGAAGGTCGTATGGGCGATCAAATCATTCGCTCCATACAAGTCACCAGGTCCGGACGGTATTCGACCGATTATGTTGCAGAAGGCCACTGGATCGCTGGAAAAATTTTCAGGAGGTGGTACTGGCACTTTTCATAGTCTCCTGACTGGAGGCTAGAAGTTCATCTTCAGACGATGAACCGATTTTTTGATTTGTTGTTTTGTTTTCTTGTGCTTCCTTCATATTTTGTTCCCACGAACCGGAAAAGCGGTCCATACTGGCAGAGCCGTCTTACCAGGATAAGGCACATATACAACCGACCTTGCCTGGGCATCGGAGGGAGCTCGCTAGCAACTGGTTTAACCCCCAGCCTTTCAGTCATCGGCACGGTGCCCACACCACCTTGACATTAGGTTTGGAATGGGAATGTGGGTGAGGTAGGATAAGGAAAGTGATTGGAGATCACGGGGGAGGGAATAAGAACGCGGCTGTCAGCTACGTTAAATTCATTGCCCAGAGCGAACCGGCGTGATGGACTTGTCACGCACCCTTGGAGATCGCCGCCACTCGCCCCCTGCATACCCTTGTCAACAGGGTTTGAAAAGTATATAACTTGAAAATAATTGTCCCTCTGTGTGTTTTTTAGAAATAGAGGGAACGTTCGACAATCCCACCTATGCTTCCATAGAAACAGCACCAGTGCTTAAATGGGTTGAAACTCCTACGATTGGCTGGATTAGGGCCATGCTTGAGTGCCGCACTATTAGTGCAAAAATTGGAGAAGATTCGAACACAGCAAAAATCATCAAAGGGCGCCCTCAGGGAAGTGTTGTTCCACCACTGTTACACAGATGCTCTTGTTATCATGATCATAGGTAAGCATTATGTAACTATATCAGAGCTTATTCAAGTGGCCCTAAATTTAGTGCACACATGGTTCCTTGATAAAGGCCTTAGCATAAATACAAAAAAAACAATAATAATACCATTTAGAAAAAGCAGGAACATGAAACTTAAATCTCGCAAGCTAGATGGTATTACTATTAAGTTCTAGCAAAAACTCAAATATGTAAGAGTAACACTAAAAGACTAACCTGGAATTCACAAAAAAATAAAGCCGTCGCGAAAGCCACTAGGGGTGTATGGGCGAGCAACTGTCTCATTGAAAAAACATGGGGGTGTACATATTCTGACAAAATTTCAAAAGTCTCAAGAGGCTAAGAACATATATGATTTTATGAAAAAAAGACTAAGCTTTGAGAAACCCTACAAAGTGGACATTATGGACCGCAGTATGTAGTAGGTGATCAATGGTTTGGTATACAGATGGGTTTAAAACAAATAATGGTGTTGGAGCGGGCGTTTACGGACCTCGCTTTCGTCTTTCCAAATCCATAGGAAAATCGTCAAAGATCTTCCCAGCGGAAGCACATGCGCTACTGTGCTTCCGAGCGGAAGCACATGCGCTATATTTGTAGTCTATTGCAAATTTAAATAAAAAGACTTCTTGTTCGCTTTGAGTTAAAACTTTAACTATACTTTATTACTTTATAAGAATAATTTTATACAAACTGAAACTTATTCTAACATGCAATTCTTATACCAGTTATTAGAACGTATTGGGATATATCATAAATGCACAAAATACAATTTAACTATATGAACCTTTAATGCATATTAAAATGCTTATCAGTCAATATTGCTAAATTAGCAATATTGGCCAACAACCAAATGTAGTTTGTTTACACAAGTGTTTATTCTTCGGTGGTGGTCTTTGTTCTTTAAAATATGCATTGCAAAAAACATATTGTCATATTTAAAGTTCATTATTAGTTTTGTATCAAATTTAGAGTGCATAGTATATATATTTTGCAAATAATATGATAATGGTATATTTTAAAATAATATGATAATGGTATATTTTAAAAAGATATAATAATGATATATAAATGATTATAAATTTTTTTTATTTTAAAAAATACAGTAGTACGGTTTCACCCGATTTTTATGTACTATTGTATCTTTTCCTTTGTTTTCAAGGGGACCAATACTTTCGTGATGGCAAGCAGTTGAAGTTAATTGTTTATTTTCAATAATTTAAAAATATCCTTAAAGACTTCATTTATAAATTCTGTGCCTTAATCTGATGCAATAGCTTTTGGTATACCATATTTCAATATAAATTGAGATACAAGCCCCTACGCGACAGTATTGGCCTCCTTATTTACTAAGGGTATTGCTTCAATGAATTTCGTTGATTCCTCTTGAACCGTTAATATATACTTATATCCCTCTAAAGATGTATCTAATGGACCAACAAGATCAACAAAACTTTCTCAAAACTTGAATCGACAGTTGATGTTATTATTAATGGTTGCCTTTTGTTATTAATATGCTTATTGCGTTGGCATGAATCGCAATTTTTTACATATTTTGTTACATCTTGTTGCATACCTGTCCAAGAGTACTCCTTTTTGATATTTCGAATCATGCGGTTGATTCCCGCATGTCCGCTGGTCGGTAGAACATGGTAATAATTCATAACTATTTGTTTTATCTTTAGATCCGTAATTCTTTTTAATTTTTCGATAATTTCTACTATAATTCCCGTTGGTTTAAATAATTATTTTATATATCTTATATATTTTATTTCAGGGCGCCCGTTTAAGAGTTTCATACACTTTTCCTCAGTAACAAATAATTTTCTTATTTTCAATCGATCAATGACTAAACGTACATCTCTCAAAACATTTTCTCAAATGATGTCGATCGAGTAATAGGACTAGCGTCATATCCAAATTTTAATAACACACAATTTTTATCCGGAATATAGGCCACTCTTTCATTTGGAGCTGTTACTATATTTAAACCTTTAAATTCATGATTTCCTACTATTTCTTTAATTTCTACCATTTTTAAACCGTCTATTGGGGGTGTAAGAAGTTTCTTTATGATTTTATCTTCATCGCAATTATCTTTAACGTCAGTTTTCGTTTGTGACCGTGTCGTCACACATACTTACATTTCTTTTAGTTCAGTATTTTTAATTTCAATTCGGCTTAAAGCATCTGCCGTACCGTTATCTTTACTGTAAAATTATATTCTGTTGTGTAATGGTCTAATTAAAGTCCATTGCACATCATGATGAATTTCTGTTCATTGACCGATTGCAAAATCAAAAGGTTAATACACTAATGCTCTAAATTCATATAAAAATAAATTTATATTTGTGTACTATATGATTTTGTAACAGTGAAATTGTAATGAATTTCTAATCTTCCTTTTTTGCTGAGCGATGAATACCTTCAATACCTTCTGTGGAATATATCTTAAAGTTTTACTTCTAATGTAATATGCAACTATGCATCTATTACTTAGGAATCAAGCAGCAATGCTCGGTATCCTTATAGAAGCTTTATAATAATTGTTTCTATTCCAAGGCGTTTTGCCCTATTCAAATTAAAACAACCAGTTTGACTTCTGATAAAAAAGTGATTTTTATTTTTCAAAATTCGTTCTTTATATACCTTAACTAATTACCCAAATTTTGCTTATGCTACATTAATCTATTCTATATCATAATATATTAAAATATATTTTCTCACACTAATTTGAAATTACATTACTTTTAAAAAAAATATAAATTTAAATTTGTAATCTTACACTTACTTAAAGTAATACAAAAATATTTTCTCATAATAAACTTAAATTTGAATTTAGTAATTCTACACCTAAGAATTATTCTATATTTTAAAATCGTTTTCCAATATAATAATTTTTATTAATAAAGTTTAATTAAATTTTAAATGATATTACATCCCTAACCCTTTAAAGAAATTTTGTTTATTTTAGTCTTAGAATAAAAAAATTTGCTTAAGTATAATCGTTATCAAATAATATTTTTGATTAATATTTTTATTTTCTATTGAATAAGATTAACCTGTTATTATGAATTTCTTTTATATTTTCATTTATTTTTATCTTGGAATTAACCCCGTTTAATTCCACAACTTCATATGGCCCTTTATATGGTGGTTCCAATTTTTTGCGGTTTCCAACTTTTAGGTAAACCATATCACCTATAGATATATTTAAGGGATTTACTGATTTATCGAACAGCTCTTTTCTTTTCGCTTTCGCTATATCTAAAAAATGTTTTGCTTTTTCATGTGCTCTTTGTAAACGAAATCTAATTTCTTCTGCATAATTTTCTAAATTGTTAAATGGTATGTCGTGAGTTAATTTGTTATCTGATGGTAATTTTACTAATTTACCAAATACAAGTTCATATGGTGAAAAATTTGTGTCAGTATGTGGTGTTATATTGTAACTAAATATATAATAAGGTAACCATTTATCCCAGTTGAAGTCTTCCATAAATGATGTTAAATATTCATTCAATACCCTGTGATTTCTTTCTATAGAGCCTAATGTTTCATGATGGTATGGTGTTGAAGTTATATGGTCTATATCAAAATATGAACATATATTTTTAAATACTTCATTAATGAATTCTTTACCTAGGTCGGTTTTTAATGTTTTAAAACTTCCGTATTTCAAAATATTGCTTCTTTGTTTTCTAATGGAATGGCTTCAATATATTTTGTTAGCTCACATTGTATGGTTAGAATGTATCTGTAGTCGTTTGCAGGTCTTAATGGTCCAACGGTATCTATACTTATCGTTTCGAAACTTGTTGTAGGTGTTTGTGTAATTATCAATTTTTCTTTGGTATGTCTTACTTGTTTATTTTGTGTACATAATTTACAACTATTAATATATCTTTTCACCATTTTGTTTAAATTTTTCCAAATGTATCGCTGTTTGATTTTGCTGATTGTCCTTTTGACTCCTGAATGTGCTCCTGCATATGGTGTGTTATGGAATTCCTTTATAATTTTATTTTGTGTGATATCACATTTAATTTTTATTGGAGCATCATATAATATTATATTCAAATTTGTTTGCCTTTCTTTGTTTAGTTTTTTAAATGCATTTATAAATTCAACAATTTTTACATACTCAAATATTTCATTGTTATTTTTTAGTGCTAGCGTATTTATACTTGTATATTTCATTTTAGATATTAGCTTCTCCAAAATCAAATCTAAATTTAGATATGGATTATCACTAATTTCTACTAAGACGTCTTTTTTATTAATAATTATTGGCAAACTTATATTACTTTTGACTGTGAGCTCCTTATTTATCATTTCTTTATCAATTTTAAAATTTAAACGTTTAACATTTCTAATCTCTGCAATTGAGGTACAGTTCCATATATAAAGTTGATCAGGCTTTATTAGTACTGTTTTTTCAGGATTTTCAGCTTTTTCACTTTTTTTGGTCATTGCTCTAGTTATTACGTTCATGCTAGACGTGGGAATCATAGCTTTTAAATAATCTGAATCTAGGTTTATTCGGGAAAGTGCATCTGCATTTGTATTCATCTTGCCTTCCTTATAGACTATATCAAAATCATAATCACATAAATCTAGTCTTATCCTTGTCAGTTTTGATGAAGGGTTTTGTGTGTAAATAAACTAACCAGTGGCCTGTGGTCTGTAACGACAGTAAATTTTCGGCCATAGAGATAAGGTCTAAAAAAATTTATTGCCCAATGGATGGCTAATAATTCTTTTTCTATAA
This sequence comes from Rhamphomyia laevipes, assembly GCA_963920725.1. NCBI lineage: Eukaryota > Metazoa > Arthropoda > Insecta > Diptera > Empididae > Rhamphomyia > Rhamphomyia laevipes. The sequence goes on along the minus strand of OY987255.1, from coordinate 76,031,666 downwards.
TAGGTTTATTTAATTCGTATTTGTTCAAAGTTCTGCTAGCATATGAAACTGGTAAATCATTACCTATATCACCTTGAGAGAGTACTGCTCCTAGTGCGAAGTTTGATGCATCTGTCGTTAGTATAAATTTTCTTTTAAAATCTGGATATTTTAATATCCGAGGATTTATCAATTTATTTTTAAGAGTTGTGAAAGCATTTTGACATTTCTCAGTCCATTCAAAAAGTGTATTTTTTTTTGTAAGTTCATTGAGAGGTTTGGCAATTTCTGCAAAATTAGCGATAAACCTTCTATAGTAATTACAGAATGCTATAAATCTTTTTGTTTCGTCTGCATTTTTTGGTATTGGATAATTTTTTATTACTTCATGTTTTCTTGGGTCTGTTTTGATTCCTTCGTTTGTTATTAAATGTCCTAAATATGTGACTTCAGTTTTTAAAAAAATACATTTTTGTGGATTGAGCTTTAAATTATATTGTCGTAATTTGTTAAATGTTTTTATTAGACTTTTATTATGATGTTGTAAACTGCATCCAAAAATAATGATGTCATCTACATATAAGAATGCTTCAGCTTCTAAACCAGCTAATGCTATGGATAACATTCTCTGAAAGCTATTGGTTGATATCTTAAGTCCGAATGGCAGTCTTTTAAATTGATATAAACCTTTATTTGAAGAGAATGCAGTTAGTGGTCTTGATTTTTCATCTAATTCAATTTGATGAAATGAGCTTGTCAAGTCTAAAGTTGAAAAATATTTTGCACGCCCAAGAGTGTCCAATACATCATCCAATCTTGTTAAAGGGAATTTGTCATCCATTATCTTCTTATTCAACTGTCGAAAGAGCGAACCGGCGTGATGGACTTGTCACGCACCCTTGGAGATCGCCGCCACTCGCCCCCTGCATACCCTTGTCAACAGGGTTTGAAAAGTATATAACTTGAAAATAATTGTCCCTCTGTGTGTTTTTTAGAAATAGAGGGAACGTTCGACAATCCCACCTATGCTTCCATAGAAACAGCACCAGTGCTTAAATGGGTTGAAACTCCTACGATTGGCTGGATTAGGGCCATGCTTGAGTGCCGCACTATTAGTGCAAAAATTGGAGAAGATTCGAACACAGCAAAAATCATCAAAGGGCGCCCTCAGGGAAGTGTTGTTCCACCACTGTTACACAGATGCTCTTGTTATCATGATCATAGGTAAGCATTATGTAACTATATCAGAGCTTATTCAAGTGGCCCTAAATTTAGTGCACACATGGTTCCTTGATAAAGGCCTTAGCATAAATACAAAAAAAACAATAATAATACCATTTAGAAAAAGCAGGAACATGAAACTTAAATCTCGCAAGCTAGATGGTATTACTATTAAGTTCTAGCAAAAACTCAAATATGTAAGAGTAACACTAAAAGACTAACCTGGAATTCACAAAAAAATAAAGCCGTCGCGAAAGCCACTAGGGGTGTATGGGCGAGCAACTGTCTCATTGAAAAAACATGGGGGTGTACATATTCTGACAAAATTTCAAAAGTCTCAAGAGGCTAAGAACATATATGATTTTATGAAAAAAAGACTAAGCTTTGAGAAACCCTACAAAGTGGACATTATGGACCGCAGTATGTAGTAGGTGATCAATGGTTTGGTATACAGATGGGTTTAAAACAAATAATGGTGTTGGAGCGGGCGTTTACGGACCTCGCTTTCGTCTTTCCAAATCCATAGGAAAATCGTCAAAGATCTTCCCAGCGGAAGCACATGCGCTACTGTGCTTCCGAGCGGAAGCACATGCGCTATATTTGTAGTCTATTGCAAATTTAAATAAAAAGACTTCTTGTTCGCTTTGAGTTAAAACTTTAACTATACTTTATTACTTTATAAGAATAATTTTATACAAACTGAAACTTATTCTAACATGCAATTCTTATACCAGTTATTAGAACGTATTGGGATATATCATAAATGCACAAAATACAATTTAACTATATGAACCTTTAATGCATATTAAAATGCTTATCAGTCAATATTGCTAAATTAGCAATATTGGCCAACAACCAAATGTAGTTTGTTTACACAAGTGTTTATTCTTCGGTGGTGGTCTTTGTTCTTTAAAATATGCATTGCAAAAAACATATTGTCATATTTAAAGTTCATTATTAGTTTTGTATCAAATTTAGAGTGCATAGTATATATATTTTGCAAATAATATGATAATGGTATATTTTAAAATAATATGATAATGGTATATTTTAAAAAGATATAATAATGATATATAAATGATTATAAATTTTTTTTATTTTAAAAAATACAGTAGTACGGTTTCACCCGATTTTTATGTACTATTGTATCTTTTCCTTTGTTTTCAAGGGGACCAATACTTTCGTGATGGCAAGCAGTTGAAGTTAATTGTTTATTTTCAATAATTTAAAAATATCCTTAAAGACTTCATTTATAAATTCTGTGCCTTAATCTGATGCAATAGCTTTTGGTATACCATATTTCAATATAAATTGAGATACAAGCCCCTACGCGACAGTATTGGCCTCCTTATTTACTAAGGGTATTGCTTCAATGAATTTCGTTGATTCCTCTTGAACCGTTAATATATACTTATATCCCTCTAAAGATGTATCTAATGGACCAACAAGATCAACAAAACTTTCTCAAAACTTGAATCGGCAGTTGATGTTATTATTAATGGTTGCCTTTTGTTATTAATATGCTTATTGCGTTGGCATGAATCGCAATTTTTTACATATTTTGTTACATCTTGTTGCATACCTGTCCAAGAGTACTCCTTTTTGATATTTCGAATCATGCGGTTGATTCCCGCATGTCCGCTGGTCGGTAGAACATGGTAATAATTCATAACTATTTGTTTTATCTTTAGATCCGTAATTCTTTTTAATTTTTCGATAATTTCTACTATAATTCCCGTTGGTTTAAATAATTATTTTATATATCTTATATATTTTATTTCAGGGCGCCCGTTTAAGAGTTTCATACACTTTTCCTCAGTAACAAATAATTTTCTTATTTTCAATCGATCAATGACTAAACGTACATCTCTCAAAACATTTTCTCAAATGATGTCGATCGAGTAATAGGACTAGCGTCATATCCAAATTTTAATAACACACAATTTTTATCCGGAATATAGGCCACTCTTTCATTTGGAGCTGTTACTATATTTAAACCTTTAAATTCATGATTTCCTACTATTTCTTTAATTTCTACCATTTTTAAACCGTCTATTGGGGGTGTAAGAAGTTTCTTTATGATTTTATCTTCATCGCAATTATCTTTAACGTCAGTTTTCGTTTGTGACCGTGTCGTCACACATACTTACATTTCTTTTAGTTCAGTATTTTTAATTTCAATTCGGCTTAAAGCATCTGCCGTACCGTTATCTTTACTGTAAAATTATATTCTGTTGTGTAATGGTCTAATTAAAGTCCATTGCACATCATGATGAATTTCTGTTCATTGACCGATTGCAAAATCAAAAGGTTAATACACTAATGCTCTAAATTCATATAAAAATAAATTTATATTTGTGTACTATATGATTTTGTAACAGTGAAATTGTAATGAATTTCTAATCTTCCTTTTTTGCTGAGCGATGAATACCTTCAATACCTTCTGTGGAATATATCTTAAAGTTTTACTTCTAATGTAATATGCAACTATGCATCTATTACTTAGGAATCAAGCAGCAATGCTCGGTATCCTTATAGAAGCTTTATAATAATTGTTTCTATTCCAAGGCGTTTTGCCCTATTCAAATTAAAACAACCAGTTTGACTTCTGATAAAAAAGTGATTTTTATTTTTCAAAATTCGTTCTTTATATACCTTAACTAATTACCCAAATTTTGCTTATGCTACATTAATCTATTCTATATCATAATATATTAAAATATATTTTCTCACACTAATTTGAAATTACATTACTTTTAAAAAAAATATAAATTTAAATTTGTAATCTTACACTTACTTAAAGTAATACAAAAATATTTTCTCATAATAAACTTAAATTTGAATTTAGTAATTCTACACCTAAGAATTATTCTATATTTTAAAATCGTTTTCCAATATAATAATTTTTATTAATAAAGTTTAATTAAATTTTAAATGATATTACATCCCTAACCCTTTAAAGAAATTTTGTTTATTTTAGTCTTAGAATAAAAAAATTTGCTTAAGTATAATCGTTATCAAATAATATTTTTGATTAATATTTTTATTTTCTATTGAATAAGATTAACCTGTTATTATGAATTTCTTTTATATTTTCATTTATTTTTATCTTGGAATTAACCCCGTTTAATTCCACAACTTCATATGGCCCTTTATATGGTGGTTCCAATTTTTTGCGGTTTCCAACTTTTAGGTAAACCATATCACCTATAGATATATTTAAGGGATTTACTGATTTATCGAACAGCTCTTTTCTTTTCGCTTTCGCTATATCTAAAAAATGTTTTGCTTTTTCATGTGCTCTTTGTAAACGAAATCTAATTTCTTCTGCATAATTTTCTAAATTGTTAAATGGTATGTCGTGAGTTAATTTGTTATCTGATGGTAATTTTACTAATTTACCAAATACAAGTTCATATGGTGAAAAATTTGTGTCAGTATGTGGTGTTATATTGTAACTAAATATATAATAAGGTAACCATTTATCCCAGTTGAAGTCTTCCATAAATGATGTTAAATATTCATTCAATACCCTGTGATTTCTTTCTATAGAGCCTAATGTTTCATGATGGTATGGTGTTGAAGTTATATGGTCTATATCAAAATATGAACATATATTTTTAAATACTTCATTAATGAATTCTTTACCTAGGTCGGTTTTTAATGTTTTAAAACTTCCGTATTTCAAAATATTGCTTCTTTGTTTTCTAATGGAATGGCTTCAATATATTTTGTTAGCTCACATTGTATGGTTAGAATGTATCTGTAGTCGTTTGCAGGTCTTAATGGTCCAACGGTATCTATACTTATCGTTTCGAAACTTGTTGTAGGTGTTTGTGTAATTATCAATTTTTCTTTGGTATGTCTTACTTGTTTATTTTGTGTACATAATTTACAACTATTAATATATCTTTTCACCATTTTGTTTAAATTTTTCCAAATGTATCGCTGTTTGATTTTGCTGATTGTCCTTTTGACTCCTGAATGTGCTCCTGCATATGGTGTGTTATGGAATTCCTTTATAATTTTATTTTGTGTGATATCACATTTAATTTTTATTGGAGCATCATATAATATTATATTCAAATTTGTTTGCCTTTCTTTGTTTAGTTTTTTAAATGCATTTATAAATTCAACAATTTTTACATACTCAAATATTTCATTGTTATTTTTTAGTGCTAGCGTATTTATACTTGTATATTTCATTTTAGATATTAGCTTCTCCAAAATCAAATCTAAATTTAGATATGGATTATCACTAATTTCTACTAAGACGTCTTTTTTATTAATAATTATTGGCAAACTTATATTACTTTTGACTGTGAGCTCCTTATTTATCATTTCTTTATCAATTTTAAAATTTAAACGTTTAACATTTCTAATCTCTGCAATTGAGGTACAGTTCCATATATAAAGTTGATCAGGCTTTATTAGTACTGTTTTTTCAGGATTTTCAGCTTTTTCACTTTTTTTGGTCATTGCTCTAGTTATTACGTTCATGCTAGACGTGGGAATCATAGCTTTTAAATAATCTGAATCTAGGTTTATTCGGGAAAGTGCATCTGCATTTGTATTCATCTTGCCTTCCTTATAGACTATATCAAAATCATAATCACATAAATCTAGTCTTATCCTTGTCAGTTTTGATGAAGGGTTTTGTGTGTAAATAAACTAACCAGTGGCCTGTGGTCTGTAACGACAGTAAATTTTCGGCCATAGAGATAAGGTCTAAAAAAATTTATTGCCCAATGGATGGCTAATAATTCTTTTTCTATAATAGGTTTATTTAATTCGTATTTGTTCAAAGTTCTGCTAGCATATGAAACTGGTAAATCATTACCTATATCACCTTGAGAGAGTACTGCTCCTAGTGCGAAGTTTGATGCATCTGTCGTTAGTATAAATTTTCTTTTAAAATCTGGATATTTTAATATCCGAGGATTTATCAATTTATTTTTAAGAGTTGTGAAAGCATTTTGACATTTCTCAGTCCATTCAAAAAGTGTATTTTTTTTTGTAAGTTCATTGAGAGGTTTGGCAATTTCTGCAAAATTAGCGATAAACCTTCTATAGTAATTACAGAATGCTATAAATCTTTTTGTTTCGTCTGCATTTTTTGGTATTGGATAATTTTTTATTACTTCATGTTTTCTTGGGTCTGTTTTGATTCCTTCGTTTGTTATTAAATGTCCTAAATATGTGACTTCAGTTTTTAAAAAAATACATTTTTGTGGATTGAGCTTTAAATTATATTGTCGTAATTTGTTAAATGTTTTTATTAGACTTTTATTATGATGTTGTAAACTGCATCCAAAAATAATGATGTCATCTACATATAAGAATGCTTCAGCTTCTAAACCAGCTAATGCTATGGATAACATTCTCTGAAAGCTATTGGTTGATATCTTAAGTCCGAATGGCAGTCTTTTAAATTGATATAAACCTTTATTTGAAGAGAATGCAGTTAGTGGTCTTGATTTTTCATCTAATTCAATTTGATGAAATGAGCTTGTCAAGTCTAAAGTTGAAAAATATTTTGCACGCCCAAGAGTGTCCAATACATCATCCAATCTTGTTAAAGGGAATTTGTCATCCATTATCTTCTTATTCAACTGTCGAAAATCTACTACTAGTCGCCATTTTTTATCTTCTCCATCACTTTTTTTAGGTACAATTAATAGAGGTGAATTATACGGACTAATAGATGGTTCAATAACGTCTTCATCTATCAATTTTTGTATTTGATTATTTATTTCATTAGTATGTGCTTGTGGTAATCTATAGTTTTTTATGTATACCGGATTATCATCTAGAGTGGTAATTTTCTGTTTGTAGAAATTATTTGTTGTTAAGATGTCACCATTTATATGAAATATGTCTGTGTAATCCTTACAAATGTCTAGTATTGATTCTTTTGCAGTGATATCAATATTATCTATATTTAATTCTTGTAATAATTTTTTGTATCTATCTTCTTTGTTTTGTACATGATTTTGTTGATTTAATTTTATTATGTGATAGTTTTCTAATGGTTCTATTTCAGGTTGAATGTTGGTTAGTGTAACTTCATTTTCTAAAGTGTTCATTATTTTAATATGCACAACACCTTTTGCAGGTACTAATGTATTAGCTACGTAAACACCTTCTTGAATTTCTTGATTTTTTATAATGCTATCAACTTCAACTTTTATATTTATTACTTGTATTTGTTGCATTCTGGCTGGTATGATTATTCTATTGCATTCTGGTAGTTTAGTTGTAAGCGGTAAAATAATATCTGTATCATTGATACATATAGCAATTGTAAAATCTTCGTAATCAATTTTACATAAATTCTTTGTTAGAAAGTCTCTTCCCAAAATCCCATCAGTTAAAATTGGAAAATTATTTTCTACTATGTGTAATTCTTGTTCTATACTTTCATTTTCTATAATTAAAGTTGCAGTGGTGCTCCCAATAGAGAAAGTTTCAGAATCCGTTACACCGGTTATTTTACATGTATTTTCTTCTAATATTATATCTGGATTTAAAGTGTGATTTTTTAATATTGATATATCAGCTCCAGTATCTATTAAGAATGTTTTTGTACCTAAAGTTATACTAGTATTGATTGTTATATAGTTCGTTAGATTTTTATTTATATTACATATTTTTATTGTGTTTAGTTTGTTTTTGTAAGATTCAAGTCCCTCGAACGTTGGGCATCGGGGACTGGTTGGTCGTTTCCCGAATGCGCACTATTTATGTAATTTATGCGTCTATAATTTTGATTGTTTGGATTTCTATGATTCTGCATATTGTTGTTGTTATTATTATTATTGGTGTGTCTATAGTTGTTATTCCTTTGGTAATTATTGTTCCTGTAGTTATTGTTATTCCTGTTATTTATTTGATTGTTTCTAGTTGCATTATATGATGGTGTCCAGTTTTTGTTATTATTAAAATTTGGTCTAGAATTGAAGTTTCGTTGTTGAAAATTTATGTTATTAAATGGTTTTCGTCTTCTTGCATTATAATGATGTATTTGCATGTCATTTGGTTGTTCAACTTCCATCGCTAATTGAATTGCATCTTGTAGTTTTCTGGGCCTTGCTGCAAATATTGTAGTTTTTATTGGCTCATTTAAACCAGTTTTGAATGCATTTAATGCAGTTTGGTCATTTAATTTTCTTATAATTTCTTCATTTTCGTCACCTAGTTCCGTTATTTGCAGATTATTTAGTTCTGCAGTTAAGTTTTCAATTTTTGTAGCAAAATTCTTGATACTATTATTGCCTTGCCTAACTTTTGTTAGATCTGCATGCACCTTTAAAGATGTAGTATTATTTTTGAATGTATCTTTAAAGAGTTTTTTGAAATCAGTTAATGATTTTGGTGTTTGTTGAGAACTTAACTTGATTCTTACTTTATTTGATATTTTTGTTTTGATAACAAATTCTATCAATTTTGTTTTTTCTAAATCGTCCTTGAGAGTGTCATGTATATATTCAATGATATTCATAAAATTTTCAAGGTTTTTATTATCTCCTTCAAACTCAGGAATTAGTTTAAAAGCAGTTGTTATGTCAAATGAAGCCATGTTTTTGTTATTTATTCTACTTTTACTAATAATATTTTTATTCGTACCAGTATCTAATTCTCCCTTAGTATCTGATTCTTCCTCTTCTTCTAACATTGAATCTTCCAATATATTCTGTGAATATTGGTTTAATATTATTTGTACTTGATTGTAATATTGATTGAACTTTGCATTATATTCATCTAAAATATCTTTATCGAAATTATCTTTAATGGCAATGTAAGTTAGCCAGTAATTTTTCTTTATATTTTTAATAATTGTATGTTTATTTAAAATGTATTCTGGTGAAAATTTTCGTTTGGGATTTTTTGTGAAAATAAGTGAAATATTTTTAATATCTTTAATAAAATTTTCTAAGCATTCTAATTTTTCCATCAATATTTATTATATTATTATAAATCTACATATATATTTTGATTTTTACATTTGATTTATTTTATAAAAAAAATTAATTAATTCCTCAGTAATAATTTGTGAAGGAATAGCTTGGTTCAAATCTATCTTATTTAGTTTATTAATTTTTGAATTTAATTTTCTACATTTAAATTTTTTATGTCCAACTTTTTTTACAATAGTTGCATCGTAATAATGATAAATTTTCCATTTTACTATTTTGAATTTAGTTTTTTATATTGTTATTTATTTATTTTAATAGTCTTTAGTTATATGTATATATCTATTTTTTAAGTATTTTGTATCGCGTTTCTAGTTATTTGTTTATTTATTAACTTATACATAAAAATTTTCAAATAATATATGGAAACTTGTATTATAATTATTACTATTATTATTAATATTATTAATTGAGTTGCAGTTAATTGCAGTTCTTGTCTTGAATTTACAGTTGCTGAACCACCTCCAGCACTATTATTAATAATAACCTCTTCAGGTTTTGAATTTTGACCACCCATTTTAAATAAAAGAGATTCATAACAACACAAAATTAAAAAGTTTTTAGATAAAAATCTTTAAATCATTTATAAGAACAATAGCTATATGTATTATTTTTTTTTTTTATCTATTTATTATTTAACTTTACTATATTAATTAATTATTACCATATTGTTTCTTTACTTAAATAAATTGTCATATTTTTTAAAAGTGTCTTCTAGCATTGTTGATATATCTTTGTTGTTCTGGCTCTTTTTCTTGTTGTTTTTTCTGAGTCTTCTTTGTTGGTTCTTTAGATTCTTTATTTGTAACTTAAAATGTTGTTTTTCGTTTTCAGTTACTGCTATCGTTGTCAGCCTATATAAATTTTTAATTTCTTTCTTTTGTTGTATGATGCGGCCACCTCTGGTTTTCTGTCTTTGCAACTCCGGTGGTGTTGGTTGTTGCTTGATGTTCTTTCTTCTGTATTCTTCTATGGTAATTGGGCGAGGACCTGCTTGAGGATTTTGTTTTAATTCTTCTTCCAGTTGTGCTTTCGTATTTTGCTTTACTTCTTCTTCCAAATGGTTTGGCAGGATCGCCATGTAATGAATTTCTAATCTTCCTTTTTTGCTGAGCGATGAATACCTTCAATACCTTCTGTGGAATATATCTTAAAGTTTTACTTCTAATGTAATATGCAACTATGCATCTATTACTTAGGAATCAAGCAGCAATGCTCGGTATCCTTATAGAAGCTTTATAATAATTGTTTCTATTCCAAGGCGTTTTGCCCTATTCAAATTAAAACAACCAGTTTGACTTCTGATAAAAAAGTGATTTTTATTTTTCAAAATTCGTTCTTTATATACCTTAACTAATTACCCAAATTTTGCTTATGCTACATTAATCTATTCTATATCATAATATATTAAAATATATTTTCTCACACTAATTTGAAATTACATTACTTTTAAAAAAAATATAAATTTAAATTTGTAATCTTACACTTACTTAAAGTAATACAAAAATATTTTCTCATAATAAACTTAAATTTGAATTTAGTAATTCTACACCTAAGAATTATTCTATATTTTAAAATCGTTTTCCAATATAATAATTTTTATTAATAAAGTTTAATTAAATTTTAAATGATATTACAAAATGCGAATATGCTGATAATGCATATTCAGCATTTTACTGTTTAATACAGAAATTTATCATAACATTTATGCATGATTAATAAATTTGTGTCACAATCGCGTATAAAAAATTATATTTGTATGTAAATTAGAGATGACGACACAAAGTGAAAATCATATATAAATGGTTGTTCTAAATTGGAAAAGTCACTTGGAATCAAGCTTTCTAATTGGAAACCTAGTAAAATTGTATTAAGAGTTTATAGCTTTTAACGATTTTTACAATAAAAAACCATTAGTAAAACAAGAACCAAGTCTTCATCATTTCCAATACAGGTATTTTTTAGTTCACCCCCTACCCAAGGTAAGGTGAACTGTACGATCAACCAACATTGTACCTACGGCAGACTACAACATATGGCGCAGCCGGTAGGATGTAAAATCAGCAACATATGGCGCAGCCGGTGAACAGAAAAATACTTTTTCTGTGAACCATTAACGAATCCCAGTTGAAAAAAATAAAAGTGGCTTAACAGCTGCGATTGCGAGGCAATTTAGTTTGCTCTTTTTTAATATCTTTTTTAAAAAAATATACAACAGATGAACAAAGAGTCACTACAAGAGGTATTAAAGAAGGAACCATCAGCAGGGCCACGTCCAATAAGTTTGGACGAGTACAGAAGAAGAGCGGCAAGCAAAAAACAATCAACACCAGCACCAATTCCGGTAATAAGAAAGAAGAAGGGAGGAGTGAAACGAACAGCAAAGAAAAAATAGCAGAGTGTTACAGGTTACTACGGTTACCTACCTGTAACAAAGGGCAACAACTGAAGTATAGGATTGAAATAAAGAGCTTGCGATGGGAGTTGGAAAAAAGCCAGGAAAAATCAAAAGGAGATAAATTAAATTCTTAATTTTTTATTGTAATTTTTGTTGTAATGAAAATCATAAGAAGAGACGAATAAAATTATTTCTGTTTATTTGTAATATCAGAAAATATAATAATAATAAAAGAAAGAAATATTGTTGTGGTATTAGAAAAGCATGAGTAAAACAAATAATAATAAATATATGAAAAATTAAACAAGTTTTTGTTTTGGTATTCATTTAACTGGACAATTTGTTTTAAAACTTTGAAGAAACTTTTTTATTGAAAAAAACATTTTTTATTTTAATATTGAAGAAATATTTTTATTTTAATAATTAACATTTAATTGAAAAAAAAATTGATAAAGTAATTGACTCCCTCATTTGATCTTTCCATTCCAACAAGCTCCATCCAAGACAGTAACGTAAAGTACGAAAAAAAAGGAATCGAAAAAAAGTAAAAGAAAATAATAATTAAAGAACAAAATAAATAAATATTAAAATTTTTAATATTTTGACAATAGTTTTGGGTTGTTTTTTTTTTAAATAAACATTAAATCAAGTAGATAATTAATTATTTTTTTTGGAACTTAAAAAAAAAAGGAAAGTAATCGTTCGATTAAAAAAAAATAATAAACAAAAAATTCAAGACAAGTATTTTTTTAAATAAACATTTTTTTTGCGGTTTAAAAAAAAAAGAATACATTGACTTTTCATTTTTAATGAGTAACGAAAAAGACTCTGTATATCAAAGGTTTAAAAATTATGTTGATTCCTTTACTTTTAATCGTACTGATTCTAGTTTAGAAGATTTATCACCAGAAGACAGCGTTAATATACCTGTTCGGTGAGCCTGCTAAAATTTCTGAAATAAAAAGTTTAACTTCTCCTTGAACTAAATAAAAAGAAATCTGCTTGGTTTACGTTCAATTTTATTTTATTTAAATATTTATTAAAATGATAAATTTCAAATGTTACAATAATATAATTATTAATAAAAACAAATAAACAATTTGTATTATTACGTTACTTTAATTAATTAATCTCAATTATGTTGCTAATTGTTAACGTTGATGTCGCTTCTATCGTCTCAGCAATTGTGTTCATACCATTAGCCTGACTGTTATCTGAAGTTCGATCAGCTGATTGTCTATCTACTACAATTGCCGTTGGGCGACAATTAGAGTAGATTTCAACAATTTTATAATCTAGCGCAACCTGGTGGATCGTTTAATATTGGTTTTGTTCAATATTGAATTTTGTTCCACAAAACCTAGAAATTGGTTGATACGACTAATTCTCTTAGGTTAAATAATCTAATTTATTTATGATATTTCCCTAATTAATTTATGTTGAGGTTAGGTTGCCTGTATTAATTTATACGTTTGAAACTATGTCGATTAAATTACATTTACCAGATTAATATCAAATACAATATACCTGGTAAACCATAATCAACGATAATAATAAAAATAAATAAATTGTTTTGTAAAAACAATTATCTAATAAACTAATTTAAATCAATTGATAATAATAAATTGTTTTGTAAGAACAATTATCTACTAAAATGACTTTACTAAATTAACATTCGATCTACAATTCGACAACCGTAATCTTAATTCGACACGTGATCGTAATGCGGGCACAATCTAACCTTAATTTAATTTAACCGAATTTAACCTCACCTTTTTTTTAAATTTTGCAACGCGTGATTTATAATTTTGTATAATAATTAAACGTTTTAATTTTTAGAAATTCTTGCGGTTTTCCGATTTAACCTAACTTTAATTGATATTAATTTTTTTTTATTAAATTAAATTCTATAATTCACTAATTAAATTTAAAATAATTCTATATCGAATTCTAACAATTCACTAATTAAATTTAAAATAATTCTATATCGAATTCTAACAATTCACTAATTGGCAATTTTAAATTAATTTCACTTTATTTTTTTTTTAATCTACAACTTTGTTAATTATTTAAAATAAATTTAATTAAATTCACTTTACCCTTTTTTTTTTTAAAAAAAAAAAATAATTTGTTAATTAAACCAAAACAAAATATGTTGCATAGGAACAATCACAAATTTTCCACAATTACTTGTGCCACTTGTAATTTTATCCGTATACAATAATTTTTCTTACTTTTATATATATTTTTAGAGATAAAATAATTTTAAATTATTTTTCTTGATTTTTACTTGCTGTTGCTGCTGCTTTTGGTAATCGATCGATGAGACTGATAAAATTCTCAATGTGCCTAGCGTTTATATAGCCTAATCTATTTTAAAATTTACATTTTCTATATGATGTTACCATATTAAATTTTAAATCATTCGACCATAATGGTCATAACATTTTACCTAAGGTTTTCCTGAAAACCTTTACTAACCTTTTTTCCTTTAGAATATTATTTCCTATAATTTCTCTACTAAATTTTCCTAATTCTAGTTAATTTTCCTGGAAAATTCTTTTAATAATTTCTGCTATAAAATGCTATAAAAACGTTCAGCCCTGAACAATTTAATTATTATTAAGTTGTCCCTACTGATTTTTATTACGAGAGAGTACTTTCGTGCAGTTTATTTTATCCCGCTCGCACAAATTGCATCTCGCTCATACTAATTGGGTTTTTCATTTAATTTAAAAAACATAAATTCTATGTTTATGTTTATTTTCCGCGATTTTTCCTAACATAATTAGATTCGCGATTCACTTTTCTACCGGGTAGAAAATTTTCATAAGTCTACGCGGATTATTTTACTCGCAATCTACGCCGCAAGTTTCGGTTTGACAGATGAAATGCCGGCATTTCATCTAAATTTTATTTGTAAAAATAGGATTATTTTCCACTATTAATTCTGGTAAGTTATTAAAATATGAAATTAAGAATTCATTAGAATTCTAAAAATATATGAACATCATGGATGTATTAAAGCTGATATTCATCTAAATATTTTGCTTTATTTTTCAGGTTATGCCGGCACATCAATCAATATTAAATTGTATTTAATAACCAATATCTACCTGATATTGGTTGCATTTGTTTGGGAATTTAAACTACAGGTAAGTACCTATTGAGTGAGTGTAATATGTATTGTAATCATCAACAACCTTCCATGCTATTTCAACATGAAATTTACACATGTAGTTGTTGTTGTTTTTCATATTAAATATAAACAAATGTTGTATGACTTTAATAAATTTAAATTTATTTTATTAATTTAATTTTCTCTTTTTAGGGATGCTGGATGAAATTCTCCCGCCCGTTGAACAAAATTGTTCAACACCAGCTTTTCTTTATTTAGTTTAGCTTTTTTTCTAAGTTGATGATGGTGAAATTTCACCTTCCCATCTGCATACACTTGCGCCCGTATGCACCATCCACCTGGCAGATTAACCAAAAAATCTTTTTGTTTGGATGATTTTATCTTGTCGAAATCAATTCGTTCAACCACCTTTTTCGGCAAGAACACCTGTTCCCCTTCTCTTGTAATAACGCGTTGTACATCATTATCAATCCGCATTCTGATTTCCGCAACTGTAGTGGACAACCTCAATGAGCTCCACTTCGTGGTGTAATATCCATTAATAAATACTGGTGGTCCTATCAGTTCTTCACCAACTGGCACCTGCTCTTCTGGTTGGCTGGTTGTGATGCTCACTACCGAACTTTCACTGGTTTGCACCAGTGAATTACATTCAATAATGACTTTTGGTTCACAAACCAAGCTTTTTGTAGACTCAGGTACTACATGAGTCAATTGTGACTTGCGTCTAGCGGCACTGGCTGGATTCTCCGGTTCAAAAAACCAATTTGTTTCCACCGCTCTTTTGTGTGTTGGTGCCGTAAAATTCGCGTTGGTGGAATCACCAACACGTTGCCTTTTATTTTTATTTGGTTATTGACCTTGTCTTGTTGGTGACAACGGAACCTCCTCCCAAATCGTCAGAAAATCATTAACTTCGAATGAATTCATTTTAATCTAACGAGAACAAAAATAAATTAGTAATATATATATTGTTTTACTAAATTGGACAACATGAACATTATACTATCACCAACATGACGGCACTACATGTCTTAGTAAAAAAAATTTTTTATTATATATATTATGCTTGTTGTTTACGTTGTAGGGTGTACCACCTTTCCATCATCGTAAACTCATCATAATCTGCAATTCTATTAAAAAATTTAACAAATTAAGAACTCATGAATTTTTAGTTGCATACATTTATTATGTACTCTAAAAATTTAATTTTATAACATTAATTTTAATAAATTATGGTAATCCTTTAGCCGTCGATGGAATCATTGGTGGCATTCCTGTTGGCCGCCCAATATTTGCCCTTGCTAAACGCCATTGCACCGAATCATACCGCAAACTCGGACCCAATTCTTCCAGTTCGGAATGTATAAAATATTCCTCCAAACTATCCGTGATCATATTATAGATCGTATCAAACGTCATTCCACTTTTAATGGTGTACCGCTCTGAATACCGGTATTGATTATTTGTTGGATTCATTGTTACCTAATCATAAACCCAAAAGAAATATTATTATTATTTATATTTAAAACATTTTACCACATAAAACAACAAGACGGACAAACAAATATATCAACATACAAAATTTTTTTTTTTTTTTGTTACAGATACTATCATAATATAGTATCATCATTTGCTTGTACCAATGGACAGATTTTCGTTACGGGCCTCGTAAACGAACTATGTTCTGTCTTTATTTTTACCACTCGACAAACTCCATCTTCACCTGGACGTACTCCATCTTCAACTCGTCCCAGTGGCCAAAATGTTGGTGATGTATTCTCATCTTTTAATAATACTACATCGCCTTCCTTAATATTTGGTTGTATTGTTTGCCATTTTGTTCTTTGTTGTAATGTATTAATGAATATCCCTTAGACCATTTGTCCCAAAATTGCTGTGCCATATATTGCATATGGCGCCATCTTTGACCTGGTGCAACCTTGTCCAATATTTCAGGTTCAGGCACAGCGTTAAGTGGCCGACCAATCAGGAAATGACCTGGTGTTAATACTTCCAAGTCCTCGCTTCTATTTTCCATGACTGTTAACGGTCGAGAGTTTAAGCATGCTTCGATTTGACATAGCAATGTTACTGTTCATGCGTGTAGACATTTTTACCTATCACTCTACGGAGATGATACTTCACCGCTTTAACTCCAGCCCCCCATAAACCTCCAAAATGAGGTGCTCCTGGAGTATTAAAATGCCAACTAATTCCCTTTTCGCTGAAATGTTGACTCACATTCGGACTTGCTTCCTGCAATGCCGTTGTTAACTCCTTATTGAGTGTAACCTGTGCTCCTTTAAAATTTGTACCGCAGTCGGAGTAAACATCAGTACATAAACCCCTTCGTGCAACAAATCTCCTAAATGATGCTAAAAAGGCTGATGCTGATAAATCTGATACTAATTCCAAGTGTATAGCTTTCGTAGCCATACAAACAAATATACAAAAATAACCCTTATACGTTCTTGACGTTCTATGCGATGACATTTTTAAAAATATTGGACCTGCAAAATCCATTCCGACATGACTGAACGGTTTTGATATATTTACCCTACAACTTGGTAATTTTCCCATTAATTGTGTATACGGTTCCTTTTTGTGACGAATACAAGTTGTACATTTAGCTATCTGTCTTGATATTATTCGTTTTCCATTAAGTATCCAGTATAAATTCCTGCTCGTATTTAAAACCAAATTGACTCCACCATGTAGCGTGTCTTTATGTATTTCATTAATGATTAATGTTGTAACATAATGAGTTGATGGCAGTATAACTGGGTGCTTGTTTTTGTATGCTACATTTGCGTTGGTTAATCGTCCACCTACACGTATAATTTTATGTTGATCCAAAAGTGGCATTAATGTCAACAACTGGCTTTTTTATCCTTTGTTTTATTTCCAATCAAACGATTATATTCTTCGGAAAATGATCTTTGCTGAATTAGTTTTAATATCAAATTTTCTGCAACATCCGTTTCTTGTTTATTTAACATTCCTACTCTTTTAACGTTTCCCTTTGTTGCGTTGTTATAAAATCGTAGTATCCATGCAGTTGTTCTCTTTAATAACATGAATTATGAAAAACGCGAAAACATATCATCAGTAGTGGTTAATAGTGATACAACAGTTGCTTTCTTCACTTCTATTGCAGGTACTGTCAATGAAATTTTATTTTCTGGCCATTCTTACTCAGTTTTTACCAACCACGTTGGTCCATTCCACCATAACTCATTCGTTATGATTTTTTCAGCTGGTATTCCTCTAGAGGCTAAATCTGCAGGATTAAATTCTGTTGGTACGTGTCTCCAACAGCTTGGATCTACTTTATCCTGTATTTCACTAACTCTATTAGCAACAAATGTTTTCCATTTCGATGGATGATTATGAATCCATTGTAATGTAATTGTTGAATCTGTCCATGCAGTAATCGAATAATTACTTAACCCCATTGAGCGTATCGTTGTTTCAATTAGTCGGGCCAAAATTAGTGCACCACATAATTCTAAACGTGGCAATGTCACCGGTTTTATTGGTGCTACCTTGGTTTTTGATGCAATCAATTTTGAAGTGACAACTCCATCTAAATTTTGTATTCGTAAATATATTACTGCTGCGTAAGCTTTAATTGAAGCGTCGCTGAATCCATGTATTTGAACATTGTTTTATTGTAACGTAATACCTAACCATCTAGGTATTCTAATTTTATTTAGTTGTTGTAGGCTTTCTTTAAAAAATTGCCATCGTTCCGCAATTGATTTGTCTACTTCTGCGTCCCAAGAGTTCCCTGATATCCATAACTCTTGAATTAGTAATTTTGCTACTACAATTACAGGTGTGATCCATCCTAAAGGATCATATAATGAAGCAACTTGTGATAAAATAGACCTTTTAGTAATCGCTTGCTGAGTTTTATCTAATACTGCAAATGTAAAATAATCCGTACCAGGATACCATCTTATTCCGGATGTTTTAATTGTATTAGATTCGTCAAATTGAAATGTCTCTTTCAATTCCCTGTGTGCTAATGGTAACTGCTCTACTATCTCTGGATAATTACTAGCCCATTTTCGAAGATTAAAATGTCCTTTTTTAGCATCTGTATGCATTGCTGTTGCAGTTCCTTTGCTTCTTCAATACTATCTGCCCCACTTAATAAATCATCCACATAAAAATCAAGTAACGCTGCCTTTGCAGCTAATGGATAATTTTGTTCTTCATCCGCCGATAATTGTTGCAATGTCTTGATTGCTAAATATGGAGCAGCTGATGTGCCGAAAGTCACCGTTTTTAACTCATAATCAGTGTCCACCTTTGTAATCGGGTCTCTCCCAATTATTCGTTGGTACTTACGATACATCTTCTCGATGTTCGCTGTTATGGCTACTTTATATTTTCGCCATTTCATTAAAGTGGAAAACAATGTTGGTTGTAATGTTGGTCCTATCAACATTTGTTCATTCAATGATTTTCCAATTGTTGTTTTTGCTGAAGCATCAAATACAACTCTAAGTTTCGTCGTAGTACTTTCTTTAAACACTGCATGATGTGGTATATAATAAGGATTTATAGACTGCTCATTTGATACCTTTTCCATCTGGTTTAAATTTATATATTCATCTTTGAATATTCTTCATCTAGTGTAGTATTCCCTTTGAATTTATTTTTTAGTACTTCATAACGTTTTCTGGCCATCTCTCGAGATGACCCTAGATCTGGACATCGTCCATTTATAAATGGCAGTTTAACTTCATACTGTCCATTTTCAAGTCTTGTATGCGTTAACTTGAATATATTTTCACATTCTTCATCCTCTGGTTTCAAAGTTTTTTGGGTGGGAATTTCTTCTAATTCCCAAAACTTTTTTAATTGATGACATATCTCATCAGTCTGCCGTTGGATAACTGTAAATGTTTTTGTTTCTTGACTGGATATTCGTGGACTATTCCCTAGAAGTATCCATCCTAATGTAGTCTGTATTGCTACTGGTGCATCCTTTGGTCCCTTGACCAATCCATTTTGTATAATATTTGCATACGTTGTTGCTCCAAGAAGTATATCAATATTTCCTGGAATATAATAAGTGGGATCTGCTAGCTCCAGATTTTTCAGATGGTCCCACTGTCTTCTAATAATTTTACATGAAGGTAACATATCTGTTATTTTCTTAATAACTAGCATAGATACTTTCACGCTAGACGTCTTTGTCTTATTATTATAAATCTGTACTCAAACCGGTAATTTCCACCTTGGCTGATTCACCTGGCACCCTTAACTTCTTACAGACATTCTCTGTAATAAACGATGATTGAGATCCAGGATCAACTAAACAGCGTATCGTTATGCATCGCCCTTTGCGATCATAAACTGATACTAATTCTGTGGCTAACAACACATCTTGTTGTTCAGCACAAAAAAAAATTGACGATTTTAATATCTCCAAACTATCAGCCTTGTCCACAGCTGGTGAACTTTCAACCTTATGTTGATTTTTGACCCCCTGTGGGCCACCTTTTGTTCCAGGAACATTGTTCAAAGTACTATGTAACCAACCACTATGTTTTTGGTTACATTTTTTACATCGTTGTTGACTCGGGCAATTATTAGCACCATGATTGCTCGAAAAACAATTAAAGCATCGTTTACTTTGTTTTATACAGTTTCTCCGTTCATCAACGTTCATTTTCTGAAATTTAAAACACTTTCCAACAAAATGCTGTCCATTACAAGCTGGGCATTTTGAAGTAGTAGCGATGTGGTACGTCCTTGTACTAATTGGTGTCGGCTTCGTCATTGTAGTTGACTGTGAGTAGTAAAGGCTAAGAGAGATCCAGACCAACTTCCAACAAACCCCTAAATTTGTTAAGTTTAGCACATTTTGTATGGTGTTTTGTTTGTAATAATGTGCTAATAAATATTGTGTGTGTCGGTTGGTCTGTCGTTTTGTCTGTCTGTCGTTTTGTTTTGTCTGTCTGTCGTGGTGTTCGCGTGTGAAAGTGCCTGTTGAGATGTGATTGAGGTTGTTCGCGTGTGAAAGTGTCCGCTGAGATGTGATTGAGGTTGTTCGGGCGTGTTCGTGTCACGTGGTGTGTGTTTATGTGTGTGTGTGTGTGTGTGTTTGTCTGTTATGTAGATGTGGGTGAGGGAGAGGGGGTATGGGTTAGTAATATAATTAATGCATATATGATTTCATGATTCACATATAAACATGTTTCAACATGCTTCAAAACATGTTGGATAATTGGTCATTTTTTCAATGTTATAGTTTTATGAATAAATAATTTTTTTTTTTTTATGTTTGCTGATAAGAATATTTTAATTGTATAGCGTTGTTGTTGTTGTTGTTGTGGTTTTTAAATTTTTAGATTTGTGTTATGTTATGAATTTTTCGCGTAGGCGTTGCAATAGAGAAGACGATTTTTTTATATGGAGTATTCTAAGCGGCCATTATTATATAGTTTGTGACGTAGGGGATTCCATAATTATATAATATATATGAATAAATAATTTTTTTTATGTTTGCTGATAAGAATATTTTAATTGTATTAGGTTTGCTGATAGGAATATTTTAATTTAATTGGGTGTTGTAGTTGATATATTAAGTTAAATAATTTTATTAGATCATTTTTTTTTTTTTTTTTTTTCAATGTTAGAGTTTATGAATAAATTATTTTTTTGGTTTGCTGATAAGAATATTTTAATTGTACAATATGTGTGGGTGTTGTAGTTATTGTTGTTGCTGTTATAAAAAGCGCTCATTATTATTGTATATGTAGTTTGTGATGATTTACACTTTCAGATAATATGATTTTACTCTGGTTGGTATAGTATTTAAGAAATATTTTATAAACAGTTTAGTCAACAAGTTTAAAGAGAACAGACTAGAAAAAATGGAACCACCTAGTGAAGATGAGTTTGAGGATGATGAGGGAATAAGGGTACACCCCGATGCGGATTATGCCTTAGCAGATAATAAAAGAAGGTTTCCAATGAGACCAATGGGTATACCAAGACCAGATCCGAATGAAGAAAACTGGGATGATGATTAAAATCCCCACAATTTTATAATAATAATAATAATAATAATTTAAAATAAAAAGATTTACAAAAATTAAAGTTAAAAAAATTTTCTTTTATTATATTTTTTTTTTATATATATATATATATTTTAATCCCAATTTTCAGCTTGATGTTCCTCGTTGTTTTCGTCTATCAGGATTGGCAACTCATCGTCATCATCATCGTTGTTATTAAAATTAATTGATTCATATGTTAAATCAATGAATTCTAATTTGTGCGAGTTGCCAATCTCGCCTTTGTAAATTAAGCCGTATTTTTCAGTTGTGAATGTGTATAAGTCCTTAGAGGATAGTGCGTTGTATCTTTTTGGTAGAAATATTTTAAACTTCTCCAATATGCATAATACTCGAACACCTTTTTCAGTGTTCACCCGAGACATTTCTATTATCCTATATTGTTCGTCTTCCTCTAAGATACTTATTTTTTCTATCGACTTATAATTATAGTCGAAAATTTTATTAATTTTTGTTAGAAATTTAAAAGTGCAGACATTATTCTTGAATATAATATTTAAACTGTAACTTAAACTAAAATATCCTGAGCTATTTATACTAAAATCTGAAAATTAAGCTTTAATAAAAACAATATTTTTTTATATAAATTAGAATTTATTTGGAAATTTGTATGTGGTTTTGCCTGCAGTTTATTTTCCTTGATTAAAAATTTTAGAGGATGTTTATATATTTAAATAAAATCTAAGGTCAGATGTGGTTTTGCCTGTACTTTATTTTACATAGATTATTGTAAAAAAATTGTCAAAAATATGGTGTGAATTTTAATGAATCTTTATATATTTGATTATTAAAATAATTGAATTTAGATCATAAATCATAATATTAAAAGCCAAAAGAACATTTAAATAAAAATAATTTTTTCTTAAGGTCTGATTAGATTTTGCGGGTACTTTATTTTGAATAGATTATCGTAAAAATATTACCAAAAATAAGTTTTGAATATTAATGGGTGTTTATAAATTTGATTATTAAAATAATTGAATTTCAATCATAAATCATAATATTAAAAGTATGACCGGGGAAAAAGAATATTTAAATAAAAACATTTTTTTTTTATTAAGGTCAGCTGCGGTTTTGCCTGTACTTTATTTTGCATAGATTATTGTAAAAAATTTATCAAAATATGGTGTGAATTTTAATGAATAAATGATGACAATTTATCAAACAAAAAATATCTAATAATAACTTATTTGATTATTATTGATAATTATTGAATACTCAAATATCATCATCATCACAAAGGATGTTGTGCATTATAAAACGTTTGTATAAACAATTTTGTGGACGCTGCTCTTAAATTATATAAACAAATATTATATGCATATAAAATACTTCTATATTACATATTTTTTATCTTGCGTAGACTTTTTGATCATAAGAAATTTATAACGATTTTTTAACCAAATTATTCAGTTTAAAAGAATATTCAGTGAAGATGGATGGAAAAAATAAAAATACAACTTTAAAAAAAATCACATATGGAATTCAAGGGAGTTCCATTAAATCTTTAAAGGATAAAGTTTCCAATATGGTATCAACAACATCATCATCATCATCATCATCAACCAGTTCTAATATTAAATATAAAAAATTATAATTTAATTGAACAAAAATATACATAATAAAAAACATATATTGGTTATTTTCAAAAAACAATATATTTTTATTTATTTAATACAAACTCTTCAATTTGATAAACTATAGTGACCATAGGGTAAAGTATCATTTGAATTAGGTAGAAGTTTCCTTTTGTCATCACTTGGATTTAAAGCAATTTTATTTTGTTTCAATGAGTAGACTATGTGATTACGTGATATTATAGTATTTTGACTACAATTTGTTATATTTTTGGAATTCAAACATTCTAAATAATCTTGAAACGTTATTGAATTTTTAACAATAGCGCTTTTAACACCTTTTGCTTTCTTGAAAACAACTTCGTCATTAACTCTTATTGCATACATCTTTGATCGAAGACCCATGAATTCAGTCATTATTTTACCATTATTTTCATCTTTCATCAAACCAGGTATTTTCTTGTTGACTAATTCTATTCCGTATTCATTATTTGTTGGATAATCACTTGTATCAAATTTATTAATATCCAATTTTATATCTTTATATATGTCATCACATTTTATTTCATATATTAATGAGTCTGTGTCTGTGTACAACATTTTACAATCAAGCCCAAACTTTTCCATCATATAATTATAATGAAAATCATAAACGCATATCTTAGATATATCTAAAATACTAAATCCAACATAAATTGGTTTGTTCATATATATTTCAGTTTTCTTTAATTCAATAGCCACCAAATTTTCATCAAAAATTCTTGAGCTATGAAAAGTTGGTTTAGCTATTAATGATTTTACTCCATAACGTCCATTCCATTTAGTCAACAATTTGACTATTCTATATTTTCTAACGTTTTCCATAGTCTTACCAAAAATTGCATTTATCATTAATTTATATAAATTTTTTTCAAAATCATTTTTAGATTTAGTTCTCATTTCAGTATTTAAATCAATATAACTTTTCAACCACGGTGATTGATTGAATTTTAAAATCTTGTGTATCTGAGTTAGCACAAGCCCTTGCTGCAAAGCCTGTTTCAACGATGATGATTCATTCTCAAAATCAAACTCGGTAAAAGATTTAATATCTTCAAGTGTTAACATAATAATTGATCGTTACCTCATCACTTCTATAAACTGAATGATTATAATAAAAAAGAGATAATAAGAACATATCCTCATAAAACCATAAGCTTAATGTGATTCATGAAACATATATTTTATATACAAAACTCTTATACAGTAACCCCTGATTTACGAACAGGATATGTTCTGTGAAACTGGCCGTATATCGAATATTCATATAGCGAGCCCAATATTAGTATGGCATTATATTTAAAATAAATAGATACGTTCCAGCGATTGAAAATATTCGTAAAACGAGATCCATATTAATATAAGTTTGTATTAAAACTACATAGATGCGTACCCAAAATTTTCGTTAAACGAAACCCTATTTTTAGAAATATTTAAAACAAAGTGATTACTGATTAGAAAAGAAAAGAGAAAAAAGTTTATTAATTTAAAAAAATAAAATAAAAATTACATTATTCATTATTTTAAAAAGGAAAATTTACCATTAAAATAAAATTAAACATTATTTAAAAAGAAAACTTAACATTATTAAAAAAACATTTCATTTCAAAAATATAATAAATATTACATTATTCATTAAAAAAGAAAATTTACATTACATATTAAGAAAAAATATTAATTATAAAAATGTTATATTTAATCTGAAGTGTTGTATGAGCCCTCGTCTAAACTAGTAGAACCGGCATCTGAAATAGATTCTACAGGTTCTTGAATATTATGGGCAGCAACACTTTTCTTTGAAAAATAAGAAACTAATGAAGTTTGCTTTAATAGATTTTACTGATATACCACCAACACTAAATAATTATATATGTATGTAATAGACTTAAACAGTACACAAATTGCGTACTAAAGAAATTTTGAATAAATGTGAGAACTTTATTTATTGTTCTCTGGGAGTTCCAAATTAAATTAAATTTTTCGTAATAGCGAATTTTTCATACGTATAACGAATTTTATACTTTAAGAATGATGTTCGTAATATCGAAATTTCGTAAAACGAGCCTTCGTAAATCGGGGGTTTACTATCTATGATTCCCTCAAATATTATAAATACATATGAAAAAATTATGGAATCACATTATTAAAAGTTCTGAGTTTTTTAGGTTTGTTAATATATGTATGGTTGTTGTTGTTGTAAAAATTTTTTGTTGTGGTTTTGAAATTACAAAACTCAATAATTAACGATAACGAGCATTTAAAAGAAAAAACTGTAACAAGTACAATTAATTCATCAAATAATTTAAATAAAAATCAAGATTCAGTTCTACATATTAAAAAATCAAATAAAAATATAGAATCAACATCTAATCCGAAAAAACTACAAGTTAGTAATATATTATCAACAACAAATAAAAATTTACAATCTAGTGAAAATGTTTACATATACTCTAAATCTCTACACCAAACAGAACAGCTCAACACCTCAACAGCTAAACAGCTTAACAGCCCAACAGCTCTACAGCTAAACAGCTTAACAACCCAACAGCTAAACACCTTAACAGCTCAACAGCTCTACAGCTAAACAGCTTAACAACCCAACAGCTTAACAGCTAAACAGCTTAACAACCCAACATTACCAATTAAAGAAGTACGGATTTCCATAAACCGTTTGACAAATGAAGAAATATTAAAATATACGAAAAAATCTTCTGAAATTATTAAAAAGATGTTGGCATCATTAAAAGCGAAACCAATAAATAAAATAACACGGCGACAATCAACCCGAAAACTTTCGATTTATTCAAACACTAATAGTTCACATCATTTTGATAATAAAGAAATAATAAATTAGTTGAAAATTCATCAACAAAATATCAAGTATATTGTGTAGAAAAGTTGTATTGATACGCAATTAGGTTTTTATGAACATTATGCAAGTCATACTGGTGAATTTGCTTATCAATGTGAAAAAGAACGATGTGAAGTTAAATATCCTTATAAAAAACAAATGAAACAACATTGTAAAACAGTTCATAAAAATCCACGTCATTATAGACAAATATATATAATTATGATTTTGATGAACATATAACAATCAAAATATCAATTTGTAATATTTGCAATTATGTGCAATTAAATAGTGCAAATATCACTAAACATTTAAAAACTCAACATGATATTAAGACAAATTGTGAAGATAATATAAATGAACTAATACTAGTTGAATTTAAAACATTTGAAACAAATGAATTATCTGTTGAAATAGAAAATGAAAATATACTTGATTTTACTCAAAATTATATAAATAATAAAGACAATATACTCGTAAATAATAATTCTAAAGAATGTAATTTGGAACATGAAAATTCATCAGATATAGATATTGGTTGTGCAAATGATGAATTAATTGAAACTATTGTGAAAGAAGAAAATGATGATTATCTTGATCAAATCGTTAATGACGCAATTAATAAAAAACATAATAATATTATAACTGCAATTAATTACAGTAAATCTTTAAATATTAATAATGAATTTAAACAATTTGATGCTAATGAAATAGATAAAAACCCTATTTTATCTGAATTGAGTGACATATTCAATCAACAAAATCATAAATCTAGTGAAGAACAAGATCAGAACTTATCAAATATCGAAAATATTAAAATTGAAATACCAACATTACATGAGGAACAACATGCTAAAGCTGAAGCTGAAGTAAGTGTAATACAACCCCCCCATTAATTGTTGTTAATTGTGAAAGTAAAAAAAAAAAAATCACACCAGGTAATAATCTTTAGAATCGTTATCACAACTTATAAATAATTCAAATTATTTAATTTTAAATTTAGATTTTGATGAAAGTAATGATGATTTGAATGAAAACAAGAAAATAACTGAAATATCAGATTAACTAACCAAATCAGATATTGTTGATTTTCAAATATCAAAAATTCCATCAACCGTCAATAATATGTTTGATATTAGAATTGATCAAATAAGCTCAAATAATGAATCGGAAATAAATAAAGAATGTTCATCAACTGACGTTTCAATAATTTTAAATAATATAAATTTTTTAAATTTATATAAATGTATGTGTTGCAGTTATACAACAAATATTGACTCTGAAGCTATTGTACATTACAATACTCATAATAAATCCAGTTTAGGAAAAAATCAAAATAATACATTATGGTTAGAATGTCTATATTGTGAAAAGGTTTCTAATTCATCAAAAGGGCTAGTTCAGCATATTACTACAGAACATGGTTATTGCAATTACCAATGTCCGAAATGTTACTATCGAAGTTGTTCAACCTTTAGTATTACAAAATTATAACACATCTGAAACTTTTGGATTCACATAAAACTTGCGAACAAATATTAAAATGTAGTAATATTGAGAGGAGTATTGAAGATGAATATCAAGACATTATCGAAAGCAGAAATAAATTTGTAAAATCATATTCGTGTCATTTGTAAATTTTATATTTAGAACAAAAGTTTTACATTAGCGACTGTTTAAAAACAACATATTCGAACTAATCATAAAAATGTCTAATATTATGGTTGTAATATTGATAATATATTTGCATGTATATTTTGTTATTTTGAAAATAATGACAGCAACGAAATGATTAATCATATAGTTAATTGTCATCCAAATAAGACCGTTATAGCATGTGCTAGAGTTTGGAACAAGAAATATAAGGAAAAGGTAAGAAAATTTGAAAATTATACATTTAATATTAATGGTTTTGGTGTTGTAAATTTAATTTTAACATCAAGACAACATTAATATTAGTTTATAATTTGTTCATATTTTTTTAAAAAATAAGGTTTATTACACAAGATGAAATTACTAATCATATTAGTGGTGATTATAAAAAGTTATTAGAATTCGATGTTTATATGATATTGATATAAATTTAAATAATGATAAAGAAATTGATAATAATAGAGAAAAAAAAAAATCACTACCAATAATATCAAGTGTAATCTCAATGACAGCTGCTATACCATCTGTAGAAAATTCTGAAAATATTCAAAATAATAATTTTGATTTAGATAAACAAAACTCAATAATTAACGATAACGAGCATTTAAAAGAAAAAACTGTAACAAGTACAATTAATTCATCAAATAATTTAAATAAAAATCAAGATTCAGTTCTACATATTAAAAAATCAAATAAAAATATAGAATCAACATCTAATCCGAAAAAACTACAAGTTAGTAATATATTATCAACAACAAATAAAAATTTACAATCTAGTGAAAATATTTACATATACTCTAAATCTCTACACCAAACAGAACAGCTCAACACCTCAACAGCTAAACAGCTTAACAGCCCAACAGCTCTACAGCTAAACAGCTTAACAACCCAACAGCTCAACAGCTCTACAGCTAAACAGCTTAACAACCCAACAGCTTAACAGCTAAACAGCTTAACAACCCAACAGCTCAACTGATTAATTAAATATAATATATATTTACAAATATGAATGAGAAAATTATAAAAGACATTATTAAGACTAGCAAAGCAGTAAAAAGGAAATATAGAGCTTTAAAAACTGATCAATTGGAAGCGGAACATGTACTAGAAGAATATTTTAAACCAATTACATTGCCACTTAAAAATGTTAGAAAAGCAATTGAACAACAGCAATTGAACAACAATCAATTTATCCTGAAATAAAACAAGAGAAATCAATTGGTTGGGATATAAAAAGAAAAGAAATCAAAATTTTACGATGATTTGTCTATTATAAGACAATCAAACAAAACTGACTCTAATGATGACAGTGTAGATGAATCAAATACTTTATTTCACACATCTACTCCTAAAAAATGTGCATCACAACATCTATAAAACCTTTAATTGAGAAACCTAATACTACATCAATATATACTAAAATATTTGAATCTACTTCTTCTATACCAAATTCAAAATAATAATTTTGATTTAGATAAACAAAACTCAATAATTAACGATAACGAGCATTTAAAAGAAAAAACTGTAACAAGTACAATTAATTCATCAAATAATTTAAATAAAAATCAAGATTCAGTTCTACATATTAAAAAATCAAATAAAAATATAGAATCAACATCTAATCCGAAAAAACTACAAGTTAGTAATATATTATCAACAACAAATAAAAATTTACAATCTAGTGAAAATATTTACATATACTCTAAATCTCTACACCAAACAGAACAGCTCAACACCTCAACAGCTAAACAGCTTAACAGCCCAACAGCTCTACAGCTAAACAGCTTAACAACCCAACAGCTAAACACCTTAACAGCCCAACAGCTCTACAGCTAAACAGCTTAACAACCCAACAGCTTAACAGCTAAACAGCTTAACAACCCAACAGCTCAACTGATTAATTAAATATAATATATATTTACAAATATGAATGAGAAAATTATAAAAGACATTATTAAGACTAGCAAAGCAGTAAAAAGGAAATATAGAGCTTTAAAAACTGATCAATTGGAAGCGGAACATGTACTAGAAGAATATTTTAAACCAATTACATTGCCACTTAAAAATGTTAGAAAAGCAATTGAACAACAATCAATTTATCCTGAAATAAAACAAGAGAAATCAATTGGTTGGGATATAAAAAGAAAAGAAATCAAAATTTTACGATGATTTGTCTATTATA
This sequence comes from Rhamphomyia laevipes, assembly GCA_963920725.1. Lineage (NCBI taxonomy): Eukaryota > Metazoa > Arthropoda > Insecta > Diptera > Empididae > Rhamphomyia > Rhamphomyia laevipes. Next base: position 76,001,554 of record OY987255.1, on the reverse strand, counting down.
AGACAATCAAACAAAACTGACTCTAATGATGACAGTGTAGATGAATCAAATACTTTATTTCACACATCTACTCCTAAAAAATGTGCATCACAACATCTATAAAACCTTTAATTGAGAAACCTAATACTACATCAATATATACTAAAATATTTGAATCTACTTCTTCTATACCAACAAATTTTGACACAACTTTTGGTCCATATTTTGATCAAAGTTCTGCTGAATGGAAAATTGGTGATAAACAAAATGAAATAATCAGTGATAAAACTTCATATAAAAGCTCAATTGAATCAAACCCTTGCTGTAAACCCTGTTTCAATCTTCTATTTACAAGGTTATATTTTTGGTGTTAAAATGGTACATTTCATTTATTATCTCATCATTTTTTATTTATAATAAATTCTGCATTGAACACCGTATACGCATTTAATTTAATTATATTATGTTTTTTAAAATAGTCGCTATTTATTTCTGAAAAACAACTACAACTGCTTCCAAGAAAAATTCTATATCTTTCTATAATAAGTTGGTGATGACACAACTTTTAATTCTTCCTGCAAATGTTGATTCCAATTCAATCCAAACAACATGATTTCTACTTTGAATCATACCACTTCCATGATGCAATTTGTTTTTTAAAAACTCCCTCTTACTATTAAACGTAATAAGTTTTCCTTCAATTTTACGCTTGGACCCTACATATAAACCCTTACCTTTTAAATTAGTTTGTAATAAATTTATTGTTTTATTACAAACATTCAATTTTTCTTCTACAATCTTCTATGAAAAAGGGAAAATAAAAAGAAAAAACGTTTTTAATATTTTAAAATAACATATTATTTTTTATTCAAAATGTATATAAAAACATTTATTTTTTTTGTTAATTGAAGTGAAAAGACTTTTCAAAATAAAAAAAAATTAAATATTACTTATTTTTTGTTTATTAAATTATGTAAATACTTTTAAAACTATATAAACTGATAATAATGTTATTAACGAATCCTTTACTCTACCACTGTTATTATTACATTTATCCCAATATCGATATTTATCAATTGTGGGACTATTGGATGAATCAGCCGCCAAGTCAGTTGCTAGCTCAGTTGATGAATCAATTACTGATGCCATTAACTCAGTTGTTGTTGATTCTGTTATAGATTCAGTTGATAAATTAGCTTCAGATTCGGTTGTTGAAGTAAATGATAATTCTGCAGTTGAAGCCACAAACAGCACAGTGATGCAGAATGTTGAAAATAATTTCATTATAAATAATATTGATTTTATCTTTACTCAACCACTATTAATTATTTACTGTTCATTTATATTAAATTTGTTTGATATTTATAATAATTCATTAATTTTATAATATTATTTTTTCTTATATATTCAACTCCACATGTATATGTATGTATACATTCACATTTTATTTCCTCATATAAGATTGTAGAATCTGTGCTCTATTACTGAGCCCACGTGAAAAAAATCATAACAAAACAAAAATCTAAAAATTTCAAAACCATAACAAAAATTCTTTACAACAACAACAACAACAACCATACATATATTAACAACCCTAAAAAACTCAGAACTTTTAATACTGATAAGAAAAATAATTTTGTTATAAACATAATATTTTAAAAAAATGTTCTAATACAATTAACCAACATGTTGCAATGGTTTTATAACTTTATATATTTTGAATATTTCACAACAGGAAGTGGAAGTGGAGAGCTTATAATAAGTAAATATTATATATAAATTTTCTGAAAATTAGTCTTCAATAATTAAATAAAAAAATATAGAATTCACAAATATAAAAAATCTTTTTTATTTATATATCTATATAATATTTAATTCTTAATCAATTTGAGTATTTAGATGTTCATCGTTATTATCATCATCAACGTCATCATATTCATATTTTAAATCAACAATGTTGAGCGCAACTGTTTTACCAACCGATCCTGTATTGACAATTCCATATTTACCATTCATCAACCTAATCATATCAGTATTCTTCATTACTGAATACCTAATTGGTAGAAACACTTTTAAGCCTTTGAATGTTGCCACTAGTCTTGTTCCAAATTTAGTCTTGAATTTTTCCAAGTTTTTAATTTTATAAACTTTATTCACAGTCATTTCTCCTGCTTTTTTGGCTGCAAATTCCTGATAACTGAATGAACTGTTGATTTTTTCCAAAAAATTCTCTGACATGTTGATCTGTTGGCAATAACTATTAAACTAATATAAATTATACTTTTAAAATAATATTATGGTTCAAATTCAAATTCCCTAACTAATTTTTTTTTTGTCTTTTCTAATGAATCAACAAATATATTCCCATAAGTTACAAATATATTCCCAGGGAAATATAATCAACAAATATATTCCCAGGCAAAACCGCAGCGAATCTTAATAAAAAAATGTTTTCATTTAAATATTCTTTTGGCTTTTAATATTATGATTTATGATCTAAATTTAATTATTTTAATAATCAAATATATAAAGATTCATTAAAATTCACATCATATTTTTGACAAATTTTTTACAATAATCTATGCAAAATAAAGTACAGGCAAAACCGCAGCTGAGCTTAGATTTTATATAAATTAAATTTAATTAATTTAATTTACAAATTTTAATCAGGAAAAAATAAAGTACAGGCAAAACCGCATAAAAATTTCCAAATAAATTCTAATTTATATAAAAAAAAAAATACTGTTTTTATTAAAGCTTAATTTTCAGATTTTAGTATAAATAGCTCAGGATATTTTAGTTTAAGTTACAGTTTAAATTTCAAATTTGTTTAAAACATACGTACTTAACTACCAAAAAAAAAAAAAAAAAATCACTATGTCTTCAAACTTTGAATTTATAAATAAAATAAACAAATTGTATGACTACAATTACAAGTCAATAGAAAAAATTAGTATATTAGAACAGGATGATACATACGAAATACTAAAAATACAGAGGGTGAATACTCAAAAAGGTTTACGAATTTTATGTACGCTAAAAAAATTCCAAATATATCTACCAAAAAGATATAATAGTATGTCCGTTAAAGACATATATAGGGTTAATAAATCAAAATTTGGTTTAATATATAGAGGTGAAATTGATAACACCTATAGAGTTGAGTTCGTCGACATGACATATGACTCTTCAAGCAACAGTGATGCTGACGATGAGGAGGAACTACCTATAATCATAGAGGAGAACAACGCGGAGCAGGAACCTGAAAACTGGGATTAAAACAAATTATAATATATAAAAAAAAAAAAAAAAAAAAAAAAAATTAAATTAAATTTTTATCATGCTTTTTTATTTAAAAAAATTATAAATTGAATTTATTATTATTATTATTATTCTTCATATATTTTATTTTAGAAAGTCTAAATCGTCACAAACTATACAATAATATATAATACTACATATAAAAATTCGTCTACTCTATTACAACTCCTACGCAAAAAAAAAATTAACATATCAAACCAAAAATCTAAAAATTTGAAAACCACAACAAAACCCATACATATATTATATAATTATGGAATCCCCTACGTCACAAACTATATAATAATGACTGCTTAGAATACTCCATATAAAAAATTCGTCTTCTCTATTGCAACGCCTACGCGAATTTTTTTTTTACAATAATCTATGCAAAATAAAGTACAAGCAAAACCGCAGCTGACCTTAATAAAAAAAAAATGTTTTTATTTAAATATTCTTTTTCCCCGGTCATACTTTTAATATTATGATTTATGATTGAAATTCAATTATTTTAATAATCAAATTTATAAACACCCATTAATATTTTTACGATAATCTATTCAAAATAAAGCACCCGCAAAATCTAATCAGACCTTAAGAAAAAATTATTTTTATTTAAATATTCTTTTTCCAGTTATACTTTTAATATTATGATGTATGATTCAAATTCAATTATTTTAATAATCAAATATATAAAGACTCATTAATATTCAAAGCATATTTTTGATAAAATTTTTACAATAATCTTTTCAAAACACACTTCAGAACTTAATAAAAAAAATTGGGTTTTACTTAAATATATAAACATCCTCTAAAATTTTTAATCAAGGAAAATAAACGGTAGGCAAAACCACATACAAATTTCCAAATAAATTCTAATTTATATAAAAAAATATTGTTTTTATTAAAGCTTAATTTTCAGATTTTAGTATAAATAGCTCAGGATATTTTAGTTTGACTAAACTGTTTATAAAATATTTCTTAAATACTATACCAACCAAAGTAAAATCATATTATCTGCTTGGTAAAAAATTCTTTATAACCACAACAACAACAGCACCCATATATATATATATATATGTATATATATATATATATATATATATATATATATATATATATATATATATATATATATATATATATATTGTACAATTAAAATATTCTTATTAGCAAACATAAAAAAAAAAAATTATTTATTCATAAACTATAACATTGAAAAAATGATCTAATAAAATTATAAAAAAAATTCGTCTTCTCTATTGCAACGCCTACGCGAAAAATTCATAACATAACACAAATCTAAAAATTTAAAAACCACAACAACAACAACAACGCTATACAATTAAAATATTCTTATCAGCAAACATAAAAAAAAAAAATTATTTATTCATAAAACTATAACATTGAAAAAATGACCAATTATCCAACATGTTTTGAAGCATGTTGAAATATGTTTATATGTGAATCATGAAATCATATATGCATTAATTATATTACTAACCCATACCCCCTCTCCCCCGCCCACATCTACATAACAGACAAACACACACACACACACATAAACACACACCACGTGACACGAACACGCCCGAACAACCTCAATCACATCTCAGCGGACACTTTCACACGCGAACAACCTCAATCACATCTCAACAGGCACTTTCACACGCGAACACCACGACAGACAGACAAAACAAAACGACAGACAGACAAAACGACAGACCAACCGACACACACAATATTTATTAGCACATTATTACAAACAAAACACCATACAAAATGTGCTAAACTTAACAAATTTAGGGGTTTGTTGGAAGTTGGTCTGGATCTCTCTTAGCCTTTACTACTACTGTGATACCGCTTCTAGAACTCTAAACCTTGTGTTCAGAAATTTCTTGAATTGTTCTAAAAAGGGTAGGTCTTGAGAATCACCTAATTCCTCCTCCCAAAGTTTCACCGTTGTAAATGGTAACTTCAGCACCAGCAAATAAATAATTAATGAATCCCATTTGGATACCATTACACCAAGTGAATTTAATTGCTGTTCACATTCCTCAGTCGTCTCGATTAGTTGTCGTAGCGATTTACCAGATTCGTTTAGTATTTTTGGTTGATTCACCAAATTTTTTATCTGTGTATTAACCAGCAGTCGTTTGTTCTCGTACCGCAGCTTGAGTTTCTCCCATGCTGGCTCATAATCATTGCCTGTTACTGGTACATGTTTCAGCAGCCTTTCTGCTTCACCAGTTAAACAGCCCTTTAAATACTGCAGCTTCTGAACTGCTTGAAGTTGTGTGTTATTGTGTATGATTGAAACAAACAAGTCGTGAAACGATCTCCATTCATTATAATCCCCATTGAATTTTGGAAGCGTTATACGTGGTAATTGTACTTGATTATGTACATTCGACGTTGTGTTAACATTTTGTTGTTGTAGTGGTGGTACGCCGAATTTGTTTGTATCTACATTTTGTTTAAGTTTTAAGTTATCCTTTAAGTCGCCAATATACTCTGTATACGCAACTTCTATATCAGAATAAACATATTCTGTCATATAATCGTCTACACACTCTTCAGCAGAATTTTCTATTAATTCTCGAATGGCCAGATCATTTAATCCAAATTCATACCAACTGTTACTCAAATCGCTGATTTTAGTTTCATAAAAACCAACGGTTCGTTTTTCCAATTTTGTTTTCTTGCCGTTGATAATCGATTTTTGAATTCTATCTGCCAAAACCTTTTGTTTTGTTAGGGTACTTTTCAATGACGCAGTCATATTGAAATAAAACCACTTTATCGTCCTTGGTAAACTAGTTTGCCTCGTGTATGAAATGATTAAAAAATGTTAGTCCCTAACAATAACTACTTATATTAAAATTGCCAATCCTAATTCTAATTTCTAACTATTATCAACCAATTTCTTTTTGTCAAATATTCAAATTTCACAAAATCAAACGGACCTGACAGTATCCGGTTCGAAGGACCAAAATGTTCGGTGAGCCTGCTAAAATTTCTGAAATAAAAAGTTTAACTTCTCCTTGAACTAAATAAAAAGAAATCTGCTTGGTTTACGTTCAATTTTATTTTATTTAAATATTTATTAAAATGATAAATTTCAAATGTTACAATAATATAATTATTAATAAAAACAAACAAACAATTTGTATTATTACGTTACTTTAATTAATTAATCTCAATTATGTTGCTAATTGTTAACGTTGATGTCGCTTCTATCGTCTCAGCAATTGTGTTCATACCATTAGCCTGACTGTTATCTGAAGTTCGATCAGCTGATTGTCTATCTACTACAATTGCCGTTGGGCGACAATTAGAGTAGATTTCAACAATTTTATAATGTAGCGCAACCTGGATCGTTTAATATTGGTTTTGTTCAATATTGAATTTTGTTCCACAAAAACTAGAAATTGGTTGATACGACTAATTCTCTTAGGTTAAATAATCTAATTTATTTATGATATTTCCCTAATTAATTTATGTTGAGGTTAGGTTGCCTGTATTAATTTATACGTTTGAAACTATGTTGATTAAATTACATTTACCAGATTAATATCAAATACAATATACCTGGTAAACCATAATCAACGATAATAATAAAAATAAATAAATTGTTTTGTAAAAACAATTATCTAATAAACTAATTTAAATCAATTGATAATAATAAATTGTTTTGTAAGAACAATTATCTACTAAAATGACTTTACTAAATTAACATTCGATCTACAATTCGACAACCGTGATCTTAATTCGACACGTGATCGTAATGTGGGCGCAATCTAACCTTAATTTAATTAAATTAATTTAACCGAATTTAACCTCACCTTTTTTTTAAATTTTGCAACGCGTGATTTATAATTTTGTATAATAATTAAACGTTTTAATTTTTAGAAATTCATGCGGTTTTCCGATTTAACCTAACTTTAATTGATATTAATTTTTTTTTATTAAATTCAATTCTATAATTCACTAATTAAATTTAAAATAATTCTATATCGAATTCTAACAATTCACTAATTAAATTTAAAATAATTCTATATCGAATTCTGACAATTCACTAATTGGCAATTTTAAATTAATTTCACTTTTTTTTTTGTTTTTTAATCTACAACTTTGTTAATTATTTAAAATAAATTTAATTAAATTCACTTTACCCTTTTTTTTAAAAAAAAAAATAATTTGTTAATTAAACCAAAACAAAATATATTGCATAGGAACAATCACAAATTTTCCACAATTACTTGTGCCACTTGTAATTTTATCCGTATACAATAATTTTTCTTACCTTTATATATATTTTTAGAGATAAAATAATTTTAAATTATTTTTCTTGATTTTTACTTGCTGCTGCTGCTGCTTTTGGTAATCGATCGACGAGACTGATAAAATTCTCAATTTGCCTAGCGTTTATATAGCCTAATCTATTTTAAAATTTACATTTTCTATATGATGTTACCATATTAAATTTTAAATCATTCGACCATAATGGTCATAACATTTTATCCTAAGGTTTTCCTGAAAACCTTTACTAACCTTTTTTCCTTTAGAATATTATTTCCTATAATTTCTCTACTAAATTTTCCTAATTCTAGTTAATTTTCCTGGAAAATTCTATTAATAATTTTTGCTATAAAATGCTATAAAAACGTTCAGCCCTGAACAATTTAATTATTATTAAGTTGTCCCTACTGATTTTTATTACGAGAGAGTACTTTCGTGCAGTTTATTTTATCCCGCTCGCACAAATTGCATCTCGCTCATACTAATTGGGTTTTTGCATTTAATTTAAAAAACATAAATTCTATGTTTATGTTTATTTTCCGCGATTTTTCCTAACATAATTAGATTCGCGATTCACTTTTCTACCGGGTAGAAAATTTTCATAAGTCTACGCGGATTATTTTACTCGCAATCTACTCCGCAAGTTTCGGTTTGACAGGTGAAATGCCGGCATTTCATCTAAATTTTATTTGTAAAAATAGGATTATTTTCCACTATTAATTCTGGTAAGTTATTAAAATATGAAATTAAGAATTCATTAGAATTCTAAAAATATATGAACATCATGGATGTATTAAAGCTGATATTCATCTAAATTTTTTGCTTTATTTTTCAGGTTATGCCGGCACATCAATCAATATTAAATTGTATTTAATAACCAATATCTACCTGATAATGGTTGCATTTGTTTGGGAATTTAAACTACAGGTAAGTACCTATTGAGTGAGTGTAATATGTATTGAAATCATCAACAACCTTCCATGCTATTTCAACATGAAATTTACACATGTAGTTGTTGTTGTTTTTCATATTAAATATAAACAAATGTTGTATGACTTTAATAAATTTATTTTATTAATTTAATTTTCTCTTTTTAGGGATGCTGGATGAACAATACCAACAAAATCCAGTAAAAAGTAAAAAGAAAAGGGTAGCATTTAATGAGTTAACATTACAAAAAAATAATATAATTAAGCAGATGGTTAATACTAGGAGTGAGAAAAATTTAGGTAGTGAAGATTTAGGCAATTTAGAAACAATTAGTAATAATAATATGACACCACCCATACCACCACCTACACAACACAATACGACAGTTACAGATAACGCAACAACAAACAATACAGACCATCCTACAACACCACTCATTAGCGGATATTTAGGTAAAGACAATACATATAATTTAAGAACACATAATATGACTATGCCACTTAGTACCACGTACGCCTTATACATGGCCGGGGTGCCTACATATTCGGCTGAGGGAGAGAAATCGGTAATAGAATTGCAACTTTATAGACTTAGCCTATGACGCTTACTACAAAACAGACGTAATAGATAGGAACTCGGTATTGAAACAACTAGTACGAGGAAAGCTGCGAAGACGAGCAGCTGACCTTTTACAAGATAGAACAATAACAACGTTTAATGAATTAGTTTCATAAAAACCAACGGTTCGTTTTTCCAATTTTGTTTTCTTGCCGTTGATAATCGATTTTTGAATTCTATCTGCCAAAACCTTTTGTTTTGTTAGGGTACTTTTCAATGACGCAGTCATATTGAAATAAAACCACTTTATCGTCCTTGGTAAACTAGTTTGCCTCGTGTATGAAATGATTAAAAAATGTTAGTCCCTAACAATAACTACTTATATTAAAATTGCCAATCCTAATTCTAATTTCTAACTATTATCAACCAATTTCTTTTTGTCAAATATTCAAATTTCACAAAATCAAACGGACCTGACAGTATCCGGTTCGAAGGACCAAAATGTTCGGTGAGCCTGCTAAAATTTCTGAAATAAAAAGTTTAACTTCTCCTTGAACTAAATAAAAAGAAATCTGCTTGGTTTACGTTCAATTTTATTTTATTTAAATAATTATTAAAATGATAAATTTCAAATGTTACAATAATATAATTATTAATAAAAACAAACAAACAATTTGTATTATTACGTTACTTTAATTAATTAATCTCAATTATGTTGCTAATTGTTAACGTTGATGTCGCTTCTATCGTCTCAGCAATTGTGTTCATACCATTAGCCTGACTGTTATCTGAAGTTCGATCAGCTGATTGTCTATCTACTACAATTGCCGTTGGGCGACAATTAGAGTAGATTTCAACAATTTTATAATGTAGCGCAACCTGGATCGTTTAATATTGGTTTTGTTCAATATTGAATTTTGTTCCACAAAAACTAGAAATTGGTTGATACGACTAATTCTCTTAGGTTAAATAATCTAATTTATTTATGATATTTCCCTAATTAATTTATGTTGAGGTTAGGTTGCCTGTATTAATTTATACGTTTGAAACTATGTTGATTAAATTACATTTACCAGATTAATATCAAATACAATATACCTGGTAAACCATAATCAACGATAATAATAAAAATAAATAAATTGTTTTGTAAAAACAATTATCTAATAAACTAATTTAAATCAATTGATAATAATAAATTGTTTTGTAAGAACAATTATCTACTAAAATGACTTTACTAAATTAACATTCGATCTACAATTCGACAACCGTGATCTTAATTCGACACGTGATCGTAATGTGGGCGCAATCTAACCTTAATTTAATTAAATTAATTTAACCGAATTTAACCTCACCTTTTTTTTAAATTTTGCAACGCGTGATTTATAATTTTGTATAATAATTAAACGTTTTAATTTTTAGAAATTCATGCGGTTTTCCGATTTAACCTAACTTTAATTGATATTAATTTTTTTTTATTAAATTCAATTCTATAATTCACTAATTAAATTTAAAATAATTCTATATCGAATTCTAACAATTCACTAATTAAATTTAAAATAATTCTATATCGAATTCTGACAATTCACTAATTGGCAATTTTAAATTAATTTCACTTTTTTTTTTGTTTTTTAATCTACAACTTTGTTAATTATTTAAAATAAATTTAATTAAATTCACTTTACCCTTTTTTTTTAAAAAAAAAATAATTTGTTAATTAAACCAAAACAAAATATATTGCATAGGAACAATCACAAATTTTCCACAATTACTTGTGCCACTTGTAATTTTATCCGTATACAATAATTTTTCTTACCTTTATATATATTTTTAGAGATAAAATAATTTTAAATTATTTTTCTTGATTTTTACTTGCTGCTGCTGCTGCTTTTGGTAATCGATCGACGAGACTGATAAAATTCTCAATTTGCCTAGCGTTTATATAGCCTAATCTATTTTAAAATTTACATTTTCTATATGATGTTACCATATTAAATTTTAAATCATTCGACCATAATGGTCATAACATTTTATCCTAAGGTTTTCCTGAAAACCTTTACTAACCTTTTTTCCTTTAGAATATTATTTCCTATAATTTCTCTACTAAATTTTCCTAATTCTAGTTAATTTTCCTGGAAAATTCTATTAATAATTTTTGCTATAAAATGCTATAAAAACGTTCAGCCCTGAACAATTTAATTATTATTAAGTTGTCCCTACTGATTTTTATTACGAGAGAGTACTTTCGTGCAGTTTATTTTATCCCGCTCGCACAAATTGCATCTCGCTCATACTAATTGGGTTTTTGCATTTAATTTAAAAAACATAAATTCTATGTTTATGTTTATTTTCCGCGATTTTTCCTAACATAATTAGATTCGCGATTCACTTTTCTACCGGGTAGAAAATTTTCATAAGTCTACGCGGATTATTTTACTCGCAATCTACTCCGCAAGTTTCGGTTTGACAGGTGAAATGCCGGCATTTCATCTAAATTTTATTTGTAAAAATAGGATTATTTTCCACTATTAATTCTGGTAAGTTATTAAAATATGAAATTAAGAATTCATTAGAATTCTAAAAATATATGAACATCATGGATGTATTAAAGCTGATATTCATCTAAATTTTTTGCTTTATTTTTCAGGTTATGCCGGCACATCAATCAATATTAAATTGTATTTAATAACCAATATCTACCTGATAATGGTTGCATTTGTTTGGGAATTTAAACTACAGGTAAGTACCTATTGAGTGAGTGTAATATGTATTGAAATCATCAACAACCTTCCATGCTATTTCAACATGAAATTTACACATGTAGTTGTTGTTGTTTTTCATATTAAATATAAACAAATGTTGTATGACTTTAATAAATTTATTTTATTAATTTAATTTTCTCTTTTTAGGGATGCTGGATGAACAATACCAACAAAATCCAGTAAAAAGTAAAAAGAAAAGGGTAGCATTTAATGAGTTAACATTACAAAAAAATAATATAATTAAGCAGATGGTTAATACTAGGAGTGAGAAAAATTTAGGTAGTGAAGATTTAGGCAATTTAGAAACAATTAGTAATAATAATATGACACCACCCATACCACCACCTACACAACACAATACGACAGTTACAGATAACGCAACAACAAACAATACAGACCATCCTACAACACCACTCATTAGCGGATATTTAGGTAAAGACAATACATATAATTTAAGAACACATAATATGACTATGCCACTTAGTACCACGTACGCCTTATACATGGCCGGGGTGCCTACATATTCGGCTGAGGGAGAGAAATCGGTAATAGAATTGCAACTTTATAGACTTAGCCTATGACGCTTACTACAAAACAGACGTAATAGATAGGAACTCGGTATTGAAACAACTAGTACGAGGAAAGCTGCGAAGACGAGCAGCTGACCTTTTACAAGATAGAACAATAACAACGTTTAATGAATTTAGGGAGATTTTAGAAACAAATTTCATACCACCGAAAACGGTAGCTCAGTTAAAATCGGAACTAGAAGAGTGCTTCCATGCTGTTGGACGCGGATGAAACAGCACAATGAGTATTTATAAGAGGGTTACGATCGGAGTCTATTAAGCAGCACGTAATCGGACAAAATTTTAGGAATTTTGACGATTTGTTTAAAAGAGCTACAAGGTTTGCTGATCAGTTAAGTTTGTTGACGCCGGCAAGGAGGGAAGAAAACGAAATTGGAAAAAATTTTAGGCAACTTTTCGGGATCAGGAACAGAACACAAAACGTAAAACACAAAAAAACTGAAAAGATTAAAAACTAGTTTGTAAATTGAAGCGGTAACAGAAAAAAACAGAAACGAGTGCAATAACATTTTATTTATTTTATTTTACAGATGATTTGATTAGTAATGTACACTATAGCAAAAAAACAAATTTACATTAGCAGTAGTTTTAAGTAAGAAGAAGAAGGTAATATTGAATTTACTCTGCTGGTGGTTACAGAAGTATTACAGATTTTTAAGAGTTTTACAATCACAACCCATAAAAACATGTTTTCAACCTATCAAAGAACTTGAACATTATACTTACCTATAACATCTCTCTTTGGATATCTTTATTACTCCACATAACACAAATTGATTTCTAGTTATGTGGTGTCATTCCATCATCTGTTAAACGGATGGTCTTTATTTAGCGATGTACAAATTTACACTACGGGTGTTTTATTACTAGTGATGGGCGATTAACTTATTTAAACAGTTTAAATTACCTGGGGGGGAAGGTTTTTTTCCGGCCGTCTTGCAGAAACGGCTGGAGGATATATTACCACTGCTAGTAAAAAGCTAGCTACGTCTTTCAATATATACTGACAAATTGGTGGATGGTTAATGTGGTGTTTATAACGAAGGCTTCAGGGCGCCCAATTGCCCAGCTTGAATAATATCGCACAATTAGCCTATCGTCCTTTTTCATAAAAACGATGGAAAAAGACATTGACTTACAAATAAGGGAAGCAGCCGTCAACCATAAACAAGAAGCGGTTCGCTACCAGGCTTGGAAGTCTACAGTAACTACTCTACATTGGTTAAAGTGGCAGACTACACGTTAACTGATATTGAGTCCCAATTAGCGCGTTAGCGCCGTTTTGAAACTACACACTCCCGTGATCGCAGGTAATGGTTGTTTAGTAATGGTGGGGTAGTTTTAGATCCACTTCGTGGCATTCTGAAAATTGACGGTTTCTGTGGGCCATTTCGCAGCAAGATCGCTGAGGTCGCTGTAAAAAAGACTGCCAAGCGAATAGAACCTGACCCTAGCCAGTGCCGGACACTTGAAAATGAAGTGGGTTACCGTTTCTTTTTCGCTTGGTTCTTCGCAGGTGCGACATGAGTGGTTGAACGGGATGCCAAGTCTGGCTGCGTGTTCCCCAATAGGCCAGTGACATGTGTACATAGCTACCGCTCTGGCTATATCCATGCGGGGGATTTTTAGGAGGTTGGCAGTTTTACTCTTATTGTACGACGGCCAGGTTTTCCTGGTAATTTTGCACGTGGTTAGGCCTAACCAACTAGAGTTAGATTGAGAAAGGAAGTGAAGGTAAATATATCTTTTTTTACCGTACTAATAGGAGGGTCGACCTGTTCCGCTAGCGAATCCTCCAGATTGGAGCCCTCTTTCGCTAATTCGTCGGCGATTTCGTTTTCTGGGATGTTCTTATGACCTGGAACCCAGGCGTGCATGCTCAATAGCGCACATTCTGGCCAGTTTGGAGGATATTAATGTAGATGTTAGTGCCAGAATAGCTGCCTGGCTGTCTGATACTATTGCTACATTGTTGCAAGTAAGGTTTGCTTCGCATGCTTTTAGAATGGCTACCATTTCCGCCTGGAATACACTTGATTTGTTTGGTAATCTGTAGGATCGTCTAATGTTTAGTGCTTCCGAATATACACCAGCACCCACGCCACAGTCCATCTTTGAACCGTCGGTGAATACTGCGGTGTCATATCCGATCAGCGGATTATTGTTCTTCCACACCCCTCTGGTTGGTATTAGAACCTTGAATTTCTTATCAAGGTCTAACTTGGGAATGGTATAATTCGTGACTGCTGGCACCGCGGTATTATTTATAAGGCCAAGAATACTGCAATGACCATAGGGCTTATTCAGCTATGACCCACTTTCTCTGAGTCTTACTGCACTACACGTAAATAAGTATTTTATATATAGATCAGGAGGAAGGAAAAGGATTACGTCTAGTGCGTCTCTCGGCGTCGATCTTAGCGCTCCGGTGACACCTATGCACGCGCTCCTCTGGACCCTACCTAACTTGGTACGGTTATACTCCCTCCCCAGTGCTGGCCACCATACTATGGAGCCGTTGGTAAGAATTGGATGTACTATGGCCGTAAACAATCGCTAAGCCATGCGCGGCGTCAGATCCCATTTCTTGCCAAGCATTTTTTTTGCTAGCATATAAGGCTACACATGCCTTCTTGACTCTTTCTTCAACATTTAGTTTCCAATTTAATTTCGGGTCGACAACTACACCCAGATATTTAATATTAGAGGAACGGTTCAGCATGACGCCGTCTAAACTCGGACAGGTGAAAGATGGTATTTTCGTTTTGGTCGTCAATAACATTAGTTCTGTTTTATGTGGGTTCGCCCTCAGGCCACAACCTTTGGCTCACGCACTCACCTTTTTGAAAGCTCTACCTTCCGTAATTCTAACTTTAGAATTCTTTCTAGGGTTTTAATCATAAAGGAGGACAGGCTAATTGGTCGAAAATCGTTCGCCACTTCTGCCCTCTTCTTCCGGCTTTCGGTATAAAGACTACTTTCACCCGTCTCCACGACTGTGGGATATGTCCGAATGAAACACTACCTTTAAAAGCTTAACCATAGAAGCCTCGTTAACCTCCGAGTATCCCGAAAGGTGGGTGTCCACTAAAAGTTGTAATGTATCATGAGACGACTGAGTCCAAACCCCCTCCGTAGTTCTCAGGAAGGAAGAATTTGACTTTGAGGCGCTCTTTATAGAGTTTCCAAGTGTTCTGCCTGTAGAAAACATTGTATGCATCCCTGGTTATCCTCCTCAGATTAGTTAGTTCTGCATTCCACCAAACTGGGAATGATTTTTTACTACGTTTAATGGGACATGATACTTTGAAAAAAATCTCCATGGCTTTGGCAAAACTGTCCGTCCCTTTCTCTAAGTTGTCAACCGTATCTATACTGGTCTCAGCATTACCCATGACTGATAATTTTTCCCTCAACACAGCTTTAAACTTGCCCCAGTCCGTATTCTTCGGATTTCTGTAGGGTTTGGGATTTGGAATTTTGAGGTTTACATCGAAGAGTATTCAGCTGTGATCCGAGAATGATCTTTTAGCGGACACCCTCCAGTTGTCAACTGTCAGGGAGTCAACATTAATAATGCAGGTAATGTCGATGGCATCTTTTCAGCCAGCAAAGCTGTCTGAACTGGTAAAGGTAAAGGTGGGGGTATTACCTCTATTATATACAGACAAATTGGTATTAAGAACAAAATCAAAAAGTGGCTCACCCCTTTCATTTGTTTCAGAGCATTGCCCATATCTGGCTCCTGTTTAACAACTGTCAAATTCTCGTAACTGTAATGAGAACAAAAATGTGCATTAATTTATTTTTTAACAAGAGTACAGGTTCTGGGCTTACCTTCCTCTGTATCTACAGACTTGTAGAACAGGTTATAATTCCTATGGTTTATACCCCTAATTCTGGAGGTATTCACCCAGGGCTGTTGAATAAGGGAAATATCCCTTTAGAAGACCAGTAGATTATCCGAGGCGCACTTAGGGTGCCTACTTCCGGGGATTCCACCTTGACGCGGTGGTGGGGCTTAAGTAGGATCGATGAGCAAAGTGGGCGATGTCGGCGGATACTGTAGCTCTGTACAGTATCTGGCAGGTCCAACCATGCCGATAAGGCCACGAGTGAGGTCTGAAAACAAAGAGAATCCGCAACAATATGGACCATGGCTATGAGCAAGGATAAATCGCGTGTTGGGATATCAACACAAGTGTCGTCTGTACCTACGGCAGGCGGCGAGGGCTTGGATCTGGAAGGATCTAAGTCGCCAGTAGGACCATGCAATACGGTGGAAACAGGCCTGAATGCATGTAACAATGCTACTGATTTTGACTTGGATGATGAACTGCGAGCATTGTCGCAATCCTCGTCTACAATTCTAGGACTAGATAATCTAGAGTTGGGAGGTCTTTCGGATTCTAGTTCCGACATGGAAGTTGATGCTAACAAGACCATCATCAATCTGGAAGACCCAAAAGAGAAAGAAGTTGGCAAGGTAGGCTCCAGCACCAAGCCAATTGAGACGTTCCGGAAGATCAATCCGCACACTGGCGTTCAATCTAAGAACATGAGGAAAGATGCGCTCAACAGGATCAGAAGCGCTAGAAGACGGTTGCACAAACTGTCGCTGAGGGATCCTAAAGAACTAAGTGCCTGGGACAAGGAAAACTTGTCGAAGCCAGGCATATAGTTGAGTCAGTTGAACTGAAGGAACTGGTGAAACCGTCAACCGCCAATGCGTCTGATAAGCAGACTAGGGAGGCTGACACTAAGAAGTCAAAGCCGTTGTCACCAACCTCCGGTGCGTCTGATAATAGGACTAGGGAGGCTGGTGATAGACGAGTTGTTAAGGCATCTCTATCCGGTGCGTCTAAACAGACTAGGGAGAGAGATGATCGTGACAACAAATCACGTACTGCACCGAAGCCCACCGCTGGAAAAGCCGCGGTAGCTAAGGAACAGTACGTGAAGAAGAGAGGTAGATCTGACGACAACTTGATACCAAAGGCCCCTAAGAAGGCAAAAGGTTTAGTCGATGAGTTACAGGTATCCATTGTGGACGAGGGCTCCCCGGAAGGGAAGTTCGAGAGCGACCAATGGCTAAAGGTTGAAGAGAAAATTCAGGATGCGCTTATTGATTATTTCCCCTCCGGCGCAGCGGACGAAATTCAATTCGATGGTGCAGGCTGGGAGAAGGGGTATAAAATAGTGGCTTGTGCGAATAAGACTTCGAAAGATTTCTTAACCACCACCCTACACAAGCTGGATGGTATCTGGGAGGGATCAAGGTTGAGAGGCAAGCCGAGAGCCGATACCATCAAATTCATGAGACCGAAGGCGTGGATCTGGGTACCCAAGCCTTTCCAGACGCCAGATAGGCTGTTGAGTCTTCTTGTTGGGCAGAACAAGGAAATGAAGGCAGAAGATTGGAAGGTGCTAAGGGTTGATGCTAGGACGGAACGTGGTCAGCACTTCCTAGTTAGCATCAATAGGGATTCCCTACCATTCCTAGAGAAAAATAGGTTTATGGCCAGGTTCAGTCTGGCACATGTTTATGTGAGGATGGTAGGTGGTGGTGGACCTGATGATGGAGGTGATCCAGTTAAACCTCCACCACAGTAGGGCTGCCACAGGCAACCTGATGGGGTATATGAGCCAACAGGACATCGACGTTGCGCTCATACAGGAACCATGGATTGACGGTAGAGGAAGAATTCAAGGTCTAAGAGGTAAGGATTTTAACGTGTATTACAAAGAGGGAGTAAGTAGACAAAGATCTTGCATTTTAGTTAACAAAAAGATTAAAATGTTTCTTTTAAACGATTTCAATAATGAAGATAACACAGTGGTAGAATGGGGTAGGAGTAAGATGGATAAGCCTCTACTCCTAGTCTCTTCTTATATGCCATTTGACAGCGTGGATCAGCCACCGTCTGAAGTTCTGAGGAAAACAATAGAGAAATGGAAGTACGATATGCTGATCGGTTGTGATGCCAATGCACATCATACACATTGGGGAAGTACGAACATCAATAGCAGAGGTGAGTCTCTTTTAGATTATATTAGTGGTACTAACCTTAGTGTATGTAATAGGGGAACAGCCCCTACTTTTATAACTAGAAATAGAAAGGAGGTCCTAGACCTGACATTAGCCACTAATTCTAGTTCACTAACGGTAAGAAATTGGAGGGTGTCGGATGAAGCTTCGCTCTCCGATCACTGTTTTATTAGGTTTCAGGTTGACTGTAAACGAGAAGAAAGGGTCAGTTTTAGAAACCCTCGAAAAGCCGACTGGTGCGAATACAGGGAGGCTTTAAATGGCTCCCTGAAGGCACCAGCCAGGGAACGTCTAACAAAGGGTAAAATGATCGACAGAGTGGTTGATGACATAGGCACACTGATGGCAGATGCCTTTGACATGAGCTGTCCTGTTAGTCGGACGAAGAACGGTAAAAAACCATCTTGGTGGAACGTCGAGGTGGAAGAGTGTAGAAGAATTGCAAGATCATTGCACAACAAGGCGAAGAGGGATAACTGTATAGTTGACTGGGACAACTATAAGGAAGGTCTAAGGAAATTTAAGTACACGGTAAGGAAAGCCAAAAGGCAATCATGGAAAATGTTCTGTGAATCAATGGAAGGTGTCAATGAGACAGCAAGATTGAGGAAGGTACTGGCGAAGGAACCAACAGTTCCGAACTATATAACTAAAGAGAATGGAGAATGGGCTGAATCATGCCAGGATACACTGGACACACTGATGAAGGCCCATTTCCCTGGCTCCCAGCCAGTGGGTAATGAATGCTCACACGAAGGGACGAGAGGCACGCAAGAACTTTGGAATCTAGCCAAAGCTATTGTGACGGAGGAGAAGGTCGTATGGGCGATTAAATCATTCGCTCCATACAAGTCACCAGGTCCGGACGGTATTCGACCGATTATGTTGCAGAAGGCCCCTGGATCGCTGGCAAAATGGTTGGTAGTGATTTTCAGAAGCTGCCTATATATGGGTTACGTACCGAGAAGCTGGAGGAAAGTGAGGGTTATATTCTTACCTAAACCCGGTAAGAATAGCCATACCACAGCAAAGGATTATAGACCTATCAGTCTGTCATCCTTTTTGCTCAAGACAATGGAGAAATTAGTAGAGGTGGAAAGGGAGGTCGGTAGAAACAGCACTCCATAATACGGTGACACAAATTGAAACGTCACTGAATCATAAAGAGTACACATTGGCAGCGTTCCTTGACATAGAAGGGGCGTTCAATAATGTTAAGACTGATACTATTGAGAAGGCGCTGAGTGATACAGGCGTGAATAGAGGAATCACAACCTGGATTGGCCAGATGCTGAAGACAAGAAATATAATGTGTAGCTGGGGTACTAGCAAGGTAAGTTTATCTGTCACCAGAGGCACACCACAGGGAGGAGTGTTATCACCATTTCTGTGGTTGCTGGTAATGGACAGTATTTTGAAGGAGTTAGAGAGGAAAGGGTACATATGCGGATGACCTTGTGATCCTGGTAAGTGGGAAATTTCTGGACACTATCAGCATGTCGATGGATACGGGCCTCAGCATAGTAACGAAGTGGACTGATAGCTGTGGGCTATCAGTAAATCCAGCCAAAACGGAACTGGTTCTTTTCAGTGAAAATCCCAGTCTTTAAACTACCAACGCTGAACGGAGTGGAGCTGACACTCTCGAGCACTGCAAAATACCTAGGGATAATACTGGATTCCAAACTGAATTGGAATAAAAATGTTGAGGAAAGGGTGAAAAAGGCAACAACTGCACTATTTACATGCAAGAGATTCTCAGGAAAGAAATGGGGTATTAAACCGGATATAGCATACTGGCTCTACATCAGCGACGTGAGACCCATACTCACGTACGGTGCGCTAGTATGGTGGCCGGCAGTTGAGAAGAAAACAGTGATGAGGAAGTTGGAAAAGGTACAAAGATTGGCGTGCATAAGTATTACGGGAGCTCTTCGTACCACACCAACTAAAGGGATGGAGATCATTCTTGACCTACATCAAGTGAGCGAGGTGGTTAGAAACAACGCAGCGAAGGCGGCATTGAGACTTCGTGAATCCAATGCTCTAAAATTCAAGCCGTATACACATAGTGTTATATTGGAACAATATCAATTGGATACTAGAGGAGTGCAAACAGACTATCTAGTACCACAGATGTTCTTTGAGAATGATTACAGCATTCAAATTCCAACAAGGGATGAATGGGATGGAGATTCGGTAATTCCGGAGAAGGGGATTACTATATTTACGGATGGATCGAAGACAGCCAGCGGAACTGGTGCAGGTGTCTTCTCTGAACAGTTAAATATAAAGGAATCAGCGAGGTTGCCAAACCACAGCAGTGTGTTTCAGGCGGAGGTGCTAGCTATAGTACATGCAGCCTCATTAGCAACGACGAAGGTGATATCGAATGAGGATATCACAATCTACGTCGACAGTCAGGCTGCTATCAGGGCGCTTGATTCAACGGTAATCAAATCAAGCTTGATTAGGAGATGCAGAGAAGTGCTTCAGACACTCTTCAGGATTAGCACAGTAAGATTATGTTGGGTACCCGGTCATCGTGACATATATGGGAACGAGCAAGCCGATGAACTGGCTAGGAAAGGTTCTGAGAAGGATATAGATGTCGCTGATCAGTCAATTCTTATCCCACTAGGAGTAGTGAAGCAAGAGATTGACAGAATTACGGAGAAAAAGGTAGAGGAAATTTGGGTCAATACCAACACCTGTCAGGTTACTAAAAGTTTTTGGCCGGAGAGGAACCTTAAAAGAACAAAGATGCTTTTATCGCAGAATAGGAGAAACCTGAGAATGTCGGTGGGTATAATAACAGGACACTGTCTCTTGGGCAAGATGGCCAAGAGATTAGGGCTCACCACGGTGGATTCATGTAGAGGATGTCATGACTTGAGTGTAGCGGAAGATATCAGCCACATGCTGTGTGACTGCCCTGCATTGATCAGAAGTAGGTATCGCTTTTTGGGTAACTATAGGTTCGATGGACTTGAGGAGTTGGTAGGGATCCCAGTCAGGGATCTGCTAAAGTTTGTAAAGAACGCGAGGTGACTTGAAGAGCAGTAGAGGGGGAATTGTTGTTACTCAAGGGGATACCTATGGGCCAACTAGTGGCCTAGTGTTGGGGATATAAAGCCCCCCTACTAACTAACTAACTAACTAACTAGGGTGCCTAAGATTCACCTGTACCGTCCTTTATACACTGCCAAAGTCTCTTTGTCCAGAGACATCTCTTCTAGCAGGTCGTTTTCAATGTCGAAATCATCAAGCTCAGGGCTTCCCGTCTGGAAAACCTTGACCTTCGCCTGCCTGATCCCGAATTGGATTTTTGAATCTGGCCGTTCCAGATGCTTGAGCCCATCTTCGCTTATAAGGAGGAGGAACGATGAACTACTCCTCTGGTGTTCAGTTGACTCTGGTTCCTTCCTCAGAACAACCCAGTTAGCAATTGGCACAGTGGGATTGTGAGGCTGCAGGCATTTGAGGAGCTTCTCTCTTTCAATATCCATCCGCGGTTACCAAATGCGGGCTCTAGTTCGCCTAGGGATTTCCCTAGCCGGGATTAAGCCCATCTTGACGTCCTCCCATGTATTACTAATCTTAGTAACACACTCGCTAAGTAAATCCAAGGAGAACTAATCCTCACATTTGATTACCCGGTAGCCTCTGACTACCTCGGATGAATCAAAGCATGGAAGGGCTCCACCCTTACTTGCAAGGACATAATCCATCACCATTTCTGTTAACTTAACCTCAATTTTGATCCACAGTTCGGCTGTGACTTGCCTATTGTGTGCTTTCTCATTCACTATAGCAACCCTTAAGTTATCTCTTACTATGTCACTTAATCTCTTGTGAATGGTTTCTCTATCAACGGTACAACTAGAATTTTTGGCAACCTTTGCAGCACGGTTCTGCGTGCTTTCACAGGGTTCATCTTGAGACCTGTCCCTTTTTTGGCCACCTACAACCGACCTTGCCTGGGCATCGGAGGGAGCTCGCTGGAGACTGGTTTAACCCCCAGCCTTTCAGTCATCGGCACGGTGCCCACACCACCTTGACATTAGGTTTGGAATGGGAATATGGGCGAGGTAGGATAAGGAAAGTGATGGGAGATCACGGGGGAGGGAATAAGAAGGCGGCTGTCAGCTACGTTTAATTCATTGCCCAGAGCGAACCGGCGTGATGGACTTGTCACGCACCCTTGGAGATCGCCGCCACTTGCTCCCTGCATACCCTTGTCAATAGGGTTTGAAAAGTATATAACTTGAAAATAATTGTCCCTCTGTGTGTTTTTAGTAATAGAGGGAACGTTCGACAATCCCACCTATGCTTCCATAGAAACAGCACCAGTGCTTAAATGGGTTGAAACTCCTACGATTGGCTGGATTAGGGCCATGCTTGAGTGCCGCACTATTAGTGCAAAAATTGGAGAAGATTCGAACACAGCAAAATTCATCAAAGGGCGCCCTCAGGGAAGTGTTGTTCCACCACTGTTACGCAGATGCTCTTGTCATCATGATCAAAGGTAAGCATTATGTAACTATATCAGAGCTTATTCAAGTGGCCCTAAATATAGTGCACACATGGTTCCTTGATAAAGGCCTTAGCATAAATACAAAAAAAAACAATAATAATACCATTTAGAAAAAGCAGGAACATGAAACTTAAATCTCGCAAGCTAGATGGTATTACTATTAAGTTCTAGCAAGAACTCAAATATTTAAGAGTAACACTAAAAGACTAACCTGGAATTCACAAAAAAATAAAGCCGTCGCGAAAGCCACTAGGGGTGTATGGGCGAGCAACTGTCTCATTGAAAAAACTTGGGGTGTACATATTCTGACAAAATTTCAAAAGTCTCAAGAGGCTAAGAACATATATGATTTTATGAAAAAAAGACTAAGCTTTGAGAAACCCTACAAAGTGGACATTATGGACCGCAGTATGCAGTAGGTTATCAATGGTTTGGTATACAGATGGGTTCAAAACAAATAATGGTGTTGGAGCGGGCGTTTACGGACCTCGCTTTCGTCTTTCCAAATCCATAGGAAAATCGTCAAAGATCTTCCGAGCGGAAGCACATACGCTAAATAAAAAAATTTTATTTTAAAAAATAACAGTAGTACGGTTTCACCCGATTTTTATGTACTATTGTATCTTTTCCTTTGTTTTCAAGGGGACCAATACTTTCGTGATGGCAAGCAGTTGAAGTTAATTGTTTAATTTTCAATAATTTAAAAATATCCTTAAAGACTTCATTTATAAATTCTGTGCCTTAATCTGATGCAATAGCTTTTGGTATACCATATTTCAATATAAATTGAGATACAAGCCCCTACGCGACAGTATTGGCCTCCTTATTTACTAAGGGTATTGCTTCAATGAATTTCGTTGATTCATCTTGAACCGCTAATATATACTTATATCCCTCTAAAGATGTATCTAATGGACCAACAAGATCAACAAAACTTTCTCAAAACTTAAATCGGCAGTTGATGTTATTATTAATGGTTGACTTTTGTTATTAATATGCTTATTGCGTTGGCATGAATCGCAATTTTTTACATATTTTGTTACATCTTGTTGCATACCTGTCCAAGAGTACTCCTTTTTGATATTTCGAATCATGCAGTTGATTCCCGCATGTCCGCTGGTCGGTAGAACATGGTAATAATTCATAACTATTTGTTTTATCTTTAGATGCGTAATTCTTTTTAATTTTTCGCTGATTTCTACTATAATTCCCGTTGGTTTAAATAATTATTTTATATATCTTATTTAAAATTTCTACCATTTTTAAACCGTCTATTGGGGGTGTAAGAAGTTTCTTTATGATTTTATCTTCATCGCATTTATCTTTAACGTCAGTTTTCGTTTGTGACCGTGTCGTCACACATACTTACATTTCTTTTAGTTCAGTATTTTTAATTTCAATTCGGCTTAAAGCATCTGCCGTACCGTTATCTTTACTGTAAAATTATATTTTGTTGTGTAATGGTCTAATTAAAGTCCATTGCACATCATGATGAATTTCTGTTCATTGACCGATTGCAAAATCAAAAGGTTAATACACTAATGCTCTAAATTCATATAGAAATAAATTTATATTTGTGTACTATATGATTTTGTAACAGTGAAATGCGAATATGCTGATAATGCATATTCAGCATTTTACTGTTTAATACAGAAATTTATCATAACATTTATGCATGATTAATAAATTTGTGTCGCAATCGCGAATAAAAAATTATATTTGTATGTAAATTAGCGATGATGACACAAAGTGAAAATCATATATAAATGGTTGTTCTAAATTGGAAAAGTCACTTGGAATCAAGCTTTCTAATTGGAAACCTAGTAAAATTGTATTAAGAGTTTATAGCTTTTAACGATTTTTACAATAAAAAACCATTAGTAAAACAAGAACCAAGTCTTCATCATTTCCAATACTCGTATTTTTTAGTTCACCCCCTACCCAAGGTAAGGTGAACTGTACTATCAACCAACATTGTACCTACGGCAGACTACAACATATGGCGCAGCCGGTAGGATGTTAAATCAGCAACATATGGCGCAGCCGGTGAACAGAAAAATACTTTTTCTGTGAACCATTAACGAATCCCAGTAGAAAAAAATAAAAGTGGCTTAACAGCTGCGATTGCGGGGCAATTTAGTTTGCTCTTTTTTAATATCTTTTTTAAAAAAACATACAACAGATGAACAAAGAGTCACTACAAGAGGTATTAAAGAAGGAACCATCAGCAGGGCCACGTCCAATAAGTTTGGACGAGTACAGAAGAAGAGCGGCAAGAAAAAAACAACAATCAACACCTACACCAATTCCGGTAATAAGAAAGAAGAAGGGAGGAGTGAAACGAAAAGCAAAGAAAAAAATTGCAGAGTGTTACAGATTACTACGGTTACCTACCTGTAACAAAGAGCAACAACTGAAGTATAGGATTGAAATAAAGAGCTTGCGATGGGAGTTGGAAAAAAGCCAGGAAAAATCAAAAGGAGATATATTAAATTCTTAATTTTTTATTGTAATTTTTGTTGTAATGAAAATCATAAGAAGAGACGAATTAAATTATTTCTGTTTATTTGTAATATCAGAAAATATAATAATAATAAAAGAAAGAAATATTGTTGTGGTATTAGAAAAGCATGAGTAAAACAAATAATAATAAATATATGAAAAAATTAAACAAGTTTTTGTTTTGGTATTCATTTAACTGGACAATTTGTTTTGAAACTTTGAAGAAACTTTTTTATTGAAAAAAACATTTTTTATTTTAATATTGAAGAAATATTTTTATTTTAATAATTGACATTTAATTGAAAAAAAAATTGATAAAGTAATTGACTCCCTTATTTGATCTTTCCACTCCAACAAGCTCCAACGAAGACAGTAACGTAAAGTACGAAAAAAGGAGTCGCAAAAAAGTAAAAGAAAATAATAAGTAAAGAAAAAAATAAATAAATATTAAAAATTTTAATATTTTGACAATAGTTTTGGGTTTGTTTTTTTTTTAAATAAACATTAAATCAAGTAGATAACTGATTATTTTTTTTGGAACTTAAAAAAAAAAAAGGAAAGTAATCGTTCGATTAAAATAAAATAATAATAAAAAAAAAAAATTTAAGACAAGTATTTTTTTAAATAAACATTTTTTTTGCGGTTTAAAAAAAAAGAATACATTGACTTTTCATTTTTAATGAGTAACGAAAAAGACTCTGTATATCAAAGGTTTAAAAATTATGTTGATTCCTTTACTTTTGATCGTACAGATTCTAGTTTAGAAGATTTATCACCAGAAGACAGCGTTAATATACCAACAAAATCCAGCCACGTTCCCGTAATTACATCAACACCACAAATAGTAGCAGGTACTAGTAAAAAGGATAGGGTAACATTTAATGAGTTAACATTACAAAAAAATAATATAATTAAGCAGATGGTTAATACTAGGAGTGAGAAAAATTTAGGTAGTGAAGATTTAGGCAATTTAGAAACAATTAGTAATAATAATATGACACCACCCATACCACCACCTACACAACACAATACGACAGTTACAGATTTATTTAAAAGAGCTTCAAGGTTTGCTGATCAGTTAAGTTTGTTGATGCCGGCAAGGAGGGAAGAAAACAAAATTGGAAAAAATTTTAGGCAACTTTCTAACGAGCTTCCAAACATTACAAGTAGGTAATGGCCCATTGCGACCAAATAACGTTCAAAATAATAGGAATAGGAACACTAACAATAATAATTATAATAATAATTCAAATAATAGTTATAATAATAATTTAAACAATAGTAATAATAATCGGAATTATAACAATTATAATAATAACGTTAATAACAATAGAACTTTTACTAATAATAGGAATTCATATCCTTATAGTCCAAATCCTTCTCCCAGTAACAATACTAATCCCGGTAGACCTAATTTTAACAATAATAGGGCTCCCACTAACAGATTTAGAAGTAATGGGCCAATTACTTGTTTTAAATGTGGTTTGGCAGGTCACATAAGCAGAGATTGTAGAGGAGGAGGAAAAACGAATACAACGTTAAAATGCAATTTATGTGGTAATGAAGGACATTATGCAGCAACATGCAATCTAAAGAGAATACCGTCAGCGGGAGTAAATGCACTTAACATGGAAATGGAAATGTGCGATTGGTGTGACAGAGAAGGACATAGAGAATTAAATTGTCCTGAACGCCAAAAATACCAAGCCAAAATTTTATGTTCGGGAAACGAACGGGGAATGTCACAAACCTCCCCCCATCATTCCTAAATCAAACTAGTGGGGTGGGTTCATCTGATATTGGACCCGAGTCATTGGTGACGTTACGTTTAGATATCAGTAGAAACAAAGAGGTTACGTTACTAGTAGACACAGGCGCACAAGTCAGCCTATTGAATAAAGACAGTGTAGCAGATCTAACACAAATTAAAACAAATAGAAAAGTTAATATTCGAACGTTACATAATGAAAGTTCTACTCTAGGAGCTTGTAAAGGTAATTTTCTAACACCTAGTACTTTAAGCTGCGAATTTCAGGTAGTAGATAGTATTTGTAAGTTACCAGTAGACGGCATATTAGGGAATGAATTTTTAGTAAAAAATTGCGATATTAAAGGACCTGAACAACGGTTACGGTTCCCTGTGACTAAAGAGAATAAAGAGGAATTCTCAGTACCATTACAATTAAGAAAAAAATCAGAAAAAAAAATGACAACACCACAACAAAATGTACATATCCATAGTTTATATCATTCAAGACCAGAATCCAGTACTGACACAAACTGTAAAAACAAGGCCGATAACAAAGTACCAATTTATTGGACCAGTAACAGTGAAAACTTGGAAACAACAGTTTTGGGAACTGTGAACAACATCAAAGAAACTGATCACTTGAAATATTACACTAAGGCTGATAACAAGGCTCCAATTTATTGGACTATCAACAGCGAATACTTAGAAAAAATATTTTTAGTAAGTGAGAACAGTCTCAAAGATATTGAACATTGAGTCTACACGTGGTATTAAACCATGGCAAAAGGATAAAAGCATAGATGACGAAGATAAATTCATCAATATGAACGATATATTTATTGAAAAAAGGGATAAAAATATGAAAGAAATAATAATTGTTAATGCATGTAAAATAGAGGAGAATAATGTTGAGGTAGAGAATAAATTGGAAAATTATGACCAGTATAGTATATATACTGAAAGTTTAAAGTTTAATGATAAATGTTGTGTATTTAATGAAGATAATACAAAGGTAGAAGGATTGTATGAGAAAAAATTGGAGAATTTTAAAAATGAGGAATTTAATGACGAAGTTAATAAAAATGTTATAAGTATTGCAGAAAATAATAATGAAGTCAATGGAGATATTGAAGGTGTAAATGATGAAAATAATGTTATACAGATAAAAGGTAGAACAGAACAAATTTTTAATATATCGGGTAATAAGATAGGAGAATTTATACGTTGTAATGAGGAAATTTATCCAGGGATTTATATAGGTAATGGTTTAGTAAAAGCAGAAAATGGAAAAGTACATGTAAGCGTAATTAATATCAATGAAGAGGATGTTACCATCAAAGAACCAAAAATTTTACTAACACCAATTGATGATTACGAAATTATAAAGCTAGAGGAAGTCACAACGGAAAAAATTTATTATAAAGAGGGTGAAATATGGGCTGATATACGGACACTTTTCGTTGAATCAGAAAATGAACAAATAAATGAGAGGTTGAAGTTGTTAAAAGAAAAACTAGAAGTTGATATAAATTGGAATGTTGAAGAGAAACAACAAATAGAAGAAATTTGTAAAGAGTATCAAGACATTTTTCATCTCCCAGGAGATAATTTAAGTCATACCACATCGATAGCTCATAAGATTGAAACTAAAGTAGATAGTGCACCAATAGCTCAAGCGAATTATAGATTGCCTGAAAGTCATAGGAAAGAAATTCAAGAACAGGTGGAGCAATTGTTGAACAGCGATATTATACAACCAAGTCGAAGTGCGTGGAATTCACCTCTTCTGGTCGTTCCAAAGAAACCGGAACCAGATGGTAAAAAACGATTTAGAGTGGTTATTGACTATCGCAAATTAAATGCAGTAACCGTTAAGGACGCATTTCCATTACCAAGGATAGAGGATATTTTACAGCAATTAGGGAATTCAAGGTATTTTACTACATTGGATTTAGCCAGTGGTTACCACCAGGTTTTAGTAGACGAAAAGGATTGTGAAAAAACAGCATTCAGCACTATCTTCGGTCATTATGAATTTAAAAGAATGCCATTTGGTTTGACAGGGGCACCAGCTACTTTCCAACGTTTAATGGATTACGTTTTATCTGGTTTACAAAGAATTAAATGCTTCGTATATTTAGATGATATCGTTATTTATGGAAGAAATTTAGAAGACCATCAAAATAAACTAAGAGCAGTACTGGAACGATTAAGGCAAAATAACTTAAAGCTTCAACCAGAAAAATGTAAATTTCTTAGAAGAGAAGTAGTTTATTTGGGTCATAAGTGTACGGAAAATGGGGTTTAACGAGATCCTGAAAAAAAACGAGTTATGTAGAAGGATTTCCAACACCAACAACTACTTCCCAACTCCAATCGTTTTTGGGTCTAGTAAATTATTACAGATCTTGTATGCCTAATTTAGCTGAGCTTGGCGACCCTTTATACAAATTAGCCACAAAAGGAAAAAAAATTGTTTGGACTGATAGTTGCCAAATAGCGTTTGAAAAAGTTAATAAATTGTTAACACAACCACCATTGTTAAAATATCCTGACTTTACGAAACCATTTATACTAACAACCGACGCTTGTAATACAGCACTGGGCGCTGTGCTATCACAAGGAGAAGGAGAAGTGAGTCAAGATCACCCAATAGCATATGCCAGTACAGTATTGAATAAAGCCGAACGTAACTATAGAACAATCGAAAAAGAAATGTTGGGCATTTATTGGGCCATACAAAACTACAGGTGTTATCTGTTTGGTAGGGATTTTACTGTTTACACTGATCATAAACCTTTTATTAGTGAATTCAATAAACGAAATCCAGAAGGTCGGTTGAATAGATGGAAAATGCGATTATCAGAATATTCTTATACGGTTCATTACAAGCCAGGTAAACGAAACTCGAATGCGGATGCACTTAGTAGAATACCATATGACGAAAATAATGGAAAATTAGAAAATGAAAATAGCAAGTCAATGGAAGCTCGTATTAACATAGTGACTAGAGCTCAGGCAAATAAACTAATGGAAAATGGGAAAAATGATAACACAATAGAAATGGAAGGATCTGAAGAAGAAGGGGATGGAGAGGAAATAACAGCAATAAAGGAAGGTTTATCTAAGAAAATTTAATTACATACAACAGAGGAGATTAATACCATTTTAAAGGAATATCATGACTCCCCTCTAGAAGGTCATATGGGTGTGGGTAAAACATATAACAAAGTGCGTAGATTTTACTATTGGAAAAATATGATACGAACTATACGAAAATTCATTAAAGCTTGTCATAAATGTCAGAAGGCTAAACAATGGAAATAAGTACATATTATCATTTCAGGATGATTTGACTAAAATGTTGGATTGTGTAGCCATACCCAACATGGAAGCCACAACTGTAGCGGAAGCGTTTTATAAACATATTATACTGAGATATTAAGTCATACCTAGGAAACTAATAACAGATTAAGGAACAAATTTCACAAGTGACTTATTCAAAAAACTTTGTAAAATGCTTAAAATAAAGAAAATACAAACTACAGCGTACCATCCACAATCTAATGGGTCTCTAGAACGAAGACATGGGCCTTTAGTGGAATATCTTCGAATAATGGTAAATAAAAACGTACAAAGTTGGGATGAATGGTTGAATTGGGATGAATTACACACAATCACACACCACATGAGGGAACCAAATTTTCTCCGTTATATGTATTATATGGGTTTTGTGATCCGTTACCCATTATATGTAAAAGAAAACCAGAACCAGTATACAAAAATAGTCTGTTCTTAGTCTGTCCATTTTTTTATTCGGTTGTTGTGCACTCGTCGCGTTTTATTGCCTATTTTATTGGTTGTATTTAGCGAATTAGGTATTTCTATAACTTCATAAGGTCCTAACCAACCTAAACTTAATTTATTTGCTTTGTTCGCATTAACAAGTAATACTTTGTCTCCGATTTTGTAGTTTTCTATTTTCGCAGATTGGTCGTAATATTTCTTTGATCGTATTTTACTTTTTATTAAATTTTCCCTGGATAATTGATGAATAGTTTGTAATTTATTTTTGGTGTTTATATAAAAATCACCAAAAATAAATTACAAACTATTCATCAATTATCCAGGGAAAATTTAATAAAAAGTAAAATGCGATCAAAGAAATATTACGACCAATCTGCGAAAAAAGAAAACTACAAAATCGGAGACAAAGTATTACTTGTTAATGCGAACAAAGCAAATAAATTAAGTTTAGGTTGGTTAGGACCTTATGAAGTTATAGAAATACCTAATTCCCTAAATACAACCATTAAAATAGGCAATAAAACGCGACGAGTGCACAACAACCGAATAAAAAAATGGACAGACTAAGAACAGACTATTTTTGTATATATATATTTTAGTTAGTAATTAAATTTAATAAAACATTGGGATTTTTTTTATAGTATCAGTAAAAATTCATTAGTTGATAGATTTTTTTTTTTAAAGTTTTTAGAATGTTATTAGCGAGCATAATTTGGTTGCTCATGCTAGCAACACTTGGAGAAGAAAGTCCAATCCAGCACATATGTGCAAAATAATAGAATATCGGGATTCTCTTCACATCTATACCAAATTACAATTAACCTCGGAGGAGGAAATGGCGGATTTTTTAGATTCTATAATAAGTAAAGTAGATACTACATGTATACAATTATTAAGTCATGTAAAATCACAAACATTTAATACATTTAAACACGAAATTAATCTTTGGACAAATAAAATAAAACAAACAACGGAAGGGGTAAATCACTATTTTAGAAGACGAAAAAGGGGGCACTAAATATAATTGGGACAGTTTCAAAAATGTTATTCGGAACAATGGACGAGGGGGACTCAGACCAAATTTACAATAGTTTAGAAAAGTTAAGTAAAAACGGAGATAAAGTAATGGATTTATTGGACAAACAGACTGCGGTCGTAGCTTCAAATTTTGAATTTGTTAGGGAAGTTACGTGCAACTTGACAATACGTGCACTAGAAATAGAGGAAAGACTTGGGAAATTAGAACAAAAATTACAAAAGAATTTTAAGGAATGCAGACTGACATAGACGAAGTATGGGCAGAAATTGAATTACATAGGATAGCAATATTTGTTTTGGCAGAATTGGAAAGAATACAGGATTATATGTTAGAACAAGGTGAAATAATTAATTCATTGCAACAGCACAAAATACATCCATTAGTAGTAGATTCACAATTATTAGTGGACATTATCAAGAACATGACAAATCAGGAAGGACATGCATATTTATATACGACAGAAATAATAAATCAATTAGCACAAATAGATCTAGGTCACTGGGAAAATGAGTTAGGAGTTAGGATTACAATTAATGTTTTAAATAAAGAGGAATTTGATTTATACAAAATGTATCCTCTTCCAAAACTGACTAATAATAATCAGCTCACGGTAATAAAAAGTCATTGGGACTACATTGCTAACAATTCAGCAAAT
This sequence comes from Rhamphomyia laevipes, assembly GCA_963920725.1. Classification (NCBI taxonomy): domain Eukaryota; kingdom Metazoa; phylum Arthropoda; class Insecta; order Diptera; family Empididae; genus Rhamphomyia; species Rhamphomyia laevipes. The sequence goes on along the minus strand of OY987255.1, from coordinate 75,968,797 downwards.
CAATTTATTTATTATACAACATTTGAATTCAATCTAGCATGTTAAGCTATTAATGGAACAATGAATGAAATGGTTAGAGTATGTAGGCAACTTCACCCTAAAGCAATATTATACACATCTAATAATTATGTATTCTAAATAAATTTTTAGTTCATGAAAACAGGGACGGACATAACAGTTGTCAATACCTTGCCGTTAAACAATTGACAAGTCATGTGGTACCTTTACAAACTTTAAACACATCGCTGTTTATATTTTTTGACAAACAAGACGTGACAAGTTTCTGTAATCCAAATACATACAAACATACAGTAATAGGGACAGGTATTCTTAGATTAACTAAGAAATGTTCATTTATATTAGGACAGCTAGAAATGCCTTATTTTGACAGAAAGCACCGACAATTTGGGGGGACAACAAGTTATGTTTTTGGAAAAATACTATCTATAGAACATAATTTTACAAAAACATCAATAGAATGGACAGAAATAGAAAAGGAAAATAGTAAAGTGCAACTACTTGGACCGAACGAGTTACGGCGGGAGTTTAATAAACGTAGCAAAGCAATAAACAATATAAGAGAGGAAATTAGTGCTGAAAAGAAAAGACAACAACAGATTGAATTGTTAAGGACAGGAACGATGACTAACTTTATAATAACGGGCACATTAACAGGAATAATAATATTATATATATTTATTAAAATTATACAATATTGTATGAGTAATAAAGAAACTAGAATTAAGGTAGAAGACGGAAGACGAATAAAACATAATAGAGAGGATTTACATAATAGAGATGACAATGACGGATTTTACGAAGAACAATGCAAATTTCAAGACCAATAGAAATTTCCAGTCCTATAGAAATTTCCAGTCCAATAGAAATGTCGCGACAAATAGAGACAGTTCATATTAATACACCACCAAAAATACCGTTGCCCAAAATTCCGACAACAAACTTATCGAAAATTAGAACTAATGGAAAAAACAAATCTTATTCGACCGACTCGGAATCACTAACTCCACAAATGTTATAGTTCAGAAGTTAATTAATACTTATTTTTTTTTTAAATTGGTTAATTGGTTAATTAATTCTTATTTAAAAAAAAAAATAAGTAATTAATTTTTTTTTTTTAATTTAGTTAATTTTTAATTTTTTTAATAATAATCTTTTTTTTTTTTATAGTGGCAGTAAAATTTGTTTAAAATAGTACAAATCACTACAGTACTGCGAGCTGAACTGATTTGAAATAAATAGCGTTAATAGAAAATTAGTAAAATACTTAAATTAATTGTTACGGGTTGACAACCCTAATTTTTTATACCGAGACTTAATTAAACTAACAATAACAAAAAAATACAAAAGAAAATTAACTCGGTTTATATAAAATGTAGCTTATTTAATAGGTTAGTATATAGTTAGTATTTTCAAGATAGAACAATAACAACGTTTAATGAATTTAGGGAGATTTTAGAAACAAATTTCATACCACGGAAAACGGTAGCTCAGTGAAAATCGGAACTAGAAGAGTGCTTCCAAACTATCGACGAGTCCGTTGCTACTTTCGGAGATAGAATCAAAAGGAAGTATGTGTGCCTTAAATTAGGTATAACTAATAGGTATACGGTAGAACCAGGGTCTGTAGGCTATCGGGATCAGTTAATATACAAAAAATCGTGTTAAAATGTTGTGGTGCTTCCACCCAAATATATTTCCTTATTCAACAGTTGACTTACAAGCTAGAACTTAATAGTAAAAGAAAATACTTATAAATATGATAAAGTTGAGATAAAAATGTGTTATGCGTACCTTGTTCCGTTTATCTATTTATTATGTTATTATTAATTAATTAATTGCAAGGGCAATTTAAATACTATATATATATATATATCACGAATAAAGTTTTAATTTTATACCGTTACTCGTATACTTTCTTTATAATTTAATATCCTCGGAATTCGATTTGCGTGTGAATCTCTAGACGTCTCAAACAGAAAAGAAAGAACAAGAAGGAAATTGTTAATTGCAACGCATGGTGAAGTTGGCTACCATGCGGCTAGGCGCCGTAATCGTTGCTCGCGCCTCTTATAACTTTTTGCTACGCGTGCTCGCCGCTAACAATTGATTCGGCGTATCACGCGCCGTGGAACCTATTTATGGTGCAAGTTTGACTTTTATTTTGACATTAGGTTAAGATCCCTACATCACCCCCTTTCCAGCGGAGCGTTCACCATAGAACGACACTTGCTTTTTATTTTTTAGTTTACTAACTTCGTCGGTTATAAAAGCGGGCTTTAAACGATCAATCGAAATTGACTCGTTTTTATCGTTTCTACTAACGATAAAATATTTTCTTAATCGCTTTATAATTCTGAAAGGTCCTTCGTACGGCGCGGTGAGTGACGGCCTAACTTTATCTACACGAACGAAAACGTATTCGCATGTAGCAAGGTCTTTCGGGACGTAGGTGTCTCTCTGCTCCACTCTCGTAGATGTCGGCCGAAGGCGGCGAAAACTATCTCGAAGCCGGTCAACAAATTGCGCGGGCGTTATTTCAGTGTCAGGAATGTCTGTTATGATGTCACCTGGCAGAACAATATTTTATCCATACACCATTTCAGCTGGTGTGCAACATAAGTCGTGCTTGATTGACGCGCGCAAACCTAGCAAAATAATTGGTAATTCTTCAGACCACTTCGCGTTACCACAAGCAATTATCGCGGCTTTCAATGTCCGATGGAAACGCTCCACCATTCCATTCGCTTGTGGGTGATATGAGGTCGTGCGTATCCGATGCATACCCAACAGCCTACACAATTCTTTAAATAAACGCGATTCGAACTGCGTTCGCCTATCGGTCGATATGCGCAGAGGCACCCCGAAACGCGCTATAAATTCGCGAACTAATGTCTGGGCACATGTTTCTGCTAGTATGTCGGAAATGGGGTACGCCTCGGGCCACCGCGTGTACCTATCGATGACAGTGAGTAAATACCGTTTACTTTCCGACGGTGGTAATGGTCCCACAATGTCGATGTGAACGTGCTCGAAACGATTACCAGGAAGTTCAAAATTTTCGAAAGGTGTCTTCGTGTGCCTACTAACTTTTGCGCGCTGACATTTTACACATCCGCGGCTCCATGTGCCGACATCTCTATTCATAGACGGCCAGAAATATCGATCGCCGATCAATCTTTTTGATCCACGAATTCCGGGGTGAGCGATATTGTGGAACTGATCGAATATCTTACGACGAAGTGCTAGCGGAACGTAGGGTCGGTTTCTCGTGGATGACGTTTCACACCACAATTTAATGGTTGTACCCGGGATCGTGATTTGTTCCACTGTGTATGAGCATCTCGTACCCACAATTTTTTTTAATTCGTCGTCATTTTGTTGGTGTTCGAAAAGTGATTGTATCGTATTCGTCGTCGTTTCTAACGACGCGTCTTCTAATCGCGACAACGCGTCAGCTACAACGTTGTCTTTACCTTTCACATGTTGTATATCTGTGGAGAATTGCGAAATAAAATCTAAGTGTCTAGACTGTCGCGGGCTTCTTTCACATTTTGAATTTACGGCGTTTACTAACGGCTTGTGGTCAGTGTAAATTGTGAATTCGCGACCTGCTAAAAAGTATCGAAAATGTTTTATCGCTAGATAAACCCCGAGCAATTCTCTGTCGAACGCGGAATATCGCGTTTCCGCTGGTTGCAATTTCTTCGAAAAGAATCCTAACGGTTGCCACGTAGTTTCAACGTACTGTTGTAGGACGGCACCCACAGCTATATTGGACGCGTCAGTGGTAACGCTAAACTTACAATTGTTTACCGGGTGTACTAAAAGGGTAGCATCAGCTAGCCAGCGTTTTGACTGCTCGAAACGGGACTGACGCGCATCAGGCCATGAAAAGTCGTTTTTATTTTTTCCTCGTTTTCGGTTTGTTAGTTCGGCTACATGTGAATGGATCGGTGCTAATATATCAGCCAAATTAGGTATGAAACGATGATAATAATTAATCATACCAAGGAATCTTTGCACTTGCTTCACATTGGTAGGGATCGGAAAATCCATAATGGCGGCTACTCTCTCGCTCGTAGGTTTAATACCTTCCGCAGTGATCTCGTGTGACAGAAAGTCTAACCTATCTTTATCCTTTTTCTCTACCATATGTAGCGGAGACGCGCATTGGGACTTGGAAGCTCGACAAATCCCCAAATCTACCATATTTTGGAATTCATTTTTAGCCGCTTTGTATCTTGCCGGATCTAGCCGCCTGGGACGCGAAAATGGAAGCCTACCGTTTGTTTCGATGTAATGAGCAATCGTGTGATTTACCGGTTGATCGTAACGCGGATTTTGCGTTAGTGACGGATATTTTTTAAGTAAATTAGTTATATTATCTTGTTGAACGCTAAAAATTTTGATTGTTGGTTCATTTGTGTTACGCACCGTTGCGTTAACTGCTAATGACGTTTCCCGATCGTGTAATTGTCGACGCGATAAATCTACCAGCAAACCATATTTTTGCAGGAAATCGGCGCCTATGATCGGACGTGTAACATCCGCAACCGTAAAGACGTGGTGAAATTCTCGACGTAAACCGAGGTTTAATTTTAATAATTTTTCACCAAACGTTGCTATGTTGGACCCGTTTGCTGCTGTTAAACGCGGTAATTCGTCAGGTTTTGCATTTGGAAAGCGATTGCGGGGTAAGACCGAAAGATCCGCGCCAGTGTCTATTAAAAAATTGAGTTTGCTAGAATCGTCGAAAATAAATAGGCGGCATGACGTTGGATGACTACTGAACGCCGCATTTTCAGTAGGTTCTACTAGTTTTTTGAAAGGTGGTCTGGAATTGTGGTTATCGCCTTTTGGAAACTACATGGTTGTCTGCACTTTGTAGCATTGGAACCGTCTTTGTGATGGTACCAACAATAAGCATGTTGCTCCCTAGGTGGCCTCGATGTACTTCGACTTAAACCACGGTTACGTGAACGTGACGGACTACGATATTGCGAACGACCACGTGAAACGTTATTTTGTTTTAATTCGGCAATCTCGTTTTTTAAAAATTGAATTTGCTGGCACATTTCGCTCACACCAGCGCACAATGCCGCCATAGGGTCCACCGATTTTGTTGCGTTCGGTTGCGTCTGTATAGCGGAAATTGAATCTTTGGCTAAGGTGTCCCATATCCTATCAGCCATTGCAATTTGTTCTGCGTGGTCGGTCAAATTTGAAGCTACCAATGCCACATTCAGCGTACTGGGTAACCGTCTCATCCACAATTTCAAAAGGAGATCTTTATTAACACCGGTTCCCGAATCGGCCAATTGGTTCAAGTGACGGAAGAAATCAGATGGGCGGCGGTCTCCCATTACTGCGTTAGCATCACTAAGCAAAGAACTCAACCGCTGTTCTTCAGTTAATGAGTTTCTTTCCACTAGAGCTGTTTTTAAATCTTCGTACGTGACGTCATTTTCTTTGACTATGTCTAAAACCGACATGACAATATGTTGAGGTAGTGCAGCCAAGGTATATTGAAATTTACGCGACTCTGCTTTTACGCCCCTCAGCCGAAAAATGTTTTCTACCGTGATAAACCATGCTTGCGGACTTTTATCCCAAAATTCAGGAATTTTAACCGCGCTGGTCGCTGCCAGCTCACCTGATTCGTGTTTTTCACCGATGTGTTTTTCACCATTGTTGGGTTCAGACATTTTAAATCACGAAAAATAAAAATAATGACAACGCCGAGAAATATCACACTAATTTTGATAACGAAATACGGTAATAAATTGAGATGGAGACGTCTAGCAATGGTAATTTTTATTTTATTTATTTATTTTGATAAACTTTATTTAAAATAAAAAAAAAATGTTTTAAAATTATAATATTAGTATAATCAAAATTTTATTTATTTATTTCGATAATCTTTATTTAAAATATAGTCTTCATATTATTAATATTAATAAATTCAAAAATGTATTAATAATTTTAAATAATTCGAAATTTTGAAATTCGAGAATTTGTTTGAATTCGTTGTATTTATTTTTATGTTATTTAATGTTTAATTGTTAATTAATGTTTTTAAATCTTTAACTCTATATTTAGAAATTTAGATAATGGGAACAAGGCACGTTGAATGTATAACAAAATATTTTAATTTACAATGTAATTTGTTTTACAAATTAATAAATGTTTACAATTTCGTAATTTTTTATATTTTTAAATTAACGTACTTATTTCTTGTTCTATTTTATTCAATTTAACGTATGATAAAATACGTATATTTTTATATTTTCCTTTGATCTTACGTTATACTTTAATTTAATTGTCAGTTTTGAATGTAAACTAAAACAAAAACTTAATCTCTTTGATATGATAAAAATATTTATGATTTGCAATTACTCAAAGGTGCATTCATATGCAATTAATATATAATATTCGAATATTTTAGTCGTAAGAACGATTTTTCAAAACATTGGCACTTTAATTAAAAATGAAATAATTGGTCGAAATTATTTTCGATATACCTTAATACAAAAAAAAATATTATTAAAATAGAAAACCAACCAATATTTATGAAATTTACAATTCATTCACTTCAATTTCTCATCTTGAAATTTTTACTTTTAGGTATAAATTTTTAGAATAATAAATTTTAATAAAATTTGGACCAAATCTCAACTTTGAAACGTTCTTTTACATTGACTAAATTTTTTTTTTTTTTTTATATATATGTATAGATAATTTAAAGTAACAATAAGTAAAAAAAAACTAAGGCCAAATTTTACACAATTATTCCGTTTTGGATGACAATAATGTTATAAATTGTTGTCAGAATTTTAGCAAATAAAAATATGTTAAAACACAAGCTGTTATTGATTGTTGATTTTCTTGAATTTATGTTGAATATGCTTCTTCGATGGCGTGATTTAACCCAAATTTGTTAGTATTATTTTCTTATATATTATTACTCACAGGTTTTCTGCTTACATATACTTTAATAAATTTTATATTGATCAACGGCTCCAAGTTCTTGATTTCCGCTGCTGGTACTGCAGGTCACGTGTTGTCTATCGATTTCGGGTAGAATTATAGGTTGATTCTGCTCTGCCGATGATGAGATGTGATAATTATGTATTGTATTCAACGGCACCAAATTGACCACGTGGTGCGATGACTTTCCCACGCCGGGTGCTGCACAATCAAGTCGGGGTCACCACTTGTAGGCTATCGGGATCAGTTAATATACAAAAAATCGTGTTAAAATGTTGTGGTGCTTCCACCCAAATATATTTCCTTATTCAACAGTTGACTTACAAGCTAGAACTTAATAGTAAAAGAAAATACTTATAAATATTATAAAGTTGAGATAAAAATGTGTTATGCGTACCTTGTTCCGTTTATCTATTTATTATGTTATTATTAATTAATTAATTGCAAGGGCAATTTAAATACTATATATATATATATATCACGAATAAAGTTTTAATTTTATATAATTATTAATATCCTCGGAATTCGATTTGCGTGTGAATCTCTAGACGTCTCAAACAGAAAAGAAAGAACAAGAAGGAAATTGTTAATTGCAACGCATGGTGAAGTTGGCTACCATGCGGCTAGGCGCCGTAATCGTTGCTCGCGCCTCTTATAACTTTTTGCTACGCGTGCTCGCCGCTAACAATTGATTCGGCGTATCACGCGCCGTGGAACCTATTTATGGTGCAAGTTTGACTTTTATTTTGACATTAGGTTAAGATCCCTACAGGTCCATGCTGTTGGACGCGGATGAAACAGCACAACGAGTATTTATAAGAGGGTTACGATCGGAGTTTATTAGGCAGCACGTAATCGGACAAAATTTTAGGAATTTTGACGATTTATTTAAAGGAGATACAAGGTTTGTTGATCAGTTAAGTTTGTTGACGCCGGCTAGGAGGGAAGAAAACAAAACAGACGAAAGCAATACTAGTAATTTGGAAAAAAATTTAGGCAACTTTCTAACGAGCTTCCAAACATTACAAGTAGGTAATGGCCCATTGCGACCAAATAATGTTCAAAATAATAGGAATAGGAACACTAACAATAATAATTATAATAATAATTCAAATAATAGTTATAATAATAATTTAAACAATAGTAATAATAATCGGAATTATAACAATTATAATAATAACGTTAATAACAATAGAACTTTTACTAATAATAGGAATTCATATCCTTATAGTCCAAATCCTTCTCCCAGTAACAATACTAATCCCGGTAGACCTAATTTTAACAATAATAGGGCTCCCACTAACAGATTTAGAAGTAATGGGCCAATTACTTGTTTTAAATGTGGTTTGGCAGGTCACATAAGCAGAGATTGTAGAGGAGGAGGAAAAACGAATACAACGTTAAAATGCAATTTATGTGGTAATGAAGGACATTATGCAGCAACATGCAATCTAAATAGAATACCGTCAGCGGGAGTAAATGCACTTAACATGGAAATCCCCCCGGGGATTCCACCTTGACGCGGTGGTGGGGCTTAAGTAGGATCGATGAGCAAAGTGGGCGATGTCGGCGGATACTGTAGCTCTGTACAGTATCTGGCAGGTCCAACCATGCCGATAAGGCCACGAGTGAGGTCTGAAAACAAAGAGAATCCGCAACAATATGGACCATGGCTACGAACAAGGATAAATCGCGCGTTGGGATGTCAACGCAAGTGTCGTCTGTTCCTACGGCAGGCGGCGAGGGCTTGGATCTGGAAGGATCTAAGTCGCCAGTAGGACCATGCATTACGGTAGAAACAGGCCTTAATGCATGTAACAATGCTACTGATTTTGACTTGGATGATGAACTGCGAGCATTGTCGCAATCCTCGTCCACAATTCTAGGACTAGATAATCTAGAATTGGGAGGTCTTTCGGATTCTAGTTCCGACATGGAAGTTGATGGTAACAAGACCATCATCAATCTGGAAGACCCAAAAGAGAAAGAAGTTGGCAAGGTAGGCTCCAGCACCAAGCCAACTGAGACGTTCCGGAAGATCAATCCGCACACTGGCGTTCAATCTAAGAACATGAGGAAAGATGCGCTCAACAGGATCAGAAGCGCTAGAAGACGGTTGCACAAACTGTCGCTGAGGGATCCTAAAGAACTAAGTGCCTGGGACAAGGAAAAACTTGTCGAAGCCAGGCATATAGTTGAGTCAGTTGAACTGAAGGAACTGGTGAAACCGTCAACCTCCAATGCGTCTGATAAGCAGACTAGGGAGGCTGACACTAAGAAGTCGAAGCCGTTGTCACCAACCTCCGGTGCGTCTGATAATAGGACTAGGGAGGCTGGTGATAGACGAGTTGTTAAGGCATCTCGATCCGGTGCGTCTAAACAGACTAGGGAGAGAGATGATCGTGACAACAAATCACGTACTGCACCGAAGCCCACCGCTGGAAAAGCCGCGGTAGCTAAGGAACAGTACGTGAAGAAGAGAGGTAGATCTGACGACAACTTGATACCAAAGGCCCCTAAGAAGGCAAAAGGTTTAGTCGATGAGTTACAGGTAGCCATTGTGGACGAGGGCTCCCCGGAAGGGAAGTTCGAGAGCGACCAATGGCTAAAGGTTGAAGAGAAAATTCAGGATGCGCTTATTGATTATTTCGCCTCCGGCGCAGCGGACGAAATTCAATTCGATGGTGCAGGCTGGGAGAAGGGGTATAAAATAGTGGCTTGTGCGAATAAGACTTCGAAAGATTTCTTAACCACCACCCTACACAAGCTGGATGGTATCTGGGAGGGATCAAGGTTGAGAGGCATCCCGAGAGCCGATACCATCAAATTCATGAGACCGAAGGCGTGGATCTGGGTACCCAAGCCTTTCCAGACGCCAGATAGGCTGTTGAGTCTTCTTGTTGGGCAGAACAAGGAAATGAAGGCAGAAGATTGGAAGGTGCTAAGGGTTGATGCTAGGACGGAACGTGGTCAGCACTTCCTAGTTAGCATCAACAGGGATTCCCTACCATTCCTAGAGAAAAATAGGTTTATGGCCAGGTTCAGTCTGGCACATGTTTATGTGAGGATGGTAGGTGGTGGTGGACCTGATGATGGAGGTGATCCAGTTAAACCTCCACCACAGTAGGGCTGCCACAGGCAACCTGATGGGGTATATGAGCCAACAGGACATCGACGTTGCGCTCATACAGGAACCATGGATTGACGGTAGAGGAAGAATTCAAGGTCTAAGAGGTAAGGATTTTAACGTGTATTACAAAGAGGGAGTAAGTAGACAAAGATCTTGCATTTTAGTTAACAAAAAGATTAAAATGTTTCTTTTAAACGATTTCAATAATGAAGATAACACAGTGGTAGAATGGGGTAGGAGTAAGATGGATAAGCCTCTACTCCTAGTCTCTTCTTATATGCCATTTGACAGCGTGGATCAGCCACCGTCTGAAGTTCTGAGGAAAACAATAGAGAAATGGAAGTACGATATGCTGATCGGTTGTGATGCCAATGCACATCATACACATTGGGGAAGTACGAACATCAATAGCAGAGGTGAGTCTCTTTTAGATTATATTAGTGGTACTAACCTTAGTGTATGTAATAGGGGAACAGCCCCTACTTTTATAACTAGAAATAGAAAGGAGGTCCTAGACCTGACATTAGCCACTAATTCTAGTTCACTAACGGTAAGAAATTGGAGGGTGTCGGATGAAGCTTCGCTCTCCGATCACTGTTTTATTAGGTTTCAGGTTGACTGTAAGCGAGAAGAAAGGGTCAGTTTTAGAAACCCTCGAAAAGCCGACTGGTGCGAATACAGGGAGGCTTTAAATGGCTCCTGAAGGCATCAGCCAGGGAACGTCTAACAAATGGTAAAATGATCGACAGAGTGGTTGATGACATAGGCACACTGATGGCAGATGCCTTTGACATGAGCTGTCGTGTTAGTCGGACGAAGAACGGTAAAAAACCATCTTGGTGGAACGTCGAGGTGGAAGAGTGTAGAAGAATTGCAAGATCATTGCACAACAAGGCGAAGAGGGATAACTGTATAGTTGACTGGGACAACTATAAGGAAGGTCTAAGGAAATTTAAGTACACGGTAAGGAAAGCCAAAAGGCAATCATGGAAAATGTTCTGTGAATCAATGGAAGGTGTCAATGAGACAGCAAGATTGAGGAAGTTACTGGCGAAGGAACCAACAGTTCCGAACTATATAACTAAAGAGAATGGAGAATTGGCTGAATCATGTCAGGATACACTGGACACACTGATGAAGGCCCATTTCCCTGGCTCCCAGCCAGTGGGTAATGAATGCTCACACGAAGGGACGAGAGGCACGCAAGAACTTTGGAATCTAGCCAAAGCTATTGTGACGGAGGAGAAGGTCGTATGGGCGATTAAATCATTCGCTCCATACAAGTCACCAGGTCCGGACGGTATTCGACCGATTATGTTGCAGAAGGCCCCTGGATCGCTGGCAAAATGGTTGGTAGTGATTTTCAGAAGCTGCCTATATATGGGTTACGTACCGAGAAGCTGGAGGAAAGTGAGGGTTATATTCTTACCTAAACCCGGTAAGAATAGCCATACCACAGCAAAGGATTATAGACCTATCAGTCTGTCATCCTTTTTGCTCAAGACAATGGAGAAATTAGTAGAGGTGGAAAGGGAGGTCGGTAGAAACAGCACTCCATAATACGGTGACACAAATTGAAACGTCACTGAATCATAAGGAGTACACATTGGCAGCGTTCCTTGACATAGAAGGGGCGTTCAATAATGTTAAGACTGATACTATTGAGAAGGCGCTGAGTGATACAGGCGTGAATAGAGGAATCACAACCTGGATTGGCCAGATGCTGAAGACAAGAAATATAATGTGTAGCTGGGGTACTAGCAAGGTAAGTTTATCTGTCACCAGAGGCACACCACAGGGAGGAGTGTTATCACCATTTCTGTGGTTGCTGGTAATGGACAGTATTTTGAAGGAGTTAGAGAGGAAAGGGTACATATGCGGATGACCTTGTGATCCTGGTAAGTGGGAAATTTCTGGACACTATCAGCATGTTGATGGATACGGGCCTCAGCATAGTAACGAAGTGGACTGATAGCTGTGGGCTATCAGTAAATCCAGCCAAAACGGAACTGGTTCTTTTCAGTGAAAATCCCAGTCTTTAAACTACCAACGCTGAACGGAGTGGAGCTGACACTCTCGAGCACTGCAAAATACCTAGGGATAATACTGGATTCCAAACTGAATTGGAATAAAAATGTTGAGGAAAGGGTGAAAAAGGCAACAACTGCACTATTTACATGCAAGAGATTCTCAGGAAAGAAATGGGGTATTAAACCGGATATAGCATACTGGCTCTACATCAGCGTCGTGAGACCCATACTCACGTACGGTGCGCTAGTATGGTGGCCGGCAGTTGAGAAGAAAACAGTGATGAGGAAGTTGGAAAAGGTACAAAGATTGGCGTGCATAAGTATTACGGGAGCTCTTCGTACCACACCAACTAAAGGGATGGAGATCATTCTTGACCTACATCAAGTGAGCGAGGTGGTTAGAAACAACGCAGCGAAGGCGGCATTGAGACTTCGTGAATCCAATGCTCTAAAATTCAAGCCGTATACACATAGTGTTATATTGGAACAATATCAATTGGATACTAGAGGAGTGCAAACAGACTATCTAGTACCACAGATGTTCTTTGAGAATGATTTCAGCATTCAAATTCCAACAAGGGATGAATGGGATGGAGATTCGGTAATTCCGGAGAAGGGGATTGCTATATTTACGGATGGATCGAAGACAGCCAGCGGAACTGGTGCAGGTGTCTTCTCTGAACAGTTAAATATAAAGGAATCAGTGAGGTTGCCAAACCACAGCAGTGTGTTTCAGGCGGAGGTGCTAGCTATAGTACATGCAGCCTCATTAGCAACGACGAAGGTGATATCGAATGAGGATATCACAATCTACGTCGACAGTCAGGCTGCTATCAGGGCGCTTGATTCAACGGTAATCAAATCAAGCTTGATTAGGAGATGCAGAGAAGTGCTTCAGACACTCTGCAGGATTAGCACAGTAAGATTATGTTGGGTACCCGGTCATCGTGACATATATGGGAACGAGCAAGCCGATGAACTGGCTAGGAAAGGTTCTGAGTAGGATATAGATGTCGCTGATCAGTCAATTCTTATCCCACTAGGAGTAGTGAAGCAAGAGATTGACAGAATTACGGAGAAAAAGGTAGAGGAAATTTGGGTCAATACCAACACCTGTCCGGTTACTAAAGGTTTTTGGCCGGAGAGGAACCTTAAAAGGACAAAGATGCTTTTATCGCAGAATAGGAGCAACCTGAGAATGTCGGTGGGTATAATAACAGGACACTGTCTCTTGGGCAAGATGGCCAAGAGATTGGGGCTCACCACGTTGGATTCATGTAGAGGATGTCATGACTTGAGTGTAGCGGAAGATATCAGCCACATGCTGTGTGACTGCCCTGCATTGAGCAGAAGTAGGTATCGGTTTTTGGGTAACTACAGGTTTGATGGACTTGAGGAGTTGGTAGGGATCCCAGTCAGGGATCTGCTAAAGTTTGTAAAGAACGCGGGGTGGCTTGAAGAGCAGTAGAGGGGGAATTGTTGTTACTCAAGGGGATACCTATGGGCCAACTAGTGGCCTAGTGTTGGGGATATAATCCCCCCCTTACTAACTAATTAACTAACTAACATGGAAATGGAAATGTGCGATTGGTGTGACACAGAAGGACATAGAGAATTAAATTGTCCTGAACGCCAAAAATACCAAGCCAAAATTTTATATTCGGGAAACGAACGATGAATGGCACAAACCTCCCTCCGTCATTCCTAAATCAAACGAGTGGGGTGGGTTCATCTGATATTGGACCCGAGTCATTGGTGACGTTACCTTTAGATATCAGTAGAAACAAAGAGGTTACGTTACCAGTAGACACAGGCGTACAAGTCAGACTATTGAATAAAAACAGTGGAGCAGATCTAACACAATATAAAACAAATAGAAAAGTTAATATTCGAACGTTACATAATAAAAGTTCTACTCTAGGAGCTTGTAAAGGTAATTTTCTAACACCTAGTACTTTAAGCTGCGAATTTCAGGTAGTAGATGGTAATTGTAAGTTACCAGTAGACGGCATATTAGGGAATGAATTTTTAGTAAAAAATTGCGATATTAAAGGACCTGAACAACGGTTACGGTTCCCTGTGACTAAAGAGAATAAAGAGGAATTCTCAGTACCATTACAATTAAGAAAAAAATCAGAAAAAAATGACAACACCACAACAAAATGTACATATCCATAGTTTATATCATTCAAGAACAGAATCCAGTACTGACACAAACTGTAAAAACAAGGCTGATAACAAAGTATCAATTTATTGGACCAGTAACAGTGAAAACTTGGAAACAACAGTTTTGGGAACTGTGAACAACATCAAAGAAACTGATCACTTGAAATATTACACTAAGGCTGATAACAAGGCTCCAATTTATTGGACTAGCAACAGCGAATACTTAGAAAAAATATTTTTAGTAAGTGAGAACAGTCTCAAAGATATTGAACATTGAGTCTACACGTGGTATTAAACCATGGCAAAAGGATAAAAGCATAGATGACGAAGATAAATTCATCAATATGAACGATATATTTATTGAAAAAAGGGATAAAAATATGAAAGAAATAATAATTGTTAATGCATGTAAAATAGAGGAGAATAATGTTGAGGTAGAGAATAAATTGTAAAAATTATGACCAGTATAGTATATATACTGAAAGTTTAAAGTTTGATGATAAATGTTGTGTATTTAATGAAGATAATAAAAAGGTTGAAGGATTGTATGAGAAAAAATTGGAGAATTTTAAAAATGAGGAATTTAATGACGAAGTTAATAAAAATGTTATAAGTATTGCAGAAAATAATAATGAAGTCAATTGAGATATTGAAGGTGTAAAAGAAAATAAGGAAAATGATGAAAATAATGTTATACAGATAAAAGGTAGAACAGAACAAATTATTAATATATCGGGTAATAAGATAGGGGAATTTATATGTTGTAATGAGGAAATTTATCCAGAGATTTATATAGGTAATGGTTTAGTAAAAGCAGAAAATGGAAAAGTACATGTAAGCGTAATTAATATCAATGAAGAGGATGTTACCATCAAAGAACCAAAAATTTTACTAACACCAATTGATGATTACGAAATTATAAAGCTAGAGGAAGTCACAACGGAAAAAATTTATTATAAAGAGGGTGAAATATGGGCTGATATACGGACACTTTTCGTTGAATCAGAAAATGAACAAATAAATGAGAGGTTGAAGTTGTTAAAAGAAAAACTAGAAGTTGATATAAATTGGAATGTTGAAGAGAAACAACAAATAGAAGAAATTTGTAAAGAGTATCAAGACATTTTTCATCTCCCAGGAGATAATTTAAGTCATACCACATCGATAGCTCATAAGATTGAAACTAAAGTAGATAGTGCACCAATAGCTCAAGCGAATTATAGATTGCCTGAAAGTCATAGGAAAGAAATTCAAGAACAGGTGGAGCAATTGTTGAACAGCGATATTATACAACCAAGTCGAAGTGCGTGGAATTCACCTCTTCTGGTTGTTCCAAAGAAACCGGAACCAGGTGGTAAAAAACGATTTAGAGTGGTTATTGACTATCGCCAATTAAATGCAGTAACCGTTAAGGACGCATTTCCATTACCAAGGATAGAGGATATTTTACAGCAATTAGGGAATTCAAGGTATTTTACTACATTGGATTTAGCCAGTGGTTACCACCAGGTTTTAGTAGACGAGAAGGATTGTGAAAAAACAGCATTCAGCACTATCTTCGGTCATTATGAATTTAAAAGAATGTTATTTGGTTTGACAGGGGCACCAGCTACTTTCCAACGTTTAATGAATTACGTTTTATCTCGTTTACAAGGAATTAAATGCTTCGTATATTTAGATGAGGTTTGCTAAAGTAGATCACCTCCACGTGGTGCAAACTGGGTACCATCTAGGTCTAGAGGCATAAGCGAACAACAATTAGCAGCTGAGCTGAAACAGTTGAGCCTCACTGAGAACAAAAAACGGCTTAGTGGAGCTGGTCGGCGAAGATACACTTACCACCGAAACCAAGGCAAGTCCGTCGATGATGCATATAATCTTGCGTGCTTACCCATGCAAGATACTCTTTCACCTAGGCAGACAATGGCGTCGAAAAGTTCTAGATCCTCATCTACGACTCCACCTTCTGACAAAAGTGAAAACAAAAGGCACTCTTGATTTTTCTTTTTTTTTTTAACTAATTGTAGTTTTAATTTTTTTTTTTTACAATTCTATTAAATCTTACAATTTTTACAAATCTTTACTTTAATATATTTTTAAATTATTCGAAAATTACTTCAAACTATTTCAAATACAATAAAATTCAAGTTTAAGTCAACTACCAAAAATTATTCTATATTTAAATTGATTAACAAAAGAATCTTTATATAAAAATCTTTATATTTTTATTTTTATTTCTTTTTTATATGTTTTTAGACACTAATTTTTCTTAAAAAAATTATTAATAAAAAAGTTATTAATACTAGATAAAATAAAAAAAAAATCTTGATAATATCGATGATATATTGATAATGATGGCTTGAATTTTTTTCATAAATTTTGTAAGTTTGTCTGCTCTACATATATATATATATATATATATATATATATATATATATATATATTTGTTTTACTATATGCAAATTCTGGTAATTTGATGGAAAGTCGTTACTAAAATAATTAAATTAATATAATTACTACTATAAATTCTAACCTGTCATCACGTGTATAAAATACTTTTTTGTTGTTTAATCCTGACTAACTCTTGGACTTTGGACTAAAGCCTAAACTTTGGACTAACTCCTGTCCAATTCCAACAATTTTTTTTTTTTTATCACTAATTTTCAATTGATATTATTTCAAATTTTGTCAATTACTGACTAATATATTAAATTTTAACTTTTGCTAATTTTTTTTTCAATTTTCCGTATTTTTTCCGTCTGCTTGGTTTAATGTTTCAGCTAAGAAGAAGGAAGTAGTCCAGTTTTTTTTTCAATAAGCTTCCAATTAGTTTTTGCTTTGGCGCCTACAATTTATGTAGCCAAATGCGCGAATAAAATTCACATAATTCATGCGCTGGTCACTCTGTCCTAAATTTAGACAAGCTTTGGGAACATGATTACTTCCGCCTTCTTAGCTTAAATGTCATGTCAAGTTAAAAGCTAAAAGTCAGGTGGTCGGGTCAAATGTCGTGTCGTCCATTCTATAAGTATATTTGTTTATATTAATAATTAATTTTTTTTCTTTTATTTTTAATTTTTTTTTCGTTTAATTACAGTTTAGGTCGCGAAATTGTATTTACGTTTGTAAGCCGTCACGTTACAAAGCAGGTACTTTGGTTAAATGTACCACCCATTGTACCAAAGGATCTGCAAATTCGTGAACGATTGTTTTTTTTTTAATTTAATAAATAAGTAAAAACAAAATGCGTTCATAGCAATTTTGACCAACTATTCCAGAAATTTTACTTTTTAAGAATGTTTTTGCAAGTTTCGCATTTATGTTTGCAGCAAAATTATTTTGTAAAAAATTTCTTCGAAAAACAATTTGGCCAATTACAAATTTTCGATGTCTCGATGTCAAATTATACACCTTCTCATGTTTTTTGTGTGCTTTTTCCAACATTTTCAAAGCTCTATCTCGCATTACTCTTATTGTTTCTTCTTTTGGTAAAACATTTATATTCTCACTTAATCCATCAAAATTGAGTACATGGATCCATGAGTGACCATGTTACAACCAAATAAAACATAATATGAACATATGATGATCATTTTTAATATATGTTCTTATTGCAGCTAAGATATATCTGTTTACACGCTCTGACTGATTTGACTGCGGAGAATAGATTGGTGTTCTTAAATGTTTTATTCCATATTCGTTTAGTAGATTCTGAAATTTTTTAGCTGTAAATTGTACACCGTTGTCTGAATATATTGACTTTGGGACACCGAATACATTGAAAACATCATCTTCTAAATATCTACAAACATTTAGAGACGTTGGACTACAGAATGGTTTTAACAAGACATATTTAGAAAATTGGTCCAATACTATAAGTATAGATGTATACCCTCTTTTCGACCTGCGATATGATCCCAACAAGTCTATGTAAAGGCGCTGCCACGGGCGTTCCGCAGAGATTTGTTGGCCCATTTCCGGACGTAAAAAAACATTTGCTGCTTTCGATTCTTTACACGAATCGCAATTTATTATATAATTTTGAATTTGTTTCGACATTAATTGTTTCACCCTATAGATAGTCTTGCTCACTCCGCCGTGAGCTGCATTTGGTGGATCATGAAAGTTTTGAATTATGGATTTAGTCAGTCCGTTCGGTATCCACAATTCCACGAATTCGCGTCGTCAATTACTTTTAAGTCAGGAAGTCGTTCAGTATTGTCTACTACTGTCTTTATAATTTCCAAGTATTCAGGGTCCAAAAAATTGTCACTGTTTTCAATGTCTAGTTCTGTCACCATCATCACGATTTCATCTGCACTAGCGCGTGACAAAGTGTCCGGAACTATATTCTGGCTGCCTTTCCGGTGCTCAATACTGAAATCGAAGCCTGGCAGCTTTAAGCTCCAACGTGCTAAGCGTCCACTTAAGTCTTTTTGTCCCATAAGCCATTTTAAACTCGCGTTGTCAGTTATGATTGTAAATGGTAAGCCTTCAATATACGGTCTCAAACTTTTGACGCTTAGCACTTCAGCCAGACTTTCTAATTCTGTGATGCTGTAGTTGCGTTGCGCCGAATTTAATTTTTTTTGAAAAAAACGCGATTGGGTTCTCTTTCCCTCCATCAGACGTTTGATACAAAACACTACCAACCCCTGAAGTACACGCGTCACACTGAACATCAAATCTTTTAGAAAAATCAGGGTTCACCAATACTGGTGCTGCTTTAAATTTTTTAAACGATTCTTGCGCTGCTGAAGTCCAAGTGATTTTTTTGGTAGTCTTGTCCGCCATTTTAAGTGTGTCTGAAATTGCTGACGTTAATATTGCAAAATTGTTGATAAAGCGTCGGTACCACCCCCATTCCCAAATATCTTCTAACCTGTTTCGGTGTCTTAGGTGTCGCGAAGTTACTGATCGCTTCGACTTTCATCGGATCAGGTTTTAGATTTCCGTCCGATACTATGTAACCAAGATATTTCAATTCTTGGAAACAGAATTTACTTTTGTCCACGTTAATTTTCAGACCAGATTTACGTAATTGTAGCGCTACTGTATTTAAAGTGTCCAAGTGAGATTTTAAGTCTGGTTAAATTATTAATAAGTCGTCCAAATATACAAAAACTCTGTCCTGTAGTTGTAGTGGTATTACTTTGTCCATTAATCGACACATTCTTTGCGCGGCATTACAAAGTCCAAACGGCATTACTCTGAACTGATATAATGGTCTACCAGGTACTGTAAAAGCAGTTTTTTCTCGAGATTTGTCTTCCAGCGGTATCTGCCAGAAAGCATCTTTCAGATATATACTACTAATGTACCGTGTATCTTGTAACCTGCTCAATAATCCTTCGATGTGTGGTAACGGATACGCGTCTTGTTTTGTGACTGCACTTACAGCTCGGGAGTCCAAACACAGCCTGATTTTATTTGGCTTACGTACCAACACAACTGGTGAGTTCCACGGACTATTACTTTCTTATATAACTCCTAGACTAATCATCCGATCTACTTCGTCATACATCATTTTTTCAATAGCCGGTGAAACTGGCCAATGCCTGCTTTTAATCGGTTCCGCATTTCCGGTATCGATGATATGAGTTTCGATATTTGTCTTTCCTAGTTCTTCAGTTTCACAAGATAGAAATTCTAATTTGATTGTGTCTAATTGGTTTTGGTCCGTTTTCGAAAGTACGTATTGATGTTTCAGTTTCTCATCTGTTTTTGTCCCTGTCTGATTTGAAACGTCGTCTATCAAGTCTATTTTATGTTCGTCCATATCAGTCAGTCCCTGTCCACAAGTTGCCATAGACAGAAATTTTTCGATTATTGCGTTGTTTTCTTTTTCTTCATCTTCTGTCAGTTCATGTTGACTCCGTTCTGTCTGTGTTACTTGGAGTTTCTTCTGATTTTCAAATGTCGGTCTTAGTTCAAATGTCTTCCAAAAATCTGTCCCTAAATATAACTCCTGTTGTAACGCAGGACATAAATATAATCTAATGTGTTTTACCGTGTTGTTACATATATTTGGAACGAAAACATGTCCTATAATATTTTGTGGTGTCCCGTCAGCTGTTCGTACTGTTGTTGACATTTTCGGGTATGTCATATTAAGCTTTTCAATTAATTGAATACATCCCGTTCGTAAAATAGTCACGTTTGCACCGCTGTCCAAAAGTCCGCGTATGTTTTCGTCCTTAATCTGTACTGTCAAATACCAACAAGGATCTTTACCTTCTGTCTCTAAGATTGTGGTCGCAATACATTTTCGCCATTTTCTTTCTGTTATATGTCGTAATCTACATTTGTCTATTTGTTTTTGTTTCTCGGTCTTATTTGAATTTGTCTGTGAAAATATTTCTATCCGTTTTATTGCGTACTCTTTAAATCTCGTTCATATGTCTTGATTTTACTTAGTGTCGGTTCTGTTACTATTTGTTGCCTGGGTAAACTTTTAATGTAGTTTTTATGTTCTAAATTTTTCGCTGTTGCGTTTGATGGTCTTTCTGATTGATTGCTTTGATGATTTGTCTGTTCAATTACTGCAATTTTATGTTGTCAGTTTCGAGTTTACTATTGTTTCGGAGTTTCGAATTTTACACGCGCTGACTCTGAGATTATCGCGTATTTCTTGGCGTTTTCCCGAGAACACTTTGGACAGAACGGCTTTGCTACTTCTTTTGTTCCGCACTTATAACAAAATAGTTTGCGTTAAACCTCGTAAATGATCTACGGAGTATATTTCAGCTGTTAGAACCATTTGCTGAATTCGTTTCGCAGAATATCAACCAATTGTGCCTCGACGATGGGTTTTTCGAACTGTAAGCTCCATGCTGTCATGTCGGTACAAAATTCGTCAAATGTGTCTCCGGGTGCTGTTTCCTACTCATCATAGTCATAAAAATTTCGCTGTCACATTCTAAGATTCGGTATTGGTTAACTAATGCTGATTTTAATGTCGTCCAGTCAATATTATTGTGTCGTGTAACGTATTGAAAATACCACGTTTTAGCCTGTCCTCTAAGTAATATACGTAGTTTGTTCGTTACATGCGTCCAGTCTAAATTGTCATCTCTAGTCATTTTTTCTAAATCTATCGCTGATATCGGTCCTTTTCCGTCAAACATAATACCCCAATTAAACATTGGTGATTTTCTGTCTGTATATAAATGTTGTCTTGGATTTGTTTGAAGTCTCCGATTATTCTGTTCTAATCTTAGTTCTTGGTTAGATATCATAAGGTCTGACATCATCTTTTCCAACCTGGCAAATCTGTCACTTCCTGATTGTCCGTTTATATTGGAATCTACTTGTAATTGTTGTCTGGGTTGTTCAGTAAATTGTTGTCTGGGTTGTTCAGCATATTGTTGTCTGGGTTGTTGTAATGGCGGTTGTACTGTCATGTATGGTCGCTCTCTGTCATTACTTGATGTCGGAGTGTTATCACTATATTCAATTCTGCACATAGTAGTTTCGTCTTGTCGAAAATTGGATAAATTCAAGTCGCCTAATGGTGTTTGATATCTATTTTTGTGGACTGAAATTGAATTATTTCGTCTGTCATTGTCCAAAATTTCGGTATTGTTTGTGGTTTGTCTATTATTTGTGCTGTCAATAACCGTATGTGTTGTCACCGAGTCTGAAGTATTATTCCAAGTTTGGCTACGTCCATTAATATCTCTTTTATATTCGTAGATGTTACTAATGATAGCTGTTGGAGTATTTGCGCTATTCCCATTTTAGTTTCAACTGAATCGGCATCTAACAATTTTAATCGATCTGTGGCATTTACCATTACATCTTGTATCTGATTAATAATATTTGCTTGTTGGGCAATACTTGATCTAATTGTATCGATATAATGTTTCTGCATATTTTGGTTTGAATCTTTGCTTAATTTATCATTGTTTATATCATTTTCCGAACGACGCCTGTGAGCTTGATTTTGAAGCTTAGCTTGCTTTTGCAATTTTTTTCCTTCAGCTTCTTTTCGTAGTTCCTTATCCCAATCTTCTACACTACTTAATTTTTGTTAGTCTTGGCAGTCAACCGATTTAATGGAATTATCTGCTTCAGACATACTACTTTCCGACTCTTTCCGTTGGTTTGTATTTATATCACTTGCTCCACTCGTTGATGGCATATTTCTCGCTGATAATTGTTTTTCCAACGCTTCGCGAGTCGTATCACTACGAGTTTTAACTTTTTGGACATTAGTATTCGTAGATTTAACCATTTTTACAGAATATTAATTTTTACGATGGTCGATTTAAAACAAAATGATTGGATAAACAAATATACAAATATATTGGATAAACTTTTTTTTATGTTATCAGTCACTGTCAATGTTTTATAAGTTGTAATAAAAAAATATTGGAAAAATATATATAAATTTAATACCTAATACATGTGTGTATTATTAATCTGAAAAAAATATATCATCTAATACCTAATATATATCCATAAATACCTAACTTCAAATAAACTTTCTATTTAATATGAATTTTTTGCACTATTACAAATTCTTCTAAAATTGATTTTTGCTAGATTAACTAACCCTAAATTAACGAATTCCTAATAATACATGGCTTGTTCAATAATTCGATCTATACTTGTGTTTTTATTTTTTTGTTTTAAAGTTTTATATTAATTTTTCCCCCATACTATTACTTTTTTTATATATATATATAAAAGATATTCTTGTCGACGTCGAAAACTAAATAATTTAAATTTCTACTCTCAAATATTAAACATGTATTTTGTAACTTAAAAGGTTTACATATTATGATCAATATTTGAATTTTTCGATATTTATTTAATATTCGATATGATCCAAATAATTAATAATAAATTCTCAAAAAAAACTTCTGTTTGCTGGTATATTGATCCTACAAATCGGGTAATTTCTGATTATTTACAAAAACTACCTTGGTTAAGAATTCAATTTGGAATATTGTGATTACCCCATTATCAACGCTTTACTGCTAGCTGTGCCTACAGATTTATTACGACTAAAACACAAAATACCGAATAAATTCTAACCTCAATTATATGTGCTATTCAGTTTTTTTTAAAATGTGATATTATTTAATTCTACTTTATAATTTACTACAAAAAACTAAATTTACAAATTTACTAGAAATGATAAAACGACAATAATTTTAAATATGATATTTTATTATTTAAGTTTTTATTGGCCTTTCAACCTAAAGATTATGTAAGGCCCATTTAATAAATTTACAAACTTAGAAATTATTTCAAGTATAAGTATAATGTATCTTAAATTAAAATTATTTTCATTTTAGTTATTACTTAAATGCTATTATACATATTTATATATTTTAGAAAATTAAAATAAGAAACTAAAATAAATTGAAACTAAAATAAATTGAAATATCTTTGATATTGAATTTAATTCTAGCTGAATTTAAACTGTTACACTCAAACAGATGTTTCATTGTTATATAGTTATTGCAAATACATTTATTTCTTTCATTTTTATTTATCAAATAACTATGTGTGTAATTTGTGTGACCTATTCTGCTTCTAGTTAAGATTATTTCATCTTTTTTCTTTAAATTTAAAAATTTCCAATCATTACTTATGTTTGGTTTAATTTCCCTATATTTATTGTTTGTAGTTTCTAGCCATTCTATCTTCCAGATATCAATAATTTTGCTTGTAATTACTCTAGAAAAATCAGTATATATAAATCTATAATGAGGGTCTATTGGTTCAGTTATAGCATTTTTGGCCAATTTATCAACTATTTCATTATTTTTTATTCCAATATGGCTTGGAATCCACATAAACGCAAATTTTTTCTCAGAATTTCTGTAAATAAGTTCTTTAATATCATTTATTATAGGGTGGGATGAGTATAAATTACCCATTGCTATTATAGAGCTTAAAGAATCTGACAATATTATAAACAAATTGTTGTTGTTATTTAATACACTTTTAATTGCTCTAAAAATTTCATATAATTCTGGAGAAAAGATACTAGTATTGTCAGGTAAATGTATTTTTTCTTCAATTTCTTTGTATTTAAATGCACAACTACATGAATTTCCAGACACGCTACCATCTGTATATATCTGTTCCCAATTTTTATATTTAGTGTTAATTTTTTCAAGAAATTTTTGATTATAGATTTCTGGTATTGTTTCTGCTTTTTTGCAAAAAGATAAATCTATATCAGTAGTAATATTACATAACCAAGGTGGTACTATACTAAATTTTTTAGGATTAAAATTAATATTGTATGTTATATTATGAGTTTTCAGTAGAGTATTTGTACGAACGTAAAATGGCTGATATTTTGCAGATTTGTTTTTCATTTTTTCATATTTTGTATCATTTTGGATATTTTCTTTTAATAAATGATTTTCAAAGGATATAATTTTCGTGACATATTTCATTGAGTTTTGATCAACTTTCAGTTGAAATGGTAGTTTATTAGCATCAACAAGTAAACTTTTTATCGGACTTGTTCTAAAAGCACTAGTAGCTAACCGAATACCCAGGTTATATATTGAATGTAAAGATCTTTTTAGTGATTTATTTGCTGAATCATATAACAAAGACCCATAACTTAAAACTGAAGTTATATATAATTCATATATTCTTAGAAGTAATTTCCTATCACAGCCAAAGTTTGGATTAGATAGAAACTTTAACAAATTCATATTTTTAATTGCTTTAGCTTTGATGTATTTTATATGTTCAGACCAGTTTAATTTTTTATCGAATATCATCCCCAAAAATTTGACGCTATCTTTAAATTCTATAATATGTCCATTAAAATATAATTCTGGATATACTATGTTCACTCTTTTTCTGTTGAATAGAATTGCAACATTTTTACTAGTTGAAAAATTTAAGCCAATTCTTTGACTCCATTTTTCCAATTTTTTCAAGGTTTGTTGTAAAACGGATTTCATTTTTTTAAGACTTTTCCCTGATATTTGTATACATAAATCATCGGCATACAGAATTGATTTTACTGGTTTTTTTATTTCATTAAAAACTGAATTAATGACGATTAAGAATAGGGTTACACTTAAAACAGATCCCTGTGGGATACCGTTTTCTTGGATTTTTTCGGATGAAATATTTTTACCGATTCGTACAACAAACTTTCTATCTTGAAGGAAATTATTAATAAAATTTAAAATATTTCCTTTCAATCCTTTTTCAATTAGACATTCAATTATACTTCTTCTCCAAACAGTATCGTACGCTTTTTCAATATCAAAAAAAATTGCTAGACACATTTTATTGGAGCTCATGGCTTCCAAGATTTCCGATTCTAAATAAGCGAGATTGTCAATTGTTCCTCTAAATTTTCGGAAACCAGATTGAAACAAATTAAATCCATTAATATGTTCAAGGTACCATACGAGTCTCTTATTTATCATTCTTTCGAACAGTTTACATAAACAATTGGTTAGTGAAATTGGTCGATAGTTGTTAGGATTTTTAGGGTCTTTATTAGGTTTTAAAATTGGACAAAGTATTGATTTTCTCCAATTTTTAGGGAACGTATTATTTGTCCCACCATGGCACATAATTTCTGTTTTTATTATAGGTTATTACCGGTATAGATTTTTTAGATGCATTTAGAATAATTTTATCGATATATTCTAACTGATCATTAATATTATTAAAGTTACAAAAGAAGTCAAAGTTTCCTTCTTCTTGAAATATATTCCAATTTGCTTTCTTATTGTTCCATTTTGTAGGATAATCAATTTTGTAGCTATGATTTAAAATATTCAATATAATCGGGTAATGATCACTATTATACAATTCTTCTTCAACGAACCAATAAAATTTGTCGTTCAAATTTGGGGAAACTAATGTTAAATCAATGTTACTAAAAGTTTTGTATGCAAAACTGAAATGCGTGTGTGAATTATGGTTAAGTATATTAATATTGTTTTCAAGTATGTATTTTTCTATCATTTTTCCTCTTCTATCAGTCGTTTTTGATCCCCATAGATTATTATGGCAGTTAAAATCTCCCATAATAATATAAGGACAGTCGAAATTATTAATTAAGTTTTCTAAATCTAATTGGCTAATTATTTCATTACCTGGAAGATAAATACTACAAACAATAAATTTAAAAGGGTAATATATTTTTACAGCTACTGCTTGTAAATTATTGGAAAGTAATAATTCTTCTGAGCTAAATTTATTATTAACAAAAATAGATACTCCTCCGTGGGCTACGTTATTAGTTTCTAACTTATTTTTAAAATATACATTATAATTTTTAATTTTTGGAATATGATTAAACTTAAATTTAGTTTCTTGAAAACAAAAAATATATGAATTATACTTATCTATTAACATTTTAAAATCGTCGTAGTGGGAATAAAAACCGTCTATATTCCACTGAATTATGTTAATTTGATCCATTATCATTTGATTCGGAAAAGCCATCAGCTTCAGATTCTTGATTTTTCTTTATTTTCTTATTTTTTGTTTTATTTTGACTTTTTAAAATATTTTGTTGTCTTTTAGATATGTTTTTTGGTAATATTTTAATTTTTTCTTCTGAGTTATTTGTTGAGGAGTAACTTGGAAGTGCATTTATTATTTCATCTGCTTTTTGTTTGTTTTGCAATATTTTATTTTCCATATTTGTTAAAGTATTATTTTGAGTAGGTGGTGAAATGTCATTTATTTGTACATTACAATTACAAATACATTTACAATTTTTTTCCTTAACAGTGGTCGCAAAAGATTTAATAAATATTGGGTTTCTGATACGATACCGGCGTATCGCCTCTCTCATATCTACATCTCCCATTATTTTTATTTTTTGTATTTCCCTTTCTTTTTGAAAAATAAGACAGTCTTTAGAGAAAGAATTATGCTCCTCTTGGCAATTAACACATTTTGGTTTTTGATTGCATTTTTCTTCATTTAGAGTGTGGTAATTTTCACCACAGTTTATACAACACTTTTCTCTTTTGCATATCAGTTCCCCTTCACTATGTCCAATATGCCCAAATCTGAGACAGTTATTACATCTCAATGGTGGTGGTATATATACTCTCACTGGGATATTTTCATAACATATTTTGATATTAGGGGGAAGCATTGTGTTTGAGAAGGTAATGAGATATAAGCCATTGTCTTCATTATTACCATCAACTGATCTTTTTTTAAATCTCTTTAAACTTATTACTTTTTGCTCAGAGAGTCCTTCTAATATTTCTTCGTCACTCAAATACCGGAAATCATTATAATAAATAATTCCACGTGTTGTATTCAAACGTTTGTGTTCGAATATAACCACATTTATATTTTTTCCAAACCGCGTGATTTTTATTAGTTTTTGAGCCTGACTTAGATTTTTGGTTTTTATTAAAATGGTCCCATCTCGGCATTTAATGCACTTTTCTACTTCGCTGCCAGCTACTGCTTTAATTACTCGTTCCACCAAAAAAGGTGATACACTGTTCATATTAAGTTTTGGATCACTTCTTTTTATAATCAAAAACTTGTTTCCTTCACTTTCATTGTTTAGTTTTTTATTATTGTCAATTTCAATATTTAACAT
This sequence comes from Rhamphomyia laevipes, assembly GCA_963920725.1. Classification (NCBI taxonomy): domain Eukaryota; kingdom Metazoa; phylum Arthropoda; class Insecta; order Diptera; family Empididae; genus Rhamphomyia; species Rhamphomyia laevipes. The sequence goes on along the minus strand of OY987255.1, from coordinate 75,940,887 downwards.
TTCCATTTTATTATTTTTAGAATTTTATATTCACTTGTTCATATAATATATTAAAAAATAAATAAATTATAATAAATGTCCAAATTATATTTTTATGAATTTATACCGTAAGTTTTATTATACATATATTACTCGAAATAATATTTTAAATATTATATGAAATAATTACAGTAATTTAATTATATAATCTTAAAAATTTAAAATTTTTCAATTATTATTTCGATGTTACTCTCATGAACTCTGAAACTGAATGGTTTAAATATGATATTATATTAATTTTTACTTAAAAATATTTATTAACTTTACTCTACTATTAATTACTCTACTGTATATTCATAAAAGTAAACAAAAAAAAAATATAAAAATTAGAGTATATTCATAAAAGTAAACAGAAAAAAATAATAAAATTTACAAAAAAATATATAAGACTAAGCTTATGAAAATTTAAATTTATTGTTGTCTGAGCTCAAGTTCCATATAGGATTTTCTTCCTATTCTATAATCGGCTGATTGAGCCCCACGTTGGGCGCCATTTTGTTAATATTTGTTGACATAAATTTTCTTACGAAATAAAAAACCACAAGACTGATATTTACGGCAGCGTTAAAAAACGTTTAGTTTCTCCGAACCGCTTGACAATAACAGTTACAACCGGGATAACTTACGTCAATTTTTATTTAATATCTGATAAATTTTTAGCTAATTCATACTGTAAATTTTAAATTTCTATTTTACTTCAAATGTTAGATGTAATATATAATAATTTTAATTTGTTCTGATCTATAATATATTTAATTTGTTTTATTTTTTTTTTATATATATAATATAATCATTTTATTTTAAATTTTGATTTCTGTTTTATATAATAATTCCTATTTGGAATCTTTTTATTTTAAATTTTGGACAATAATTCTTTCTTTAATTAAGTTTTATTTGAAATATTTGTATTTTAAATTATTTTTTTTTTTAATAGGAAATTAATAATAGTAATTACTATTGTAATCATATTTTAATTTTATTTTTGAATTGTAAATTTATATAAAAAACTAATTTTAAATCTGAAATTTGAATGATTCTTGAATTTGGATTTTATTTTTGTTTTTATTTTTAATCTTTTAAATTCAATTTTATTTTAAATATTTATTAATTTAAATGACTTTTTAATTTGGAAAATACGGGAATAAATTCTAATTTGAATTTTTATAATTCTTATTAATTCTAATTTTTTTTTTAATTCAATTTTTATTTTAATAATTTTTATGTATTTCAATTTTATATTTTTAATATTTAGTAAGGACTGTACTTTACTTTTATTTTAAAAATTTTATTTTATAACTTATTTTAATTTTTAATTGTATTTTTAATTTTTGAAATTAATATTTTTGAATTTTTTTATATAAAGATTGTAAAGATTTAAATTTTTGAATTTTTTAATATTCGAGTATGAAAAAATATTTTTGATTTTTTTTTATATAAAGATATAAAGATTTAAATTTCGAGTATGATTTTTTTTTTGTTTTAGAACTATTTTATTATTTTAAATTTTTTCTTATTACTTACAGGAGCTGTTCTTGATGTTTTCCTATGCACTCTTGATTTTTTTTTTTTTTTAACTTATTGTAGTTTTAATTTTATATTATTTATTTTTTTTACAATTCTATTAAATCTTACAAATTTTACAAATCTTTACTTTAATATAATTTTAAATTATTCGAAAATTACTTCAAACTATTTCAAATACAATAAAATTCAAGTTTAAATCAACTACCAAAAATTATTCTATATTTAAATTGATTAACAAAAGAATCTTTATATAAAAATCTTTATATTTTTATTTTTATTTCTTTTTTATGTGTTTTTAGACACTAATTTTTCTTAAAAAAATTATTAATAAAAAAGTTATTAATACTAGATAAAGTAAAAAAAAAATCTTGATAATATCGATGATATATTGATAATGATGGCTTGAATTTTTTTCATAAATTTTGTAAGTTTGTCTGCTCTACATATATATATATATATATATATTTGTTTTACTATATGCAAATTCTGGTAATTTGATGGAAAGTCGTTACTAAAATAATTAAATTAATATAATTACTACTATAAATTCTAACCTCTCATAACGTGTATAAAATACTTTTTTGTTGTTTAATCCTGACTAACTCTTGGACTTTGGACTAAAGCCTAAACTTTGGACTAACTCCTGTCCAATTCCAACAATTTTTTTTTTTTTTTTATCACTAATTTTCAATTGATATTATTTCAAATTTTGTCAATTACTGACTAATATATTAAATTTTAACTTTTGCTAATTTTTTTTTCAATTTTCCGTATTTTTTCCGTCTGCTTGGTTTAATGTTTCAGCTAAGAAGAAGGAAGTAGTCCAGTTTTTTTTTCAATAAGCTTCCAATTAGTTTTTGCTTTGGCGCCTACAATTTATGTAGCCAAATGCGCGAATAAAATTCACATAATTCATGCGCTGGTTACTCTGTCCTAAATTTAGACAAGCTTTGGGAACATGATTACTTCCGCCTTCTTAGCTTAAATGTCATGTCAAGTTAAAAGCTAAAAGTCAGGTGGTCGGGTCAAATGTCGTGTCGTCCATTCTATAAGTATATTTGTTTATATTAATAATTAATTTTTTTTCTTTTATTTTTAATTTTTTTTCGTTTAATTACAGTTTAGGTCGCGAAATTGTATTTACGTTTATAAGCCGTCACGTTACAAAGCAGGTACTTTGGTTAAATGTACCACCCATTGTACCAAAGGATGTGGAAATTCGTGAACGATTATTTATTTTTTAATTTAATAAATAACTAAAAACAAAATGCGTTCATAGCAATTTTGACCAACTATTCCAGAAATTTTACTTTTTAAGAATGTTTTTGCAAGTTTCGCATTTATATTTGCAGCAAAATTATTTTGTAAAAAATTTCTTCGAAAAACAATTTGGCCAATTACAAATTTTCGATGTCTCGATCTCAAATTATACACCTTCTCATGTTTTTTGTGTGCTTTTTCCAACATTTTCAAAGCTCTATCTCGCATTACTCTTATTGTTTCTTCTTTTGGTAAAACATTTATATTCTCACTTAATCCATCTAGTCGTTTCAAAATTGAGTACATGGATCCATGAGTGACCATGTTATAACCAAATAAAACATAATATGGTGATGTTCCTATAGATTCATGTACTGAATTCCGAAGTGAACCAGCTATCTTCTGCAGATTAATATCCCAGTCACTATGATCATTTTTAATATATGTTCTTATTGCAGCTAAAATAGATCTGTTTACACGCTCTGACTGATTTGACTGCGGAGAATAGATTGGTGTTCTTAAATGTTTTATTCCATATTCGTTTAGTAGATTCTGAAATTTTTTAGCTGTAAATTGTACACCGTTGTCTGAATATATTGACTGTGGGACACCGAATACATTGAAAACATCCTCTTCTAAATATCCACACACATATTTAGAGACGTTGGACTACAGAATGGTTTTAACAAGACATATTTAGAAAATTGGTCCAATACTATAAGTATAGATTTATACCCTCTTTTCGACCTGCGATGTGATCCTAACAAGTCTATGTAAAGACGCTGCCACGGGAGTAGTTATTGGGCCACTTGGTGCTGGGAACTAAATAAAACCCATTAATCATTCGTTAATGGGTTTTTTGACGTTAATGTGTTTTTAATGGCTTTTTTCACACCTTTTAATTAGGTCAATTATTTTTTATGACTTTATTATGCTAATTATTTATTACCCTATAAATTTTAATTAAGTCAATTATTTAGGGTAATTACCCTATAAATTTTAATTAGGGTAATTATTTTTGTACGTGACTTTAAAGTGTTTTACGCATGTGTTCTGTAAAATACGCGAGAAAAAATAATATTGGCAATGGCTGGGATCGATCGCGGAATATTTTGTGTAAGTTGGTGAGCTCTCTACCTATTGAGGCATAAACCTTGTTATGTTTGAATAGATTAAATGATTATATGATCGAATCTTCTTTGTTTTTCTTGTTTGTCTTCTGTTTCTTTGTTTGAACAAAGAATTTGTATTTTCTTTTTTAAAAAAATATTTTTGGCTTTGTGTAGATTTGAACCGTGGATGTCTTGATTTGTAAACCTACACGCTACCATCTGAGCTATCAAGGGAAAATTTTTCACAACGCAAATAACGTGTTTTGTTTGTTTGTTTGTTTAATGCATGACTAAATAAAAAATGCATCTAAAAATAAGTATAAATAAAATATTATAACCTTGAACTTGAACATTTTTCGTAACAATGAACAAAAATATCATCTTTGATATATACAATGATTAATGTAATTGCTAGTCAGTATGCATAATGTTACTGACAGCGGCGAATGTAGAAGTAATATCTAGTTTTATAAAAGAATATAAATTGCTGTTAAATAATAATAATATAAAAAATTGGAAAATCTTGAAGAGAAGATAAATTTATTAATTAGATCAGGTGTAATCAGATCAAAATTTGGAGAACATTATAAATGTTGTATTTCGTCAGATAATAAAACAACATCAGGACCTGATACATGTATCTGTGTATCAATACAGTTTCAATATAAAGATGCTCTGAAAGTGATAAAAAACTTTAAAAATACTTATGATATTTTAATTACCAGAATGGATGATATGAGAATATAAAACATGATACCATTTATGCATCCGTTTACTATGATTATAGCTGGCCCTTCGGGGTGTGGAAAAACAACCTTTGTCTGTAATGTAATTCAACAGCACAAAAACTTAATCAAACCAAATATAACTAAAATAATTTGGTGCAATCCTGAATTAGCGGCTGTACCTAGGACTTTACTTTTTGATAATATAGCACTTTTAAATAATATACCAGAAGAAATAAAAAATGAAAATGACGACAATATTTTAATAGTTTTGGATGATTTGATGCTTGAGACATATAATAAACAGGTGTGTGAGTTATTTACCAAAGGGTCTCATCATAAAAACTTGTCAATTATTTTGTTAATACAAAATATTTTTCATCAGGGTAAATACTGCCGTGATATTTCATTAAATGCTAAATATCTGGTTTTATTTAAGAACCCCCGCGAAAAACAAGAGAGTTTACAAAAGTATATAATGAGGTGACATCACGTCCTCACGGCTATATTGTATTAGACTTAACACAAAACATTAATGAATTGTACCGTATACGTAGTGATATATTAGAAAAAAATTATTCTGTTTGTTATTGTACCGCAAATGATTTAAATAACAGAGCTTACTGTGAAAAATATGAAACGATTGAAGAGAAACCGTCATATATTACGACTGTTAAAAAACCCTAATAAAAAACTACGTAATAGTATTTTAAAGTCATGCGATGATGATGTTATAAAGACTTTAATTGAAATTGCAATTAATACTTTTTAAACGGTAATAATAAAATATCAAAAAAGAATTTATCATTTTTAAAAAAACATAAAAGTGCAATAAGATGTTTAGTCAGTACTAAAAGTAGTTTGAAAGCAAAACGTCGAATTCTTATTCAAAAAGGAGGCTTTTTACCTGTTCTAATTGGAACCGTGCTATCAGGTATTATTGGTAAATTAATAGGTGATTATCAGTAGAAAAATGAATAATATGCAGCGTATGATTGTTATACCCCCCGATGTTTTTGTAAGATTTAAAAAATTAGTAGAAAATGAAAAGAATTTAAATATTTTAAATCATAATATTGAAAATCTTTTAAATAATAAAAAAATAAACTCTACACAAAAATGGTACTTGTTAAGACAGAATTTAATAAAGTATGCTAATCAAAGACGAACCGGCTTGGCTATACCCTCTCCATTTAAAAGAAATAATGTTGATACAAAAAATACTGAAACTCAAACAAGACTTAAATTTGTCAAAAATCAGGAAACACAATATGAGCCTAATATTAAACAGCAAGAAAATTATGAATGAAGAGAATGAAGTTTTTCTCGACTTTGACCCAGTAAAAGAACAACAACAACAAAAACAACAAATATCGCAATATAGAGAACAGATTAGTGATGAAGATATAGATATGGAATATGATGATGATGAAGCTGCTGAAATTGCTTTGCAGAAAACATTACCTGAAGAGCGTTTAACTAGAAAATTGTCTTCTTCTAATTCCAATGTAAGAATGTTTAACACAAATACAGGTGGTGTTATTACAGTAGCATTACCAGAAAAGTCTCCTACAAGACAACGTACAAATTCAAATAATTCATTTTTTAACCAAAGTATTTTGTCACCTATAAATACAAGACAACATGCACAAGCAAGTGGTTCATTGTTAAGAAAAAGTATTTTGTCAAAATATCCTGCAGAAAAAAATATTAAAAAAAGGAAGCAGGCAACACCTGGCACTCCACCACACACACCTAAGCAATATAAACTACATGGCAGTGGCGTGCAGTGACTTTTAGGACTAGGTGTGCTGAAATATTTCTTTGCTAAAACATATATAACATAAGTTTTTAAGTCAGGGATGTTGATTTTCGTGAGTTCCCTTAGCCTGTCATTTCACCAAGAAGACTTTTAGCATTAAAATGAGATTAGCATTTAAAAATAAAATCTTCGATCACTTCAGCATAAAAAATTCCTATTGATTATAATTTTTTTAGTAACAATTACATGGGTTACTTTGGTTAACTTGTTATTAAGCACACCAGTTAAAAAATTTTAAAATATAGTTTTTTGAAGTTCTATTGCGTTATTTCTTTTAAGTTCTCAGAAATTTAGAAACTTGCAACTTATTATTGAGTTTAACATAATCAAAAAAAATCCATAACTAAAGCATATTATATGTATAATTGTGAAATTTTGGGTAACAATTGCAATAATAATATAAATCAAATATTGTTACAACCCCTGAAGTTACTAACTTCTTCCTTGGTACTTTGTAGGCATGTATACAACCATGAAACAAACCTGCGTACCAAATTAAAGACATATATATTTTTTTTAAATTTTTCGTTGAAGAAAAATTCATCTCTCTCCACATAAACCGAAATTATTTACATATACCCACTAAAAATACCGACCCCATCTTAAACTGGCATCATGATGGCGTTTGGATTATCACATGTGTCAAATTTGATTAAAATCTGACAAGCGGTTATAGGAGATTTAGTTTAACTAACTACTCGTAAAAGTTCATGAATCCTTGACGATTATTGATATTGAAGAGTGCTAAAAATTTGTAGCACACTATTCAATATATTTTAATTTCTTTATGATGGTTATGCATGTACATATGCATAACCATCATATAAGAAAATTGTTCACAATTAAGACAAAAATATAATGAAAGAACTACAAAAAAAGGTACTCATTCTCAATAGTCAATACTACATTTTACATTATATTTTCTGTATGCATTTTTTAATCTTATTTTTAATATGTAAAACGAGAATTGTGCTGAGGAAAACGTAGCACGAACCACAAAAAAATCATATATTTTTCACTTTTACAACCACAAATTGTATACATGAAGTCGCGTTGCATTCTTATTGTTAATGTTAATTTTGTAGCAACAGACTTCATAGAAAATAATCGGTGCGGTAGAAAGTATAGCACCATAATTTCATATATTTTTCAAAAATTGTGTGGCGTTGTATTTTCAAATTTGTATGACCATTTCGTTCTGAAAATTTTTAGCACCAGCAACAACAACATATCAAAGTTTTATAATTGTATGAGTGTTAAGATTTTTTCAATTTGGTAGGCGCGTAGAAATATTCTTTAGTGTAAAAAAAAATTAATTAAGATAAATATTTAATTTATAGGGTGAAAATATTGGCATTATGTTGTTATTGCTAAGGTTTTTTTTTGTTTTTAGAATATTTTTTTTATTAAATTTTATTTGAAAATTATTAGGATTTCATTAGGGTGTGCTCAGCACCTAGAGCACCTTAGACCACACGCCACTGCTACATGGCACCCCTCCTCTCTGGGAAAACTACAAATAACTGATAAAAAGCTATAAATAAGCGTTAAAAGGTTAAATTTACCAATTGCAATTATGAATTCACGAGATAATTTCTATATTACATTGTTTAGTAATGATTTAGTAAATTTTTTTCCGATAATACTCTGGCAACTTTTGAAAATAGAATACCAACACATTTAGATTTAACTAAAGCCGATTGGCAGGTTGGTCTTTCGGAAATTTTTGTTAATGACTACCTACAAACTGATTTATATGAAAAACAAAAATCAGCTACTATTGCGTTGGGAGTACATTCAGTTTTAGTAGGTAGAAATAAACAACTTGTTAAAAAACGTCTGGGATATACATTTTACCATGAAGATAGTGCCAAATTTATGCATGATGATTGGAAACGAAATTTTTTACCTACACTTATTAACAACATTACACCGTTAGGAACGTGTACACGTACCGAAGTAGTACATGAATTTTATAATGAACTGTTAGTCACTCTATCGAACGATGAGACCTATAAGAGTGAATATAAACCTGTTTCGGAAGCAAATAGCCTAAAATTTATACATATATCAAAAACTTTTAACGAAGACAGTTTCTATTTAAAACCAGATGTTGAATATACTATACCAGAATTAATAAAAAAGCTTTTCCAGCAAAAAAAAAATATTATTGAATACAAAAAAACAATACTAGACTTATTTGAACGTACGGTTAAACAAATAAAAGATGAAAAAAGTGGTATGTTACTAGTATATAGTGATATTATTCAGCCAGAAATTTTTGGAAATAATAATATACGAGCGTTGCGTGCAATAAATATTGATAACTGTAGAAGACAAAACAATATAGAATTTAAAAATATACAATACGTTCCATTGGAAAATAAGATTTTTGAAACTATTGCCATTAATATTTCCGATCAGTATGGCAAAAAAATTGATTTTGTACCAAACTATTATCCGACAAAAATTGTATTACATTTTAAGAGATTTTAATAAAAAAAAGTATATAAATAAAAACAACACATAAAGCTTTATCGTTTTACTTAAACATGCATCGTGAATACATTAAATATTATTCTTCACAAGCTGGCGGTAATATAAATGAAATAGGACAACTTTTACAGGCATATCCAACAATCCAGCGAGGGCGTGGTTTAGGTAATTTATTTGGAGGTTTATTTCGTTTTTTAAAACCTGCATTGGCTACTGGTTTAAATTTACTAAAAGACGAAGCATTCAAAACTGGCTCTAATATTTTGTATGATATAGCGTCAGGGTCAAATCCAAAAGAAGTATTGCATTCAATGTATGGTAGTGGTAGAAAGCGAAAAAAAAGTAGTAAAAAAACGATGCAAGTAAAAAAAAGAAGTAAAACTATAAAAAGACGTGTAAAACCGAAACTATATTCAATCAGTAGAAATAGGCGGAGAGCAGGAAATAAAAAATCACGTGTTCTAGTTATTTTTAATTAAAAATGGTTATTGTAGAATGCATGAAGTCAGAGTTAGATCTTTTCACAACACCACCAATACAGACGAGTATTTTGCGAACTGATGAAGTAGTCTACAATCCATTAGCCTCGTTAGAGGCCTCACCTTCTACAATAGAATTTGTCTCACTTGGTAATGGTGATACATACAGAGAATTAGCATCAACATATATTAAATTTAAAGTTCAAATATTAAAACAAGATGGAACAAAATGGAGTTATGCCGATACAACAGGATCAGGTGCTGATAAAAAGTCAATACCACAGCCTAGTGTAGTAAATAATTTGCTACATTCAATGATTAAACAAGTAAATGTAACAATAAATGGGAAAAATGTAACACCTTCTAATTCTTTTTATAATTATAAAAGTTATTTAATTTCCTTGGTAAGCTATGGAAAAGATGCTAGTTCAACACATTTGGAAGGATCTGGTTGGGAGTTAGATAAACCAAATGTTCATGATATTAATAACGAAGGTTCCAAAATAAGACAGAAACAGTACAAAAACTCTTCTACTGTAGAGCTAATGGGAAAATTACATGTGGATTTTTTTAACACACCTACTTTGCTTTTAAACAACGTTGATGTGAGAATTTCGTTAACACTGGAAAAAACAGAATTTTATTTGTTTTGCGCTGATACGGATGAAAGCTATTTAAAAATTCATGAAGCAACACTATACATGAAACATGTTACAGTTAACCCTAATATTTTATTGGCTCACAACACTATTCTTGCAAAAACTAATGCAAAATAGCATTACAAAAGAGGAGAATTGAAAACATTTACAATACCAGCAAATACTTCAAACATTTCATTGGATAATGTATTTATTGGTCAGCTACCTAATACATTATTATTTTGTATGGTAAATAATGAAAACTTTAATGGAAAACGATCAAAAAATCCATATCATTTTGATCACAATAATTTATCACAATTTCAATTATATGTAAACGGTGTACAAGTACCCAATTCACCAATTGAAACAAATTTCTCTGAGAGTTTTTGTAATACCAGAGCATATTTAACATTATTCAAGGGTACAGGAATACATAATTCCGGTAGAGGTCATCAGATCACAAGAGAATATTTTTCAAAAGGCTACACAGTATTAGCTTTTGATTTATCAGCCGACGGATCAGGTAATGAAACATGTCAAAACCTGTTAAATCAAGGTACAGTAAGAATTGAGGCAAAATTAAGCTCTGCACTACCCTAAACATTAACGTGCATTGTTTATGGAGAGTTTGATGCGTCATTAGAAATTGACAGGAATCGTAATGTTTACACAAATTTATATATAGCTGTACAAACAAAATATTTTTTTATTATACAACAGGCCTTGAAAGTGTTAGAGCATAAAAATGATAAATAATAATAAATTTGCTTTAGTGGACATATCATTTACCAGTGATAAAATAATTACTTTTGGACATAAAGTAAGTATTGCAGGTATTGAAAAATCAAATAAAGTAGTACACTACGAATACAAATATTTATATCCAACATCAAAAATAAATGCAGAAAAACACAATTGCAACACAAATGGAAATTCATACAACGAAAATATAACTCAAGCTTTAAATAAAAAATTAAACAAATTTGACGTATTGTTGGTTAATGGAAAAAACAAAAAAGAATTTGTATTACAATCTATAAAGTGTAACACAAAAATTTACGATATTTCAAACCTAACAGAACAGCATGAATACGCAACAGATAGTAAAAATTCTTCGGAGGAATAAACACACAAAATTTTGTTTTAGGGGCGTTTTTGCTTTTAATCGCATACCAAAACAGATAAAAAAGAAACCATTTTGTATTGTTGTTAATTCAGATCCTGATACAAAACCTGGATCACACTGGTTTGTTTTAAATTTTCCCCAAGCAGGATGTGCCGAATATTTTGATTCTGATGGAAATCAAACAATAAAAACAAATAGCATAAGAAAAATCAATCAGAATTCTAAGCTAAATTGTTTCATAAGAAACTCAAAACGTTTACAAGCAGACTTTTCAACTGTATGTGGTCATTATTGTTGTGTGTTCATATATTTCCGTTGCAGAGGTGTTTCAATGAAGAAATTTTTAATCATCTTTAGTTCAAATGATTTTAACTACAATGATAAATTTATTTTACAATTATTTCGAAAAAATTTTAAAGTGTAAATTTATATATAATAAGTAACAAATCTGTAATTTTAAAAACAATTAAAATACAAACAAATAAAATATTAATATTGTTTTATTCATTTATTATCACATTTTCAGCACATAACAAAGGAATTTCTACAAAAAGTTTGGAAAAATTAAACGAAATATTAAATTCTGGTAGAAAAAAATGCTCTCTTGTTAATTTTTTTACATTATAAATTTCACAATTTTTGTAATATTTAGTAATATAATCTTTTACATATATTTCATTTATATAGTTAAAGTATGCATGACTGGTTATAAAATCCCTGATTCCATTAATTTGATTCCATTCTTCGCTGTTTAACAAAAATGTTAAATTTTGAATATCGTCATCATTGCATATGTTTTGAACAAACATAATCCAAAGACTATAACTGAATTTCATTGGTGTTTTACCAAACTTTGAAATTACCACTATTGGTTTTAACGTACTCGGATGAAAACCCGATGAAATTTTTGCTGTGTGTTCCTTATTTAGATAATAATGATAGGCAAGAAGCAAGTTGCCAGCATCTCGGGGCGTATGTGTTTCCATTTTGTCACTACAATTATAACTAAAGCATAATCACTTTTGAGAAATTAAACAAAGAATAATATTTTAAAAATCAATTTTATTATATTTTAACATATACATGTACATATTAAAACAATTTTTTAAAGCACATCTTTTTAAGTTCCGTCCTTCTGATGTGGAGTGAACGGGACAGTATGTGGCATAATTTTGTAATTCTTGTAATTTAGGAATGTCAAGATTTAAATCCACAATCTTTGTTGTTTTTGGAAAATATTTGATAAGTATATCTTTTTTTTGTTTGCCTTTTACGAAAATACTGTATTGTTCTAAATTTTTAAATATATATGGTAGACTGTTGTTTTCAATAATACCACTTTCCCATTCCAGACCGTTTATATTATCCCTATTGTAGTAATTTTGTTGTGAAATTTCATAATTTAGTTCTTCTTTAGGATATGGAGCTTTTAATAAATAATAATCTGCAGTTAGTGAGCCTTGCTTAAGTGTAGCCATTTCTTTTATAAAATAATGTTTACCATTACCAATTACGAATTGAAAATCAACAAAAATTATTTTGCTCTGCATATTTTTTTTAGAACAACTTTACTCTTTGACGAAAGCTATAAAACTAAATTTACTAGTATATTTAAGTTAGTTATGAAGTATCGTCATGAGTAAAAAGTCAATTGTAGAGGAATTGCATAAGCCTGCAAGAAAAAAATTCGAAAGGCGGAAAGTTAAACAGAAAGACCTTAATGATACCTGGCAAATTGATTTAGTAGAAATGATTCCATTTGCAAAATTCAACAAAGGTTACAAATACCTACTTACAGTTATTGATATTTTTTCAAAATATGCTTATACAAAACCAGTTAAAACAAAAAGTGGTTCTGATGTAACGAAGGCTATGAATAAGATTTTATCTAAAAGCAAGCAAATTCCAAAAAATATTCATTCTGATCAAGGAAAAGAATTTTTTAACAGCAATTTTCAAAACTTAATAAAAAAACATAATATAAATCATTATCATACATACACAAAACTTAAGGCTTCTATTTGTGAACGTTTTAATCGGACTTTAAAAAATAATATGCGGAAACAATTTAGTTTACAGGGTAATTATAATTGGATTTCAATTATAAATGATTTAACAAATAAATATAATCATACACGACATCGTACAATAAAAATGAAACCAATTCAAGTATCTAAAAAAAATGAAAAATTTCTATTAAGAACAATATACAACACCCCAAAGTTATATAAAACGCCTAAATTTAAAATAAATGATTTTGTACGCATCAGCAAGTCCAAAGGAATTTTTCAAAAAGGTTATGAACCAAATTGGTCTACCGTAATTTTTAAAATATCAAAAATTAACTCAACAGCCGATAATGGGAGGTTTTTATGAATTTGAAATGCAGAAAACAAAATATGCTCATTCTTATCTTGTTGAAAAAATTATCCGACAGAAAGGTAATCAAGTTTTTGTCAAATGGCTTGGATTTGATAATACACATAATTCATGGATAAATAAAAAAGATATTTTAAAATAAAATTCATATTTCATGGATAAATAAAAAAAAGATAGTACAACTAAAAAATAAACTTTGTTTTAACAGTATAACTTGTTTATTATAAAAAAAAATTTGTAATATGAATTTCTAGGATATAAAAGCTAGATAAACAACTATTTCGTTTAGTCTTATACTAACTTACAAAATGTCAAGTTTTATAATTGTAAACGATTCTATTTTGAATGTTAAAGGTTTTAATTTACGTGGACGTCGTGTAGAATTTTCTATAAAAGAAGTGCCCGAAAACCAGGACCCCACAAGCTGGATTAAAAAGGCTATTGAGGAAATTATTGCATATGTAACAAATGGTTTATTACCTACTGATCAGGTGGGAATCACATTTTGTGACAACAGTTTATTAGAACGCGCTCCTGGATGGCTTAATTTTAAAGAAGCATCTTTGATAAATATAGAAGAAGAATACGCATAAAATACAGACAATCAGAGCAATGAATTTACTTAAAGAAGCGAATGTTAGTATAGCGTCGGAAGGAGCTGGTGTTGTAGAAATTCATCAATTTCAACTACATCTCAAAGACTATAAAATTGTGGTGTATCAATATGGCACAAAAGGAAAAAATATAATTTATAAAGGTGATAATGATGGTAAATCATTAAATTTATTGTACCATAAAAACCACTTCAACGTAATTTCATCGTTGACTTCAGCTTTTTGCTGTAGATATTTTTGTCAAACATGTCGTATACCATATAATAATAAAAATGCACACCATTGCGGAGGGCAATGCCCCTGTTGTCAAAAAACACCACCGTGTCATAAAGTCACAACAGAAATAACCTGTACATACTGTAATAGAAAATTTAGAGGTCAAGACTGTTACAATAATCATCTGTCAATAAAAACAACAACATTTGCACAGACATAAAAAAGTGTTTAAAATGTTTAAAAACCTACAAACAAAATAGAGTACACACTTGTGGAGAATTTTTTTGCAATATATGTAAAAAATATGTACCAAAAGAACATTTGTGCTATATGCAAACAGATAAAAAGACCCCAAATTTTAAAGATAAAATGTTTATTTTTTACGATTTAGAAACACGACAAGAAAAAGATTTAAATACAACTTCTGTAAAAGCTATTAAACTACATGAGCCCAACTTATGTATATATAATAAAAGATGTGATGCGTGCTTAGAATGTGAAAATTTTGTATTTTGTAAAAAATGTGGTTTTAGACAGCTTATATATAAAGAAAATGTAATACAAACATTTTTAGAAAATTTGCTAGAAGCTAGAAAAACATTTAAACAAATAATTGTAATAGCTCATAATGGTAAATCATTTGATCATCAGTTTATTTTAAATCACATTTTAACAAAAACTGACTTAACCCCACAATTAATTATGCAGGGGAAAAAATTATCATGATGTTATTAGGAAATATTAAATTTATTGATTCTATAAATTATTTTCCAATGGCTTTGTCTAAATTACCCAAAGCTTTTGATTTACCCGATTCATATAAAAAAGGTTATTTTCCGCATTTTTTTAATACTCTAGAAAATACAAATTATATTGGTTGTTTACCTCCTACAGAATATTATGGTTGTGATCAAATGAAGACAGATGATCGTAAAACGTTTTTAAAGTGGTATGAGGAAAATAAAAATTTGGAATTCAATTTACAAAAAGAAATCGAAAGCTATTGTGCGAGTGATGTTAATATTTTAACAGAGGCCTGTTTAAAATTTAGAAAACTATTGCTTACAGAATGTAATGTATGTCCTTTTACTGAGGCGACCACAGTTGTATCAGCATGTAATTTGGTTTTTCGACGAATTTTTTTACAACCAAACACAATTGCTATTATTCCTGTTGAAGGATATAGAAATCGTGACAAACAATCAAAAATAGCTATGCAATGGCTATTGTACGAAGAAAAAAATAGAAAGATTACCATACAGTTTGCAGCAAAACAAAAAGAGGCAATTATAAATGGTGTAAAGGTAGATGGCTATTGCAAAGAGACTAAGCAAATTTTTGAATTTCATGGCTGTTTCTATCACGGTCATCCTGTATGTATTAAACATAATAGAAATAAGTTAATAAATAATCAATCTACTGAGACATTTGAGCTTCGCTATGAAAATACAATAGCGAAAACAAATAGACTGCAATCTTTTGGTTATGAGGTAATATAAATGTAGGAATGCGAGTTTTTCAAACAATGCCAACAAAATAAACAAATAACCGAATATGTTAAAAGTCATCCTCTCTTAGATAATTTGCCACTTAATCCTCGAGATTCATTTTTTGGTGGGAGAACAGGTAATACACGATTATATTATAAATGTGATTTTGGTGAGAAAATTAAATATATTGATGTATCCATGGCTCTGCAAATATGGAAAATTCCCGATCGGGCACCCTAAAATATATGTAGGTGATCAGGTCTGTCGACAGATTGATTTGAAAACAAAAAATGGATTAATAAAATGCAAAATACTTCCGCTACAAAATTTATATCATCCTGTTCTACCACTAAAACAGAACAATAAATTAATGTTTACGTTGTGTCGGACATGTTCCGAAAAATTATGTCAATCAACATGTTTTCATAACGACCAAGAAAGTGCTTTAACAGGAACATGGATATTTGATGAAGTAGTTAAAGCTTTGGATAAAGGGTATAAAATTATAGATATTTTTTAAATATGGGAGTATGAAATTGCCCAATATGATATGACAACAAATAGTACTGGAATATTCACAGAAATGATGAATAAGTTCATAAAAATGAAACAATCTGCCAGCGGGTTTCCTATATGGTGTGAAACGCGTGCACAACAAGAAGAATATATTGTTGAGTTTTTGAAAAATGAAAATATCCAGCTTGAATTTGACAATATTATTAAAAATATTGGTTTAAGATCTTTGGCCAAATTAATGCTAAACTCTTTCTGGGGTAAATTTGGTCAAAGAGAAAATCAGCCAAAAACAGCAATTGTAAATGAGCCTGATGAACTATATAATTTATTAACAAATGCAGCTATTAACGTTAATCATATCTTACCAATTAATGACGATACTTTAATTGTAAACTGGGAATATGTAGAAGAGGCATGTACACCACTTTCAACTGTAAATGTTTGCATCGCTTCATATACAACTGCACAGACACGTCTTAAACTTTACGAATATTTAGAAAATCTTGATAATAGAGTTTTGTATTATGATACAGACTCTGTGATATACATAAGCCGAAAAAATGAAATTGACCCACCAACAGGTGATTTCATTGGTTATATGACTGATAAATTAGAAGGAGAATTTGGTGCTGAAAGTTATATAACAGAATTTGTCTGTGGTGGTCCTAAAAACTATGCTTTTCAAGTTTTCAGCACAAAAACTAAAAATTTACAAACCAGATGTAAGGCATTTGTTTAAATTACCAAAACTCCAATCTGATAAATTTTGATACTATTAAACAAATGATTTTGCATGAAGATAATAACATGGAACCGATAACAATTGTATCTAAAAATATACAACGTACAAAAGATCATCAAGTAATAACCGTACCTGAAACCAAACTTTATAAACCAACATCAACAAAAAGAAAATTCCTAGATGATTTTGATTCTATTCCGTATGGATATAAAAAATAATGTTAAAATTATACGTTACTATATATATAAAAAAAAATAAAAAAAAATGTATATATTGAGAATATTAAATTTTTTATTTATTTTAACAATCTTGTATAAATTATTAAATTAATCATAATAAATATATAATTAATCCCAATTTTCTTCTTCCGGTTCTGGTACCGGAAGGTTGCCAGGAACACATCTGCGTCTATTTCCTTCCAATGGATAATCGGCATCAGGATGAACTAATGCATCGTCTTTTTATTCTTCAAGGTCTTTAATAGGTGGTTCCATAATGATAATACACAATGAAAATCAAAAATACGTAGTATTTATTACAAAATTGTTTTTAAAAATACTGTACGTGAATACTTTTTCGATCTTAATAACTACAACATTGTTTTTATCTTTCTGAAAACTAATCATACTTATTTCTTATTGCATTTTTTTTTTTTTTTTTTTTAAATCTCGGCAAGTTTATTATCGTCGTTTTTACTTTTAGTTTTATAGTAACAATTGTAATAAATTTTCATATAAATAACCTACCTTAATTTAATACTTTAGTTTATAGTAACAATTGTAATAAACTTGAAAATTTTCATATAAATAACATACATACCTTAATTTAATAAAAAGTTTAATTTTAAACAAACCAACAGAAAGTAATTCAAATATTTTAAACAAAATGGAAAGTCAGTAGATTGACTATGTACAAGTACAATAACTTTAATTAAATTTATATTTTTCTCGGGAAGTTTATTATCACCATAATTTTTAATAATAACAATAAATTTCAAAAAAAAATTCAATAAATTGTGTCAATTAAAGTGATGATACGTTTTTAAATTAAAGATTTGTTAACAATATCAACTGTAAGTACAATAATAATAACTTTAATTAAATTTATATTTTTTCTCGGCAAGTTTATTATCACCATAATTTTTAATAATAATAATAAATTTTAAAAATAATTCAATAAATTGTGTTTTTATTGTTATGATAAAAAAGTGATGATACGTTTTTTAATTAAAGATTTGTTAATAATATCAATTGTAAGTTTTTTTACTTTTAGTTTTATAATAACAACTTTTATAAACTTGAAAATTTTCATATAAATAACTTACCTTAATTTAATAAAAAAGTTAGTTTAATTTTAAACAAACCAACATAAAGTAGTTAAAATATGTTAAACGAAATGGAAAATCAACAAATCGAACAATCACAGACAAACAGCTTTATGTATCAGCCCCCAACCTTTCTCAAATTTAGCCCTAAGAGCTACATTCAACTCGCATGCATACAGCTATGAATACTGGATAGAATGCCATGAGCACAAAAGTCTTCAAAAACGATATCTAATGGATAAACAATTGTATTATGTGGATTATTACAGCTTCTTATTTGACAGTCAAATGAAATATTCTTATGAATATACAATACTACAGCTTTTAAATTATTGTCAAAATAGAGAATGTTTTGATACGATGGACATTAGGCTTCAGTCTGTATACTGGTAATCCTAATGTAATAAATTTTATAAAAAGTGTAATAAATTGTAATGATTTTTAAAAATATGTAATAAATTACAATGATTTTTCAAAAAAAAAAATGTATTATTGAAACTTTAAAAACTTAATAAATAATTTAATGTTAAAATATAATCTGTGTATAAGTCTATTCTATCCATATTTACATTGTCTATAGTCTTTTCATATTTTAAAAAGTATATAAAGTCTGTTCAAATTAAGCTATAGTATCAGTTTTATTTGAAGACTTTTCCTGTAAACGTAGTGAAAAATACAAAAAAAGAAAATGGTAAGTATTTTTTATACCATTTACATAATTATATTTTTTTTAAATATATTATTTCTTCTGTTTTAGGCAAACTTTACAGTTTTGGATCCGCTCCAACTTCGCTTAAACCAATCACAAGAACAAATGAGTTAATTATTGGCAGGGAGTATAAAATAACCAACATGAGGATAGCAAATACTCGATACGGACCGAAATTCCTGGTAGACTTGGGCACAAGTGTATATTTTCTACCAGAAAAAATATCAGCCGGATTGATGGAACAAAACTACACACCCAGTCAGGTACCTAAAAATTTGTACATGATAGTGGACAAAATAGAGGGGCCTATTATACGTTTTTTTCAAAAAAATAATTATAATTTTACGGTACAATTAAAACATTTATTGTAAAAAAGTATTTACATAATAAATAAATTACGATACAAAACTATTTTTATTTCTAAAAAGGTGTATATTTTCTCAATTTTTTTTGTTTACAGGATCAATTTCCATCTATAAAATTTAAAAACATTTTTCAGAACTCCTAAAGATATGTGACGCGCGAAATATAAACAAAATAATTTTCAAAACTTTTAAAATAATTAAATAAAACCAATATAAAAAAGTAGAAGAACGAAAGATAATAATAAATAAAACATGAGGGTGATGGCTCAGTGGGTAGAGCTCTTGATTTGTACAAACATTAATACGTGTGACCAATCCTCGTTATGTTTGTTTTTAATTTTTACACTCCTATCTACATTTTTCAAATTATATAAAATGCACTAGAAAACATATATACGAGGGCTGATTGATAATTACGTGGACTACCTGTGATTCAGGTAATGCACAGGTATAAAGTAAGTATTTTTTACCTCTAAAATCATTTACTAGGCTACATATAAAATTTAAAGTCGATATCTTGTATACTTTCCATGTAACAGTCGTTTAAGTAAGTCAATCTCAGTGAATTTTTAAAAATGGATAAAAACGAATTTCGTGTGTTGATAAAACATTATTTTTTGAGGCAGAAAACAGCAAAGGAAACTAAAGAAAAGTTGGATAAATATTATGGTGAATCTGCACCTTTGAAATCAATGGTTTGCAAGTGGTTTGCTGAGTTTAAAAGTGGCCGTACCAGCACAATTGATGAACAACGTTCTGGGCGTCCAAATGAAGTGACTACTCCAGAAATGGTCGATAAAATCAATGATATCGTACTAGATGACCGAAGAGTGAAATTGCGGGAAATTGTTGACATCGTGAACATCTCATCGGAACGTGTTTTTAATATTTTACATCAATATTTGGATATGAAAAAGGTATCTGCAAGATGGGTGCCGCGTTTGCTTACAATTGATCAAAAACGCAATCGTGTGACAACATCAAAGCAAGTTTTGGAGTTATTACAACGTAATCCAGTCGATTTTTGGTGTCGATTCATAACCGTTGATGAAACATGGATACACTACTACACACCAGAGACAAAAGAACAATCAAAACAGTGGATTTCTACAGGTGAAAAGGCTCCAAAGAAGGCAAAAACAGTTCCATCAGCTGGCAAGATTATGGCCACTGTTTTTTGGGATGCTCATGGTATAATCCATGTCGATTATTTACAAAAAGGAAAAACAATCACAGGACAATATTATGCAACATTATTGGATCGTTTGAATGAAGAGATTATAATAAAACGACCACATTTAGCAAAGAAAAAAGTTCTTTTTCATCAAGACAATGCACCAGTTCACAAATCAGGAATTGTAACAGCAAAATTATTAGAATTGAGATATGAATTGGTTCCTCATCCACCATATTCTCCAGATTTGGCCCCTTCTGACTTTTTCCTGTTTCCAAATATGAAAAAATGACTTGCAGGAAAGAGATTTGGGTCAAATGCTGAGGTCATCGACGAAACAAATGGCTATTTTGAAGGGTTGGAGAAATCATATTTTTTGGAAGGCATCAAAAAACTGGAACATCGTCTAACTAAGTGTATCGTCCTAAAAGGTGACTACGGTGAAAAATAAAAAAAAAACTGAAAAAAACTGTGTCTTCTGTGTCAGTCCACGTAATTATCAATCAGCCCTCGTAATATATAAAATGCACTAGAAAACATTTTTTTTTAGCTGCAAAAAACATATTTCAACAACAGAAGACAAAACAAAATATTTTTTTATATTTAATAATGCTTTTTAATTATAATTTTAGTTCCATTTCTTATATAAAAAAAACACGCTATCAATCAATCGTATACAAAAAATAGAGTATGCCGACAATAAAACAAAAAAAGAAAAGCAAAGTTCTGTAAAATTTCTGAAAATTGAAAATAAAATAAAAAACCCAAAAATTGTATATTTGATTTTAATTTTTTTTTATTATACAAAATTAAATTGTGATATACAAAAAAAACTTATAAAAATATTATTATATAAATCAAAAAGTTAACAAAAATGTAATTACTGACCATGTAATTCTTGTTGTATCATTTCTTCCCGCTACAAAAATAAATAAATATAAAAACATAAAAAATATTTTAAAAAAACCATTTATTATTATCAAAAAAAGAGCAAAATTACAAAAAAATATATTATTGAAAAAAGTTAATATAAAAAAAGCACTAACTACAAATAAAAGCACTAACTACAAAAAAATACAAAAAACTAAAAAAAAACTACAAAAAATATTCTAAAAACTACAAGCGCTGCATATCATTGATTTTTTTAACTTTAAATTTTCCCTCAAACTCACCCTTCGATGGAGTTATTACCACTCCCTGCATCGTAATCCGTCTAAAAAAAAAGAAAAATTGAATTTTAAAAATGATTATTTTTTTTTGGTAAAAACTTACTTCATTATTTGTTGAGTATTTTGTTTTATAAGTTTTAAAAGTTAGTTTTGGTTCATATGCAGGCTTTAAATAAAAAAAAAAAATTATAAATATTAATTTTTATTTAACATTATAACATTTTATTTATACTTACTTTATCATAATTAGATAGCTCTACTATCGGTTTTTGATTATTAAAAGGGATTAGCTGTTCCTCTTTCATCGAAAAAAAAAATAATAAATTTTCATATTAATTATATTTAATTTAATTGAAAATCACATTTTTTATTTTGAAAAATAAATTTTTTATAAAATAATATTAATATTGTACTTACTTGTGTATTATAATTATTATGAATTTCATTATGAAAGCCAAATACGTGGCCTCCTGACGCATTTATATTAAATAGCATAGAGGCATTTCCAAATAGCAGGCTAAAATTATGAGGCTCTTGTATTGCCTCCTTTTGTTGATGTAACTGATGGGGAAGCGGTGCCCCATAACAAAAAAAACACTCAACAACAAAAAAAAAAACTCTGATATTTTTCATTTTTTAAAAATTTAATTTATTATTATTAATTTATTATTTAAAACGTTTGCACTCCAGCTATGCAGTTAGAAAACTGTTTTGTGAAAAATAAAAATTGCATTCAAAATGCATTGAAATAATTTCTGTAATCAGATATTTTGAAAAAAATATAGAAATTATTTAGAAAAAAATGCTGATTAATTAAAAACATTATCGCCATATATTAATATATATTAATTAATCAAATTTTATATTTTTCCTGATTAAACTTTGTGCTGAACTATATTTATTATTTTGTAATAATTTAATTTTATTATTTCTATTATTTAATAGTATTTTTAGAAAAAAATTCCGTAATTGAATATTATCAATATTTTTTAAAAACATTTTCAATATTGTTTTAATATAATCAACATAGTAATTAAACTAATTTTAATTCTTCCTGATTGAACTTTGAATATTATAGTTTGTTTTCGAAAAATATTTTTGTAATTTTATTTCGATAGTATTGTTTTTTTTTTTGTTGTATACAAGAATCATATACAAAAAAAATAACAAACTTAAACTTATATACTGCATATAAAATATACCGCTTAAACTTATACGAAATATAAAATAACATGCGTATATTAATTTTAGCATTTCGCAGTTTTTTAAAATATGTAATTATAATAACCTTGAAAAAAAAAAGTTCATTATCTTTTATTAAACTTCACTAAGTTGAAGTTCCGATTCATATAACAAACTTAAACTTATATACTGCATATAAAATATACCGCTTAAACTTATACGAAACATAAAATAACATGCATATATTAATTTTAGCATTTCGCAGTTTTTTAAAATATGTAATTATAATAACCTTGAAAAAAAAAGTTCATTATCTTTTATTAAACTTCACTAAGTTGAAGTTCCGATTCATATAATATGTTAGTCATGCATTAAACAAACAAACAAACAAACAAAACACGTTATTTGCGTTGTGAAAAATTTTCTCGCGTATTTTTCAGAACACATGCGTAAAACACTTTAAAGTCACGTACAAAAATAATTACCCTAATTAAAATTTATAGGGTAATTACCCTAAATAATTGACTTAATTAAAATTTATAGGGTAATAAATAATTAGCATAATAAAGTCATAAAAAATAATTGACCTAATTAAAAGGTGTGAAAAAAGCCATTAAAAACACATTAACGTCAAAAAACCCATTAACGAATGGGTTTTATTTAGTTCCCAGCACCAAGTGGCCCAATAACTACTCACGGGCGTTCCACAAAGATTTGTTGGCCCATTTCCGGACGTAAAACAACATTTGGTGCTTTTGATTCTTTACACGAATCGCAATTTATTATATAATTTTGAATTTGTTTCGACATTCCTGGCCAATAAAATAATTGTTTCACCATATAGATAGTCTTGCTCACCCCGCCGTGAGCTGCATTTGGTGGATCATGAAAGTTTTAAATTATGGATTTAATCAGTCCGTTCGGTATCCACAATTTCACGTATTCGCGTCTTGGTCTGCGTCTCTGCGTCGAAGCCTTGCAGCTTTAAGCTCCAACGTGCTAAGCGTCCACTTAAGTCTTTTTGTCCCATAAGCCATTTTAAACTCGCGTGGTCAGTTATGATTGTAAATGGTAATCCTTCAATATACCGTCTCAAACTTTTGACGCTTAGCACTTCAGCCAGACTTTCTAATTCTGTGATGCTGTAGTTGCGTTGCGCCGAATTTAATTTTTTTGAAAAAAACGCGATTGGGTTCTCTTTCCCATCTTGATACAAAATACTACCAACTCCTGAAGTACACGCGTCACACTGAACATCAAATCTTTTAGAAAAATCAGGGCTCACCAATATTGGTGCTGATGTCAGTGCTGCTTTAAATTTTTTAAACGATTCTTGCGCTGCTGAAGTCCAAGTGATTTTTTTGTTGTCTTGTCCGCCGTTTTGTGTCTGAAATTGTTGACGCTAATATTGTGTCTGAAATTGTTGACGCTAATATTGTGTCTGAAATTGTTGACGCTAATATTGCAAAATTGTTGATGAAGTGTCGGTACCACCCCCATTCCCAATAATCTTCTAACCTGTTTCGGTGTTTTAGGTATCGTGAAGTTACTGATCGCTTCGACTTTCATCGGATCAGGTTTTAGACTTCCGTCCGATACTATGTAACCAAGATATTTCAATTCTTTGAAACAGAATTTACTTTTTTCCACGTTAATTGTCAGTCCAGATTTACGTAATTGTAGCGCTACTGTATTTAAAGTGTCCAAGTGAGATTTTAAGTCTGGTGAAATTATTAATAAGTCGTCCAAATATACAAAAATTCTGTCCTGTAGTTGTAGTGGTATTACTTTGTCCATTAATCGACACATTCTTTGTGCGGCATTACAAAGTCCAAACGGCATTACTCTGAACTGATATAATGGTCTACCAGGTACTGTAAAAGCAGTTTTTTCTCGAGATTTGTCTTCCAGCGGTATCTGCCAGAAAGCATCTTTCAGATCTATACTACTAATGTACCGAGTATCTTGTAACCTGCTCAATAATCCTTCGATGTGTGGCAACGGATACACGTCTTTTTTTGTGACTGCATTTACTGCTCGGGAGTCCAAACAAAGTCTGATTTTATTTGGCTTACGTACCAACACAACTGGTGAGTTCCACGGACTATTACTTTCTTCTATAACTCCTAGACTAATCATCCGATCTACTTCGTCATACATCATTTTTTCAATAGCCGGTGAAATAGCCGGTGCCTGCTTTTAATCCGTTCCGCATTTCCGGTATCGATGATATGAGTTTCGATATTTGTCCTTCCTAGTTCTTCAGTTTCACAAGATGGAAATTCTGATTTGATTGTGTCTAATTGGTTTTGGTCCGTTTTCGAAAGTACGCATTGATGTTTCAGTTTCTCGTCTGTTTTTGTCCCCGTCTGATTTGAAACGTCGTATATCAAGTCTATTTTATGTTCGTCCATATCAGTCAGTGCCAGTCAACAAGTTGCAAAATTTCGCGATTATTGCGTCGATTTCTTTTTCTTCGTCTTCTGTCAGTTCATGTTGACCTCGTTCTGTCTGTGTTACTTGGAGTTTCTTCTGATTTTCAAATGTCGGTCTTAGTTGAAATATCTTCCAAAAATGTGTCCCTAAATATAACTGCTGTTGTAACGTAGGGCATAAATATAATCTAATGTGTTTTACCGTGTTGTTACATATAATTGGAACGAAAACATGTCCTATAATATTTTGTGGTGTCCCGTCAGCTGTTCGTACTGTTGTTGACATTTTCGTGTATGTCATATTAAGCTTTTCAATTAATTGCATACATCCCGTTCTTAACATACTCACGTTTGCACCGCTGTCCAAATTCCCCGTATGTTTTCGTCCTTAATCTGTACTATCAAATACCAACAAGGATCTTTACCTTCTGCCTCTAAAATTGTGGTCGCAATAGGCTGGTTGCACGGCGAATTTAAAATCAGCTGATTTTGAACTTTGGAGGACAAACAAAACAAATTTTATTGTACAAATTCTATACGTATTATATTTAATAATTTTAATATAATATTTTATTGTAATAATAATAATAAAAAATAAACAACTTTTATAATATAAGCAAGCCCATAGAAATTTTCATTGAATTTATTTTATTTGTCCTCCAAACTCAAAATATGGCGAATTAAACTGTCACTTGCAACCAGCCTATACATTTTCGCCATTTTCTTTCTGTTCTATGTCGTAATCTACATTTGTCTTTTTTTTGTGTTTCTTGGTCTTATTTGAATTTGTCTGTGAAAAGTCTTTAAATATTTCTTTCCGTTTTATTGCGTACTCTTTAAGTCTCTGTTCATATGTCTTGATTTTACTTAGTGTCGGTTCTGTTACTATTTGTTGCCTGGGTAAACTTTTAATGTAGTTTTTATGTTCTAAATTTGTTGCTGTTGCGTTTGATGGTGTTTCTGATTGATTGCTTTGATGATTTGTCTATTCAATTACTACAATTTTATCTTGTCTGTCTTCGTCAAATAATTGTGGCGATAGTGCTATCAGTTTCGAGTTTACTATTGTTTCGGAGTTTCGAATTTACACGCGCTGACTCCGAGATCATCGCGTGTTTCTTGGCGTTTTCCGGAGAACACTTTGGACGGCTTTGCTACTTCTTTTGTTCCGCACTTATAACAGAATAGTTTTGCGTTGAACCTCGCCACAATTTTGAAAGCTGTGACCCTGTTTATCGCAGTTCAAACATATATATTTTGATGTGTTTCTGTTGTCATTTTTCTGATATTTTATTTCTTTGAGTTCCATTTCCGCAATTTCATCGTCGTGCTCTGCATACTCATTTACTTCATGAACAAATCTAGTCGGTTGTTTTGACTTATTCAGCACGCGCTCTGCTTTCCTTTTTATACTTCGTAAATGATCTACGGAGAATATTTCAGCTGTTTGTTACTTACTACTGTTGTGCATTTTCGCTCAAACCCACGAAACACAACAAAACACAAGACTGACAATAATGACAGCGTTCAGTTGGTTCTATCTGAACCACTTGACGAATAAAGCGATAACCAAACTCGCTTTACTCAAGCGCTTGTTGTACTCACATCGCAAACAGTTGACATGCCTGGCGTAAGCACAGCTTAGCTCGTCGGTTTGAGGGGGTTTTTGTTGCTTGATGAGTACGATTCGTTACTATTATTTTTGCATGTCAGAGGGAAAAAAACTAAATAAAATAATACTACAAAAATAAATAAAATGAAATGAAATTTGAAGTTAATCATCCGAGATAATACTATTTGAAATTGGTTCCTGTTGTAATTTCATGTTATATTTACAAAAAAAATAACATAAATTAAAATACAATTAGGTATTTCATTATTTTGAAGATCGACGAAATAATTTTAAGCTATCAGATGTCACGAGCTTTTGGCATTACCCACCCCTATTTGTGTTTGATTCGACACAAACTCCTTGACAACACATCTGCCGTTTATATGTTGTCCCTTTCATACTACGAAAACAGAATTTAAAAACAATTACTCGTATTGATCATATCGCCATGTTTCTTGTGGGAAATCATGAAAAAAGTTCACCACCGAAAATGCTTTGTTTACCACCACATCATTTTATCAAAATAAATCAAAATATATATACATATGTAATATAATAAATCATTTATTTAGTATTAAAACATCTATTATTTCATCCTACTTAATTTCATTTTAACAGATTTAATTTTATGTTTTGTATTCAACAATGGATTTTATTTTTAATATTGTTTCACAACGACTAAATTTTATTTTAGTGTTTTTAATAATTTTTATTTTAATATTGTTTAGAACAACTAAATTTTATTTTAATATTTTTAATTTTTATTTTAATATTGTTTAGATAGAACAACTAAATTTTATTTTAATATTTTTAATTTTTATTTTAATATAGTTTAGAACAACTAAATTTAATTTTAATATTTTTAATTTTTATTTTAATATAGTTTAGAACAACTAAATTTTATTTTAATATTTTTACTTTTTTAATTTAATATTGTTTTACAACAACTGAATTTTTATTTTTAAATATAGTTTTACAACAACTGAATTTTTATTTTTAAATTATTTTGACTTTATTTAAATTTTTAATCAATTTTTATTTTTATTTTATTTGAATTTTAAATAGGTTATTGATTCCTTTATTCAATTCTTACTATGGAAAATGAAATAGTTTAATCTATTATTTAATTACACATCAATTTGTGTGTGCATTTTTTTTTTTAAAGAATTTACTATGAATTTTATTTTTAAAATTACTTCCAAAATTTATTTAATTTGTATTTAACTGATTATGAATTATTTCAATATAAATTTTCTTCAATTTAATGAATATTTTCCTAACTATATTTTTTTAATTCTTTGTAGCAATACTACTATTTTAATTCTATTTTATTTTAAGTTTTACTAATATTTTAAAATTTCAAATTACTATTGATTCTATTTTTTTTTTAATTATAATGATTTTTGTTTTACAGGTTATCTTTGAATTTGTAAATTTTTTTTTCTGTTGTTTTAATATTTTTGATATATTTACTTTTAACAGTTTAATATACTTTTTATAATTTACAATTTAAGTTTTGTTTAATAGAATTGTAATACGTATATAAAAAAAAATTTAAAAAAAATGTACTCACGAAATAATCTTGCGTCGTTCTGGTTGTACAAACAGTAACTGCTGATTACTTCTGCTGCTGTTATGCTGCTGAAATCTAATCTAAATATTTCTTTATATATATTTTTACAATTCTATTACAATTTTTAAATTCAATTTTCTTTCCTTTTAGATAAATTTTTGTTTTTCTTTTTTGAAAAGATTTAATTTTGATATATAAAAAAATTTAAATTTTACTTTTGAAAATTCGAAAAAAACTTAATTTCAGATTTCTTATTACTAATTTCAGTTAGACACTTTCTATTATTTTTCATAATTACGTATTAAAACGCATTATTTCAATTATAATATGAATATATATTTTTTATATATATAAACTATAATTTATTTACGATTTTTTCGATAATTTTAATTATTACGAAATATATTTCACAAAATCTATAAAAAAAATTTTTATATATATACTATAAAAACTACACTTTCTTCTTAGAATCTTGATCTATCTTTCTATCTTGATTATTATAATTCTTGATTTTCATATATTTATTCTTGATTTTTATATATTTATTCATATATGCTGATAACTAAAAATTTCTAAATTAGTATGCTATTTTATAAAAAAAAAATCGAAAATTTTACCTATAAAATTCACGTGTAATTCCTAAATTTTTCTTTAGGGGTTACTTGGAGGTCACAGTAACTTTTTCTGCGTATGATTTTCCTTTTTTAATTTAATTGCAAAAAATTATCTGTATATTTAAATTAATCCGTAATAATAACTATTTTTTTTCAATTTTTATTTCAATAGGTATTTAAAATACGAAAATAATTTAAAATGTCTTTTTTTATGTCTTTTCACCAAAGCTTCTGGAGTCAAAAAGAAGGAAGTCGTTTTTTTCGATATTTTTTACATTTTTAGTTGGCCACTCAGTACTTAGTTATTTACTTTATTTAAGCTCTGGCAACTTTGAACTTCCGTCTTCTCTTCCTCAATGTCACAAGTCAAAAGTCAAGTTGTCGGAAGTCCATTTTGTTGAGTTATTTATTTATTATTATATTTTTTAAATTATTAAATATTTAATTCTTTTTCTTACTTTTTATTTTTAGGAATTACATATTTTTTTGTTTATTTTTAGATTCTTGAAATCATAAAATAAGATAGCCGCGTAACATGTTAGAATCATTTGCTGAATTCGTAGGTTTAAATTGTTTCGCAGAATATCAACCAATTGTTTCCGACGATGGGTTTTTTGAACTGTAAGCTCCATGCTGTCATGTTGGTACAAAATTCGTCAAATGTCTCTCCGGGTTGCTGTTTCCTACTCATTATAGTCATAAAAATTTCGCTGTCACATTCTAAGATTCGGTATTGGTTAATTAATGCTGATTTTAATGTCGTCCAGTCAATATTATTGTGTCGTGTAACGTATTGAAAATACCACGTTTTAGCCTGTCCTCTAAGTAATATATGTAGTTTGTTCGTTACATGCGTCCAGTCTAAATTGTCATCTCTAGTCATTTTTTCGATACGCTCTACAAAATCTATAACTGACATCGGTCCTTTTCCGTCAAACATAATACCCCAATCAAACATTGGTGATTTACTGTCTGTATATAAATGTTGTCTTGGATTTGTTTGAACTCTCCGATTATTCTGTTCTAATCTTAGTTCTTGGTTAGATATCATAAGGTCTGACATCATCTTTTCCAACCTGGCAAATCTGTCACTTCCTGATTGTCCGTCTATATTGGAATCTACTTGTAATTGTTGTCTGGGTTGTTCAGTAAATTGTTGTCTGGGTTGTTCAGTAAATTGTTGTCTGGGTTGTTCAGTAAATTGTTGTCTGGGTTGTTCAGCATATTGTTGTCTGGGTTGTTGTAATGGCGGTTGTACTATCATGTATGGTCGCTCTCTGTCATTACTTGATGTCGGAGTGTTATAACTATATTCAATTCTGCACATAGTAGTTTCGTCTTGTCGAAAATTGGATGAATTCAAGTCGCCTAATGGTGTTTGATATCTATTTTTGTGGACTGAAATTGAATTATTTCGTCTGTCATTGTCAAAATTTCGGTATTGTTTGTGGTTTGTCTATTATTTGTGCTGTCAATAACCGTATGTGTTGTCACCGAGTCTGAAGTATTATTCGAAGTTTGGCTACGTCCATAAATATCTCTTTGTATATTCGTAGATGTTACTAATGATAGCTGTTGGAGTATTTGCGCTATTTCCGTTTTAGTTTCAACTGAATCGGCATCTAACAATTTTAAACGATCTGTAACATTTACCATTACATCTTGTATCTGATTAATAATATTTGCTTGTTGGGCAATACTTGATCTAATTGTATCGATATAATTTTTCTGCATATTTTGGTTTGAATCTTTGCTTAATTTTTCATTGTTTATATCATTTTCGGAACGACGCCTGTGAGCTTGATTTTGAAGCTTAGCTTGCTTCTGCAATTTTTTTCCTTCAGCTTCTTTTCGTAGTTCCTTATCCCAATCTTCTACACTACTTAATTTTTGTTTGTCTTGGCAGTCAACCGATTTAATGGAATTATCTGCTTCAGACATACTACTTTCCGACTCTTTCCGACTCTTCACTCGGTATATTTCTCGCTGCTAATTGTTTTTCCAGCGCTTCGCGAGTCGTATCACTACGAGTTTTAACTTTTTGGACATTAGTATTCGTAGATTTACCCATTTTTACAGAATATAAATTTTTACGATGGTCTATTTAAAACAAAATGATTGGATAAACAAATATACAAATATATTGGATAAACTTTTTTTTATGTTATCAGTCACTGTCAATGTTATATAAGTTGTAATAAAAAATATAGGAAAAATATATTTAAATTTAATACCTAATACATGTGTGTATTATTAATCTGAAAAAAATATATCATCTAATACCTAATATATATCCATAAATACCTAACTTCAAATAAACATTCTATTTAATATGAATTTTTTGCACTATTACAAATTCTTCTAAAATTGATTTTTGCTAGATTAACTAACCGGTGGTTTCCTAAATTAACGAATTCCTAATGATACATGGATTGTTCGATAATTCAATCTATACTAGTGTTTTTATTTTTTTGTTGTAAAGTTTTATATTAATTTTGCCCCCATACTATTACTTTTTTTTTATAAAAAAAATATTCTTGTCGACGTCGAAAACTAAATAATTTAAATTTTTACTCTCAAATATTAAACATGTATTTTGTAACTTAAAAGGCTTACGTTACGTATTACGATCAATATTTGAATTTTTCGAAATTTATTTAATTTTCGATATTAGGGATTGCAAATTTACCGAATTTTGTTATTACCGGTAACTCGGTAAAACAAATTACCCTTACCGGTAAACCGGTAATTTACCGGTAAATTTGAATATTTTCTAAAATTATCTGAAAAATAATAAAAAGGTTAAGACATAAAAAAATAACGTGTAATTCAAAATACACTTTATTTATATTCTATAAACTAAATTAATACACATAACAAAACCAAAAAAATTCACAAAAAAATAATGTAAAAAAATAAAATAATAATGTAAAATAAAAACTAAATATAAATATTATTTAATTTTTAATGAATGATCATTTTTAAAATATTCGCGCAAGAAGCATAAATTGTGCTTAGTGAATCGTGAATCTTATAATGCATGTAACAAATGGTCTAATTCTAGTAAATCTGACGGATGGAATAAAATCGGTAATTTCGTAAATTTCCATTGTAAAGTTTTGTTAATTTAATGGAAGTTTATTTTGATCCCAGGGATTTTTTGTAAAAATATTTTTTGCTATTAATTAGCTTAAATTTTAGCTTGAGTACGGTTCCTTTCTTTATATCCATCCATTCCTATTCGATAAACTATTATGATACTACATATTGTTTAAATGTCAGTGCACTTTTATTTTATTATTCGATAAATTTTAGAATTATTAATTCGAATTTTTTTAGAATTATTAATTTATTAAAATAATGAAATGATTCTTTTCAAAATGACGGTTTTATATTTTGTTTTTAGAATTTTGCTATCGAAATGCTATAAATTTCATCCGCAAACAATGAATTGGATAACATTTTGATATTAAATTTTTAATGAATGATAATTTTTTAAGTATGAGCGCAAATATCCACTGAGATTGGACCTAATTTTTGTGCTAAAAAATGAGTAAACGAGTTCAGCGGCAGAGAACGCACGTTCTGACTCTATCTACACTCTAGTTCTAGTATAAGCAAATTATACTAAAAAAATTAAATTATTCAAAAATCATAGCTTTCTTAGAACTTAGAACATAATTTTTTTTCCAAATACATTGGTTACTAAACAAAGCAATGAACATACATTTTTTTTTCTGGTAATGATTATCCACATGAATAAATATTGACTTTTAATTCCATGGCTTATTATAAGAAATTTTTGTTTCATGCCATACTATAACAAAAAATTTTTACCGAATTTACCGATAATGAGCGATAAAATTATCGGTAAAACAATAATGCTTTTTCAGTTGATTTACCGGTAAACCGGTATTGCAATCCCTATTCGATATGATCCAAATAATTAATAATAGATTCTCAAAAAAAAACTTCCGTTTGCTGGTATATTGATCCTACAAATCGGGTAATTTCTGATTATTTACAAAAACTATCTTGGTTAAGAATTCAATTTTGACTATTGTGATTACCCCATTATCAACGCTTTACTGCTAGCTGTGCCTACCGTTGCGGATTTATTACGACTAAAACACAAAATACCGAATAAATTCTAACCTCAATTATATGTGCTATTCAGTTTTTTTTTAAATGTGATATTATTTAATTCTACTTTATAATTTACTACAAAAAAATAAATTTACAAATTTACTAGAAATGATAAAACGACAATAATTTTAAATATGATATTATATTAATTTTTACTTTAAAATATTTATTAACTTTACTCTACTGTTAATTACTCTACTGTATATTCATAAAAGTGAACAAAAAAAAATATAAAAATTAGAGTATATTCATAAAAGTAAACAAAAAAAAATAATAAAATTTACAAAAAAATATATAAGACTAAGCTTATGAAAATTTAAATTTATTGTTGTCTGAGCTCAAGTTCCATATAGGATTTTCTTCCTATTCTATAATCGGCCGATTGAGCCCCACGTTGGGCGCCATTTTGTTAATATTTGTTGACATAAATTTTCTTACGAAATAAAAAACCACAAGACTGACATTTACGGCAGCGTTCAAAAACGTTTAGTTTCTCCGAACCGCTTGACAATAAAAGTTACAACCGGGAGAACTTACGTCACTTGCTTGTTGTACCCTCACAGCAACAGTACGACATGCATGGCATTAAGCACATCTTAGCTCGCCGGTTTGGAGGAATTTGTTGTATAGATGAGTGGCACGTTATTAACATTATTTTTTTTGCATGTCTGGGGTACTCTTCAGGCTGGAGACGAAGTATGTGACCACTTTACCTGTATTTGGGACTACGGAATACATAACACAGAATTCAACTTATAAAAAAATTTAAACAGCGACAAGTAAACAAAGGTTAATGACACAGAGTTGACATTATTACAATTGTATTTTAATTCTTATTGTATTTATTTTATTAATCCCGATTTTTATATTATTGCTTGATTAATGATAATTAATTTTAACTATTTAGACTCGAAACAAAATTAAAAAACCAAAAATAAGAGTATATACATTTTAGTGTCTTCCCAGCAATCGGCCAGAATATTGAGCTTATGATATTGTTGTAGCTCATCGCGTTACCCACCCCTAGTCAAGTTTATTTTACTAAACTGCCTTGACAACACAAGCCGCGACCTTTAAGAGTATTCTGATATGGAAAGCAACATTAATAAAAACTTACAAACACGACAGTAGTAAAGGAAGCACCCTTAGTGTATAAATCGCACTTTTTGCTAAAGACAACACGCTTAACAGTTCCACACTAAATACACCGTAGTACTAGAAACCAATGCATTTAATGCGTTAAAAAGAGCACCATATACAAAACCAGCTATACAATCCTGTCCCCTGATTGGCCAGTGCGTGGCCGGTCCTGTGCTGTTGTGTTTACAGGTCTGTGGAATGTCTGTAATATACCAGTAGAGTAAATTTGTTGTATGAAATTGGTATTTAGTATGGAGAAAATGTGAATGCACCGGTAGAGTTAAAAGCTACCTGTTAATTGTGATATGTTGTCTCGGTTTTGTGTGTATGGTTTACACGGTCACACTTGTGTTTGTTTTTTGCGAGTTTTGTTTTGGAGTTGTTTGTACCCGCCTTTGTAAACAAAAAAAAAATGGTAAGTATCAGGCGCAAGCTTGTTAAAAAGCACATAGTTAAGAAGCACGTGGTTATTGAAGGCGTTCTGTTTGTTGTTTTCTCTTTAAAGTGTATTCTTTTTATTTGGAATTTGTGTTTTGTTATGGTAATCCGTTGCGGCCGCCTTTTTTTTGCCAACAAGCAAATAAAAAAGTATCAGGCGCAAGCTTATTCGTAGTAAGTTAAATATAATAAGCACATGTTATTTTGTAAAAAAAAAAAATATGATTAATATTTTTCTCTCTCTTTCAGGATAAAGATATGATTGAAATCAGAATCAGGATACCTGTGTAGTGACCCTGTATCACAATTATTTCCGAACAAAACAAAAATGAAATGTGCATAGTAACATGATATAGCAATCACTCATTGGTCACTCATTAAAATGAGAGTGCAACGGTAATGCGTAACTGAGATGAGAAAGAGATTGCAAAGCTTACATGCTAACCATGTAATAAAAAATAAATCACTTCTTGTCTAGTCGACTTCTCGTTAACAAGCCAAATAATTAAACTCGAAAGTAAAAAGTAAAATTAAAAAGTGTCAATAAATAAAACGTAATATAATACGTGTACAACAAAATATATAATAAATTATAATATTATTGGTAACCAAATTAAATATATACAAACTTAAATAAATAAATTTATAATACCAATATTGGTGATCAAAAAATAAAAAGATATTAGAATTAACAAAATAAATTATTAGTGATAATAAGCCAATTAACTATGTATAAATATTAAGACAAAATTACACGTAATTGATTTAAATAATAATAAATAAAATATAGACCGGAAATATTGTGTTTTTCTTATTAAACTATATAAAGAAATAAAAACCATACGCCGGCCTATATTTGGTGACCCCGAACAGTTTTTTTAATATAAATATAATTGATGAATTACCGGTCCGGTAAAATATAACAAAAGTGCTTATAAAAAATTTAACGTTTTTTTTATTGAAATTGATAAAAAGTTTATAAAATATAAAAATAACGAAACAGAAACTGTATAATATTACAATAAAAATTACACAGTTTAAAATAAAAAAAAGTTCCTGAAAGTGTTAAAAAAAAAACATTGTTCCTGAAATAAAATAAAAAAAAAGAGTTCCTGAAAATAATAAAATTAGATAAAAATTTATCATTCGTAACTGTACAAAATTTTCGTGTTACCAACCGATTGCTTTGCCGCTACAAACACGTGCAACGAGGTACAGTCAGCGCAATTAGTACAGCAATTAATTGATTAATTAACTGCAACGAAAAAACTAATTACAACAGAAAATATATGCACATCAGTTTCTCCAAGTCAACAAGATATTTCATCTCATCGGCTGAACCTTTTCATTTTATTTCATCGGATTTTTCATCATCGTGTTATAATAGAACAACACCAAAGATTTCATCATACAACATCATCATATTTCATCATACAATAATCAGCAGCATTATTGTATGTAAAAAATTTCTATTTCTAGTGTTTTTTTTTTTTAAATTATAAAAATAATATGAGCCATATATATAATTAATATTAATATATATATGTAAATAATACTATTACTTAGTATATGAAGCATTACTGCCGATAAAATATAAAACCAATTTAATAAAATATAATAGCATATATTTTTGAAATAAAATTTTGGTTTTTTTTTATAAAAATTTTACATAATAAAATTATGAAGAAAATTAACTTAAATATGATTGCAAAATAAATAGAATTTTTGTAGCAAAGTTAAAATAATAAAAAAAAAGAAAAATAAAGCATTTTCATATATAAAAAATATATTTTTAAGGAAGAATTCATTTCATTTATATATATATAAAATATTAATACTTTGGTCATATATATATATATATATAATATTAATACTTTGGTCATATATATATATATATAAAATATTTTTTTTTCATTTCATTTTATTTCGTTATACAAAAAATTGCATTTGCTCAATTTCATTACAATTTTCTCTTGGTAACATAAGAAAAAATTATTACGCATACACATTTAGATTAAAGCAAAATAAAAGCTTTCTGCTTTAATATTCTCTTCTATTGTACAATATATATTTGCAGATTCGCAATAGAATTTTCTAGATCAAAATTGTTTTTTTTTTTTGGTTATATACTATATAGAAAGAGCTTTGCATATATATATGTAAATGGAATGACATGTGGAAATTTTAGTTAACCCAATTGGTGTTCGCGCATAATATAATTTATAGATGATTTGAATTTTTTTTTTATTGTATGAAAATGATTTTTTTTGTGAATTTGAGAATTATGCATATTAAATTTAAAATTTAATGTATATTAAAATATTTTTCTAGTGCATTTTGATAATTTGGTGCATTTTGATAATTTTATATTGCATATTTCAATTTAAATTACAAGAAACAATTTGAAATAAAAATATTTAATGATTAATTATTATTTAAATTGTTTTAAATAAAAAATTATATTAATGAATACGAATTTTAATTACATTAATGTTATTTAAATACAAATACAACAACAATATATACAAATATAAATATTAATTTGTATACAATATATTTTATAATAAAATAAAACAAAATATAATTTTTGCCAATTAAAATTTAAAATATTTTTTTTTTAAATTACTTTTGGTTATTTTTATATATATCTATTACAAAAACTAATTATTACACAAATATATTAAAAAAAAAAAAAAATTGGAAATTGACAGTTTTTTCAAAATTTAACTTTCGAAATTTAACTTTTTACTTTCGAATTTTCATTTTCATTTGGTTTGAGATTAATACGCATAAAACAACATTTTTTTTTTTGGCACAAACATTTTTTTTATTGATCAAGGAAATTTAACCCAGTTCTACAATTCACCTCGTTCCAGTACATCGTTCTAGATTGCAATAAATTAAGTTTAAAACCTTATTTTCGAATAATTTTGTGATCTACTTTTCTACAAACGAACACAAAATTTTCAGTATGAGTGACACAGAAAATGAAAGAGGTGCAGGTGCTCCAGAAAGGAAGCATACTAGCGAAATAATTAGTACCCAAAGTCCACATGTTAGGTTACCACCCTATTTTCCAAACTCGCTAAACACGTGGTTCATACAAATTGAATCACAGTTCAGGTTAGGTAAAATAAAAAGTGATACAACTAAATATAACTATTTAGTTTCCGCGTTACCGCAGGATGTTGCGGAATCGTTATTAGACATTTTAGAGCAACCTCCAGAAGAAAACATGTATGATAATTTAAAACAGGTAATTTTACGTAGGCATTCACTAAGTATCGAAAAACGTATTAAAAAAATTATTTCTGATGAAGAAATGGGAGACAGTAGGCCGAGTGATTTCTATAGACGGTTGAAGGTTCTGGCTGGTACTTCAGGAACAGTAGGTGACGAACTAATAAAAAATCTTTGGCTTTCTCGCTTACCACATTTGATTAATATAGCATTGATTCCTCAGATTGATTCAGACTTAAACAAAATATTAGAAACAGCTGATAAAATTTTCGAATCTATTCAGTCATCGTCAACCATTTCTATTGTAACTAAACCAAATTCTCGTGATAAATCAACTGAGCGTTCAGCACAGAACTCGGATATCAAACGGTTAGAAAAAGAAATTGGTGAATTGAAACAAATGTTTCGTTCATTCAATGCTAATAGGTATAGGTCAAATTCTCGACCTCGTTCTAAGTCACCCCACAGATCGTCAAGTGCCACACGTAAATGCTACTATCATCGCAAGTTTGGTACACGTGCAATAAAATGTGTTGCGCCTTGTAATTTCAGACAAGAACAAAATCAATCTAATTCAGATCAAAAAAACTAAAAATCTCTCCTGGTAAAGCGGCTAACGGGGAGATTAACAATATTAACAGCCGCCTTTTCATTTTAGACAAGAAAAATAATTTAAAATTTCTCATAGATACTGGTGCAGATTTGTCCTGCATCCCAGCCGACAAATTCAAAATTTCTTACAAAGCCAATTCAAATTTTTGTTTATCAGCCGCAAATGGCACCAAAATTCAAACTTTTGGAAACAAACTCCTCGAATTAGATTTAGGTTTACGTCGTACGTTCAGACATGAATTCTTAATAGCAGAAGTGAATAGGCCAATTTTAGGTGCAGACTTCTTGGTAAAATTCGGTTTTTCAGTCGACCTTAAAAGGAAACGGTTAGTTGACACGGTAACATCAATTACAATTAATGCTTGTTCAGCCAAATGTATTGATACGCCAACTCCGGTAACCTTTATGGTTGAAAACAAATACGGCGAACTACTAAAAAAATTTCCAATAATTACAGCACCACCATCTTTTAAATTTCCAGCAAAGCACTCTGTCGTTCATCGTATTTTAACAAAAGGTCAGCTACCATTCTGTAAGCCTCGGCGTCTTGATCCGAAAAGACACAAAGCAGCTAAGATCGAATTTGATCATATGCTTGATCTCGGAATTTGTCGTCCATCATCCTCTCCCGCTTCTTCACCTTTGCATTTAGTGGCCAAGAAAGATAGTGAAGACTGGAGACCATGCGGTGATTACAGGCGACTCAATGCAGCAACAATTCCTGACAGATTTCCTATACCTAATATACAGGATTGTACAATGAAGCTAGCCGAGTGTGAAATTTTTTCAAAAATAGACCTTTTCAGAGCATATCACCAAATTCCAATTGCAGACGAAGATATTTACAAAACTGCAATCACTACACCCTTTGGTTTGTTTGAATTTCCGCGAATGGGTTTTGGACTTAGAAATGCTAGTCAAACATTTCAAAGATTCATAAATGAGGTAACGAATGGTTTAGATTTTCTTTTTGTATATATAGATGACATTTTGATAGCCAGTCGTAGTGAACAAGAACATCTTGAACACTTAAGGATACTTTTCGAGCGACTTTCAAAATTCGGTTTAACAATTAAGCCAGCCAAATGCGTTTTTGGGGTTAGTTCACTAGACTTTCTAGGTTACACAATTTCTAGAGATGGAATCGTGCCTTCGGCAGATAAAGTAGTAGCCATTTCTGAGTTTCCCAAGCCTACCTCAATAAAGCAAATTCAGCGCTTTATAGGAATGGTGAACTACTATCATAGATTTTTACCACATTTAGCTGAATTCCTAACACCTATTTATTCTCATCTCACAGCACTACAAAAATTACCCAAATCTAAATCTCAGTTTTCATGGCCAGACGAGTGTGACGTACTTTTCGATAAAATAAAAAAATCTTTAGCTGCAGCAACATTACTAACTCACCCGGTAGAAGGGGCTGCTTTAAATATTACAACGGACGCATCAAACGTAGCTGTTGGCGCGGTGCTACAACAACACGTTAATGGATGCTGGTAACCCTTGTCGTTTTTCTCTCGAAAACTTTCGGCAGCGGAAACAAAATACTCTGCTTTTCACCGCGAGCTGCTAGCGATCTTTCTAGCAATCAAACACTTCAAGTATTTTGTAGAGGGTCGGCGTTTTGTAATATTCACTGACCACAAGCCATTAACGCGTGCTATTGAGTCTAAAACGGAACGTAGTCCTAGGCAGACCAGGCATTTAGAATATATAGCACAATTCTGTAGCGACATTCGACATGTTAGTGGTAGTAGTAATGTTGTTGCAGATTATTTATCACGTCCCGTGGAAAGCGCGTCAGTTAATTTAACATTAGACGAAAGTAATTTCATAGCAGAACAAAAATCAGATTCAACCTTACAAGATTATATCAGTAAAAAATCTGGGTCAAATAATTTAACTTTCGAATCAGTTATAATGCCGGTAACAAACGAAAAAATTGTATGTGAAACAAGCACTGGCACAAACAGGCCTTTCGTTCCAATTGCATTAAGGCGAACTGTTTTCGAAAAATTGCACAGTCTATCGCACCCAGGAATGAGAGCTTCACGAAAACTAATAACTGCTAGATATTTTTGGCCAAGCGTGAATAAAGATGTTGGTAATTGGGCGAAATCCTGCAGTGCGTGTCAAAAATCAAAGGTTCACAAACACACACGTACAATTTTTCAAAAGTTCGACAGTCCTAATTATCGGTTTGAACACATCCATTTGGATTTGGTTGGTCCACTACATATGTCGTCAGGTTTCCATTATATATTAACAATTGTCGATCGGTTTTCTAGATGGCCAGAGGCGTACCCTATCAAGGATATCTCTACAGTAGTAGTTAAAACATTAACAGTAGTTAAAACATTCATTTCACAGTACGTTTCTAGATTTGGTGTACCATCTATCATTACAACTGATCGCGGTACTCAGTTTATCTCACGTTTGTTCTCTGCTATAACTAAATTAATCGGTACTCACCACATCCGAACTACTGCATACCATCCACAATCAAATGGGTTGGTAGAACGGTTTCATAGGCATTTGAAGTCCGCATTGACGGCTAGGTGTAACACCACGTGGTGGAGCGAAGAATTACCGATAGTTTTACTTGGATACGCGTTGCGTATAAAGAAGACCTACAATGCTCTCATGCAGAAATGCTCTATGGACAAACGTTACGAGTACCAGGCGAAATATTCATTAAAAGTCCTAATTCAGAATCAGATTCATTCATTTTGGTAGATAAGCTTAGACAATTTATGCAAAACCTTCAAACAGCAGAACCTAGAGTCACAAATCCTCCAAATATTTTCATACCAAAATCCTTACAAGATTGCAAACAAGTTTTTATTAGGGTGGACAAGGTAAAAAAATCATTACAACAACCTTACGAAGGTCCGTTCTCAGTAATCAGACGATTTAGAAAATACTTTGTAGTGAGCATAAATGGAAAAAACACGTCGGTCTCAATCGATCGTTTAAAACCAGCTTTAGGAATTCTCAGCATTAAGCAACAAACAATCAAAAAATCTCTTTCTTTCAAATAATTCAAAATTTATTTTACGTACTTTTCAATTTTCAATTTTAAATTTCAAATTTTAAATCATCACTTACATTCAAAATTTAGTTTCTAGAGTAAAATACATACCAAACATTTTGTTTTATACATTTTTCTTCTCAGTTTTAACTTGTTTTCGTAGAACGTTGTCCTACTGGAAGGAGGGTAATGTAGTGACCCTGTATCACAATTATTTCCGAACAAAACAAAAATGAAATGTGCATAGTAACATGATATAGCAATCACTCATTGGTCACTCAGTAAAATGAGAGTGCAACGGTAATGCGTAACTGAGATGAGAAAGAGATTGCAAAGCTTACATGCTAACCATGTAATAAAAAATAAATCACTTCTTGTCTAGTCGACTTCTCGTTAACAAGCCAAATAATTAAACTCGAAAGTAAAAAGCAAAATTAAAAAGTGTCAATAAATAAAACGTAATATAATACGTGTACAACAAAATATATAATAAATTATAATATTATTGGTAACCAAATTAAATATATACAAACTTAAATAAATAAATTTATAATACCAATATTGGTGATCAAAAAATAAAAAGATATTACAATTAACAAAATAAATTATTACTGATAATAAGCCAATTAACTATGTATAAATATTAAGACAAAATTACACGTAATTGATTTAAATAATAATAAATAAAATATAGACCGGAAATATTGTGTTTTTCTTATTAAACTATATAAAGAAATAAAAACCATACGCCGGCCTATACCTGTTATCAAGCTGCTAGTGAAGAATCTACAACAATCAAAAAATATAAAAAAATAAAAAAAATGTAATTGATAATAGAAAATAAAATTATTTATTCATTTTTTTTCAGCACAAAAGAAATAAATATTAGTTTTTTTTTATAGAAAAAACAAGGTACAGATGCACTGGATACATCTACTTTTTCTAGAACTCTGATGTGTTTTTTTGGGGTGTGCTGTAAATTCATTATAATTGATTTAATAAACAAATAAAACGCAAAAAAAAATAATTTTTAATGTTATTATTTATTTATTTAACTTTTTTTTCAGTACAAAAAAAATAAAATTTTATTTATTTATTTGATAAAAAAGCGAAGTACTGGTGCACCAGATTCATTTATATTTTCAAGAATCATATGCAGATTCTCCGGCGTACTCTCGTTATGCTGCAACGATAGTCCCGAAAATCTGTTTGGCAAAAAATAGATATTCGTACATAAGTCCGCTATATATTTGGGTCCAAACCTAGTTCGCGCCACAGATAACCGGTAGATCCGATACTCTTTTTCGAGTATCAGATCTTTCGTTCGTATGATCGGCTTCATTGCCGATGTGTCCTGTCCCACGCTATTTAATTTTTCTAGAAAGTTGGACTGAAAAAAAGTAATTTTTTATAAGTAAAAAAAAGTTTTGGATTTAACTTACCATTTTTTACTGTATAGTGTATGTTGCAAAATTCAGAAATAACTAGTGGTAA
Organism: Rhamphomyia laevipes; assembly: GCA_963920725.1. Lineage (NCBI taxonomy): Eukaryota > Metazoa > Arthropoda > Insecta > Diptera > Empididae > Rhamphomyia > Rhamphomyia laevipes. Next base: position 75,897,445 of record OY987255.1, on the reverse strand, counting down.
GTTGAAGATATCTGTGAATTATATACAATTTTTTCCATAATAAAAAAAATACCCCAAAAGGTTGGGGGGTGTGGGGGGTTTATAGTAAAAAAAAAAAACAAATTTATGTAACTTTTATTTATTTTTTATTGTATTTATTGTAATATAAAATTAAATTTATTCATTTTTTTTATTTATTTTTGTATATCAAGACTTTAAATATAGGATCAAGTAAGATGCGCCTTTCCATAAATACCTCTTGTGAACTGCACCATTGTAGAATCTGACGAATTGTGTATTTTTTGCATAAGGTCCGTTGACTGTTAATATATATTGCCGTACTCATAAACTCCATATAATATTTTTGAGAGTCCATTTGGTAAAGATTCCTTAAAACTTCATCTTCATGACATTCGCACCAATCATCATATGTATATATGTAGGAATTAAAAGCTTTCCTTAGAGCCAAATTTGCTAATGTTGGTGGTTGTTGGATAATAAGAGCATTTTCATCATTATGATATTCGTCATCGTTGATGTTAAGTATGTTATAGTAGTTGGGATGTTGATAATACTTTATACCTTGTTCTTTAGCCATAGTTATGATATTTTATATATTGGTAGAGTCTCAAAAGATGAGTTCATTTATAAATGAAAAAAAAATTAATCGAAACAACTTTTACAAAGTTGCATAAGATTAACAATAATAATAATAATAACAATAATATGTTATTATTGACATTGCATATTTATTTATTTATTTCAGATGCACGAAGATAAAATTTAATCCTTTACTTTTACTTATTTTGTTCAAAGTGTTTTTTTTTTTACAAAAAAATTAAATTTTTTTATTTTTGGTTTTTTTTTTCATTTTTAGGTGTAAAAAAAAGTAAAGTATATTTAGTTTTTATATTTTTTTACATATATAACCCTAATAAAAGCAATTTCTAAAATCATAGACTCAGAATAAATAGAAGTGATCTATTTATGTGTTGATTGTGGTCTACAATCAACACAACCAATAGCTACACACCACACAGAGTTGGAACCAACACCTAGTACGAGTGCGAGTACCCTGCAGTTGGAGCCACCTCGTCAACCTGAATTAAATTGTAATATATTGGACGTTGATATTGCAGCAGCAGGAGTAGACGTTGTACAACAAGGAGAGGGGCGGCAAAAAAATATGTTAGTATAATAAGACAAATAGATAGCTTTAATAATAGATTTAAGGTTAGTACTAGGGACATTACTTTTAAATTTAATGATTTTACTGACGATTCTATGACCATAATTGACTGGTTAGATAAATGTTTTCAAAGTATTTTGGAAATCATTAAATCTGATTTTTCTAAAGACGATCTAATGGGTATACAGATCACTATTCCGTCAATAGAAAATACAAAACCCATTGGATTATCTTTTAAGAAAATTTCAATCATTACTTCTGAAATGATTACGGACTTATTAGCCACAGTTTTGCAATCAAATCAATCGTTTAATTCATTTGATTTGCTTGAAATTTCTGCTAAAGTCATACAAGTGCATTCGGGTAAGGGACGGTTAGATATAAAGCACATGACCGAATTTGAAATCCTTAAAAGAAAAACCAATAGCATAATAGATGTTCAAAAAACAATACTAATTGTTTACCACAATCTATTATTATTGGAAAATATTTGGCTGATAATAACAGTGAAGCTTTAAAGATATGTTTACGTAAAAATTCTAAGTTTCTATCACAAGAAGTTAACAAACTTTTAAAAAAGTCAAATATTATTACGTCAGATCTTGGGTGTAATATCGAGGATATTTTTAAAATTCAAAAAAAAATCCAGAATATAATATCACGGTGTCCCCGATAAAGCAGATAGTACAAAAATAATACGGTTACAGGAAAAAGGTATAAAGAAAATAAATTTATTTTATTTTCAAAATTGTAAACACTATGTTACTATTAAAAACGTAAAATCTTTCTATGGTAAAAACTTTGAATGTAAATTTTGTAATAAGTTATTTTCAAGTACTCATAACTGTACAGAAATATGTAAATATTGCAAAGTATGTCCTCCATGTAGTTTTGTGTCGGTTGCATGTAAATGTAATAATTGTACATAGTGCTACGAAAACCATAAAAAAAAAATACGGCAAAGGTTTAGTTTGTGATATGCTGAAAGTCTGTCCAAATTGTTTCAAATATTATGATCTCACTAAACGAAATTATACTCCTCACTCATGTGATGAAAAGTATTGTAATATATGTTATAAATTTGTAGAAAAAACCCATCAATGTTTTATAAAAAAATATACAAAAAAAAAGACCACAAAAATATACTATAATTTTTTACGACATTGAATGTACACAAGATCATAAAATAAATTCAACTAGTTTTGAACATATACCCAATTGTAAAAAAAGGCTGCACATCTTTGAAAATGATATTGATGGTGATTGTATAAAAAAATTTATAGATTTTTTGTTAAATCTTAATGCCAACGTACAAAATAAAGTTTGCTGTATAGCACATAATTTTAAAAGTTATGATGGGCAATTCATAATAAGAGAATTGTTGAAAAGAAATAAACCTATCAAACCGGTTTTAGGTGGATTTAAAATACTTAAAATTACATTTGATAAAAATATTTCATTTATAGACTCCTTAAATTTTTTACCAATGGCATTGGCAAAATTCCCTAAAACTTTTGGTTTAGAAGGAATTAGTAAAGGTGATTACCCCCATTATTTTAATATAAATAAAAATTATAATTATATAGGCGATATTCCTGAGTTAAATTTTTTTGCTACTCAGAGCTTAGGTGCAAAAGAAATGGAAAACTTAAAGAAGTGGTGGCAAGATTTGAAAAATTCTGGTTATATTTTCAATAACCGTAACGAACTTATTAAATATTGTCAGGGGGGTGTAAACATCCTTCGTAAATGTTGTCTTCGATTCATGTCTGATTTTGTATCTTTGATAGATATAAATCCTTTTCTTGAAAGTTTTACAATTGCACAAGCAGTAATGCTTGTTTATAGGAAAAAATTCATGCCCGAAAATGCACTAGGTGTAACACCTAGTAATAACTATAAGCCTATTAAAAATCAGTCTTTTATTGGACAAAAGTCCAATTTTTTGGCTAATTTTTGAAAATGAAAAAGTAAACGGCGATATAAAATTTGAAGAAGTCTTACCAAACTGTGGTTTTCAAGTTGATGGATACAATCCAGTAACAAATACAGTATATGAATTTTTAGGTTGTTTTTATCATGGCTGTCCCAAGTGTTTCCATAATAGAACCGCAATAATATTCGGTACAACATTTGAAAATAAATATGAAAGTCATTTATTTAGAGATGAATTTTTGAAATTAAAAAAATTCAATCTAATAACTATGTGGGAATGTGATTTTCAAGAATTTTTGAAAAAGAACCACTTAATAAACAAAAACCTAAATAACAACCCCCTTCTTTTGTATAACGCTTTAGAACCTAGAGATTCAATATTTGGAGGGCGAACTGAAATATTTAAACTTTACGCTAAAGTCAAACCTGGTGATGAAATTCGTTACTTAGATTTTACTTCTTTATACCCTTATGTAAATAAAAATTGTAAATACCCTATTGGTCATCCTAAGATCTATAATAGAGATCAATGTAAAAATATCCCCGATATTACACAAATTGACGGAATAATAAAATGTCGGATTTTAGCTCCTAGAAAATTGTATATACCCGTTCTACCGATAAGACTTAATCAAAAACTACTCTTTTTGTTATGTAGAACATGCGGAGAGAACGGAAACTTGACTGACTCATGTACGCACAATACTGATGAACGTAGTTTAGTTGGGACGTGGGCAGCAATAGAAGTAAAATTAAGTTTAGAAAGAGGTTATAAAATATTGGAATTATATGAAGTTGTAATGTTGGCTGGAGGATTGCTTGATGGTTCCATCCAACGATGTCCAGGTGCAACCTAATCTGTAGATATATATATACGCTCCTATAGCGATATATATAAATATGTCCTCAACCAAAAACCTTAGCAATAAAGCCGCTGGTTTAAAATGAATTGGCTAAAGAGCTTAGTTCATTTGGTTGGAAGGAAGGAGAGTTTTATTTCAATTTAAGCGAATAGCGTATAATTTAAATAAAAGACTGACTTTGAACTCGAAAGTAAAAGTAACTTTATTAATTTGATTTTGCTTCTTATATACCCTAAAATTTAACTACTACATAAATAATTATTAGAATAATTATTTGCTAACGCTAGTGTATTGATCCCTTATTGGAATTCTTAGGAATTTCGTAAATATTCTATATTGTAAATTGACCCATCTATTTTCGGTCATTGCATTTACCATATATGCATATAGTAATATATGCATACATAAAAATATGCATAATATTTAATAAGAATATACATGCAGTCAGTGCATGTATGAAATATTTGTATGCTTAGGTTAGTCATCTATAATTATATTTTTGGAAATTAAATATAACCCTGACCTACACAAAACATATGATGATTAATTCATTATATGTTTTGTGTGCATACATCACACCACCATTCCTGCGGGAAAAGGAGGAATGTACCCTAAGTAAATTCCTTCTTTCTAGCGTTAACATATATTTTTCCTATTACAAAATTTTATTTAATTATATATATATTTTATAAATCTTCTTAACAACTTATTTAAATGTATTATATATTTTTTTTTTTTTTACAATATATTTTTTTTTTAAATTTATTAAAACTGTTCTTAACATATTATATATATATATTTTTTTTTTATTTCTTTTGTTTAAATTTTTTACTTTAAATATTTTCATATAATTTTCAAAAAATTTCTTATTCTTACTATTATTATTTTTTTTTTCAAACATAATTCAATAATTCTTATTCTATCTATGTGTTTTTTTTTGTACACATATTATATCATAACATACATTATTTAGTTATTGAACTTCATATTGTTAATTATATATATATATATATATATATTTTTTATTAATTATCATTTTTTCATATTTTATACCCATAAACCTTTCACTTTATATTTTTCCATTTCATATTTTTATCATATTTCATATAATATCTTTTTTCATATTCCTATACTAAATATCTGTAATTGTCCTATTTCTAATTTTTGTATATTACTTATTAAAATATTAAATACTAAAATATAAAATACTAAAATATTATTTATTAAAATACTAAAATATTATTTATTAAAATACTAATTATTCCTATATTACTTAGTCCTATAGGGTTTCCGGGCGTCCCCTTCCCCCTAAATTTTTTTTTTTTTTAAAAAAAATATCTTTACTTTCCGATATTATCATTAAATATACATAATAAGGTTTCAACCTATTCTTATGTACTATTATCTTTTTCCTATTATTTTTAATTACACAATTAACTCCTTCAGTATTTACTACTTCATATGGACCAATATATATTGGATCCAACTTCTTTCTATTTTCATTTTTTAGTAGTACTAAACTACCTATTTCATATGTACTATTTCTAACTTTGTAATCTTTATCGAATCTATCTTTTCTTCCTAATTTCTTCTTCCCTAACAATTCCCTAGCGTCCCTATGCGCTACTTGTAATTTATTTTTTAAGTCCTTACTATAATCTTCATAGTTGTATAGTGGTTCTACTTTATTGGTGAGATTTGATGGTAATCTACATTGTTTTCTATAAACTAATTCGTATGGTGTATATTCTGTTTCAGAATGTACAGCTGTGTTGTAACAAAACGTGTAATATGGCAACCATTTATGCCAATCAGTGTGACTCTCTGCAACATACGTTCTTAAATATGCTCCTAGAACTTTATAAGAATTTTCTAAAGCTCCGATACTTTCATGGTGGTATGCTGTTGAAAATAGTTGATCTATTTTTAGCATTTTACACATATCCTTGAAAACATGACTCATAAACTCTGTTCTTTGATCTGAAGCTATTTTCTTTGGTACTCCGTATTTTAAAATGAAGTGTTCTACCAATCCTTCCGCTACAGAATTTGTTTCCTTGTTTTTCAATGGAACATTTTCTATGAACTTCGTCAATTCGTCTTGTATGGTAAGTATATATTTAAAACCTTCTGTTGTTTCGTCTAATGGTCCTACAAGATCTATATAAATCTTCTCGAAACTTGTCTCACTGGTTGATGTTATGACCATTGGTTGTCTTTTCCTATTGATGTGTTTGTTTCGTTGACATGTTTCTCAATGTTTAACGAAAGTTGTTATATCTTCCTGCATCCCTGTCCAAAAGTATTTGCATTTGATGTTCTTAATCATTCGATTTATCCCTGCATGTCCACTTGTTGGTAATATGTGATAATCGTTTAATAATAGTTTTTTCATCCCTGGGTCAGTTATCCTTATTAAATCTTTCATTACAATTATTTCTATATTCATATCTTTAAATAGTTCATTTATTTTCTTCTTCATATTATTTAAATTATTTTGTCGACGGCCGTCATTTAATTTCAATAATTCTCCTTTTGAGATATATAATTTTTCTAATTTTAATGGAACCATGATTTTCTGCACGTCCTTCCACAGCAATCTGCCGAATCTTGCGGACTGGCTTTCAGTGCTATCGTTTGGTTTCACCATTAATATACAATTTTTCTTTGGTATATACGCTAATACCTTACTTGGACCCATAATAATATCTTGTTCATTTTTTAACCTCTCAATCTCCTCTTTGAAACTATTTACTATTTTTAACTCGATTAATTTCAACCCTGTTGATGGTGGTTGTAGTAATTCCTTTATTATTTCTTCATCTGTTTCTTCTTTATCTTCTATTGGTTTATTTTTTTCTTGATTTGTTTTAGATCTGGTTATAACTAAAATTTTTAAATCTTCTGATGATATTTTGATTCTGCTCAATGCATCTGCAGTACAATTTTCTTTACCTGTAGAATATTCCACATAGAAATTATACTCTTCCAGTAACAATCTAAATTTGGTAAGTGTTGATGACGGTTCTTTCAGTGAGAATAAATAAACTAGCGGTCTATGATCTGTTAATATTTTAAAACGTCTTCCGAAAAGATACGGTCTGTAATGTCGAATAGCCCATACTATGGCCAATAATTCTTTTTCGATAGTACTATAATTTGTTTCGGCACTATTTAAAGTTTTACTTGCGAATGCAATCGGTCTATCATCGTTATTTGATAATACTGCTCCTAAAGCAAAACCTGATGCATCTGTTCGTAAAATGAATTCTTCGTCAAAATTCGGAAATTGTAAAATTTTTGGACTGATTAAAATTTCTCGTACCGTATTAAATGCTTCTATACAGTCTGGTGTGAAATTAAATTTAACGTCTTTTTTAAGCAATTTGTTTAGTGGTATACAGATTGATGCAAAATTCGGAATGAATTTTCTGTAATAATTTGCAAATGCTACAAATCGTCTAACTTCATCCGCGTTCGTTGGTTGTGGAAAATTTTTTATCGCTTCTGATTTTGAAGGATCAGGTAAAATTCCGTTTTCTGAAATAATGTGCCCTAAGTACAGCACTTCTTTCCTTAGAAAGTGACATTTACCAGGATGAATTTTTAAATTTACCTCCCTTAACCTGGTGAAAACTTCTATTAAATTTTTATTATGCGATTCTAAACTATTCCCAAAAATTATTAGATCGTCCAAATATACGAAACATCTGGAATAAGTTAAACCTGACATCGCTATGGACATCATCCGTGAAAAAACGCTTGGAGAAATTTTTAGTCCCATTGGTAGTCTTGTCAATTGGTAGAGTCCAGTCTCAGTTGAAAACGCAGTACATGGTCTACTTTTTTCATCAAGTTCCATCTGATAATAACCTTGACTTAAATCTATACAAGAGAAATATTTCGCACCTCCTACCATGTCATAAATATCTGTAATATTTGGTAGTGGGAATTTATCAACCTCTATTACGTCATTAACCTTACGGTAGTCTATTACCATTCTGAACTTTTGGAGTCCAGTAACAGGATCCTTCTTTTTCGGTACTATCGAAACAGGTGAATTCCATGCTGATACGGATGGTTCCGCAATTTTTTGATCAATCATTTTCTGTATTTCATCCTGTAGTGGTTATTTCTGCGAATGTGGAATCCTATAAGGTTTTGTATATGTAGGTGCTACTCCTTTTTTCAATTCGATTTTTGCTGATGGTAAGTTTGTTACTGTTAATTCATCTCCATCCAGATGAAATATATCATTGAACTTTGTGCAGATTTGTTGTACGCATTTCTTTTCTTCGCAATTCAATGTGTCATAGTTAATTTCTGTTAGTAATTTGTCAACCCGTTTTGTCGAAGTCTCTGTCGATTCTTTATAATTTAATATGTAATGGTCATTTAGACTGTATGATTCTGGTTCAACCCAGTTTAATTTTACATTACGGTCTCTTGTGTTTAAAATTTTTATTGGTATTTTACCATTTATGGACTTGGATATTGATCCAGCCATGAAAACTCCCTCACATAATTCCGTTTGATGGAATATGCGTGAATCATTTATTTCTGTATTTATCCAATAAGTAGCTTCACATCGTAATGCTATTGTAATTGTATTAAAATTCTGTTTACTTATAATGGGCAAAATTATTTGTTCATTATTTATAGTAATATCAAGAATAAATTTTTCTAAATTTATTTTGGCTTGATAATCTGTTAAAAAGTTTGCTCCCAAAATACCATCTACCGGTACGGGAAAGTCATTTTGAACAATATGTAAATTATAATCAATGTTTATTGATTGAAAATTTAATTTTTTACTACAAGTGCCTAACGTCTTGAGGTGTCCTGAAATACCATGAATTGTCGTAACATTATTTTTATTTATGTCATTGTCTTGTAAAATATGTTGTTTAACGGTGCAAATAGATGCGCCCGTATCTATTAAAAATGTTGCTATTTTGTTATTTATTTCAATGTCTACATATAGTCCATTTGAAATATTTGCTGTAAGAATTACTTCATCGCCTAATTGGTGTAATCCCCTACCGATGAGTTGGCTTCCCCCTCGGTGGGTTGTTCGTTTTCCTCGGTGATAGCTAAAATTCTTGAATTTAATGCGTTTGTATCTGGTGTTCTAGTGTTTGTAATTTGTCGTCTGTTTCCTAGGTAATTTCTATTATTATTTGAATTATTATTACTATTATTATGTCCTGTAAAATTTCTATTAAAATTTTGGTTGTTATTCCTGTTATTATTATTATTTATGTTATTATTTCTATAATTCGTATTATTGTTATTATTATTATTAGTTGTTGAATTGTTGTTATTATTATATCTATTATTATTATAATTGTTATTCATACGATGATTATTGTTATTATTATTATGATTATTATAATTATTATTATAATTATTATTATTTCGATTGTTATAATTGTTGTTATAATTTTGATTATTCCTGTTGTAATTATTGTTATTATTATAATTATTATTTCTGTTGTTATTTGGAATATTTCTATTGTTATTATTTCTGTTTGGTTCCATGTACCTTACTACTTCGCTCGTACTAGGATCAAGTTCTAGTAAATGTTGCATAGCAGTTTTGAACTCTGTGTGTCGAGCACTGTCTAATATTATTTTATACCTATCGTTCACTCCTTTTTTTATAAATGCTAAACCTCTACGGTTGTTAGCTGCTGTCAATGCTGGTCTTGCTGTTTCATTTTGTGCTTGCACTTCTAGTTCAGTCATGCGTGAAATCAGACTTTCTATATCATTCACAAATTCTCTCATTGGTTTATTTCCCTGTCGACTGTTATTCAATTTTGTTTGAATAATTTCTATTGTGTCCTTACAACCACATTTGGTTTTTAATAATGTTTTTAATTCGATAAATGTTGTGGCTTCTATATTGCCCAATTCTGTTAATGCTTTACCTTGAATTTTGCATTTTATTAAAAATTTTATTAGAGTGGGTTTATATTCTGATTTCAAGGTGTCGTAGTAAAATTCTACGCTATTAAGAAAATCTCGAATTTTTTCTTCACGAGTTTCTTCTTTCTCTATTAATAATGTAGGTAGCTTTTGAGCTACTCCATAATCAAAAAATGACATTTCGACTGTTGTTATTTCTTCGCTTGTAATGTATTGTATATCCTGTTTTTCCTCTATATCTTCTTGTCTTTCCGTTTCTATTTCAGATTCCTCCTCCTCTTGTAAAGTTGCTAATGCTTCGGTTGAGCTTCTGTCTAACATTGCTTTCACTTCTTTATATACTTCCTCGTATCGTTCTTTATAGTGTAGTGCCAAATCCTTGTCTTCGTTATACACTAAATTCCACGCTCTTGAAAAATTCCTCTTATTTTTCGCAACATACGCAAGTTTACTAAGGATATATCTCGAACTGTATGTCCTTTTGGGTGTTTTCTTGAAATTCTTTAATAAGTCTTGCAATTTTTGAAGCTCCTCATAAAGAATTTTTATCATACTTCATATAAAATATTCCTGAAAAATGTTATAAATGTTTGCTGAAAAGTAGCTTATAAATAAAAAATTTCTGAAAAGTAGCTTAAAAATAAAAAAACCTGGAAAAAGTAACTTAAATTACAAAAATTTCTGAAAAGTAACCTATATATAAAAAAAAACTACTATCAAGCTAGTATAAAAATTATGTATATAAAAAAAAAATATCTTTCTATATATATAGACATAAAGAGTCTTAAAATGTTAGAACAAAAATATACAACTTAGAATGTTAATTTTACCCTAGGATCTTGGGTAAACAAATATTTTTAATTCCACAAAATTAAAAAAAATTCTAGAATCTATGCTAAATTTCCTTACAAAATTATACCTTAGAATCTCTACTAAATTTCCTTACTAATCTAGAGCCTTTACTAAATTCCCTTATCCTATACTTCAACCTATCCAAAATTTCCCTATATTAGTATTTCCCTATGTTATTATTTCCTTTATTATTATTATCCCTAACTAACAAATTTCCTAAACAGTAAAAAATTTACACTAGAAGAAAAATGAATAATATTTATACTCGACATGAAAAAATATATAATATATATTTTTTTCCCAATTGTATTAATGAAACCTTATAGCATAAAAAATTTTGTATTTTTTTTTTCTTTATATAAAACGTGAAAAATAAAAAGTATATATGAAATGAAAAATTATATGCAAAATGTTCTTTTATACTTATAGTTTATCAATTTTCTTGAATAATTCAAGAACTTCTAAAGTTAGAACGTTTCTCGGTATAGCTAATTCATTATTATTGAATGTTGCCCTTTTTGGGTTCAACACTTTTTGTTTGATATCTTTAATATCAAAACTTTCAAAACCCGCCATTAAAGTATATTTATTATTATTTTTGTTTGTATACTTAAAAATAATGATATAATTATGAAAAAATATTTTTGGATAAATTCTAAACAGCGGCAATTGTGATTTGCCATTTAATTTTATCATTCAAATATTGCTTTGCTTTATATATAATGAAATAAATGACTATTACCAGTGCTAATATTATTATTATTAACTGTACGTCACTATATGACCTTCTGGTAATGTCAGTATTGTTGGACACTCCTGTATTATTATTAATAAGGATTTCCTCTTCCTTTGAGGCTGTGCCACCCATTTAGAAAAATTAAAAATCAAAACAATATTTGTATGAATCGAAAAATAAATAACAAATTTTTTTAACAATGATTCTAAAATATCTATATTTATATTAATATGAACCGAAATTTTTTTTTTTTTTTAAAAAATGTTTTTTTTTTTCAAAACAAATATCTATGTAAACCGATAAATTTTCTTTTTATATATATATATATATTATCTATATTTCTTGAATGTTCTTACAAAAAAAAAATCCTTTAAACTAAGCAATTCTAATTATTAAACCTTAAACAAATTCTTCCTTTATTTTTGTCAAGTGCAAATAGCGACCTTTTTTTTTTTTTTACAACATATGGCGATTTGCTCATATGTATGTATATGAATATATATAGAAGGTGGATATTATCCTACAGCTAAAGTGTGGTCCAACTAACCAAATACCAAGAAAGTACAATCGATCTTTTTAATTTATTGCATCTAAACAAATGTGTTAAAGTGGTTTATATATTTTTTTTTTTTTTTATATTATAGCATACAATTAATGTTTGGGTTCTTTTTTTTTTTTAAAAAAAAACAACAAAATAAAATTTATATTTCATATTTTTATGTGTTTATTATGAAATGTTTATATTTTTTTTTTCATGATACATATATGATATATTTTACTTGTCTTACATATATATTAATTATTTGAAATTTTTTTTTTGTATATATATATATATATGTTTTGTTTCTTTATTTAAAATGTAGTTGAAATATATTATATCTATTAAATTTATTTTTATGATTATTCATATATATATAATGATTTATTATTTTTATTTTTTATAATTTCGATTATATATCTGATGGTATATTATCGAAACATTTCTGGAATAGTTCATCAAGTTTACTTTTGGCGTTCTTCATTCGGAGTTTCTCTGCCCGTTGTTTTTCTTCTTTCTGCTTTCTGAAGTATTCCCGTTCTTCTGGTTTTACTGCCAACCGCTGTAACCTTTTTAGTTCGCCAATTTCTCATCTTTCCCTGGCCTGCACTCCTCCTCTTTTATTTACTTTTACTGTAGGTTTATCGATGTGGCTGATGGTGGTGGTCTGCTGGTGCCTTTGTCGATACTCTGCTATCGATATTGGTCTTGGGCCGGCTTTATTGTCTTCTTTTAAAATTTGTTTTAACTCGTCCTTCAATTAGTGTTGCTGTTGTTGATGTTGTTGCTTCTCCTGGCAGGATCGCCATGTAATGTTGGCTGGAGGATTGCTTGATGGTTCCATCCAACGATGTCCAGGTGCAACCTAATCTGTAGATATATATATACGCTCCTATAGCGATATATATAAATATGTCCTCAACCAAAAACCTTAGCAATAAATCCGCTGGTTTAAAATGAATTGGCTAAAGAGCTTAGTTCATTTGGTTGGAAGGAAGGAGAGTTTTATTTCAATTTAAGCGAATAGCGTATAATTTAAATAAAAGACTGACTTTGAACTCGAAAGTAAAAGTAACTTTATTAATTTGATTTTGCTTCTTATATACCCTAAAATTTAACTACTACATAAATAATTATTAGAATAATTATTTGCTAACGCTAGTGTATTGATCCCTTATTGGAATTCTTAGGAATTTCGTAAATATTCTATATTGTAAATTGACCCCCATCTATTTTCGGTCATTGCATTTACCATATATGCATATAGTAATATATGCATACATAAAAATATGCATAATATTTAATAAGAATATACATGCAGTCAGTGCATGTATGAAATATTTGTATGCTTAGGTTAGTCATCTATTATTATATTTTTGGAAATTAAATATAACCCTGACCTACACAAAACATATGATGATTAATTCATTATATGTTTTGTGTGCATACATTACAAAGTATGGGAATACGAAACAACAAAATATGATCCTGTAAGCAAAAAAGGGGGCTTGTTTGCCGAATATATGAATACGTTCATTAAACTTAAACAAGAAGCTAGTGGATTTCCGCAAGGTTGTAATACTTCCGAAGAAGAGAAAACAGCTTTTATCAAAGCATATTTCGAGACCGAAAATGTTCTGCTGGATATATTAAAAATTAAGCCAAACCCCTCGTATCGCAATACTTCCAAGTTGAGCCTCAATTCACTTTGGGGTAAACTGATTCAGAAGCTTCAATCACTAGTGTAATATCAACGATTGAAAAATTTAACGCTCTTATACACTCTCCAGGTATTGAAATTGAAGAATTGTTTATTGCTGGAGAAGATCAAATCTGGATTAAGTGGAAATACAACAATGCTGACTGTATACCACCACTAAACCATGTATCTTTACCCGTAGGTATATATACAACAGCACATGCCCGTATAATGTTGTACCGAGAATTGGAAAAAATTGGAAAAAATGTGCTGTATTGCGATACAGATTCTATTATATTTCTTGAAAACAAAGATTCTGTATATAAACCTACCACAGGTAACTTTTTAGGACAATTCACAAATGAATTGACAGATTATGGACCAAGAACCTTCATTACTGAATTTGTTTCAACAGGTCCAAAATGTTATTCTTATAAATATTGGAATCCTGAAAACAACGAATCGGGAGAAATTGCAAAATGTAAAGGTATTACTTGCAATTTAACCAACAAAAAGATACTCAATTTCGACAACTTGAAAAAATTAATTATGGATCCAATGTCCACAGGATCATATACAGTTCATGATGCTCATAAAATAAAGAGAAAAAACATATTCAAGTTATTACAGAAGCAACGAATAAAAAGTTTGGTTTCACATTTACAAAAAGAATATGTGTAGGTGACAACTTCGAAACAATCCCATATGGCTATTAATTCCAATATAAATCGTTTTAATGCTAAAAAATAATTGTATTCTATATTTTAAGTAATAATAATAATAATGTACAAGAAAAAAAGGAATAAAGTATGTATATAATATCTGAAAACATATTTTGTGGTTTATTTGTATTTAACTTTTCATTAGAAACAACGTTTTTTTTAAAAAAAATGAATAAACAAATATTATTTGTTGATCTTCAGTTTATAGTAGGAAATGGGCGACAATATTTTGTAAAAGAATTGGCAATACTGCAACAAGGTTCACTAATTCCAACTCTATATTTTTTCAAACCACCATATCCTCAAGAAGAATTAAATGATGCTAATAATCATCAAGAAAATTATATTTGTAACAATATTAACAGTATGCATTGGAAAGATGGCTTAATTGCTTACAACGACATTGGAGATATTTTGAGAACATTTAGTCAATATAAAATATATGTTAAAGGCATACAGAAAAAGGTCTTTTTACGCCAGTACTTACAAGCATCAACAGAGATTATAGAACTGGAAAATTGTATACCTAAATTAAGCTCATTAAAAAATTATGATGTTTATTGTGAGATTCATTACAATAAAAATAAAACTTATAGATGAGCTGTACGAAACTGTATAAATATGTATATGTATATGTTTATAAATAAAAAAATTGATTTTTAAAGATTATTATTTATATTTTTTATTTAAGAAAAAAAAAAGTTACATTAAATATTAAAATCAATTTTTATTAGGTTTTCAAATAGTTGCCCTGAACAATATATTGGTATTTCGAAAAATAATCTGGAATAGTTGCAGTGCACATGCGATAGACTCATCGGAATGTAATAGTCATCAAACGACAATTCAAATAAATTTTTTTCTTTACATTTATCCATGTATTTGTTGAAATATTCTCTAATGCTGGGAGTAGCGTTGTTGTTGTAGCACATGACTACATTCAGAAACTCTACTAAAGTTAAAAATTGATCATGTTCGTTTTTAAATAGAGAAAAGATTTTGTTGTTATTATTATTATTGTCACGGATGATATCCAGAGTAAAGTTCACAAATACTTTTTTCTTAAGATCAATGTTTTCTAGCAAAGAGTCCAACAACATTTTTGAAGTTGCGTTTGTAGGACTTTTTTCTTTCAAATTAGTAAAATATTTTTGCCATTCTTTGAAGGAAATATTCAAAGGAATTTCTTTAAAACGATGGAAAATTATTTCTGCTTCGAAAGTTTCAGAATTGAATCCGATAATAACTTTACATGTGTGTTGTTCATTTAAAAAGTATGTGTAGGCTAGCAACAAATTTTTCGGAAAACTGTTCAACCTGTTGTTGTTTTTTGGGCTGCATTTTTTTTTTCTTCTGTTGGTCTTATTATTTTAGAACAAGAAGAAGAAGTATTACGATTTCGTGCTACTTTCGAAGTATTCATTATAGAAACTGAATAATTTTTTTAGATTGTGCAGGCATTTATACATCCCATGGCTTACATATTTCCCATTTGTTGTTGTTGTTGTTGTTCCTTTTACTATTACCTTTGTTTAAAATATTTAAAAAAACTTGTCTAAACATTACTAAAATAAGTTTATCGTTCTTGTCGTAATCATATTTGTCAAATTTATTTAAAAAATACTGCATACTAGTAGTAATAATACTGCCGTAGAGTAAATTTGTTCATCGCTAAATAAAGACCGTCCGTTTAACAGAATATGAAATGACACCACATAACTAGAAATCAATGTGTGTTATGTGGTGTAATAAAGATATCTATATAGAGATGGTATGATGATCAAGTTCTTTGATAGGTTGCAAACATGTTGTATGGGTTGTGCCTGTAAAACTTGAAAATCTGTAATACTTCTGTAACCACCAGTAGAGTAAATTCGATTTTACCTTACTACTTAAAACTACTGTTAATGTAAATTTGTTTTATGCTAGTGTAAATCATCTGTAAAATAAAATAAATAAACTGTTATTACAGTTGTTTCTGTTTTTCTGTTATCGTTTAAATTCCGCCCATGTAAACAAAAAAAAGCACATGTTTTTTGTTATTTTCTTATGTTATCATTCTCGATCAGTTTATAAACTTAAAGTCCAGCCTTTGTAAACAAAAAAGTAACAGGCGTAAAATCAAAGCAGAAATACATACAGTCAGCTTTTGTATTTACTTATGAATTTCTTGATTACGTAACTAAAATTATTCAAGTTCATTAACATAACAATGAGTTCAATACGCTATATAATAAACATACTAAATGTATTTATAATTTTTATATATAAATATATTATTGTATATATATATATATATAATGTATATATTAAAAATTATTTAGATATCAAATAATAAGGTAGATATAAAATTAAAACCTATCAAAATAAAAAATAATGTTATATCAAATTGTAACAATTTGATATCTTTTCTTTTAGATTTACTTTTTTTGATAGTTTTTTAATTTTATATATATATATATATCTTAATAATTGATATCTAAATATGATAACAATTTTTATATCATTTATTTTTATGAAAAATATATGTTTATAAAGATTCATGTTACAAGAAAAACAAGATTTTTTTAACGTGGTATAGTATCTAGAGTTTTTATACAAAAAAGTAAATACCTAAAAATACGTTACATTTGTTAATATTAAAATGTTTTTTTTTTTGCAAACGTTATCATTTGCCATTGGTTCGCTAATGACGAATACTTTCCACATCACTCAAGAAGGACATGCAGTGATAACAAATAACTGGTTCTGGAACAATCCAGAAAAAAAAGACGTCATAAAAGGAAGCGCCAAAATTTTAGAAACTACCGAAGTACCTGTATTGCCAGTTCCTGTGACAACACTTCCTACAACAACAACAATTAATAAATCTTCTGAAGAAAAGTCTTCATCAGAAGAATTTATTCCAAAACAGTAAGTTTTTTAAAAAAATTTGAAATTCATATACTAATTATTTATTTTTACAGTATTTTATATACAGATTGCACCTGTGACTGTGTCGAAAATACAAGGCACTGCCGATGTTCATGTTCTAACAACATGTTCATGGCGTGCAAAAAAGAGTTTGAACCTCCAACCATGAAATGAAGGTTAAACACCAACAACAACAATCAAAAACAAAAAAAATATTTTTTAAATCTTTTTTAAAATTATTTATTTAAAATATTACATATAAAAAATTGTTGGGTTAATAAAAATTTTAAAATAAATAAATTATTATTATTTTTTATTTTTTTACAATTACAGTGTATTACACCACATCGGTTAATAAAAGATTTTTTTTTTTCAGTTTTTACAGCATCTTCAATGAACCAAGTGTATGACATCACCTAAATATTTTTTAAAAAATATGATTATTATATTTAATAAATAAAAATAAATAAAAAGATTCAAAATTCAAAATTCAAAAAGTTTTTTTATTTATTATTTTAATGAAAAACAGTTATAAATTTCAATCCACTTTTATAGTTTTCAGTTTTTTACAAAAAATCGAAAGATAGGAGTTTGTTCCCCTGGTTTTTTGCTTAAGATCATATACAAATTTTTTGGTGCATTTTCTGGTAATAATTTTTTTTCTGTTAAGCCTTGCGATATTTTATTAGGCAGAAAATATACTTTTTCTCCCAAGTCAACCAAATATTTGGGACCATATTTGGTATTGGCTAATGTTATTCTGTTTATCAAGTACTCTTTCCCAATAATTAGTTCAGGCGTTTTTATTATAGTTTTTATGCCTGAGGCATCTTCTCCTAAATTATTAATTGTTTCTAGAAAGTTTGCCTAAAATAAAAATTAAGATTATATATATATACATAATATTTATATATTATATAAAATACTTACCATTTTTTATTTTGAATATCAAGATTTTATATTTTCGAAGAACTAAAATGAACTGATAACAAATACAAACTTTAGGATACTATATATACTCATTTTTTAAAAAAAATTGAGGAAAGGATTGAGGTCAAGTAAAAAAAAAAAAAAAATCAACTATTATTATTTTAAAATTAATAAAAAGTATACGTAAGTAACAAATAAATTTTATTTTTATTTCACAAGGAAAAAAACATAAATTAAATATAAGTTTATAAAAAAATATTTGTCAGTATACAAGCTCCAATTCAATAGCCATTGAATCGAATGTAACACTGTTACCACACCATGACAAAATTGATCTTATTTGATATTCTTTATATAAATCTGCTTGGCTTTCGAAATAAAATGCTGCACTTTTAAACTCCAAATAATATTTCTGGTGATCCATTAGATAAAGATTTTGTAGTTCTTCATCAGTATGACACTCTATCCAATCATCATATGTGTAGATATGTGCATTAAATGCAGCTCGTAATGATAAGTTTGCTAGTGTTGGGGGTTGATAAATAAACGCAATCAATTTAGTGTAATCCTCAATACTTAGGTGTAGTATGTCCATTGTGTTTTTTGTTATTTAATTTTTTCATAAATATTCTTCAATTTATATTAAAATAACCAAGGATATTATGGATAATAAATATTATAGATAATAAAAATAAAACTTTTTTTTTATTTCACAACAAATTGTGAAAATTATTATTATTGATAATATTATTATCATGCTTTTTATATTGACACTTTTTTTATAGTTAATAAATTAACTGTTTTATTATAGATATATTTAATTTTATGACTATTAAATATTGATTTTATATAATAAAAATATATAAGTGCATTAAATGAAGTTAATAGTTTCTTTATTTAAATGTTGTAAGATTATTCTAGGCATTAATAGTTTCACAAAAGATATATAAACAAATATTCTAGCCTTACCGTGTTATAACATTTTAAATTTTTGTAACAAGAACATTATACCGTGAAATATAAAGGATCTAAAAATAATGGATTTTGTAAGTACTCATTTGACCTTAAAAGTAAAGTACAAATTTTTTTACCTACTTTTATTTCTTATCGACCCTTTTGATAATTTACTGCTGAATGAAACAGGGGACCTATTTCCTCAATATTACCTCCTGTTTGAGATAAGTAGTATTTTATATAATGACGGTTCATTGTTTAATAGCTAACAATGTAATAATTTATCTTTATTTATATAGAAAATTTTATAAAATGTAATAATATCTTTGTGGGTATTACACTTCTGCTGAAATTTATATCATATCCGAATTTATCAGTTAACTTGATGGATATATTATCAAAATCTTTTTTCTCTACTATATGGTATTGTACATTATAATATTTGATTATTGTTGAATCATATGCGTTTTTTGTTTCAATAGTTTTAACAACTCTTACTTTTGAATCACCAACAAAACACGGTTCTATTATATCTGTATAAATATTTATCATAGATGGTTTTGTTATTGAAGTAAATTCAGTTTTTACAGCATCTTCAATGAACCAAGTGTATGACATCACCTAAATATTTTTTAAAAAATATGATTATTATATTTAATAAATAAAAATAAATAAAAAGATTCAAAATTCAAAATTCAAAAAGTTTTTTTATTTATTATTTTAATGAAAAACAGTTATAAATTTCAATCCACTTTTATAGTTTTCAGTTTTTTACAAAAAATCGAAAGATAGGAGTTTGTTCCCCTGGTTTTTTGCTTAAGATCATATACAAATTTTTTGGTGCATTTTCTGGTAATAATTTTTTTTCTGTTAAGCCTTGCGATATTTTATTAGGCAGAAAATATACTTTTTCTCCCAAGTCAACCAAATATTTGGGACCATATTTGGTATTGGCTAATGTTATTCTGTTTATCAAGTACTCTTTCCCAATAATTAGTTCAGGCGTTTTTATTATAGTTTTTATGCCTGAGGCATCTTCTCCTAAATTATTAATTGTTTCTAGAAAGTTTGCCTAAAATAAAAATTAAGATTATATATATATACATAATATTTATATATTATATAAAATACTTACCATTTTTTATTTTGAATATCAAGATTTTATATTTTCGAAGAACTAAAATGAACTGATAACAAATACAAACTTTAGGATACTATATATACTCATTTTTTAAAAAAAATTGAGGAAAGGATTGAGGTCAAGTAAAAAAAAAAAAAAATCAACTATTATTATTTTAAAATTAATAAAAAGTATACGTAAGTAACAAATAAATTTTATTTTTATTTCACAAGGAAAAAAACATAAATTAAATATAAGTTTATAAAAAAATATTTGTCAGTATACAAGCTCCAATTCAATAGCCATTGAATCGAATGTAACACTGTTACCACACCATGACAAAATTGATCTTATTTGATATTCTTTATATAAATCTGCTTGGCTTTCGAAATAAAATGCTGCACTTTTAAACTCCAAATAATATTTCTGGTGATCCATTAGATAAAGATTTTGTAGTTCTTCATCAGTATGACACTCTATCCAATCATCATATGTGTAGATATGTGCATTAAATGCAGCTCGTAATGATAAGTTTGCTAGTGTTGGGGGTTGATAAATAAACGCAATCAATTTAGTGTAATCCTCAATACTTAAGTGTAGTATGTCCATTGTGTTTTTTGTTATTTAATTTTTTCATAAATATTCTTCAATTTATATTAAAATAACCAAGGATATTATGGATAATAAATATTATAGATAATAAAAATAAAACTTTTTTTTTATTTCACAACAAATTGTGAAAATTATTATTATTGATAATATTATTATCATGCTTTTTATATTGACACTTTTTTTATAGTTAATAAATTAACTGTTTTATTATAGATATATTTAATTTTATGACTATTAAATATTGATTTTATATAATAAAAATATATAAGTGCATTAAATGAAGTTAATAGTTTCTTTATTTAAATGTTGTAAGATTATTCTAGGCATTAATAGTTTCACAAAAGATATATAAACAAATATTCTAGCCTTACCGTGTTATAACATTTTAAATTTTTGTAACAAGAACATTATACCGTGAAATATAAAGGATCTAAAAATAATGGATTTTGTAAGTACTCATTTGACCTTAAAAGTAAAGTACAAATTTTTTTACCTACTTTTATTTCTTATCGACCCTTTTGATAATTTACTGCTGAATGAAACAGGGGACCTATTTCCTCAATATTACCTCCTGTTTGAGATAAGTAGTATTTTATATAATGACGGTTCATTGTTTAATAGCTAACAATGTAATAATTTATCTTTATTTATATAGAAAATTTTATAAAATGTAATAATATCTTTGTGGGTATTACACTTCTGCTGAAATTTATATCATATCCGAATTTATCAGTTAACTTGATGGATATATTATCAAAATCTTTTTTCTCTACTATATGGTATTGTACATTATAATATTTGATTATTGTTGAATCATATGCGTTTTTTGTTTCAATAGTTTTAACAACTCTTACTTTTGAATCACCAACAAAACACGGTTCTATTATATCTGTATAAATATTTATCATAGATGGTTTTGTTATTGAAGTAAATTCGCTTAAAAACACTTCAAAATCTTTTAAAAGTTTTTCTTTATGTGATTTAATATTTTTCACTTGGTCAAAAATAACTTTTAAAAAACCCTTGACTGTATATGATCTTTGTATTGGTATTTTTACATCAAGTTTAAGACTGCTTGTACTTATACACACGGCTACATATTTAGTATCTTTAATTTCTAGAGTTTTAGTCGGTTCTTTATAATTATAATTATTATCATTTGTTAAAAAACTATATATTTCTGAAATTAAATGCCGTTCACATTCTTTTTTGTTATGTCCTGGACCTCCAGAGATATTTTCAAGAAGTTTAGGTAAGATTATTGCCTTCCAATCACATCTTGAATCAGATTTGTTGAACGGAAGATAAGTTTTTCCTATACCTAATATATTTTTATCAGTGCTGCCGATTATTATAAATGCACTCTCTTCATAATCTTCATTGAAAATATTTGGTATAAAATCATTAATATATATTTCGCAGACACCTACTTTCCAAATACCATGGGTTAAATTGATTACACTTGGAAGTTTATTTGTGAAACTTGTTAGTGAATTATTTTGATAGTAATTAGTAGAAGCATCACTCAAAAGTGTAATATAAAAATCATCTCTTTGATTCATTTTTTATTTATCTATAAGATTTCCACTTTGCAATATCTAGTGCCGAAGGTGGTTTTGTTTTATCCTTTTCTAATTTTGAAATAATTTTTTTTCGTATTGGGAAATTTAATACCGATTGATTATCATTTGGCTTAGTAGAAGAACGTAATTGACGATTAATACTTGTATCCTTCTTAGGTCTTTCAAATATAGGTACTGTAATAATATCACCTTCATCTGTTTCAAACATACGAACATCTGATGAACTTTTAGATTTTCTTTCTTTTATACGTTTACCTGCGGGTGTTGCTGAAAGTGCTATTTTTCTAATCTGATCATTATTATCGAAAACCTCATCATCAGTTCCCGAATCACTACTATTAATTTTCTTAGGTGGTTCAAATGTATACATTTCGTCTTCTGGAGGGTAATATTGCAGACCTATTTCTTTAGTTGATAATTCTGTTTGAATCTTTTTGTTTCTATTACTAACTTGTGGTAGATATAGTTTGGTTTGTGTACTCATATTTGACAATATTTTTTTATTATTTGCACTGTTTGAAGTATAGGATTTTTGTTGTAATTGATATTGCTTACTATAAGGTTTTTGTTGCAAATGCTGTCTTTTTTTATTAGCAAATTTTACAAGATTTTGACGATATACGTACCACTTTTCATTATCGGACAATTTTTTATTTTTTAGTATTTCTTTCATACTTTTATCAAGGTGTGAGAGTTCAGCATCATTATTAAAAGTATCTTTGAGTTTTGTATACAGTTCCGGAGGTATAACAATCATTCGCTGTAGCTTATTCATTTTTAAAATACTTTGATAACAAATCACCAACTACTCCTGATAATACAGAACCTATTAACAAGGGTAAAAAACCACCTTTTTGTATAATAAGTTTTCTTTTTATGTTTATTGATTTTTTAGGACAAGCTAAGCAACGCAATATTTTTTTATTCTTATTTAAATGCTTAAAAGTATGTTTTGAAACTTTGTGGTTTCCATTCAGGATATTTATAGCAATTTCACAAATAGTTCTAATAACTTCTGAATTACAATTTTTGAGCAAGATTTGACGCAATTTTGGTTTAGACTTTTTTAACACATGTAACATATGATGATTTGTTTTCAAACGTTTCATGTTTGTCAGATAATTCTGTTAATTGTTTTAATGTACAATAACATTCAAAATTATTTGGATTAAGTATATTTGTTCTAAATCGAAATATATCGTTGATGTCTTGTGTCATATCCAGTATTATATAACCATAAGGTATGGATGTTACCTCATTATATACTCTTAGAAATTCTTTAGAATTTTCGGGATAAATTTGTCTTGCTAAAGGTACAATTTGTGATTTGTCTCGAGGATTTTTAAAAAGCACCAGATATTTACAATTGAGTGATATATCTCGACTATGTTTTCCTTGATGAAAGACATTTTGGGTTATTAAAATAACCGATAAATTTCGATGATGTGATCCTTTAGTAAATAATTCACAAACTTTGGTATTGTAAGCATCTAACATTAAATCATCCAAAACAATTAATAGCGGTTCATTATTTTCATTACGGATATTTTCTGGAACTTCATTATGATATTCTAAATTTTTTATACTTTTAGGTACAGCACTGAATTCAGGGTTACACCATAATATTTTTGTTGGGATGGGTTTAATGTATTGTTGCATATTTCTAATTAACTTACATATAAATGTAGTTTTACCACACCCTGAGGGTCCTGCTATCATCATAGTAAATGGATGTTTAAAAACTATCATTTTTTATTGACCTTTTGTAACTCCTGATAATAAAATCTTCCTTCAACTTCACGACCCTTCAAGTCTTTCAATATAAATAAAGGATATGGTTCTCTATTTATAACTTTATATACTTGAAATATTTCTTTTGTCCATTTTGCTGTATATCCATGCTCAAAAATTGATTTTTTTTTAACAATTCGCACATAATCGCCTCCAAATATATTAACATTAATTTGTGGATCTTTATTATGAAGATTTCTGTAAATATTATAAATTTGTTTAACATGGGTATGATTGACATCTGATGGTTTCATTTTAATTGTACTGTGATTCGAATTGTTATAAGAACTAATCAAATTTGGTAAAATATCAATATATCTTTTAGTGGAATTCTCTGTGAAATATTTAAACATTTTCTCCTTTATTGTACGATTAAATCGTTCAACGACTGCAGCTTTTTGTGTAGATAAAATTTGTGGAAATCGTTGCCGAATATTATTTTGTTTCAGATAATTTTGAAAATTCGAATTTTTAAATTCTTTACCTTTATCTGATTGAACTGTTATCGGTTTTCTACTACTATCATGTAAAATTCTATGAAAAACCTTAGTTATTTCTTTTCCTGTTTTATTTTTTAGAGGATATACCCAACCATATTTTGAAAATACATCAATTACTGACAACAGGAATGTATAATTGTCATTAAATTTTTTATACATTTTCATATCACATAAATCAATTTCCCATAGCTGATCGATATCTTGAACCACATAGTGATTTCTTTTGTATTTTTTTTTACAGGATAATGTAAAGTATACACATCTTGTGATTTAAGCCAATCTTTGATTTTGCTATGACTCACTTTTTCATTTTTTAAAGCAGCATGAATTTTTGCAACAGATCCATATATATTTGAACCTTCTTTATTATAATACACATTCTTAATTTTGGAATTAGTATTAACCATTGTAAATTGAGAAAATTAGTATATAAATACCTCCAGCATCAAAACAGTTCTATTTATATATAAAAGACAACTCTAAAATGTCGTTATTAAGTAGTGAAGAAGAACGTCTCAAAACATTTGCGTTTTGGCCTAAGACTTTTATCAATAAAAAAGATTTAGCATCAAATGGATTTTATTATTCAAACTCTGGTGATATTGTACAATGTTATTATTGTAACGTTCAAATATGTAATTGGTTAAAAGACGATAAAATTGTGGACGAGCATAAGAAATATTCTCCTAATTGTTTTATATTTACGGAAGAGTATAACACAAAAGGTCTATGGATAGAAAACTGTTGTGTGGATGTTTGTGGTTTACATGATAGAGGAACAAAGAAGAAATTCTGCAGTTTACAAATCACACATAATCATCTTAATTATTTATATACATTTATATCTTTGTTAGCTTTGTTCTTTAATATGTTATCATTTTTTTATTTTTGGAATAAATAAAACTGTTATTGTATTTTTTTAAAATCGAATGGAATAGTTTATTAATCTGAAATAACCTTGAATTGAATCATTGTTAATGAACTTGAATAATTTTAGTTACGTAATCAAGAAATTCATAAGTAAATACAAAAGCTGACTGTATGTTTTTCTGCTTTGATTTTACGCCTGTTACTTTTTTGTTTACAAAGGCTGGACTTTAAGTTTATAAACTGATCGAGAATGATAACATAAGAAAATAACAAAAACCATGTGCTTTTTTTTGTTTACATGGGCGGAATTTAAAAGATAACAGAAAAACAGAAACGACTGTAATAACAGTTTATTTATTTTATTTTACAGATGATTTACACTAGCATAAAACAAATTTACATTAACTGTAGTTTTAAGTAGTAAGGTAAAATCGAATTTACTCTACTGGTGGTTACAGAAGTATTACAGATTTTTAAGTTTTACAGGCACAACCCATACAACATGTTTGCAACCTATAAAAGAACTTGATCATCATACCATCTCTATATAGATATCTTTATTACACCACATAACACACATTGATTTCTAGTTATGTGGTGTCATTTCATATTCTGTTAAACGGACGGTCTTTATTTAGCGATGAACAAATTTACTCTACGGCAGTATTATTACTACTCATACTTTTACCACTTAATCTGCACCACAAATAAACGCAACAATAATGACCGCAAACATTTGACCATGAACCTTGTAACTGACGTGCATTTGCAATATAACAAATTGAATTACGATTTAAAAAGTTTATAAATTCCTTTTGGTAGGGTCGACGACCATATGAGTCAAAAAATTCTAAACACCCGGCCGGGGGGCAAAAAATCCCTACCCAGTGAGTTCCAGGTTTTGTTGAAGGATCAGTATTGACAACAAATACTGCAGGTCTTTGAATAAATTTGGGGATTTTATCTAATGCAAAAACTCCTTTAAAAAAATTTCGTGTGTATCTGTTACATTTCAATATTTTTGTAATTTGTAATGTATTCATGTTATTCAAAAGTTGACAAATCTAATATTTTTGTATCACTACTACTACAACTATCGACGATGAAATGTTGTAAAAACTCTGTTTTTATTTTACCATTAGTTAATATAATGTCAATTTTCTTAAATATTTGCTCAAGTTCTGTAGTTACCTCTTTGTTTAAAAGATTTCCAAATACAACATTGTTACTTTTATCTATACTATTATTTAATCCGTCTTTTGCTGGATATTTATATTTAAATTCTTTATTAAAGATTTTACATGATTCTCTTATTCCGGTTATAGAAATAGATTTAACAAAAACTGTATTCTTATTATCAGAGCAGAAGGTCATATCAACTAAGGCATAATTTTTGAAAACCATTTTGTTGTTGTTGTGTACTTAAACGTTTATTGTTAAATGTATTAAAACTGTTGAGATTCTGCTATTTATATGTTTGTGTACACATTACGATTTTTATCAATTTGTAAGCTTCCATTAAATTCACCATATACAATGCATGTGACAGTTGTATTTAGGGCCTTTGCAAATTTCGCTTCAATTCTTACAGTACCTTGATTCAATAAGCTTTGGCAGGAATCGTTTCCTGACATGTCAGGAGTAAGATCAAATGCTAGAATGTAATATCCTTTGCTAAACATTGTTTTTGTGATTTGATGTCCTCTATCCGAGTGATGAATTCCCGTACCATTAAATAATGTATGGTATGCTCTTGTATCAATTGGATTTTTATCAGTAAAATTAGTTTCAATTGCAGAATTTGTACACCATTTACATATAGCATAAATTGAGTCATATCAAAATGTTTAAAATTGAAGGGATTCTTTGAGCGTTTGCCAGAAAATGCTTCATTATCAGTCATACAGAAAAGTATAGTATTGGGAAGTTGACCTACGAAAACATTGTCTAATGATATATTTGAACCGTTTGATGGTATTGTGAACGATTTTAACTCTACACGTTTGTAGTGGTATTTTGCATTGGTTTTTTCTAAAACGGCATTATGAGCAAGTAAAATGCTCGGATTTACTGTGACATGCCTCATAAATAATGTAGCTTCAAGTATCTTAATATGGCTTTCATCATTATCGTCCGCAAAAATATAAAAATCAGGTTTTTCCAATGTTAGTATAATTCTTATATCAACATTATTTATCAATAGTGTAGGTTGATTAAACATATCGACATGAAGTTTACCCATCAATTCAACAACCCCACTATTATTATACGGTTTTTTACGTTCTGATGCCCCACTATTTCCAG
Source organism: Rhamphomyia laevipes (assembly GCA_963920725.1). Lineage (NCBI taxonomy): Eukaryota > Metazoa > Arthropoda > Insecta > Diptera > Empididae > Rhamphomyia > Rhamphomyia laevipes. The sequence continues at coordinate 75,869,424 of OY987255.1, read as the reverse complement.
ATTTTCCTACATCGTGTTTATCTAAATGTGTAGATGCCGCATCACTTCCATAATTAAGTAAAGATTCAAGGTATGCTCTGTAATTATAATTGTTGTCAGATGAAGTAATATTTTTTCCATTTAGTTGAACATTGCATTGTTTAATCATAGAATGTAGTAAATTGTTAACAATTGATGGTTGAGGTATTGTTCTTGGAGGTGTAGAAGTATCTTTGTCGTCATTCCACGCGGATCCGTCTTTCTTTAAAATTTGTACTTTTAGTTTTAGATATGTTGATGACAGATCTCTATATGTATCTCCATGCCCCAAAGAAACAAATTCAATATTTGACAAATTATCTAACGAAGCTATTGGATTATAGGCTACTTCTTCTGATTTTAAAATACTTGATTGAATAGGCGGTGAATTAAATATATCCAATTCAGATTTCATACACTCCAACATATTTAATTGAAAATATCTAATACTCGTTTCTTAGATGTTTTAACTTTTTTAACTTTTTTAACTTTACGTCTCTTACGAATGACTAGTTTTTGAGGGTTTTTTCCTTTTTATAGTTCTTTTCCTTCCGGAACCATACATTGTATGTAATTTATTTACAGCTCCTCGTCTTAAATTCTTCAATGCTTCTGTTCCTCTATCTTGAAATACTTCTTTAGGACTTGCTCCAGAAGCAATATCTGATAAAGCACCTATTCCACTTGAAAGTGCTTCATTTTTTAAAAAATTTATACCAGATGATAAAAGCGGTTTTATATAGCGAAATAATCCTCCAAAAATATCTCCTAAACCTCGACCTCTTTGATAATTTACTGCTGAATGAAACAGGGGACCTATTTCCTCAATATTACCTCCTGTTTGAGATAAGTAGTATTTTATATAATGACGGTTCATTGTTTAATAGCTAACAATGCAATAATTTATCTTTATTTATATAGAAAATTTTATAAAATGTAATAATATCTTTGTAGGTATTACACTTCTGCTGAAATTTATATCATATCCGAATTTATCAGTTAACTTGATGGATATGTTATCAAAATCTTTTTTCTCTACGATATGGTATTGTACATTATAATATTTGATTATTGTTGAATCATAGGCGTTTTTTGTTTCAATAGTTTTAACAACTCTTACTTTTGAATCACCAACAAAACACGGTTCTATTATATCTGTATAAATATTTATCATAGATGGTTTTGTTATTGAAGTAAATTCGCTTAGAAACACTTCAAAATCTTTTAAAAGTTTTTCTTTATATGATTTAATATTTTTCACTTGGTCAAAAATAACTTTTAAAAACCCCTTGACTGTATATGATCTTTGTATTGGTATTTTTACATTAAGTTTAAGACTGCTTGTACTTATACACACGGCTACATATTTAGTATCTTTAATTTCTAGAGTTTTAGTCGGTTCTTTATAATTATAATTATTATCATTTGTTAAAAAACTATATATTTCTGAAATTAAATGCCGTTCACATTCTTTTTTGTTATGTCCTGGACCTCCAGAGATATTTTCAAGAAGTTTAGGTAAGATTATTGCCTTCCAATCACATTGTAATGAATTTCTAATCTTCCTTTTTTTTCTGAGCGATGAATACCTTCAATACCTTCTGTGGAATATAGCTTAAAGTTTTACTTCTAATGTAATATGCAACTATGCATCTATTACTTAGGAATCAAGCAGCAATGCTCGGTATCCTTATAGAAGCTTTATAATAATTGTTTCTATTCCAAGGCGTTTTGCCCTATTCAAATTAAAACAACCAGTTTGACTTCTGATAAAAAAGTGATTTTTATTTTTCAAAATTCGTTCTTTATATACCTTAACTAATTACCCAAATTTTGCTTATGCTACATTAATCTATTCTATATCATAATATATTAAAATATATTTTCTCACACTAATTTGAAATTACATTACTTTTAAAAAAAATATAAATTTAAATTTGTAATCTTACACTTACTTAAAGTAATACAAAAATATTTTCTCATAATAAACTTAAATTTGAATTTAGTAATTCTACACCTAAGAATTATTCTATATTTTAAAATCGTTTTCCAATATAATAATTTTTATTAATAAAGTTTAATTAAATTTTAAATGATATTACATCCCTAACCCTTTAAAGAAATTTTGTTTATTTTAGTCTTAGAATAAAAAAATTTGCTTAAGTATAATCGTTATCAAATAATATTTTTGATTAATATTTTTATTTTCTATTGAATAAGATTAACCTGTTATTATGAATTTCTTTTATATTTTCATTTATTTTTATCTTGGAATTAACCCCGTTTAATTCCACAACTTCATATGGCCCTTTATATGGTGGTTCCAATTTTTTGCGGTTTCCAACTTTTAGGTAAACCATATCACCTATAGATATATTTAAGGGATTTACTGATTTATCGAACAGCTCTTTTCTTTTCGCTTTCGCTATATCTAAAAAATGTTTTGCTTTTTCATGTGCTCTTTGTAAACGAAATCTAATTTCTTCTGCATAATTTTCTAAATTGTTAAATGGTATGTCGTGAGTTAATTTGTTATCTGATGGTAATTTTACTAATTTACCAAATACAAGTTCATATGGTGAAAAATTTGTGTCAGTATGTGGTGTTATATTGTAACTAAATACATAATAAGGTAACCATTTATCCCAGTTGAAGTCTTCCATAAATGATGTTAAATATTCATTCAATACCCTGTGATTTCTTTCTATAGAGCCTAATATTTCATGATGGTATGGTGTTGAAGTTATATGGTCTATATCAAAATATGAACATATATTTTTAAATACTTCATTAATGAATTCTTTACCTAGGTCGGTTTTTAATGTTTTAAAACTTCCGTATTTCAAAATAAATTGTTCTACTAATGCTGTGGCTATTGTTTTTGCTTCTTTGTTTTCTAATGGAATGGCTTCAATATATTTTGTTAGCTCACATTGTATGGTTAGAATGTATCTGTAGTCGTTTGCAGGTCTTAATGGTCCAACGGTATCTATACTTATCGTTTCGAAACTTGTTGTAGGTGTTTGTGTAATTATCAATTTTTCTTTGGTATGTCTTACTTGTTTATTTTGTGTACATAATTTACAACTATTAATATATCTTTTCACCATTTTGTTTAAATTTTTCCAAATGTATCGCTGTTTGATTTTGCTGATTGTCCTTTTGACTCCTGAATGTGCTCCTGCATATGGTGTGTTATGGAATTCCTTTATAATTTTATTTTGTGTGATATCACATTTAATTTTTATTGGAGCATCATATAATATTATATTCAAATTTGTTTGCCTTTCTTTGTTTAGTTTTTTAAATGCATTTATAAATTCAACAATTTTTACATACTCAAATATTTCATTGTTATTTTTTAGTGCTAGCGTATTTATACTTGTATATTTCATTTTAGATATTAGCTTCTCCAAAATCAAATCTAAATTTAGATATGGATTATCACTAATTTCTACTAAGACGTCTTTTTTATTAATAATTATTGGCAAACTTATATTACTTTTGACTGTGAGCTCCTTATTTATCATTTCTTTATCAATTTTAAAATTTAAACGTTTAACATTTCTAATCTCTGCAATTGAGGTACAGTTCCATATATAAAGTTGATCAGGCTTTATTAGTACTGTTTTTTCAGGATTTTCAGCTTTTTCACTTTTTTTGGTCATTGCTCTAGTTATTACGTTCATGCTAGACGTGGGAATCATAGCTTTTAAATAATCTGAATCTAGGTTTATTCGGGAAAGTGCATCTGCATTTGTATTCATCTTGCCTTCCTTATAGACTATATCAAAATCATAATCACATAAATCTAGTCTTATCCTTGTCAGTTTTGATGAAGGGTTTTTGTGTGTAAATAAACTAACCAGTGGCCTGTGGTCTGTAACGACAGTAAATTTTCGGCCATAGAGATAAGGTCTAAAAAAATTTATTGCCCAATGGATGGCTAATAATTCTTTTTCTATAATAGGTTTATTTAATTCGTATTTGTTCAAAGTTCTGCTAGCATATGAAACTGGTAAATCATTACCTATATCACCTTGAGAGAGTACTGCTCCTAGTGCGAAGTTTGATGCATCTGTCGTTAGTATAAATTTTCTTTTAAAATCTGGATATTTTAATATCCGAAGATTTATCAATTTATTTTTAAGAGTTGTGAAAGCATTTTGACATTTCTCAGTCCATTCAAAAAGTGTATTTTTTTTTGTAAGTTCATTGAGAGGTTTGGCAATTTCTGCAAAATTAGCGATAAACCTTCTATAGTAATTACAGAATGCTATAAATCTTTTTGTTTCGTCTGCATTTTTTGGTATTGGATAATTTTTTATTACTTCATGTTTTCTTGGGTCTGTTTTGATTCCTTCGTTTGTTATTAAATGTCCTAAATATGTGACTTCAGTTTTTAAAAAATTACATTTTTGTGGATTGAGCTTTAAATTGTATTGTCGTAATTTGTTAAATGTTTTTATTAGACTTTTATTATGATGTTGTAAACTGCATCCAAAAATAATGATGTCATCTACATATAAGAATGCTTCAGCTTCTAAACCAGCTAATGCTATGGATAACATTCTCTGAAAGCTATTGGTTGATATCTTAATTGATATAAACCTTTATTTGAAGAGAATGCAGTTAGTGGTCTTGATTTTTCATCTAATTCAATTTGATGAAATGAGCTTGTCAAGTCTAAAGTTGAAAAATATTTTGCACGCCCAAGAGTGTCCAATACATCATCCAATCTTGTTAAAGGGAATTTGTCATCCATTATCTTCTTATTCAACTGTCGAAAATCTACTACTAGTCGCCATTTTTTATCTTCTCCATCACTTTTTTTAGGTACAATTCATAGAGGTGAATTATACGGACTAATAGATGGTTCAATAACGTCTTCATCTATCAATTTTTGTATTTGATTATTTATTTCATTAGTATGTGCTTGTGGTAATCTATAGTTTTTTATGTATACCGGATTATCATCTAGAGTGGTAATTTTCTGTTTGTAGAAATTATTTGTTGTTAAGATGTCACCATTTATATGAAATATGTCTGTGTAATCCTTACAAATGTCTAGTATTGATTCTTTTGCAGTGATATCAATATTATCTATATTTAATTCTTGTAATAATTTTTTGTATCTATCTTCTTTGTTTTGTACATGATTTTGTTGATTTAATTTTATTATGTGATAGTTTTCTAATGGTTCTATTTCAGGTTGAATGTTGGTTAGTGTAACTTCATTTTCTAAAGTGTTCATTATTTTAATATGCACAACACCTTTTGCAGGTACTAATGTATTAGCTACGTAAACACCTTCTTGAATTTCTTGATTTTTTATAATGCTATCAACTTCAACTTTTATATTTATTACTTGTATTTGTTGCATTCTGGCTGGTATGATTATTCTATTGCATTCTGGTAGTTTAGTTGTAAGCGGTAAAATAATATCTGTATCATTGATACATATAGCAATTGTAAAATCTTCGTAATCAATTTTACATAAATTCTTTGTTAGAAAGTCTCTTCCCAAAATCCCATCAGTTAAAATTGGAAAATTATTTTCTACTATGTGTAATTCTTGTTCTATACTTTCATTTTCTATAATTAAAGTTGCAGTGGTGCTCCCAATAGAGAAAGTTTCAGAATCCGTTACACCGGTTATTTTACATGTATTTTCTTCTAATACTATATCTGGATTTAAAGTGTGATTTTTTAATATTGATATATCAGCTCCAGTATCTATTAAGAATGTTTTTGTACCTAAAGTTATACTAGTATTGATTGTTATATAGTTCGTTAGATTTTTATTTATATTACATATTTTTATTGTGTTTAGTTTGTTTTTGTAAGATTCAAGTCCCTCGAACGTTGGGCATCGGGGACTAGTTGGTCGTTTCCCGAATGCGCACTATTTATGTAATTTATGCGTCTATAATTTTGATTGTTTGGATTTCTATGATTCTGTATATTGTTGTTGTTATTATTATTATTGGTGTGTCTATAGTTGTTATTCCTTTGGTAATTATTGTTCCTGTAGTTATTGTTATTCCTGTTATTTATTTGATTGTTTCTAGTTGCATTATATGATGGTGTCCAGTTTTTGTTATTATTAAAATTTGGTCTAGAATTGAAGTTTCGTTGTTGAAAATTTATGTTATTAAATGGTTTTCGTCTTCTTGCATTATAATGATGTATTTGCATGTCATTTGGTTGTTCAACTTCCATCGCTAATTGAATTGCATCTTGTAGTTTTCTGGGCCTTGCTGCAAATATTGTAGTTTTTATTGGCTCATTTAAACCAGTTTTGAATGCATTTAATGCAGTTTGGTCATTTAATTTTCTTATAATTTCTTCATTTTCGTCACCTAGTTCCGTTATTTGCAGATTATTTAGTTCTGCAGTTAAGTTTTCAATTTTTGTAGCAAAATTCTTGATACTATTATTGCCTTGCCTAACTTTTGTTAGATCTGCATGCACCTTTAAAGATGTAGTATTAGTTTTGAATGTATCTTTAAAGAGTTTTTTGAAATCAGTTAATGATTTTGGTGTTTGTTGAGAACTTAACTTGATTCTTACTTTATTTGATATTTTTGTTTTGATAACAAATTCTATCAATTTTGTTTTTTCTAAATCGTCCTTGAGAGTGTCATGTATATATTCAATGATATTCATAAAATTTTCAAGGTTTTTATTATCTCCTTCAAACTCAGGAATTAGTTTAAAAGCAGTTGTTATGTCCAATGAAGCCATGTTTTTGTTATTTATTCTACTTTTACTTATAATATTTTTATTCGTACCAGTATCTAATTCTCCCTTAGTATCTGATTCTTCCTCTTCTTCTAACATTGAATCTTCCAATATATTCTGTAAATATTGGTTTAATATTATTTGTACTTGATTGTAATATTGATTGAACTTTGCATTATATTCATCTAAAATATCTTTATCGAAATTATCTTTAATGGCAATGTAAGTTAGCCAGTAATTTTTCTTTATATTTTTAATAATTGTATGTTTATTTAAAATGTATTCTGGTGAAAATTTTCGTTTGGGATTTTTTGTGAAAATAAGTGAAATATTTTTAATATCTTTAATAAAGTTTTCTAAGCATTCTAATTTTTCCATCAATATTTATTATATTATTATAAATCTACATATATATTTTGATTTTTACATTTGATTTATTTTATAAAAAAAATTAATTAATTCCTCAGTAATAATTTGTGAAGGAATAGCTTGGTTCAAATCTATCTTATTTAGTTTATTAATTTTTGAATTTAATTTTTTACATTTAAATTTTTTATGTCCAACTTTTTTACAATAGTTGCATCGTAATAATGATAAATTTTCCATTTTACTATTTTGAATTTAGTTTTTTATATTGTTATTTATTTATTTTAATAGTCTTTAGTTATATGTATATATCTATTTTTTAAGTATTTTGTATCGCGTTTCTAGTTATTTGTTTATTTATTAACTTATACATAAAATTTTTCAAATAATATATGGAAACTTGTATTATAATTATTACTATTATTATTAATATTATTAATTGAGTTGCAGTTAATTGCAGTTCTTGTCTTGAATTTACAGTTGCTGAACCACCTCCAGCACTATTATTAATAATAACCTCTTCAGGTTTTGAATTTTGACCACCCATTTTAAATAAAAGAGATTCATAACAACACAAAATTAAAAAGTTTTTAGATAAAAATCTTTAAATCATTTATAAGAACAATAGCTATATGTATAATTTTTTTTTAATTTTTTTTTTATATATATTTATTATTTAACTTTACTATATTAATTAATTATTACCATATTGTTTCTTTACTTAAATAAATTGTCATATTTTTTAAAAGTGTCTTCTAGCATTGTTGATATCTTTGTTGTTCTGGCTCTTTTTCTTGTTGTTTTTTCTGAGTCTTCTTTGTTGGTTCTTTAGATTCTTTATTTGTAACTTAAAATGTTGTTTTTCGTTTTCAGTTACTGCTATCGTTGTCAGCCTATATAAATTTTTAATTTCTTTCTTTTGTTGTATGATGCGGCCACCTCTGGTTTTCTGTCTTTGCAACTCCGGTGGTGTTGGTTGTTGCTTGATGTTCTTTCTTCTGTATTCTTCTATGGTAATTGGGCGAGGACCAGCTTGAGGATTTTGTTTTAATTCTTCTTCCAGTTGCGCTTTCGTATTTTGCTTTACTTCTTCTTCCAAATGGTTTGGCAGGATCGCCATGTAATGAATTTCTAATCTTCCTTTTTTTTCTGAGCGATGAATACCTTCAATACCTTCTGTGGAATATATCTTAAAGTTTTACTTCTAATGTAATATGCAACTATGCATCTATTACTTAGGAATCAAGCAGCAATGCTCGGTATCCTTATAGAAGCTTTATAATAATTGTTTCTATTCCAAGGCGTTTTGCCCTATTCAAATTAAAACAACCAGTTTGACTTCTGATAAAAAAGTGATTTTTATTTTTCAAAATTCGTTCTTTATATACCTTAACTAATTACCCAAATTTTGCTTATGCTACATTAATCTATTCTATATCATAATATATTAAAATATATTTTCTCACACTAATTTGAAATTACATTACTTTTAAAAAAAATATAAATTTAAATTTGTAATCTTACACTTACTTAAAGTAATACAAAAATATTTTCTCATAATAAACTTAAATTTGAATTTAGTAATTCTACACCTAAGAATTATTCTATATTTTAAAATCGTTTTCCAATATAATAATTTTTATTAATAAAGTTTAATTAAATTTTAAATGATATTACAACATCTTAAATCAGATTTGTTGAACGGAAGATAAGTTTTTCCTATATTTAATATATTTTTATCAGTGCTGCCGATTATTATAAATGCACTCTCTTCATAATCTTCATTGAAAATATTTGGTATAAAATCATTAATATATATTTCGCAGACACCTACTTTCCAAATACCATGGGTTAAATTGATTATACTTGGAAGTTTATTTGTGAAACTTGTTAGTGAATTATTTTGATAGTAATTAGTAGAAGCATCACTCAAAAGTGTAATATAAAAATCATCTCTTTGATTCATTTTTTTATCTATAAGATTTCCACTTTGCAATATCTAGTGCCGAAGGTGCTTTTGGTTTATCCTATTCTGATTTTGAAATAATCTTTTTTCGTATTGGAAAATTTAATACCGATTGATTATCATTTTGCTTAGTAGAAGAACGTAACTGACGATTTATACTCGTATCCTTCTTAGGTCTTTCAAATATAGGTACTGTAATAATATCACCTTCATCTGTTTCAAACATACGAACATCTGATGAATTTATAGATTTTCTTTCTTTTATACGTTTACCTGTGGTTGTTGCTGACTGTGCTATTTTTCTAATCTCATCATTATTATCGAAAACCTCATCATCAGTTCCCGAATCACTACTATTAATTTTTTTAAGATGGTTCAAATGTATACATTTCGTCTTCTGGAGGGTAATATTGCAGACCTATTTCTTTAGTTGATAATTCTGTTTGAATCGTTTTGTTTCTATTACTAACTTGTGGTAGATATAGTTTGGTTTGTGTACTCATATTTGACAATATTTTTTTATTATTTACACTGTTTGAAGTATAGGGTTTTTGTTGTAATTGATATTGCTTACTATAAGGTTTTTGTTGCAAATGCTGTCTTTTTTTATTAGCAAATTTTACAAGATTTTGACGATATACGTACAACTTTTCATTATCGGACAATTTTTTATTTTTTAGTATTTCTTTCATACTTTTATCAAGGTGTGAGAGTTCAGCATCATTATTAAAATTATCTTTGAGTTTTGTATACAGTTCCGGCGGTATAACAATCATTCGCTGTAGATTATTCATTTTTTAAATACTTAGATAACAAATTACCTACTACTCCTGATAATACAGAACCTATTCACATAGGTAAAAAACCACCTTTTTGTATAATAAGTTTTCTTTTTATGTTTATTGTTTTTTTAGGACAAGCTAAGCAACGCAATATTTTTTTATTCTTATTTAAATGTTTAAAAGTATGTTTTGACACTTTGTGGTTTCCATTCAGGATATTTATAGCAATTTCACAAATAGTTTTAATAACTTCTGAATTACAATTTTTAAGCAAGATTTGACGCAATTTTGGTTTAGACTTTTTTAACACATGTAACATATGATGATTTGTTTTCAAACGTTTCATGTTTGTCAGATAATTCTGTTAATTGTTTTAATGTACAATAACATTCAAAATATTTTGGATTAAGTATATTAATTTGATCTAAATCGAAATATATCGTTGATGTTTTGTGTCAAATCTAATATAATATAACCATACGGAATCGATGTTACTTCATTATATACTCTCAGAAATTCTTTTGAATTTTCAGGGTAAATTTGTCTGGCTAAAGGAACTATTTGTGATTTGTCTCGAGGATTCTTAAAAAGTACCAAATATTTGGAATTAAGTGATATATCGCGACAATGCTTTCCTTGATGAAATACATTTTGGGTTATTAAAATAACTGACAAATTTCGATGGTGTGATCCTTTAGTAAATAATTCACAAATTTTTGTATTGTAAGAGTCTAACATTAAGTCGTCCAGTACAATCAATATTGGTTCATTATTTTCATTCTTTATATTTTCGGGCACTTCATTATGATATTCCAAATTTCGTATACTTTTAGGTACTGCACTAAATTCAGGATTACACCATATAATTTTTTTTGGTACAGGCTTAATAAATGTTTCCATGTTTCTAATTAATTTACAAATAAATTTAGTTTTGCCACAACCCGACGGCCCTGCAATCATCATTGTAAATGTGTGAGTAAAAACTATCATTTTTTATGTATTTTCTGAAGCTCCTGATAATAAAATCTGCCTTCAACTTCTCGCCCCTTCAAGTCTTTTAAAATAAATAGGGGATATGGTTCTCTATTTATAATTTTATAAACTTGAAAAATTTCCTTTGTCCATTTTTGTGTATAGCCATGTTCGAAAATTGCCTTTTTTCTTACAATACGCACATAATCTTCTTGGAATATATTTACATTAATTTGGGGATCTTTTTTATACAGATTCTTATAGATTTGATAAATTTGCTTTACATGACTACGATTAACATCTGCTGGTTTCATTTTTATTGTACTATGAATCGAATTGTTATAAGAGTTTACAAGATTTGGCAATATATCAATATACCTTTTAGTAGCACTTTCTGTAAAATATTTAAACATTTTTTCTTTTATTGTACGATTAAATCGTTCAACAACTGCAGGTTTTTGTGTAGATAAAATGCTGGGAAAACGTTGTCGAATATTATTGTGTTTTAGGTAATTTTGAAAATTTGAATTCCTAAATTCTTTACCTTTGTCTGATTGAACTGTAATAGGTTTTCTACCACTTTGTTCAAGAATATTATGAAAGGCTTTAGTTATTTCTCTACCAGTTTTATTTTTTAAAGGTACTACCCAACCGTATTTCGAAAATACATCAATGAGCGATAACAAAAATGTAAAGTAATCATTAACTTACTTATACATTTTCATGTCACATAAGTCAATTTCCCATAATTGGTCAATATCTTGTATTACATAGTGATTCCGAGGGAAATTTTTTTTACAGGGTAATGTAATGTATAAACATCTTGAGATTTAAGCCAATCCTTTATTTTATTGTGGCTTATTTTTTTATTTCTTAAAGCATTATGGATTTTTGCAATAGAACCATATATATTCGGTCCTTCCTTATTATAGTACGTAGTTTTAATTTTTGAATTCGTATTACCCATAACTAAGATAAAAAAAAATATAAATACCGTTTGTGGTTTGACAATGGTATTTATAATAAAATAGTATTTCTTGAAATGACATTATTAAGTGAAGAAGAAGAACGACTCAAAACATTTGAGATTTGGCCTAAGACTTTTATAAGGCCTAAAGAATTGGCATCGAATTGATTTTTTTATTTAAACTTTGGTGCTATTTTACAGTGTTACTACTGTAATGTTCAGATATCACATTGGTCTAAAGACGATATTGTTTCAGATGAACATAAGAAATATTCTCCTAATTGTTACATTTTTTCTGACGACTTCCAAAAACATAAAAACGAGTGTATTGATGTTTGTGGTACAACAGACAGAGGATCACCAAAAAAGGAAGATGGCAAATTAACTGTTCAACATAACAAAATAAAATATTTAGCTTATTGTATGGGTCTTATAGGTCTAATTTTTAATTCAATATCAATCTTATATCTATTAAATAAATAAAGAAAAAACTGATATAAAGATGAAATTTAAATTTTATTTATTTTTATTATTGTAGCATTCAATATTTTAAAAAATCAATATTATATTCATATTTAATAAACTCGTTTTTTTTTACATTTTCTAATATAATATAAAGATGTAAAAAAATACAAAAATCAAAATCAAAATCTCACATTGACTTTGCTTATCACAAAAAAAACTTTAAGTTCATATATTTCATAACCTTTGCAAATAAAAATCAAGTTCAAAATCAACTTATTTTCTTTGTTTACGCCCGAGAGTATATTCAATTACAAATTTTTACATTTACATAACACTTTTTTTTTTGTTTACAAAATAACATGTGCTTATTATATTTAACTTACTACGAATAAGCTTGCGCCTGATACTTACCAGTTTTTGTTTTGTTTACAAAGGCGGGTACAAACAACTCCAAAACAAAACTCGCAAAAAACAAACACAAGTGTGACCGTGTAAACCATACACACAAAACCGAGACAACATATCACAATTAACAGGTCGCTTTTTACTCTACCGGTGCATTTACATTTTCTCCATACTAAATACAAATTTCATACAGACATTCCACAGACCTGTAAACACAACAGCACAGGACCGGCCACGCACTGGCCAATCAGGGGACAGGATTGTATAACTGGTTTTGTATATGGTGCTCTTTTTAACGCATTAAATGCATTGGTTTCTAGTACTACGGTGTATTGAGTGTGGAACTGTTAAGCGTGTTGTCTTTAGCAAAAAGTGCGATTTATACACTAAGGGTGCTTCCTTTACTACTCACGACCATATCGCCATGTTTCATTTCGGAACCGTTTCAAAAGTTCCCCACCGAATAACTTTTAATTACTGACACATCCTATTACGAAATAAATACTCAAAAGGAAATATAATGTTCACGGTAATTTTTATCTAATATCTGATAAATTTTTAGCTAATTCATACTGTAAATTTTAAATTTCTATTTTACTTAAAATTTTAGATGTAATATACAATAATTTTAATTTGTTCTGATCTATAATATATATAATTTGTTTTATTTTTTATATATATATATAATATAATCATTTTATTTTAAATTTTGATTTCTGTTTTATATAATAATTCCGATTTGGAATCTTTTTATTTTAAATTTTGGACAATAATTCTTTCTTTAATTAAGTTTTATTTGAAATATTTGTATTTTAAAATAATTTTTATTTTACTGGGAATTTTAATTAGAATGAACTATTGTTTTTAATAATAGTAATTACTATTGTAATCATATTTTAATTTTATTTTTGAATTGTAAATTTATATGAAAAAACTAATTTTAAATCTGAAATTTGAATGATTCTTGAATTTGGATTTTATTTTTGTTTATATTTTTAATCTTTTAAATTTAATTTTATTTTAAATATTTATTAATTTAAATGACTTTTTAATTATGCAAATACGTGAATAAATTCTAATTTGAATTTTTATAATTCTTTTTGATTCTTATTTTTTTTAATTCAATTTTATTTTTAGTAATTTTTATGTATATTTCAATTTTATATTTTTAATATTTATTAAGAATTGTACTTTACTTTTATTTAAAAAAAATTATTTTATAACTTAGTTTGATTTTAAATTGTGTTTTTAATTTTTGAAATTAATATTTTTGAATTTTTTTTATATAAAGATTGTAAAGATTTAAATTTTTGAATTTTTTAATATAAACATTTTGAACAATGGTTCTAATTAAAAATTATGAATTTGATAGTTGTATTTAAAAAAAATAACGTTTAATTCAAAATAAATTACGGAAATTTAATAAAATCATTACTAATACATAGAAAATGTAAGTAAATTGATTTTAAAGATTAATGAACCCACTGAATTCTATTAGAATTCAACAAAAAAATGATCAAAATGATACATTAGGTAAATTCCCTAAAATCAGGTAAAACATAAATAGGATTCCCTATTTACAATCATAATAATTTTTAATCCATAAATTTATTTTTGTGTAGATAAACTACAAATTTTCTTTTTGCCAATAATTTATTTTTATGTTGGAACGTGGAACTTGCTCAGATTGATAAGTTCTACACTCCACAAGTTCTACACGGGTTTGTAACTTAACTTTCAAAATCGATACACCTAAAATTATGCAATTGGAAATCTTGGTGTATAATTTTTTTTAATTCTTCACATACAAAAAAATGAACCATTACATTTTTTGCGAAGATTAATCTGGTACGGGCCTATCACTTGATACCCGTAGCAGACAGATACATTCATAAAACGGTGATAACAACCCCATTTGGTTTGTTCGAATTCCGTCGAATGCCATTCGGATTGCACAATGCCGCGGAAACGTTCCAGAGATTCTTGAACGACGTGTCATAGACAAGATTTCGTCTTTGTGTACATTTATGACATCCTCGTCTCATCTCTCGATCCGAAAACGCACAGAGAGCATCTTCGCAAATTATTCGAACGGTTGTCGGAATACGGTATTACAATAAATACTTCGAAATGTGTTTTCGGCGTTACTGATCTTAATTTCCTAAGTCACTACATCTCATTTCAAGGTATTACACCGTCGGAAGATAAAATCGAAAGAATCAACCATTTTCCAACTCCGAAATCAATTCGATGAATTCAAATGTTTATCGGAATATGTTTCATTAGTAAATGCTATTTGCTCTAAAACGGAACGTAACCCGCGACAAACACGACACCTCGACAATATCGCACAGTTTACAATGGACATTCGACATATTGCTGGTAAAGACAATATTGTAGCAGAAAGTCTATCTCGTTTTACCGACATCGCGACAGTAGACAACAGAAAAGTGACGACGAACTCACAAAACTTCTTACACACGATTAAACTCGAAAAAATGAAGTTACCGGAACTAGAAATTTATTGCGAAGTTTCTACTGCAGACAACAGAACAAACGTACCTGTGACTTTACGACGAATTATTTTCAACGCAATACACAATTTGGCCCATTCTGGCATTCGAGTAACCAGAAAATTGCTTGTGTCTAGAAATTTTTGGCCAAACATCAATCGAATTTTTGGTCCAAAAGTTTACGCTATACTAGACATGACCGCGACAATAATTGTTAAAACTTTCGTGATGAATTATGTATCCCGTTTTGGTATCCCAGCAACAATCACGACAGATCAAGGATCACAGTTTGAGTCTAAACTGTTCCAAGAGCTTAGAAAACTATTAGGCGTTTTCCGTATTTAAACCACTCCGTATCACCCACAATCTAACGGGCTAGTTGAGCGATTTCATCGGCAACTTAAAGATTCGCTAAGAGCGCGAATTATGTTTTAGAATATTTAGAATAACAAAAAAAAAATGTAATTCAAACACAAAAATTCTGTAGTTAAAAAATATAATTTTATTTAAACAATTAATTATTTTTACAGGTTTTACACTTTGACAAGAAACAATTTTATTTGAACAAGAACCGAAAGCTTTTAGAGTTAATTAGGAACTGAACTAATATTATAATTTCTTAGCTTAATATATTTATGAAAATCATCATAAGTCACGTTACGATAAATGTAATCCAATTTATATTTATGTTGTTTTATTAATTTAAAATTGTAATATAATATCCTCGTCCGGCTTAATGCAATTTTTAGGTATGAGAATTATTTCAAGGTAATTTATAATATTGGAGTTTGCATTTTATCTTAATGTCAATTATGAGAAAATATTTAAATTAATTTTCGTGGGAAAGTATTAGAATAAGTTTTATTTAATTATCGAATGTTACTGTGGTATATATGACTCCCCCTCGTTAAGTTGGAAAATCTCCTGAGTTACCATTACAGTTTCTTTATTATCTTTAGTTTCCAAATTTTTGAAGTTTTCTAATTTATTTTCTGTTATATTTTCAATTTTACTTTCTTTTATGCTTTCAGTTTCACATTTAACATTAAATTTAGATTTATTTAAAGTATTTTTAACAAAAAAACGTAAGATAAAATAGGCTATTATAGACATTATAATTAAAAATGCAGTAGAAAATGTTATAAGTGAGTGATTTTTAACTTTGTTTTTTAAATTTTAAATTTCATCAATATTTTCAATTTGCTTAATGTGAATATCTTCTATATTAGGTGTCATATTTAAATGTTCTATTTCAAAATAATTAAATAGTATTATGTGATTAACAACAATTCTTTCAAAATTTTTAAATACAATATCATCAAAACTTATAGAACAATTATTAACAGTTACAATACTATTATTTGTTAATTTATATATAATATCATTACAACTATTTGTCAAAGTTATATTTTTAGCATTTTTAATTAGAATCATATGAGGTAATATTTCTACAATTTCATATTTTGGATTAGTTCTTTTTGTATACAATTCTTAAAAAACTATTGAATATTAAATTTTTTATAATTTCTTCTTTTAATTTTTTATAAGACTTTCTTCAGTATTAGCATAAATTTTATTCTGAAACTTTATTATAATAGTAGGCTCAATGTTAATTTCTTCAAAATTGTTACCAGTATTACGTTATAACTGACAGCAAAATCTTTAGACACATTGGGAATAAGGAGGACGAAAGCTATTTTTGTACCTAAGCTAGCGATTGAACTTTTAATTTCTCTATATTTATAGACATCAATTTCGAATTCATCAATTTCTTCGTTAGTTAGAATGGAATTAGTCATAACCCCATGTTTAGCGAATAGAATGTTTTGTTGAATTTTATCTATTTCTGAATTTAAAAGGTTAATATCGGTAAGGATTGAAAAAAGTTGCATTTCTTTAATGCTTTCATGGATAATATTTGTAGAATTTGTAATGGTGATTTTTATAAGATAATTATTTACATTAATACGTTTTTGTAGAATTTCTAAATTTTGTTGTAGTTGATTATTTATATTAACCTGTTTATTTAAGTTTTTAATTGAGTTTTCATTATTTATATCTATTACTTTTAAATGTTCCTCTATTTCATTTTTGTCGTCATCGTCTAAATTACCAAATAACCATTTTAAGATTTTACCACCAACGTTCATAAGAGCTCGCTCATGTCGATGTGGTAATAACGTTTTTATATTATGACGGGTTTTATTAATTTGGACTTGGAGTTGTTTTATTTTTAAGCTGTCTTCGGGATTTGAAAAGGAAATTCTTATATTATTTTCTATGCTAATTGAAGTTGCTTCTACCTCCTTAATGTTTATTACATGGAAAATTTTAGTATAGTTTTGAATTAATTGAATCTCACTTAGTTTATTAATTTAGAATCCTCCTTGATTTTCTAGTTTTTAGATGTTTATGGTTGCTGATGATAGATGTATTATTGATATGAACAAAAGTAAGAAAGTGCGATTGCGCTTTCTTCTGCGTTTTGCTGATGGTTTTCGATACTAGTTGGTGTGTTATTCTTATCTGAAAGGAATTTAAATTGTCTTTTTATTCTATTGGGGGTGTATATTTCGATTTCTATTATCTTTAAATTTATTATTTATTAATCTTGACTTAATTTTTACATATTTTTTTTCTGTGTTTATGTCGAACACCCTCTGGATTTTCTACTAAAACCTCGCTTTTATCTTCATATTTGAAATCTTTTCGATTTTTGTTTAATTTTTCAATTGTTTTTTGTTTTTTTGATTCTAGTCTCAATCTGATTTCATCAATGGACTTTATTTTATTATGAACAAAATCAATTCGTTTAACTTCCGTTACAGAGTGAATTGTGTTATTATATTTTTCAGCGGCAAATAGGACTCTTTCGTTCTGAGATAGTGTGGATTTTTGAGCATCTAAAATTCGCAAATGTTCTCTTATTGTACCATGAACTCGCTCGATGGTTTGACTACGAGGTGAAGTAAAATGGACCTCGACATTTTCTTGCCGGCAAAAATCTTTGATCGTAATGTTATTAAATTCATTATCAAAAACAATTTTTATTGGTTTACCGAAAATAGAAAATCTATTTTGTATTAATTGAATTATTGTTATTGCGTTCCGATCATTTAATCTTTGAATCATTAAATGTTTACGAAACATGTCCACTAGCATAAGGAAAATCTCTTTATAACAATAAAAAACATCGCCATAAATTATTTCGTTAACATTTTTGGGGGTTTCAGTTATTTCCTATTTATATTTATTAGGATTGCGATCATACTTTGCTAGATTGCAAGTATCGCAATTAATTATATACATGTGTAAAAGTTTTTTCAATTTTGGGAAAAAAAATGTATCTTTAACTTCAGAGTAATTTTTAAAATACCTCTGTGATTAGTTTCACTATGAATTTTCTCTATCAATTCGAAAGCTTTTTCTTCATTTGCAATTTTTTTTTTCCTTTTTTATACATTTTACGAATCTTATTTGATTATTATTTGAAAAAAGTTCGATTATTTTTTTTTGTAAAATGTTACATTATTGGTCATTGAGTTCAGAGTAAATCCCAATAGTTCCCTTTTTTATGAATCGTCGCAAAATGTCGTTTAAATAGTGATCATTTTGTAGATCGGTTTCAGATATGAAAATTTGTCTAAATTTTCCATATACTGTATGATATTCATTTTCTTTTTTGTCTGCTAGATATAATTGTGTGAGATACCTATTTATTATCAAATTTGATATAGGAATATGGTCTTCCTGATTTTCTCTACCACTATGAACAGTAGATAATTCGGAGTTAAAATATTAGGTCTATCAACATGGTTTATTTTCACCTGAGTTTGAGTTCCTAAAGAGTTTATTGTCCGAAAAAGTGATACCAGTTTGACGTAATTTTGATATGCTTTTTCTACAGAATCTACATTTTTAGTTCTTAAATAGAGTCTACTCTATATATAACTTATTCAAAAATTTCTCTAAAATTGATTTTTCATTATTATCAGGCTTAAATCAAAAACCATTATAACTACGTATTGAGACGAGTTAACAAGGAACAAACTAAAATTGTTTTTTGAGTGCCAACGAAAAATATTCCGTAGGCACCCATCTCTCACACATAATATAATGTCTCTCACATAAAATAGAAAATCTCATTCTTTAAATTTGTGTATTTTGTATCGAGGCAAAATGACAATAAAACGAAAAAAAATTATTTTCAAGCAATAGCAAAAATTGGATTTTTCAATTTTTTGAAATTCAAAAAATATATAAATATTTAGGATTTACAATTAAGATATCATTTTTTCTGATTCATATGTAAAATTTTTAACATACATACATAACAATGAAATTTTAGTTAGAGGTATAGGTATAGGAATTAGCAATATAAATTTGGAAATTTTTTATCAACTTCATCTAGCTATTAAATATTTAGCATAAATTCCACAAAAATCATTTTTTTTTTTGATAATTCATTCATGAGCTGTAATAAGAGGTATACTTATTCATTAATAAAATAACTACCTAATTTCAATTTGTTTTGATATATACTTAATTACTTTATTATTAAATATTAAGGCTTTTTTAATAAAAAATTGTAATAAAATAAAAAAAATAGATAAGGTAGGAATAGAGTTATTTATGTAGGATTTATAATTTCAATTATTAAATGCAATTTTAATTTTAAAATTAATTAATTTAATTTTAAAATTAAAAAGGTTTTAACAACTTTTTAACCAAGTCTTGCATATTTCACTATCCTGGAATGGAAATTTTAAAAAAAAATTTAAGCGCGGTTTGGTCTGATTGGTGTTTTAGAATATCTACGATTTCAATTATTTTTTTTACTAGTATCACAAAGATCTAATATTTTTAAATTATAATTTCTTAATACGTCCTCAAGTTTTGCATATGAATCTTTTTTTAATATTATTTCCAAAAAATTTTTTAAGAAAATCACCACATATACTTTTTATTGATGTTTATGAAAAAGCTACGAAAATGAAAGATTTATTAAATTTTAAAGATGAGTTCCATATAATAGATTATTATACCTGTGCAATATATCACTATAAATATTAGAAAAATATTGCTTACATAATACATAATTATATTCCTTCACAACATTTATAAAGCCGGATTTTTTTTTAATATAAATCAGGCATAAGGAACTCAAATGATATTTATATAGAATATTAAAATATTGTTAATTTTCAAATATTTAATGATACTTTAGTGAACATCTACATTTTACACTTTAGAAATGTTTTACATTTTATAAAAAATACGAAATCTAATATTTTTCCACCTATTTATTGTTTTCTTAATAATATTTATTGCATTAAAAAAGCCTCAATATTTTTAAAACAAAGTAATTAAGTATATATCAAAACAAATTAGGTAGTTATTTTATTAATGAATAAGTATACCTCTTATTACAGCTTATGAATGAATTATCACAAAAAAAAAATGCCATTTGTGGAATTTATACTAAATATTTAATATTGCTAATTCCTATACCTATACCTCTACCTAAAATTTCATTGTTATGTATGTATGTTAAAAATTTTACATATGAATCAGAAAAAATTATATCTTAATTGTAAATCCAAAAATTACATATTTTTTTAATTTCAAAAAATATAATAATCCAAAATTAGAAAATATTTACTAAAATATTTCCATATTCAATAATTTGAAATAATTTAAAATATGTATACATATTTTCCTTCTTTCGTTAACCAACGAACGTTACTTCGTTATTGAGAAATAAAAAATAAAAAAAAAAATATCTCTCTTAAAATTCTATGGGGTTCCAATGTTAAAACATTGGAACCCCAGAAAAATGTACATTTTTTTCTTCCTGTTAACTCGTCTCTATACGTAGTTATAATGGTTTTTGCTTAAATTCTATTGGCTTATCATCATCAAGTTCATATTTAAGATTTAACTTATCTATAATCCTACTTAAATTATCATAAATATGACTTACATTATTATACTTTATTTGGTCCGCTTTTTGGTCAGCTGTTTTTTAACGTCGTTCCAATTGCTTGAGTGCAAGCATCGTGCTGATGGCTGCATGGTACCAGGTGTATAAAAGTGGTATCGCAAGCGATCTCCGTAGGGTACCAGGCGACCCCTACGGTAACCAGCCTTACTTCCGCAATGGAGCTCTGCGGTTGCTGATCCTTCTTTCTCGCCATACTCGTGCGTGGGTTCAAAAATGAGCAACAATTTCAAAAATAAAAATAAAAAATCCGTTGAGGAAATTTCCTCACCATGTTTAATGTCGTCCTTCCTGTCCGTACCCTCTACCTCTACCCCATCCAAACTATTATCCGCTGAAGAGAAATATTCATTGTTTTTAAAACCGTCGTCCTTATCTGTAAACCCTACCTTATCCGCAAATCCTTCGTCACCCTCACACTCAGTTGAGACCATAAGCTCTCATCTCAACTGGATATTGACCGGATCAACATTGATTCGGACGATTTTGAGGAGGACGAATTACTAGAAGAAGCTGACGATCTACGGAGGTTTCAGCGATGTCAAAGGCTGTGGAATCTATTTCTACATCCTCTGAGAACATTGTTGCAACCATTCGAAACGAGAATGAAGTTCGCAGTGGTGTGACTGCAAAAATTACTTCGGTAGATAGTGCGTTAGTAAATAATGCACCGTTTAAAGAAGTGGTTAGCAAGCGCACCAAGGCGGAACGAATTCGAAATAATTGAAAGCTGTCTAGAAGAGCAATTAAGTCTTTAGGATCCAAGAATCCGACAGACTTGAAACCTGACGAAAAGAAAAGGCTCGAGTGGGCGAGGACTGTTCTAGCTGAATATCCCCCCGTCGGACAAAGTTCTGCCGAGGTGACTCAGAAAAAGAGAATCCGGTCACTAGACGAAGAGAAAAATGAACCGAAAAGACCACGAAATTTGTCCAGAGCACCAATAGTTGCCCTAGACAAGTTACATGTGGCAGTTAGAGATCTGAGTGTCCCAGATCACAATATCTCGCCAGAACGCTGGTTGTTGGTGGAAGCTGCAATAACTGACCATCTCATTGCAGACCCAACAAGCTTAACGGAAGTAGATTCATTTACTATCCTTGCGAGAGGCTGGTACAAAGGGGTGCGGACCATGGTCTGCAAGAATGAATTTACACTCAAGAGGCTCGAGTGTTATACCTCCCAGATAGGTGAATTGTGGGCAGGAGCTCGGTTTGACGTGGTGCCACGCTCTACGCTTGTCAAACCACAGACATGGGTTTTTATACCGGACCTTATCTACGAGGACCATTTCGGGAGTTCCGATGGCTGGACTTGCTATAGAGAGGAAAGATCTACCGGTAAAAAGAGGTCAACGCTTCCTTTTATCGTGGGACCAAGAGGCGATTCCATCCCTCAAAGAATGAATGTTTAAGCTATTTCTAGGTTGTGGCTTCATCACTGTGAAGATGCCACAAATAGAAATAGTAGAAGATAGTATAGAGAAGAAATGATGAAGGTTATTCAAACTAATCTTCATCATTGCAAGGCTGCATCAGCCAACCTGCTGTGTTTACTGGTGGACAAGCAGATAGATGTAGCCCTGCTACAAGAACCATGGATCAACAACAACAAGATCCAGGGTTAAAAAACATCAGAATACAGGTTGTTTTATTCAGACATAGGTAAGATTAGAACTTGTATTTTAGTAAAAAGAATATTAATAAGTTTCTATTGAGTAATATCAGCAATGGAGACCAGACAACGATAAGATGCGAGGGGACTGACGGTAACAATCTCATCTTCACGTCTGCATACTTCGCATCGGACTCTGATGAACCACCACCTCCAATCGGGTTCATAAACCTGATTAGGATGGCTAAAGATGCTAAACTGGATATAATTGTAGGGTGCGATGCTAATGCTCATCACTCACAATGGGCCAGCACAGATACAAATGCAAGGGGTGAGTCTTTATTTGGATTTCTATGCACTACTAACCTACTAATATGTAACAAAGGTGTCGAACCTACTTTTGTCATTAGAAGTAGGAGAGAAGTCTTAGATATTACTCTAATATCAGACTCGGCCAAATTTAAGGTAGAAAATTGGTTAGTTTCGGATCTAGAATCTTTTTCTGACCATAGAATAATCCTCTTTGATGTAAACTTAAGCTTACATCAAGGAACCCTTTTTAGGAACATTAAAAGAACCAACTGGAATAACTTTGTCAAAATAGTTGGCGATGAAATTAAGACCCCTGTTAGAGGCGTATTAAGTCACGCGTCAGATATTGACGAGGAAGTTGAAGGTTTAACGAAAATATTTACGAAAGCGTACGAATCGTCCTGCCCTGTCTCAAATAAATCCGCGAAGGTTGGACCAAAGTGGTGGTCCAAAGACCTCGAGAATCTGAGAACGAAGGCAAGACGGCTTTTTAAAAAAGCGAAACGAACTAATACAGAAACAGACTGGGACGAATATCGTCTCAGTCAAAAACAATTTAAATCATCGCTTGGCCACGATAAACGAAGCTCATGGAGACGTCTCTGTGAGGATATTAAAAATACGAACGAAGCTTCTATACTGCGGAAAATCTTAGCGAAGGATCCTGAAGTGCCAGGTTATCTTCAAAAAGATGACGGAACTTGGACGGAAAGAAGTCAAGAAAGTCTTGATTTGCTGATAAAGACTCATTTTCCAGGGAGTATCACGCAAACTAGGAACGATAACCCACAAGCGACTACTCTGAACTCGGAAAATGATAGACGGCCTTACACGAGGTAGTTTCCACTGTGGAACAATCTCTCCTACTTAAAGAATACACCTTGGCAGCGTTCCTTGATATTGAGGGTGCCTTCAATAATGTGAGGATGGATGCAATCGAGAACTCTCTTTCAAGAATGGATATTAATCCATTCGTGACAAGATGGATTGCATCAATGCTTCGGTCGAGAACTGTTAATTCGTCCTTGGGAACAGGGAAGATAAAAATAACTACCACCAGAGGCACTCCTCAGGGTGGGGTTTTATCCCCACTTCTTTGGCTTCTGGTGGTTGACGAAATTCTGCAGGCGTTGCCGGGCTTAGGCGTAAAGGTAGTTGCATACGCGGACGATATAGCAATTTTTGTGTATGGAAAATTTCTAGATACCTTAAGCGACGTGACGTACGTGAGGTATGATGTGCTTCGGACGTGACGTATTGTGCGGTTGGATGTCTCTTTCAACACTACCTTTATGGAGAACTATTCTCTTCATAAAGGTAAGAAGAATTTTTGATAGGATTGGTGCTTAGTTTTTGAACCTTGCATAGAGACCACAATGGATCCATCAAGATCTCTCGTGATGCGTGTTGAATTTGTATCTTCACGCACCCTTCTTAACCTAACCTATTATTAATAATTAAATTATTGATACCGATAAAACTTTCTAATAAAAATTAGAAAAGTTTCTAATTTTTTAAAAATGTTCACATTTATTTAGATAGAACTAGTTAATTTATTTGTATAAATTATTAAAAAAATGTTTGTGTCACAGAATCGGTATACTAACGACTGCGCCAATTATGTTTTAGAATATTTATAATAACAAAAAAAAATGTAATTCAAACACAAAAATTCTGTAGTTAAAAAATATAATTTTATTTAAACAATTAATTATTTTTACAGGTTTTACACTTTGACAAGAAACAATTTTATTTGAACAAGAAGAGTTAATTAGGAACTGAACTAATATTATAATTTCTTAGCTTAATATATTTATGAAAATCATCATAAGTCACGTTACGATAAATGTAATCCAATTTATATTTATGTTGTTTTATTAATTTAAAATTGTAATATAATATCCTCGTCCGGCTTAATGCAATTTTTAGGTATGAGAATTATTTCAAGGTAATTTATAATATTGGAGTTTGCATTTTATCTTAATGTGAATTATGAGAAAATATTTAAATTAATTTTCGTGGGAAAGTATTAGAATAAGTTTTATTTAATTATCGAATGTTACTGTGGGATATATGACTCCCCCCTCGTTAAGTTGGAAAATCTCCTGAGTTACCATTACAGTTTCTTTATTATCTTTAGTTTCCAAATCTTTAAAGTTTTCTAATTTATTTTCTGTTATATTTTCAATTTTACTTTCTTTTATGCTTTCAGTTTCACATTTAACATTAAATTTAGATTTATTTAAAGTACTTTTAACAAAAAAAACGTAAGATGAAATAGGCTATTATAGACATTATAATTAAAAATGTATTAGAAAATGTTATAAGTGAGTGATTTTTAACTTTCTTTTTTAAATTTTAAATTTCATCAATATTTTCAATTTGCTTAATGTGAATATCTTCTATATTAGGTGTCATATTTAAATGTTCTATTTCAAAATAATTAAATAGTATTATGTGATTAACAACAATTTTTTCAAAATTTTTAAATACAATATCATCAAAACTTATAGAACAATTATTAACAGTTACAATACTATTATTTGTTAATTTCATTACAACTATTTGTCAAAGTTATATTTTTAGCATTTTTAATTAGAATCATATGAGGTAATATTTCTACAATTTCATATTTTGGATTAGTTCTTTTTGTACAATTCTTAAAAAACTATTGAATATTAAATTTTTTATATTTTTTCTTTTAATTTTTTTATACGACTTTCTTCAGTATTAGCATAAATTTTATTCTGAAACTTTATTATAATAGTAGGCTCAATGTTAATTTCTTCAAAATTGTTACCAGTATTACGTTATAACTGACAGCAAAATCTTTAGACATATTGGGAATAAGGAGGACGAAAGCTATTTTTGTACCTAAGCTAGCGATTAAACTTTTAATTTCTCTATATTTATAGACATCAATTTCGAATTCATCAATTTCTTCGTTAGTTAGAATGGAATGAGTCATAACCCCATGTTTAGCGAATAGAATGTTTTGTTGAATTTTATCTATTTCTGAATTTAAAAGGTTAATATCGGTAAGGATTGAAAAAAGTTGCATTTCTTTAATGCTTTCATGGATAATATTTGTAGAATTTGTAAGGGTGATTTTTATAAGATAATTATTTACATTAATACGTTTTTGTAGAATTTCTAAATTTTGTTGTAGTTGATTATTTATATTAACCTGTTTATTTAAGTTTTTAATTGAGTTTTCATTATTTATATCTATTACTTTTAAATGTTCCTCTATTTCATTTTTGTCGTCATCGTCTAAATTACCAAATAACCATTTTAAGATTTTACCACCAACGTTCATAAGAGCTCGCTCATGTCGATGTGGTAATAACGTTTTTATATTATGACGGGTTTTATTAATTTGGACTTGGAGTTGTTTTATTTTTAAGCTGTCTTTGGGATTTGAAAAGGCAATTCTTATATTATTTTCTATGCTAATTGAAGTTGCTTCTACCTCCTTAATGTTTATTACATGGAAAATTTTAGTATAGTTTTGAATTAATTGAATCTCACTTAGTTTAATAAATTGGAATCCTCCTTGATTTTCTAGTTTTTAGATGTTTATGGTTGCTGATGATAGATGTATTATTGATATGAACAAAAGTATGAAAGTGCGATTGCGCTTTCTTCTGCGTTTTGCTGATGGTTTTCGATACTAGTTTGTGTGTTATTCTTATCTGAAAGGAATTTAAATTGTCTTTTTATTCTATTGGGGGTGTATATTTCGATTTCTATTATCTTTAAATTTATTATTTATTAATCTTGACTTAATTTTTACATATTTTTTTTCTGTGTTTATGTCGAACACCCTCTGGATTTTCTACTAAAACCTCGCTTTTATCTTCATATTTGAAATCTTTTCGATTTTTGTTTAATTTTTCAATTGTTTTTTGTTTTTTTGATT
Source organism: Rhamphomyia laevipes (assembly GCA_963920725.1). NCBI lineage: Eukaryota > Metazoa > Arthropoda > Insecta > Diptera > Empididae > Rhamphomyia > Rhamphomyia laevipes. The sequence goes on along the minus strand of OY987255.1, from coordinate 75,842,377 downwards.
CTAGTCTCAATCTGATTTCATCAATGGACTTTATTTTATTATAAACAAAACCAATTCGTTTAACTTCCGTTACAGAGTGAATTGTGTTATTATATTTTTCAGCGGCGAATAGGACTCTTTCGTTCGGAGATAATGTGGATTTTTGAGCATCTAAAATTCGCAAATGTTCGCTTATTGTACCATGAACTCGCTCGATGGTTTGACTACGAGGTGAAGTAAAATGGACCTCGACATTTTCTTGCCGGCAAAAATCTTTGATCGTAATGTTATTAAATTCATTATCAAAAACAATTTTTATTGGTTTACCGAAAATAGAAAATCTATTTTGAATTAATTGAATTATTGTTATTGCGTTCCGATCATTTAATCTTTGAATCATTAAATGTTTACGAAACATGTCCACTAGCATAAGGAAAATCTCTTTATAACAGTAAAAAACATCGCCATAAATTATTTCGTTAACATTTTTGGGGGTTTCAGTTATTTCCTATTTATATTTATTAGGATTGCGATCATACTTTGCTAGATTGCAAGTATCGCAATTAATTATATACACGTGTAAAAGTTCTTTCAATTTTGGGAAAAAAAATGTATCTTTAACTTCAGAGTAATTTTTTAAAATACCTCTGTGATTAGTTTCACTATGAATTTTCTCTATCAATTCGAAAGCTTTTTCTTCATTTGCAATATTTTGTGCCTTTTTTAACATTTTACGAATCTTATTTGATTATTATTTGAAAAAAGTTCGATTATTTTTTTTTGTAAAATGTTACATTATTGGTCATTGAGTTCAGAGTAAATCCCAATAGTTCCCTTTTTTATGAATTGTCGCAAAATGTCGTTTAAATAGTGATCATTTTGTAGATCGGTTTCAGATATGAAAATTTGTCTAAATTTTCCATATACTGTATGATATTCATTTTTTTTTTGTCTGCTAGATATAATTGTGTGAGATATCTATTTATAATCAAATTTGATATAGGAATAGGTCTTCCTGATTTTCTCTACCACTATGAACAGTAGCTAATTCAGAGTTATCGTAGTTTAAAATATTAGGTCTATCAACATGGTTTATTTTCGCCTGAGTTTCAGTTCCTAAAGAGTTTATTGTCCGAAAAAGTGATACCAGTTTGACGTAATTCTTGATATGATTTTTCTACAGAATCTACATTTTTAGTTCTTAAATACATTGAGTCTACTCTATATATAACTTATTCAAAAATTTCTCTAAAATTGATTTTTCATTATTATCAGGCTTAAATTCTATTGGCTTATCATCATCAAGTTCATATTTAAGATTTAACTTATCTAAAATCCTACTTAAATTATCATAAATATGACTTACATTATTAGACTTTATTTGGTCCGCTTATTTGGTCAGCTGTTTTTTAACGTCGTTCCAATTGCTTGATTGCACCCTTCAAATTGCATTAGCAGCTTGTCCCTGGATTTTCGATAACAATATTCGGTAGAGATAACCTTTACCAGCTTCATCGCTTACCAAGGAAACTATTGTTTCGACTTCGGTAATAAACGATTTAAAACTATAAGCATCAGTACCAGTAAATATTGGCACTGAACGAGCTTCAGAAATTATATCTTTAAACGTTACATTTGTTAAAGCCATATTAAAGTTTTCTTGCACTTCGGATAATTCTTGTAAATATTTTTTATCAGTCATAAAAGTGTATTATTTTTGTTTTATCACTTTATTTATATAGTTTGTTATTATTAATAATTAAATTATTGATACCGATAAAACTTTTTAATAAAAGTTTCCGCAACACTAATTTTTTAAAAATGTTCACATTTATTTAGATAGAACTAGTTAATTTATTTGTATAAATTATTAAAAAAATGTTTGTGTTACAGAATCGGTATCCTACCGACTGCGCCAATTATGTTTTAGAATATTTATAATAACAAAAAAAAATGTAATTCAAACACAAAAATTCTGTAGTTAAAAAATATAATTTTATTTAAACAATTAATTATTTTTACAGGTTTTACACTTTGACAAGAAACAATTTTATTTGAACAAGAACCGAAAGCTTTTAGAGTTAATTAGGAACTGAACTAATATTATAATTTCTTAGCTTAATATATTTATGAAAATCATCATAATAGCATATTCACACTTACATTCTATACCCTGGTTATGGGCGTCTATACCCCTGGTATAAAAAATGGTGTTCACACTAAAAATACTTAATATATTTTGACATTAAGTTTGAAAATCAGCTGGTATTGAAAATAAAATAATTGCAAAAAAAAAAAATTCTAATTAAAATTAATGATTCTAATAATACTTTGCCAAAATTGAAAATAAAACAACAATATCATAGGTGCTTTGATTGACAAGATTGACAATTGTTGTGTAGGGGTGTTAAAATTCATTGAAATATGATCAATAATATCGAAATATTGCAAATGAATCGATATTTTCTTATACCTTGTTCAGTTAATCCCTCATTTCGAAGTGGGTATACGGATATTACAATATAGAATGACACATTTTTTGTATGAAAAAATAAATCAATATCATGTTTATATTATGATATAGCTCTATAACCAGGGTATAGATTCAAGTGTGAACATGCTATAAGTCACGTTACGATAAATGTAATCCAATTTATATTTATGTTGTTTTATTAATTTAAAATTGTAATATAATATCCTCGTCCGGCTTAATGCAATTTTTAGGTATGAGAATTATTTCAAGGTAATTTATAATATTGGAGTTTGCATTTTATCTTAATGTCAATTATGAGAAAATATTTAAATTAATTTTCGTGGGAAAGTATTAGAATAAGTTTTATTTAATTATCGAATGTTACTGTGGGATATATGACTACCCCCTCGTGAAGTTGGAAAATCTCCTGAGTTACCATTACAGTTTCTTTATTATCTTTAGTTTCCAAATCTTTAAAGTTTTCTAATTTATTTTCTGTTATATATTCAATTTTACTTTCTTTTATGCTTTCAGTTTCACATTTAACATTAAATTTAGATTTATTTAAAGTATTTTTAACAAAAAAACGTAAGATGAAATAGGCTATTATAGACATTATAATTAAAAATGCAGTAGAAAATGTTATAAGTGAGTGATTTTTAACTTTGTTTTTTAAATTTTAAATTTCATCGATATTTTCAATTTGCTTAATGTGAATATCTTCTATATTAGGTGTCATATTTAAATGTTCTATTTCAAAATAATTAAATAGTATTATGTGATTAACAACAATTCTTTCAAAATTTTTAAATACAATATCATCAAAACTTATAGAACAATTATTAACAGTTACAATACTATTATTTGTTAATTTATATATAATATCATTACAACTATTTGTCAAAGTTATATTTTTAGCTTTTTTATTTAGAATCATAGTTCTTTTTGTACAATTCTTAAAAAACTATTGAATATTAAATTTTTTATATTTTCTTCTTTTAATTTTTTTATAAGACTTTCTTCAGTATTAGCATAAATTTTATTCTGAAACTTTATTATAGTAGTAGGCTCAATGTTAATTTCTTCAAAATTGTTACCAGTATTACGTTATAACTGACAGCAAAATCTTTAGACATATTGGGAATAAGGAGGACGAAAACTATTTTTGTACCTAAGCTAGCGATTGCACTTTTAAATTCTCTATATTTATAGACATCAATTTCGAATTCATCAATTTCTTCGTTAGTTAGAATGGAATGAGTCATAACCCTATTTAGCGAATAGAATGTTTTGTTGAATTTTATCTATTTCTGAATTTAAAAGGTTAATATCGGTAAGGATTGAAAAAAGTTGCATTTCTTTAATGCTTTCATGGATAATATTTGTAGAATTTGTAAGGGTGATTTTTATAAGATAATTATTTACATTAATACGTTTTTGTAGAATTTCTAAATTTTGTTGTAGTTGATTATTTATATTAACCTGTTTATTTAAGTTTTTAATTGAGTTTTCATTATTTATATCTATTACTTTTAAATGTTCCTCTATTTCATTTTTGTCGTCATTGTCTAAATTACCAAATAACCATTTTAAGATTTTACCACCAACGTTCATAAGTTCTCGCTCATGTCGATGTGGTAATAACGTTTTTATATTATGACGGGTTTTATTAATTTGGACTTGGAGTTGTTTTATTTTTAAGCTGTTTTTGGGATTTGGAAAGGCAATTCTTATATTATTTTCTATGCTAATTGAAGTTGCTTCTACCTCCTTAATGTTTATTACATGGAAAATTTTAGTATAGTTTTGAATTAATTGAATCTCACTTAGTTTAATAATTTGGAATCCTCCTTGATTTTCTAGTTTTTAGATGTTTATGGTTGCTGATGATAGATGTATTATTGATATGAACAAAAGTAAGAAAGTGCGATTGCGCTTTCTTCTGCGTTTTGCTGATGGTTTTCGATACTAGTTTGTGTGTTATTCTTATCTGAAAGGAATTTATATTGTCTTTTTATTCTATTGGGGGTGTATATTTCGATTTCTATTATCTTTAAATTTATTATTTATTAATCTTGACTTATTTTTTACATATTTTTTTTCTGTGTTTATGTCGAACACCTTCTGGATTTTCTACTAAAACCTCGCTTTTATCTTCGTATTTGAAATCTTTTCGATTTTTGTTTAATTTTTCAATTGTTTTTTGTTTTTCTGATTCTAGTCTCAATCTGATTTCATCAATGGACTTTATTTTATTATGAACAAAACCAATTCGTTTAACTTCCGTTACAGAATGAATTGTGTTATTATATTTTTCAGCGTCGAATAGGACTCTTTCGTTCGGAGATAATGTGGATTTTTGAGCATCTGAAATTCGCAAATGTTCGCTTATTGTACCATGAACTCGCTCGATGGTTTGACTACGAGGTGAAGTAAAATGGACCTCGACATTTTCTTGCCGGCAATGTTATTAAATTCATTATCAAAAACAATTTTTATTGGTTTACCGAAAATAGAAAATCTATTTTGAATTAATTGAATTATTGTTATTGCGTTCCGATCATTTAATCTTTGAATCATTAAATGTTTACGAAACATGTCCACTAGCATAAGGAAAATTTCTTTATAACAGTAAAAAACATCGCCATAAATTATTTCGTTAACATTGTTGGGGGTTTCAGTTATTTCCTATTTATATTTATTAGGATTGCGATCATACTTTGCTAGATTGCAAGTATCGCAATTAATTATATACACGTGTAAAAGTTCTTTCAATTTTGGGAAAAAAAATGTATCTTTAACTTCAGAGTAATTTTTTAAAATACCTCTGTGATTAGTTTCACTATGAATTTTCTCTATCAATTCGAAAGCTTTTTCTTCATTTGCAATATTTTGTGCCTTTTTTAACATTTTACGAATCTTATTTGATTATTATTTGAAAAAAGTTCGATTATTTTTTTTTGTAAAATGTTACATTATTGGTCATTGAGTTCAGAGTAAATCCCAATAGTTCCCTTTTTTATGAATTGTCGCAAAATGTCGTTTAAATAGTGATCATTTTGTAGATCGGTTTCAGATATGAAAATTTGTCTAAATTTTCCATATACTGTATGATATTCATTTTTTTTTTGTCTGCTAGATATAATTGTGTGAGATATCTATTTATTATCAAATTTGATATAGGAATAGGTCTTCCTGATTTTCTCTACCACTATGAACAGTAGCTAATTCAGAGTTATCGTAGTTTAAAATATTAGGTCTATCAACATGGTTTATTTTCACCTGAGTTTGAGTTCCTAAAGAGTTTATTGTCCGAAAAAGTGATACCAGTTTGACGTAATTCTTGATATGCTTTTTCTACAGAATCTACATTTTTAGTTCTTAAATACATTGAGTCTACTCTATATATAACTTATTCAAAAATTTCTCTAAAATTGATTTTTCATTATTATCAGGCTTAAATTCTATTGGCTTATCATCATCAAGTTCATATTTAAGATTTAACTTATCTAAAATCCTACTTAAATTATCATAAATATGACTTACATTATTAGACTTTATTTGGTCCGCTTATTTGGTCAGCTGTTTTTTAACGTCGTTCCAATTGCTTGATTGCACCCTTCAAATTGCATTAGCAGCTTGTCCCTGGATTTTCGATAACAATATTCGGTAGAGATAACCTTTACCAGCTTCATCGCTTACCAAGGAAACTATTGTTTCGACTTCGGTAATAAACGATTTAAAACTATAAGCATCAGTACCAGTAAATATTGGCACTGAACGAGCTTCAGAAATTATATCTTTAAACGTTACATTTGTTAAAGCCATATTAAAGTTTTCTTGCACTTCGGATAATTCTTGTAAATATTTTTTATCAGTCATAAAAGTGTATTATTTTTGTTTTATCACTTTATTTATATAGTTTGTTATTATTAATAATTAAATTATTGATACCGATAAAAGTTTTTAATAAAAGTTTCCGCAACACTAATTTTTTAAAAATGTGCACATTTATTTAGATAGAACTAGTTAATTTATTTGTATAAATTATTAAAAAAATGTTTGTGTCACAGAATCGGTATCCTACCGACTGCGCCAATTATGTTTTAGAATATTTATAATAACAAAAAAAAATGCAATTCAAACACAAAAATTCTGTAGTTAAAAAATATAATTTTATTTAAACAATTAATTATTTTTACAGGTTTAACACTTTGACAAGAAACAATTTTATTTGAACAAGAACCGAAAGCTTTTAGAGTTAATTAGGAACTGAACTAATATTATAATTTCTTAGCTTAATATATTTATGAAAATCATCATAAGTCACGGTACGATAAATGTAATCCAATTTATATATTTTTAGCATTTTTATATATTTTTAGCCAATTTATATATTTTTAGCATTTTTAATTAGAATCATATGATTTACCGAAAATAGAAAATCTATTTTGAATTAATTGAATTATTGTTATTGCGTTCCGATCATCTAATCTTTGAATCATTAAATGTTTACGAAACATGTCCACTAGCATAAGGAAAATCTCTTTATAACAGTGAAAAACATCGCCATAAATTATTTCGTTAACATTTTTGGGGGTTTCAGTTATTTCCTATTTATATTTATTAGGATTGCGATCATACTTTGCTAGATTGCAAGTATCGCAATTAATTATATACACGTGTAAAAGTTCTTTCAATTTTGGGGGAAAAAATGTATCTTTAACTTCAGAGTAATTTTTTAAAATACCTCTGTGATTAGTTTCACTATGAATTTTCTCTATCAATTCGAAAGATTTTTCTTCATTTGCAATATTTTGTGCCTTTTTTATACATTTTACGAATCTTATTTGATTATTATTTGAAAAAAGTTCGATTATTTTTTTTTGTAAAATGTTACATTATTGGTCATTGAGTTCAGAGTAAATCCCAATAGTTCCCTTTTTTATGAATTGTCGCAAAATGTCGTTTAAATAGTGATCATTTTGTTGATCGGTTTCAGATATGAAAATTTGTCTAAATTTTCCATATACTGTATGATATTCATTTTCTTTTTTGTCTGCTAGATATAATTGTGTGAGATATCTATTTATTATCAAATTTGATATAGGAATAGGTCTTCCTGATTTTCTCTACCACTATGAACAGTAGCTAATTCGGAGTTATCGTAGTTTAAAATATTAGGTCTATCAACATGGTTTATTTTTACCTGAGTTTGAGTTCCTAAAGAGTTTATTGTCCGAAAAAGTGATACCAGTTTGACGTAATTCTTGATATGCTTTTTCTACAGAATCTACATTTTTAGTTCTTAAAGACATTGAGTCTACTTTATATATAACTTATTCAAAAATTTCTCTAAAATTGATTTTTCATTACTATCAGGCTTAAATTCTATTGGCTTATCATCATCAAGTTCATATTTAAGATTTAACTTATCTAAAATCCTACTTAAATTATCATAAATATGACTTACATTATTAGACTTTATTTGGTCCGCTTATTTGGTCAGCTGTTTTTTAACGTCGTTCCAATTGCTTGATTGCACCCTTCAAATTGCATTAGCAGCTTGTCCCTGGATTTTCGATAACAATATTCGGTAGAGATAACCTTTACCAGCTTCATCGCTTACCAAGGAAACTATTGTTTCGACTTCGGTAATAAACGATTTAAAACTATAAGCATCAGTACCAATAAATATTGGCACTGAACGAGCTTCAGAAATTATATCTTTAAACGTTACATTTGTTAAAGCCATATTAAAGTTTTCTTGCACTTCGGATAATTCTTGTAAATATTTTTTATCAGTCATAAAAGTGTATTATTTTTGTTTTATCACTTTATTTATATAGTTTGTTATTATTAATAATTAAATTATTGATACCGATAAAACTTTTTAATAAAAGTTTCCGCAACAGTAATTTTTTAAAAATGTTCACATTTATTTAGATAGAACTAGTTAATTTATTTGTATAAATTATTAAAAAAATGTTTGTGTCACAGAATCGGTATCCTACCGACTGCGCCAATTATGTTTTAGAATATTTATAATAACAAAAAAAAATGTAATTCAAACACAAAAATTCTGTAGTTAAAAAATATAATTTTATTTAAACAATTAATTATTTTTACAGGTTTAACACTTTGACAAGAAACAATTTTATTTGAACAAGAACCGAAAGCTTTTAGAGTTAATTAGGAACTGAACTAATATTATAATTTCTTAGCTTAATATATTTATGAAAATCATCATAAGTCACGTTACGATAAATGTAATCCAATTTATATTTATGTTGTTTTATTAATTTAAAATTGTAATATAATATCCTGTATCCTCGTCCGGCTTAATGCAATTTTTAGGTATGAGAATTATTTCAAGGTAATTTATAATATTGGAGTTTGCATTTTATCTTAATGTCAATTATGAGAAAATATTTAAATTAATTTTCGTGGGAAAGTATTAGAATAAGTTTTATTTAATTATCAAATGTTACTGTGGGATATATGACTCCCCCCTCGTTAAGTTGGAAAATCTCCTGAGTTACCATTACAGTTTCGTTATTATCTTTAGTTTCCAATTTAAAGTTTTCTAATTTATTTTCTGTTATATTTTCAATTTTACTTTCTTTTATGCTTTTAGTTTCACATTAACATTAAATTTATTTAAAGTATTTTTAACAAAAAAACGTAAGATGAAATAGGCTATTATAGACATTATAATTAAAAATGTAGTAGAAAATGTTATAAGTGAATGATTTTTAACTTTGTTTTTTAAATTTTAAATTTCATCAATATTTTCAATTTGCTTAATGTGAATATCTTCTATATTAGGTGTCATATTTAAATGTTCTATTTCAAAATAATTAAATAGTATTATGTGATTAACAACAATTCTTTCAAATTTTTTAAATACAATATCATCAAAACTTATAGAACAATTATTAACAGTTACAATACTATTATTTGTTAATTTATATATAATATCATTACAACTATTTATCAAAGTTATATTTTTAGCATTTTTAATTAGAATCATATGATTTACCGAAAATAGAAAATCTATTTTGTATTAATTGAATTATTGTTATTGCGTTCCGATCATTTAATCTTTGAATCATTAAATGTTTACGAATCATGTCCACTAGCATAAGGAATATCTCTTTATAACAGTAAAAAACATCGCCATAAATTATTTCGTTAACATTTTTGGGGGTTTCAGTTATTTCCTATTTATATTTATTAGGATTGCGATCATACTTTGCTAGATTGCAAGTATCGCAATTAATTATATACATGTGTAAAAGTTCTTTCAATTTTGGGAAAAAAAATGTATCTTTTACTTCAGAGTAATTTTTTAAAATACCTCTGTGATTAGTTTCACTATGAATTTTCTCTATCAATTCGAAAGATTTTTCTTCATTTGCAATATTTTGTGCCTTTTTTATACATTTTACGAATCTTATTTGATTATTATTTGAAAAAAGTTCGATTATTTTTTTTTGTAAAATGTTACATTATTGGTCATTGAGTTCAGAGTAAATCCCAATAGTTCCCTTTTTTATGAATCGTCGCAAAATGTCGTTTAAATAGTGATCATTTTGTAGATCGGTTTCAGATATGAAAATTTGTCTAAATTTTCCATATACTGTATGATATTCATTTTCTTTTTTGTCTGCTAGATATAATTGTGTGAGATATCTATTTATTATCAAATTTGATATAGGAATAGGTCTTCCTGATTTTCTCTACCACTATGAACAGTAGCTAATTCGGAGTTATCGTAGTTTAAAATATTAGGTCTATCAACATGGTTTATTTTCACCTGAGTTTGAGTTCCTAAAGAGTTTATTGTCCGAAAAAGTGATACCAGTTTGACATAATTCTTGATATGCTTTTTCTACAGAATCTACATTTTTAGTTCTTAAATACATTGAGTCTACTCTATATATAACTTATTTAAAAATTTCTCTAAAATTGATTTTTCATTACTATCAGGCTTAAATTCTATTGGCTTATCATCATCAAGTTCATATTTAAGATTTAACTTATCTAAAATCCTACTTAAATTATCATAAATATGACTTACATTATTAGACTTTATTTGGTCAGCTGTTTTTTAACGTCGTTCCAATTGCTTGATTGCACCCTTCAAATTGCATTAGCAGCTTGTCCCTGGATTTTCGATAACAATATTCGGTAGAGATAACCTTTACCAGCTTCATCGCTTACCAAGGAAACTATTGTTTCGACTTCGGTAATAAACGATTTAAAACTATAAGCATCAGTACCAATAAATATTGGCACTGAACGAGCTTCAGAAATTATATCTTTAAACGTTACATTTGTTAAAGCCATATTAAAGTTTTCTTGCACTTCGGATAATTCTTGTAAATATTTTTTATCAGTCATAAAAGTGTATTATTTTTGTTTTATCACTTTATTTATATAGTTTGTTATTATTAATAATTAAATTATTGATACCGATAAAACTTTTTAATAAAAGTTTCCGCAACACTAATTTTTTAAAAATGTTCACATTTATTTAGATAGAACTAGTTAATTTATTTGTATAAATTATTAAAAAAATGTTTGTGTCACAGAATCGGTATCCTACCGACTGCGCCAATTATGTTTTAGAATATTTATAATAACAAAAAAAAATAATTCAAACACAAAAATTCTGTAGTTAAAAAATATAATTTTATTTAAACAATTAATTATTTTTACAGGTTTTACACTTTGACTAGAAACAATTTTATTTGAACAAGAACCGAAAGCTTTTAGAGTTAATTAGGAACTATACTAGTATTATAATTTCTTAGCTTAATATATTTATGAAAATCATCATAAGTCACGTTACGATAAATGTAATCCAATTTATATTTATGTTGTTTTATTAATTTAAAATTGTAATATAATATCCTGTATCCTCGTCCGGCTTAATGCAATTTTTAGGTATGAGAATTATTTCAAGGTAATTTATAATATTGGAGTTTGCATTTTATCATAATGTGAATTATGAGAAAATATTTAAATTAATTTTCGTGGGAAAGTATTAGAATAAGTTTTATTTAATTATCGAATGTTACTGTGGGATATATGACTCGCGTGGTAAAAATCAGAACTGGAGCATAGAGCTACCATTAGTCCTTTTTGGTGTTCGCGCCGCGGTAAAAGAGGACATCCAATGCTCTCCAACCGAACTCGTGTACGGACAGACTTTAAAGTTACCGGTTACGAAAAAATTTTATCGTGCTTATTAAGAAAAATCCATTTTATCCATTTCTTTTTATCAGTATTAAAAGTTCTGAGTTTTTTTAGGTTTGTTAATATATGTATGGTTGTTGTTGTAAAGAATTTTTGTTGTGGTTTTGAAATTTTTAGATTTTTGTTTTATTATGAATTTTTTCACGTGGGCTTAGTAATAGATAATATAAATTTTTATATATAGTAGGGTATTCTAAGCGGCCATTATTTTAGAGTTTGTGACGTGGAGATTCCAATAAATTTTAGATATCATGGTCATTTTTACAAATTATATTTTATGTTTTGTTATATGAGTTTAGCGTAAAACAAAGTGAAGTGGCTATGGCTGAATTAAGTAAACGTTTTTTATAGATTTAAAAGTTAATTTAGGTGGCTAACTTGCGATTCTGACCATCCATAAGCCACTTTTTACAATACTCATTGAAAAAATATATAAAAAGTTTTCTTAAGAATCTCTCTCAGTTAGTTATACAATTAGGAGGTATCGGTTGGTTAGGTAATTTACCATTATGGTTTGGTGGGAAGACCTCAAAACAATTACCGAGTTTGATCTTAGTGTAAATCATCATCACTATATTTTAAAAACATTTTATCCATGAAATTAATAATTGTTACAAACTTTTTAAATGAATATAAAGAATTAATTATTGATGAACATATAAACCAGTTCGAAAAATATCGAAAGGCCTTATTAAAATTAGTAAATGAAGAAGTTTTCAATACATGGTTACCACTTTGAAAACTGCATATGGTCTTCCGATAGTGCAACAGCGGGAGCAGTTACATGTTTTTGTAGTTTCGTTTTTATTGAGGATGTGGTGCTAAATAAAAAACAACAATGGTTGACTATAATTGGATAAAAGATTTTTTAGAAAAATAAAGTGATGTTTTATTGAGTGAACATAATGAATTCATAATTTATTTCTCTCTAAAAGATTTTCAAATTCTACAATACTATATGAGGAAATAAAATGTGAATGTAGTATACATACATGTACATGTGTAGTTGAATATATAAGAAAAAATAATATTATAAAATTAATGAATTATTATAAATATCAAACAAATTTAATATAAATGAACAGTAAATAATTAATAATAAATTCCTTATTAATCTTAAATAAATAATTGATCTTTATTCTCTTCTCATTGGGTTGAGATTCACAGGGTAGGCATTAGATTATTTTTATTCTAATATATGGTTGGTTTTTATTATTTGTTATAATTTAATTTTATTTTATTATAATTTATGATTTAAACCATTATTATTTAATATAATTTATAATTTGATGTTGCAACTGTTGAAGTTCTTGATCAAGTTCTTGCTCTAACTCCTCGCGGTGGCCCCTGGAACTGTATCTGTATTAAACATGGATTAAAAGAGCAAGCGCGAAGCCATGCTAAGGGTGTTACTCGTACCGTGCCTAGAGCTGCGTGGCTGAGGGTGAGCTCAGTCGATAACGGTGTATTCCGGATACCAGGCGACCTCCGGTAGTATCCAGCCTTACCATGGTAACGGATCTCTGCCATGGTGGACCTTCTTTTGTCGCGATACTCGTGGGAACAACTATGAACAAAAAAACAACAGCAACAACAACAACGACAACCCAAGCATTGTACCCGGACTCTCTCAAAACAACATCAGTAGATGCAACAACAAGTGGATGCACATCATCAGCACCACAACCAAGCGGTAGTGCACTAGAACATCAGTACCTTTCTGACTTAGATGCGAGTGAGATCCACACGGATGACGAGAACGAACTTTTAGATGAAATGGCGGAGGCCATAGGAGAGTTGATAGTGAGACAAAGAAACTATGTGGGTCGGTCAGAAAAGGATCCACAGAATAGTTGCAAGTGGACGCACCCGCAAGGAGCCACTTGCAATTGTCAATAAGCAGTGGAAGCAAGATGCCAAGAGAAGTGATTTGAAGAGGAACACTTCTGGGAATAAGGGTAGAAGTAGGCTGTTACTAGGCGATCCGTCGCCAGCAATGAAGCCACTGAAAAGGAACAGGTCGGATGGCAGCACGCCACCGGCCTTTTCAGCTAAAAGAAGCTGCTTGAAATATAGCGAAATGGTCGCAAGTTTCAACGCAGGTATAGTACCTAGATGCTATCCAGATAGCACTATGTCAGACGAAGAGGCGAAACTAGTCCAATTTTCGGTCTTGGACGCCATTGAACGGGTATCAATAGGAAAAGAGGTGAAATTCATGGGATCCTCAAGAAAACCTGGAAGAGTAGCTATTACGTGCGCAGACGAGGTCAGCCGTGACTGGCTAAAAGAAACTTTAAGAGATCTAAAGCCGTATAAGGGCGCAGACCTACGTTTGGTGGAAGGCAAAGATCTCCCCAAACAAGCCGTCTGCACTGGTTTCTTCCCAGATGACCAACAGCTTCATGAAGATAATATTCTGCGAAGGCTCATGAAGCAGAACAACAGTCTGCAGACCCAGAACTGGAAGGTCCTAAAAAAGACAGTTGCGAAGAATGGCCAGCATCTGGTCATATCCATTGACGACGTCTCGGCCAGGGCCCTTTAAGACATGGACTGCTGACCCTGGTTCAATTTTGATAGGATTCAGCTTAGGCTGAAAATGAAGAAAGGTGAACCAGAGATGGTGGGACTAATCGATAAGCCGACAGTCAAACCAGAAGAACAGGTCCAAGCAGTTGGTAAGACGACGCCAGAACCTGTAGCAACAACGAGCAAAGAAGTGGAGCCGATGGTAGTAGATGAGCCGATAAAGCCACGTCCGTCCACTTCAAAAGCTACTGAGACTCGGGTAGTCGATAAGACGGCATCTGAACCTCAGACACTAAGGGATGTTGTGAAAAAGGCATCGGAGGCGGCATCCAGTAAAAGACTACCAGATAGTCGCACTTTCAGACCCCACACCAAAGGCGGCGAGAAAGATGTTAGAGGTAGTAGTAGTACTAGGAGGAGGTCTCGATCAAGAGACAGATCCCCTAGTAGAGGCTGGCGTCGAGTTGAGCACAGGAGAAGAGACGACAGACACTCAGCGAAAGAGAGGAGGAGGGATTAGGAAAGGCATCCCCCTCGTAGAAGAAATTCAAACTAATACATATAATAAGTTTTCAATTTGATTATCATTGCATTTAAATAACCACATTTTTATTTCACGTAAAAACTTTGATAAATCACGAATTTGTCTGATTACATCTGGTAATATATTAAATAATTTCGGTGCAGTAATAATATAAAATTTTGCAAAATGTGTTGTGCTAAACCTCGGAATAATTGCCAAATTTCTACCATAAATTCGAAGGTTATAGTTAGGCAAATTTCTATTTTGGTAATACCCACCACGAATGAAAAAGTTTTTAAGATTTTGTAGTAGTATAAATGTCTAGTTGGAAGTATTTTTAATCTATTAAACAGTTCGAAGCTATTATATCGACGATTTTTATTGCAAATTATTCTAATAACATGCTTCAGCGCAATTAGAAGTGGTTGAATTTTATTTAAATAAGCACCACCCCAACAAGTTATGCCATATTGCAATTTGGATTGAAATAAACTGTCATAGATCATAATCATAACTTTTTTAGAACAATATTTACGCAAATGTTAAAAATTTCTAATTGTCGCTAAAAAATATTTCTTTAAATTTGCAGTGTGATCATACCAATTTAGATTATTATCGATCGTAATCCCTAATAATTTGAACGAATCAACTATTTCAATAAGAAAAGAATTAGTTGTGCAATCAATATTTTTATAAAATGAGGGATCATTAGATGTGTGTTGGCTACATATATTCTCTTACAACTAGAAGAATGAAAAATGAAATTATAATCAATTATATGTTTCCCTGAAAAATTGAAAAACATTAATTTAGTTTTGCTGCTTAAAATCAATTTATGTCTTTCAAACCACTTTCTAAGCAAATCTAAATCAAAATTTATGTCAGCAATAACATTTAATTTTTAATGGACTTACATTAGCATAGGCACAAGCTAGATCATCTGCAAAGGCAGATTTGAATTCTTGATTTAATATGGAAATAATAAATATTAAAAACAGAATTGGGCCCAATACTGACCCTTGTGGTACACCAATATTAATATTTTTAATTCCGGAATATTTATTTGAGATTTTTACTGTTTGGGTTTTAGATTTTAAGTATGAACGAAACCAATCGTGAATAAACCCTCTAAATCCAATATTAAACATTTTATCAAGCAATAAATCATGATTTACCATTATTGATTTCATCATAAATATTTTTGCAAAAATTTAAGAGTGCATCTCCTAAAACCCAAATTGTTTATTACTAAAATAATTGCTTTTACACAAGAATTTAAACATACATGTTTTTACAGCTTTTTCAAAAAAATTTGAGAAAGACGGTAAAATATAAATTGGTCTGTAATTATTAATATTTTTTCGATCACCTTTTTTAAACAGAGGTAGAACTTCAGCTGATTTTAGCGCTGAAGGAAAAATACCAGCATTAATACTTTTGTTAAAAATGAAGGATAGAACATCTACAATATTAAGAGAAATATTTTTAAGGATTGGAACTGAGATCTCATCTTCTGTACAAGAATTTGAATTTTTCAGTGACATAATTATTTTATAGAATTCTGAAGGACAAATTGGATCAAAATAGAAACTATGACAATGAAAAACATCTTCGACTAACCCGAAATTACATGAATTACAATTACCGTAAAATGGGGTTACATCAGCCCAAAAAAAATATCTATAATATTTTGGAAGTATTTGCTTGGTTTATCAATATTAGTTAAATGTGATATTTTAATATCATTTTTTAGAACTTTCTGAACACGATACACTAAACATTATTATAGGGATATATAATTTGATATAGGGATGCATACAAAACGTTTCTTAATCTTGGGCCTAAGTCCCCCCGGGGGATTATATTTACTGAAAAATTTCTATTGGACAAAGTCGCCTTTTGGTAAGGTGAATAGTATAGTAAATAAGCTGATTTGCTGATATTTTACTAACCATAAATTTTTCAAAAAGACATACAAAAATACACAACTTTATAGTTATAATTTTAAACAATATGCAAAACCTCAGTGTTTTACCGCATACAAGTCCGAACATGTTCGTTAGTTGGAAATAGTTCAAAGAAGAGAAGTGCAAAAGTAGGAAGGGATATTTTGAAATAGAATTGTGTAAATTGAACTGACAAACTTTTTAATGTGTTCGGTCAATGTAACCCTGCAACTCACCCCGTATTATACCATGTTCACACTTAGATTCTATACCCTGGTTATGGGCTTCTATACCCCTGGTATAAAAAATGGTGTTCACACTGAAAATACTTAATATATTTTGACATTAAGTTGGAAAATCAGCTGGTATTGAACATAAAATAATTGCAAAAAAAAAAATTAAAATTAAAATTAATGATTCTAATAATACTTTGCCAAAATTGAAAATAAAACAATAATATCATAGCTGCTTTGATTGACAAGATTGACAATTATTGTGTAGGGGTGTTAAAATTCATTAAAATATGATCAATAATATCGAAATATTACAAAAGAATCGATATTTTCTTATACCTTGTTCAGTCAATCCCTCATTTCGAAGTGGGTATACGGATATT
Organism: Rhamphomyia laevipes; assembly: GCA_963920725.1. NCBI lineage: Eukaryota > Metazoa > Arthropoda > Insecta > Diptera > Empididae > Rhamphomyia > Rhamphomyia laevipes. Next base: position 75,825,044 of record OY987255.1, on the reverse strand, counting down.
ACAATATAGAATGACAAATTTTTTGTATGGAAAAATAAATCAATATCATTTTTATATTATGATATAGCTCTATAACCAGGTTATAGGCTCAAGTGTGAACATGGTATTACGGTACTATTGGAATTACTTGGGATCAAATTTTCGGAAACAGAACACAATAATCATTAAATAAATTGGCAAGTTCTTCTGTGTCATTAGTTATGATATTTTCAAATTCCAATTCATACATAATATTTTTATCCTGTGCCCTGTTTAATATATTGTTGGCAACTTTCCATTCTCCCCTAACATTTCCCTTATTTTTATTAATCTCATTCGAATAGTAACTGTGACGACAAACTGGAATTTCAATTTTCAATTCATTACATACTTTTAGATAGCTAATAGTTTTTTAATCTAATGTTATCGGGATGTTTAATCAATTTTTGCCTTAACTTATTTTTTTTCGAAACTTTAGCTATGAAATTTTTCGTCATCCATGGTTTTAGCCTTTTCAGTTAATTGTGACTGACGGGTTGATAACTACATTTATTTATTTTATTTTTTAAGATAGTAACAAATTTATCATAAGCTACTGAAGGATTATCTTCACAATATACACTTTCCCAAAATTTATTTAAAAGCAAATTATTTAAATCCTCAAAATTAGTTTTTTACGAATTGGAAAAGGTACGTATTTATCCGATGTTTTTGTTGTAGTATTTTTTAATAGCAAAGCTGTCATACAATGTAATTTTGAGGTCTAATATAATACTTTCACATGCAAATTTTTGAACATTAAAAAAACGCACAAAAACGTGATCCAAACATTTACCAGACGAAATGCGGGTTGGCACATTTATAACACTATCCATACCATGAGAGGCAATTAAAAACAAATATTTATCTACTATCTCAGATTTACATAAAATATCAATATTAAAACCATCTACTAAAATTAGATTTTTGTTTTTTTCTTTTTTCAATAGATCACTAAATTCTCCCAAAAAAACCTCTTTATTTAAATTATTTCCATGTAATCTATAAATACACATAAAAACCATTTTTTCATTTTCGATGTTACATTCTAATCTTAATATATCAGCACTAACCAAATCACAATAAGAAACACTACAATTATAATCAGACTTAACAAATACTGCCACGCCACCAGATGCATAAGAATCATTACATAAAGCGTAAAAGTTATAACCAGGTATAAAATAATCAAGTTTTTCGCAATCATAAATCCATATTTCGGATAAAAAGATAAAATGTGGTTTGTTTGAAAATGTTTCCAAATGCTTTAACAATAAATCAAAATTTGTTCGTAAACTGCTAATGTTTTGGTGTATAATAAAAACTTTATCAGAAAACATATGGTTTGGATGAAAAGCACTTTCACAATTATCGCTTATATGCGAATTACTTAAAGAAAAATTATTGTTATTAGATTCTAAAGAATCAGAATTTAAAAAACTCATACTTAAAGTTCAAAATTATAATATATATAAAAACTAAAAAAATTAGAGAATTTTTAGATCTTTCAAAGAATTAATAACAATTTTTTGTTCACCATCAGTTTTTCTCATCATAATTTTTCCATTACGCAACCATATGTATTTGAAATCTTTCTCTTGTTTCGTTTTTTTAGCGGCGATAAATAATTTTCTTGAATGTGATGTTAGACTATCATTAATAAATATCTTTTTTGAAGCAACTTCATTTCCAAATATGTTACCAGTTAAGCGATTTTTTTTTTCAGATTTATGCTTCATGATAATATTTTTAAATTTGCTGGAAATTAACTTTACGCAAACAACATCTAAGATGGTTGGATTATTATTCGTTTCATTAGACTGTTCTAAATTATTATTCGTTTCATTAGACTGTTCTGGATTAATAATCGTTTCATTAGACTGTTCTGGTTTATTTATTTTGATTTTTTTGTACTTCAACAAGAAGTTTTTGTATTTTTTCTAATACATTGCTGTTGTTCACATCAGGCATCAGGTACAATTTCTAATGAATTCGCTAACTGCCCTTGTTCAAGATAATTTACTTTTTGTTCTAGGTCATTCACTTTTTATAACAGAAGTTGTTTGTCTTCTTGCAAATTTTGAATTTGTGCAAGAGCATCTTTGTTTACATTTTTTAATTCGATTAATTCTTTGTATATTTGTGCCAATGTTATTGTTGTCGATAAATCATCTGTAATTTCATTATTATTTATTGGAGAATCATTTCTAATTTGTGGCATTGCAATAATAGGTGTTGTTTGCAAATGTAATGATTTGCGACGAAGAATCTTACAATTGTCACAACGATAAGCTACTTTATTTTTTGCCATATAATCATGTCGCTTGCCAATAAATTAACGCAGGTAGCATGATAATATGTATTGCAATAATTACAATAAATATTCAGTTGTTGTCGATCAATCTTTTTTATTGCAACGCAAACACGACGTCATAATTTCAAGAGGAGAAAAAAATAACACTTAAATTTATAATAGGCTGACAAACGGGAAGGGTTGTCGTCATATTAATATTATGAAAACAACTTTTCTCAATTCCTACTCTCACCTCCACGTGGTGTCAACCGGAGCCTGGTAATTCTAGTGGAACGGTTAGTGCATTCTACACGTGAAGCTAGTTCAGGTCAACAAACGAGAGAGGGAGAAAAATCCTGTATCCTTAACTGGTAGCCAGTCAGCATACAGGTAGGCGTCTGTATCACATGTTAGTGGCGGCCTAAAAATAGTATTACCTGGCGGCATGTATAAAACGCTTTTATTTTTTTTTATAAATGTCAGATCAAAAAATTAAAAATCGAGAAGGGATATCTGCTAAAATGTCGGAAGTTACTACGGCGGGCCTCTCCTAGAACAGAATAGGTCGCCAGTAGTTATAATGAATACGGTAACGAAAATTGGCAATGAAAATGGTAATGAGAAAGACAAAACGAAAAAAAAAAATGAAAGATTTTCGGGATCCGCATATATAAGTTTACCCAAGTCAATACATTCAAAAAAAAGTGTGCTGATGCGTGCTGCCTGTGGGAAGTTGCTTGCCGCTTGCCGCAGGGTGCTTATGTGTGTTCATGTGTGACGAAACTTGTGCGTATGTTCATGTGTGACGAAACTTGTGCGTATGTTCATGTGTGACGAAACTTGTGTGTATGTTCATGTGTGACGATACTTGTGTGTATGTTCATGTATGACGAAACTTGTGTGTATGTTCATGTGTGACAAAACTTGTGTGTATGTTCATGTGTGACGAAACTTGTGCGTATGTTCATGTGTGACGGTTTGTTTGAATTTTGTGTAAAAAAGTTTTTGTGTAGGAATTGAACTGGAGTCCAATAGAATAGAAATATATTTAAGTCGGTGGTCGCGCTACCTATTGCACCACCAACCTTCTTGTATTTACAGTGGCAAGCTGCTTAGATGAAAAAAAAATGATGTAAAAAAATTTACACAGCTAATGATGTGTTTTGTGATTTTGATTATATATAGTTGATTAATATAATTTTGTTTAGTGTACATAATGTCTTTGACTACGGCAGATGTAGTAGTAATTTTTTATTTGAGTATAAACCGTTTTTGTCTGAGTATCATATAAAAAAATTAGAAGACCTTGTTGAGACAATAAATTCGCTTATTAATAACGGTGTTAAAAAGACACAATTTGGTGCGCATTATAAAAACTGTCTTTGGTCAAATAATAATGCAACATCGGGACCTGATACATGTGTGTGTGTCAATAACATATAGATATAAAGACGCTTTAAAGGTGATAAAGAATTTTAAAAACAGTTACGAGAATCTAATAAGAAGAATTGATGAATTAAAATTGTAAACATGTTACCATTTATGCATCCATTTACTATGATTATAGAAGGTCCATCAGGATGTGGAAAAACAACTTTTGTTTGTAATATAATATGTCAGCATACAAACTTAATCAAGCCAAACATAACCAACATAATTTGGTGCAACCCTGAATTGACTGCTGTACCACACAATTTACCTTTTAAAAATATAGAATTTTTAGCTAGCATACCAGAGGAAATAAATAACGATAGTGATGACAACATATTAATAGTATTAGATGATTTAATGCTTGAAACTTATAATAAACAAGTATGTGAATTATTTACAAAATGCAGCAATGACATTTTACCAGATACCACCATTCGTCATGATTCTTCTCAATCTCAAAGTTTTTACTGTGCAAATTTTAGCTCCTCTGAAATTTATAAAATTATAATGTCACTAAAAACCTCAACAGTTTCTTCATGTGATAAAATTACTAGTGTTGTTCTTAAAAATATTGCTCTTCAGATCATTGATGTTCTTTGTTTTATTTTTAACCTTAGTATTCTAAAAGGGATCTTTCCTGAATCTCTTAAAACTGCTATAGTTATACCTTTATATAAAAAAGGAGATAATACAATTATAAATAATTACAGGCCTATTGCTCTTTTATCGGTTTTTTCTAAAAAATTTGAAAAAAGTATGAAGAATAGAATGTTATCATTCCTAAATAAAAATAAATTCTTTAGTGATTTCCAGTTTGGTTTCAGGAGTGGGAAATCTACAGAAGATGCTCTAATAAAATTATGTAGTGAATTATATAAATCCATAAATGAATCTGAAATTCCTGCAGCATTATTTATTGACATTACAAAGGCCTTTGATATGGTTGATCATGAAATATTATTAAAAAAACTGGAAAATGCAGGGTTTAGAGGATCGATTAATTATTGGCTTAAATCTTATTTAGAAAATCGTAGGCAAAGAGTCAAAATTAATGATTATTTGAGTGGTAATTGTTTTATAAATATTGGTGTTCCACAAGGTTCTGTATTAGGCCCAATATTGTTTTTAATTTTTATTAATTCTTTATTTATTCAAAGTTTCAAAGGAAAAATTTCAGCATTTGCAGATGACACCGCTCTATCCTATTCAAATAATAATTATTTTAATATTTATACTGATGTTAATCATGATTTAGAAATTCTTCGTAGGTGGTTCACATCCCACAAATTAGTAATTAGTGACAAAACTAAATTTATGTTTTTTAATCTTTCTGGGGTTGTTTGTGAAGAATTGAGTTTTAAGTACCACGCTCCGAGCTGTTTAAAATATCGACTGAGTAATTTATACTCACATGATGGAAATTTGCATAGTTTTAATGAAATTATTAATTGTAATAAAGAATGTTTTAAAATTGAACGTGTTAATCAGTTTAAATATCTGGGTATCTTATTAGATGTCAGGCTCAATTGGAAAATCATACATTATACCTGAAAGTTATCTAAATAAAATAGTGAGGCAACTTTATCACCTCAGTCTTTATTGTCCGCTTTCAATTTTAAAGCTAGTTTATAATGGCTTATTTAATTCCAAGATACAATACGGATTAAGCTGCTGGGGTGGTACACACAATAAAATTGAACCTTTGATAGTTAAACAAAAACATGCAATTCGTATTATGTGTAAAGTTGATAGGAGAACACCAAGTTTTAATTTATTTAAGAGTTTAGGAATACTTCCTCTAAGACACCTATATTGTTTTAATGTTCTTAAATTATTTATAAAAAATAATAATAACGTTGTTCGAGTTGATGTTAACTACAATTTACGTGTGAATACCATAAATTTTGTTATTGTTCCTAAAATTAATAAAATGCACTATTGCCAATTTTATAGTATTACTGCGCCACGGTTATTTAATAAATTACCGAATTGTTGTAAATGTGTAACAGTCGAATCTAAATTTTTAAAGCAAGTTAAGTCATGGCTTTTCACATTTGATCATACTGCAATATTTAATGTAATAAATCCTATGATCTAGTCTGTATATGTTTTCCTTTATTTTTTTAAATTCATAAAATGGATATTGCTTCATTTTCAAATTTATATATGTATATTTTTTTTTTCTCTATTTTTAACTATTTTTTCATTTAATATTTTGTTAAAACCCCATTCAACAAAATATATTTATATTATTAACCTAATGGTACATTCGTCTCTTGTCCTTTTTGGCAATTGAATGTCCCTATCTATTTTGTCATTACTTCAAAGTTGAACTATTTTTTTAATTAATTAATTGTAATTTTTTATTTTTTATTTTGTATTATAATGGATTACTTTATTAAATTTAATTTTTTTAATTGAATTAGTAATGTATAAGTATTATGAAAATGGAAAATTTATGTAATGTTAAACTTTTGAATTGATGCGAAATAAAGATTTTATTATTATTATTATTATTACGTAAAATACCTTTTTTTAAAAAAAATTAATAACAATAATAATAAGAGGTGTAGGGGCCGTGACTGGCTTTTATTGTCACTTGATGACCGACACCGAGCACGCGCATCATCATTTATATCTAGAAATATAATTGAATTGCCGAGAATTACGAGGCCAGCAAATCCAAACCGTATATGCGTTGTACGAGGTGTTCGGTCCAGTTTAAATAATGAAGAGGACCGTAGATTATTTTACAACGCTTTAGATAGTGCAGCCACCGAGGCTATCTATACGGATTCTGTTGAGCGTGCGAGGATCGCAAACTAATACATCGTAGAGCGGGAACTGTTAGAAGCTGAAAACTCTAGGTTATTACAACAGCTTGAATAAAGAAGTTTAACACATCAGGAGATGCGTCTGAATGCAATAGATGAATTTGAGGAAAGTAGACAGAATCTGCGAGAAAATTAAAACTCTTTTATATATTTTATATTTTTTATTAATTTTATGTTTACAATAAAAAAATTTATTTAAGCAAAATCGTCTTATAATTTTTTATAGCCAAAGGGTAAAGAATCATAATCAGGTTGAAATTTTCGTTTTGTAGATAGAGGCGCATATTTTTTAATTTCAGGTACCACAATAACAGCAAATTCTTTACTTCTTCTAAAATTATTTGATAAAATTTTTATAGGTTCCTGTGACTGTTCATTCACAATCATGTTTTTAATTGTGTTAAAATTCGCCAGTTCTGAATTTTTATGATTTAAACATATACCTTTAACTTTACAAACTGTTTCAAACGTATTTTTGTTTGTAGAAAACACTTTAAATGCATAATTTTTGGGGCCTCCACTTATAATTTCATCCATAAAACTACCTGGTCCATAGTCACTTTCTAATTCATCTGTCATATCTCCTACAAAAGCTCCTGTTGGCGGATCATACTCATTCGTTCTGCTTATGTATATAACAGAATCTGTGTCATAATAAAGTACTATGTTATCAATTTTTTCTAAATAATTGTACAGTTTGAGTACTGATGTTTTAACTTTGGTTGAATGCGGACGTGTTATCTTTTGTTGCCTTGCGAATTATATTTTCAATTGTTTAAAATTTTTAAAATTTTTCTATTGAAATTATTTGTCTTTGTTTGAAAAAATTTAAAAAATTTTCATTGAAAAATTTTTGTATAGAAATTTGTTTCTATAGAAATTCAATTTCTATAGAGATACTTTCTGAGTGATTTTGCTTTGTTTTTTGTGGTTGGTTTTTTGTATAGAAATTTATTTCTATATAATTGTTTGTGGGTTCTGGGTTTTGTTTGTTGTATTGTATAGCGTGGGAAAAATTAGAGCGTGGGAAAAAATTAAATATTGTGTTTGGGTGTGGTCCCATTGTTGTGAAAGCAACGGATATGGGGAAGAAGACCCCGACGATTGAAGGTGCGAGTGGAGCGGACTTCATCGGTGACGTCGGCGACCTCGCGGGCGTCCAGTGCTATGGACTCAGGGGAGTCCGAAATGGACGTTACCGACGTGGAGGTGGTGGATGGAAAGGTTGCTGCAGTGGGTGTACCTGAGGAGCGGGGTTCTGTGTCGATGGCGACCGTGAAGCGGGTGGGAGCAGGTGGAATTTGAGGCAGTGGTGGGTTGGTGAAGAAGGAGATGGATGAGGTGGCCGCGATGAGGGCCATTACGAATGCCCTCCAAAGGAAGTTGGTGGAGTGCGGCCTGTTGGCAGCCCAGATGGCTGAGGTGTTGGAAATAACCGGGGGGTATGCTGACGTTTTGAGGCGCCTCATGGTGAGCGGGAAGCTTCCGGTCCAAGTACCCATGCGTTCCCGCTCGGTTGAAAGGAAGGCGGTTAAGCCTCAACCGCAGCCGGTGGGGCTTAGGGGGCGAACCCGCAGCCGCAGCAAGAAGAAGATTACTTATGCGGTGATAGTCAAGGGTGGCGCTGGGGTTGAGCCGGTTGCGGTTCAGCAACAGCTAGTAAAGGACGTCAGTGGGAAGGCGGATGTCCGGGTGAAGGACATTCGCCCGGTGTCGACTGGCGTCCATATAGTGACGTGCTCCTCGGCAGAGGTCGAGAAGATTAAAAAGGGCGTGGCCATAAGAGAGGCTGGCCTGACTGTCGAGGACTTGTTGGTGATGGCCCCCCGGGTTATGATTATGGATGTGCCCCAGGAGATAACGGCGGAGAATCTGATGCGGCAGATCTACGAAAAGAATGTTGGAGAGGAGATGATGCCGTATGCGGCTTATGAGAGAACGGTGGGGTTGGTCAGCAGACCCACCAGTGCTGAGGCAACTGGCCACGTGGTGTTGAAGGTTCCTGAGCGGCTGGCGGAAGCCTGGCAGCGTCTGTTCGTGCGCTGGCAATCATACCGGGTACGTGTGATGAAGATCCAGCTTGGGTGCTACAGATGTTATGCCATAGGCAACAGGGCGTATGAGTATAAGGTCGTGAGGCCGGTATGCAGAAAGTGTGGTATTGAGGGTCACCTGAAAGCTGTGTTCCCTAACGAAGAGTCCTGCCGTAATTGCAGGACGCTGGGTAAGCCCAGTAACCATTCGGTTACGTCAGTGGCGAATTGCCCAGTGTACGCTAGGGCATGCGGGCGGAAGGTGCTCTCAGCATGAATGAGGCACTATTAACTGTCCTACAGCTTAACTGTCAAGGCAGTTACGGTGTCATGTGTGACTTTGGGGAATGCATGAGAAGTATGGGTGTAGGTGTTGCCTTGGTGTAGGAACCGTATGTTGCAGATGGATGCGTCAGGGGTTTTCCTGCCAGCATGAGAGCTTTTGTGAATACAAGTGGAGTTCAGCGGTGATTGTGGACAATGTTGATATGGATGTGATGCTCGTTGGTGAGTATACGAATGAGTGGGGTGTCTGTTTGTGTATTAAAGGTGTGTTTGCCACAATTTATGGTGTGTCTGTGTATTGCAAGTTTTGTGAGGAAATTGGGCCGTACATTGAGCATATGGAAAGTCTCGTACGGGGACTTAGGAATGAATGTGTCTTAATCGGACTTGACGCCAACGCGTCCTCACCCTTATGGTTTAGTAAGGGTGTCGGACGGGGCGGCGCCAACATCCTGCATGGCAGGGAGCTCGAGGAGTGGATTGTAGGATCACGAATGAATGTTCTCAACGAGCCCTCCGAATGGTATACATTCAGCGGTGCTCGTGGACAGAGCGGTATAGATCTGACTATTGTGAATGGTATGTGTGATCGTTTTGAGTTTGAGTGGAAGATCCTACCTGATTGTGGATTGAGTGATCATAACGTGATAAGGTGGTGTGAAAGACTGATAGTAGTGTGAGAGGTCGGAGTGGTGTTCGCTGGTTGACCAAAGGGGTCGTGCGTATGTGGACTACCTCGGTGGTCTCGAATGTATGAAAAGTGATGATTCAGAGCATTGACATTAGATGAGAAGGTTCGTTTTGTGTATGATTGTGTGAGGGATGCGAATGAAGTCAAGCTCAAAGGAGTGGTGAGGGAACGCCCCAAGCGCGTGAAGGTGAAGCACGATCCGCACTCCTATAGGCCGATTTGTTTGTTGTCTGAGATGGGTAAAGTGCTAGAGCGTGTGATGGTGAAAATAATGAATGAAAAGAGAGTGAATGTCAATGCGGCTCATTAGGGATTTACTAAAGGTAAGTCTACTGAAGACACATTGCTGAAAATGAAAGAGATTGTTAGTATGAGTGATAAGAAGTATGTGCTGGGTCTGTTTGTGGACTTTAAGGGTGCGTTTGATAATATTGTGTGGAGTCGGGTGATTAAGATGCTGAATGAGATTGGGTGTGAGGAGCTCTCCATATGGGAGAGCTACTTTAGTGAAAGGAGTGGTGTGTGTGAATGGGAACAGCGAGTGCGTGTAGAAGACCGTCCAGATGGGAACGCCCCAAGGGTCCATTTGTGGACCCTCGGTGTGGAACCTGATGATGGACGATCTTCTGCACGCACTTGCTCGGTGTGGATGTAAGGTGATTGCGTATGCCGATGACTTGCTTTTGCTAGTTGAAGGCATGAGCAGGTCGGAGGTGGAGAGATTGGGAACCTTGTTCATGACCGAGGTCGTGAACTGGGGGATGCGTGTGTGTGTGAGTGTCTCGAAAGAGAAAACTGTGTGTATGTTGCTGAAAGGTAGGCTGAGCGCGACTCGGCCACCTATCGTAAGAGTGAATGGTGTTGGTATGAAGTATGTGAAAGTTGTGAGGTACTTGGGCCTGAATATCGGTGAGCGAATGAGTTTCGCACCACATCTGGCAGTGCTTCATAAGAAGACTGCTGGGGCGGTGGGTTGTATGAAAAGAGTGCTGCGTAAGGATTGGGGATTGAATGATAGAACAGTGAGGAAGATAATCAGGAGTTTGATTCTGCCGTGTATCACGTACGGTGCGATTGTGTGGTATGGTATGGCCCAATTTCGTTATGCTAGAGATGCCCTGAACCGTTGTCAGAGAATAGTGATGTATGCATGTATGCGGGTGTGCCGGACTGTGTCCACCGATGCCTTGCAGGTCCTGATGGGAGAGTTACCATGGGATCTGCAGGTAATCAGGCGTGGTTTGCACAGAAAGGTTGTGCGTGAGATTCAGCTCACTGGGGTTATCCATTAAGGACCGTAAGGCTCTTGTGGATAACAGAATGTATGAAATTTGGCAGCGGCGATGGGATATGAGTGACAAAGGCAGGTGTACGTATGAGTTTGTAAAGGATGTAAGGTTCAATGCAGACGGGATGTTTGGTTTTAGCCTGCACCTTGGCTACATTATCACTGGCCATGGAAGTATGAATGAGTATCTGAATAAGCGTGGACTGGCAAATACCGCGGAATGTCCGTGTGGCTATCCAGTTGAAGACTTGAAGCATATTTTGGCTGAGTGTGTGTTGTATGCGGATGTGCGAAGATTGAATGATTGGGGAATTCGGTATGAACGAGGAGTGCTCGCAGTTGGGCGAGTACTCCAGGATGCGAATATTGTGAGAGAGTTGAATGATTTTGCATGATTGGTATTTGCCAGAAGAGTGAATTTAGTATTTCTTTCTTTTTTCGTTACAGGTACCTGGTGAATTGCTGAGCGGTGGTAGGACGTCGGTGGCGCTGCATGGCTGGAAGTCGGTTGTGAGGGCGCACCAGTACTGATGTGGTAAGTTGTTTTGTGTGCTGTTGTGTTGTGCTGTTTAGTGTGTGTTCTCTGTTTTGTGTTGTGTGCTGTAGGCCAGCCTGGGCTGCAAGCCCCTAAAAGCCAAGAGCGTAAGCTCGAATACCCGACCCGAGTTCTATAAAGATTCGGGTATGTGGGAGTATCGTGGTGGCTGTGGTTAAAGGCATATCGCGCCTAGGGGGACATTTATGTTACTCCGGGGTTGAACAGCGCTATCTGTTCGTAGGTCTGGATCGCTTACTCCAGTCAGGGATTTAGATAGGTCCCGCTTCCACCAGTAAGGTTTCCACCGCTTGCACGGGGAAATAGACTCCCATGGGGGACGTGTAATAGAAGCCTTCGGCTTAGGTGTGCACGTTAAATCACGAAAAGAGGGACTCTGTACAATTTGAGTCTTGCTTGTGCTGTAGTGTATGCAGTTATGTTTACATTTGCAGTAATTAGTTGTGTTTCGTTATCTTCTTTGTATTCCCAGTTTACAATAATTGTATTTTCATTTATTGGTAAAATGTTATTTATGATGATTAAAGCATTTGCAAACATTTCGTAAAGCTCAATTGGTTTATTTAAAAATGTGGTTTGTGGTAAATTTTCACGCTGTCCAAATTTACCCCAGAAAGAATTTAGCATTAGTTTCACTAAAGACCTTTTCCCTTCATTTTTCAGAATTTCTTCGAATTCCAACTGTATTCCTTCATTATTAAGAAATTCTTCAATATAGGCGTCTTTCTCCTCTTTAGTAGCGCAGTTAGAGAGGAAGCTTGAAGCTGATTGTTTTAATTTGATAAATTTATTCATCATTCTTGTAAATAGTCCTCCACATTTTTTTATTTTATCATATTGTTCAATTTTGAATTCCCACATCTCATATATTTGCAGCATTTTATAACCTTTTTCAATAGCTTTTATCACCTCTGCTATAATCCATGTACCTGTTAAAGCTTTTTCCTCATCTTTATGTGTACAATCATTGTTGTTTAACTGATTTGAACATGATCGACACAAAGTAAACATTAATTTGTTGTTTTGTTTCATAAGTAATACGGGGTGATACAAATTTACTGGTGTTAAAATCTTACATTTGATCACTCCTTCGGTTTTGTTTAAATCCAGATATTTACAAGCATCATCACCGACAAAAATTTTAGGATGCGCTATAGGGAACTTTCCGTATTTACATACCCACGGGTATAAAGAGCACACATCAATAAATTTGATTTTTTCACCTTCTTTACATTTGTAGTAGGTTCTTGTATTACCAGTTCGACCACCATAAAATGCATCTCTTGGATTCAATGGTACTGCATTTAATAATGAATGTGTAAGTAAAAATTGCATTTCTGATTATGTATGTAAGTCTTTACGAAAATTGCATTCCTACATCTCTATGACCTCATATCCAAAAGACCGTAAACGACTGCTTTTTGAAACTGTGGACTCATACCTCGTATTTAATGTTTCATTTGAATGTTTATGTAATAATGAATCCCGGTTACGTGTCAAACACACAGAATGGCCGTGGTAATAGCAACCATGAAATTCAAAAATTAAATTTGTCTCCCTACAGAAGCCATCAACTTTGACACCATTTATTATAGCTTCATTACCTTTTACAGAGTGTTCTATATCTATTTTTCTTTGATTTTCTTCCCACAGCAACCACTGTATATGTTTCCGTTTTTATAGTTATTTTTTGTATAATACCAATTGTTTGTGGTTTTAAAAAATTGCGTCGAAACACTAAATTACAAGTTTGTGCAATTGTACAGGCTTCTGTAAAAGGATAAACATTGCATTCGTTTAATAAAAGACTTCGAAATTTAATGCATGCTTCTGTTAAAATACGTACATCACTTTGACAATACAAAAGGAATTCATTCTGCATATTAAACTGATTGTCTTTATTATTATTGTACCATGTTAAAAAAAACCTCTCTCTCATTACTTTTCATATTGTCATGACAGTAATATTTTATAGCTGGTAATGGACCTGTATAATTGGCGTTTGCTATTGTGTTAAATAAATGCGGAAAATAACCTTTTCTAAAAACTGTTTGCCAATCAAAGGCTTTTGGTAGCTGTGCTAATGCCATTGGAAAATAATTTAAAGAATCAATGAATTTAATGTTGTGTAATTTCATCATTACTATTTTTGTTCCCTGCATTATTAAATCTGGACATAAATCTGTTTGTAACAACAAGTAATTTAATATAAACTGATGATCAAAAGCTTTACCGTTATGAGCAATCACGGTAACATTTTTAATTTTTTTTACAAAAGTAAGTAAATTTTGAACAAAATTACTTATTACATTTTCTTTGTAAATTACCTCTCTAAAGCCACATTTTTGACAAAACATTAAGTTATCTATATCGATACATATTTCACAACGTTTTGCAAAAACACATAAATTAGGTTCGTGTAATTTTATTTCGCCCAAAACGTCACCAGAGTGAACTTTTTCACCAACAATTTTCTCTTGTCTTGTTTCAAGATCATAAAAAACAAATAATTTCTCTTGGTTTGTTTGTATCACACTTCATATAACATTTATGTTCTTTTTGTACAAATGTGCTTTCTAATAGTTTTAAAGGACTTCAAACATATTAAACAGCGATTAATCATATTACAAACATTTTTATTATTTAAACTTGCTGCTTTATGATTGTTGTAACATATGTGACTTTTCAAATATCTGTTACATAACGTACAGGTTTTATTTGAATAATCTTCTGTGCAAGGTGGTGACTGTAAACAATTAAGGCAGTTTTTTTCACATCTATGGTCATTTTTATTATTATACGCTCTATTACATTCAACACAAAAATAACTACAAGCAACAGCTGCAGTAAGTGATGTTATCACATTGTGATGATTATTGTGATGTAATAGATTTAATCTTAAACCGTTTCCATCTCCTTGAAATATAATATCTTTTCCTTTACTGCCATATTTATAAACCATAATTTTATAATTTTTTTAATGACCTTGAAATTTCTGCAATTCGTTTATGCCAGCTCCTTCTGAAGGAATTTGTATTCCCGATTCTTGTAACAAATTCATCGTACGGATAGTCTGTATTTTTTTTACATTTTTTCTTATTTTTATTTTATCAATATCATTATCGGCTGTTGCTATAGCTACAACTAAAGCTCTTGGTAGGCAAAGATAGTCTTTATTATTTATTGTTATAATACCTTTACGTTTAATGCATTCTTCGTTAAAGGTATAAAATTTAGTTACTTTTCCTTGTCCACTAGGCATTTGCACAGTAGTTACTGTCAAGCAAAACGTATCTGTAGTCAAACCCTCAGATTTACTTTGAAATATTTTGGATATTAAATCCCACACATCGTCTATTGACACGGTAGAGGCTTCTCGAAAACTCATCCATCCTGGACCTCGCTCTTCAAAACTTTTGCCACAAAAACTAATACCTACTTGATCTGTAGGTAAAAGTTTGCTGGTTGAATATGCAACAATTTCTTCAATAGCTGTTCGAATCCAAGTTACCGGTTCCTCGTTAATAGGTACATCTTTAATTGTAAATTCCAATTTGTGCGCTTTCAAATTAAACTGTCTATTTAAAATAATTGATTCACTTTTAATTATAAAAAATCTGGACATTTTAAACAACAAACACTTTTCTGTAGCTTTATGACTAAACTAAATCTTGTAGCATATTTAGTTTTACAATTTCTGTAGCTTTAAGAATAAACTAAATCTTGTAGCATATTTAGTTTTACCATCGCGTGAGTGCATTCATGTATGAGTGTTAATCTATGATAGCATACATTATGTTGCATCAGTGTTTTTTCGTTAATTTAATAAATTAACAAATTATTATTCTGATTTTTACGGTACAATAATTTGTAAGAATATTAAAAATTGTCTATGATTTTAAAAATATAACTCTAATCATTTAACTCTTAAATGATTTCTAATTAAAAATAAAATAATCAAATGTATGCTTTAATAGCACACAATGTACATATTTATCAGTGTTTTTCGTTAATTTAATAAATTAACAAATTATTATTCTGATTTTAAAAATATATATAATAAATTAATAATAAGTTCTTTAACGCTTTAATGATTTTTAATTAAAAATAAAATAATAAAATATATGCTTTAATAGTGTATAATTACAATGTATATGTTCTGTGTTTTTCTAATTAAATAAAAATCACAAAAGTACCATTTTATTTTATTATTTTTGCGTATAAAAACTCAGTGGTTTTTAGCATATAATATCAAAATACAACTAACTATCCAGAAGTAAACAACATTGAAACTTTTATCATGGTAAATTTTAAAAATTTTATTAAAAATTATAATATTTATATTTTTTTATTGTAGAATTTTTTAGAATCTTTTGAAAAACTAGCACCAGGAAAAGAAAACCAACTTTATACAAAGCTCGATGATCTTTTTGTGGGAAAAGCTTATCAGATTCAGGCTTTCAAATTTTTAGACACCCGCTTTGGCCAAAAAGTAATTGTAGACCTAATGGATAATGGAGTCATAAAGCGAATATTTTTACCAACAAGAATTTCCCAGACAATCACAACAAATGAAGAACTTAACCAGTTAAACAACGCTGCCTATTGTTTAATATTTCAAGGGCGTGACGCCGAAAAAAATAACATGGCAAAAATTGATTTTATAAGAACAAACATGTAAAACCAGAACCTTTAAAATAAAAACACAAAACAATTTTTTTTTATATCTTAAATTATTATTATTTTTTATTATCATTATTTTTTAAATATTGAATACATTTATTTAATAATTAAAGACATAAAATACAAATATATATATATATATATATATATATATATATATATATATATATATATGTAAAATGTAAATGGATCGATATGTCAACATTGCTGTTGATGTTTTATATATATATATACCATAAGCTATAGAGGGGTTCTGGCACAATTTTACATGTATTTTTAAAGGGACTTAAAATCGAGAGTTTTGAAAAGCACACAATTTTTTTTTTGCTTTCAGTAGAAATGTTAAAATGCATAATAATATATATATGATAAATAATTTGAAAATTAGAATTTTTAGAACATGAAAAAAATAAAAACACAAATTCATTTTTTTTTTTTTGTTAATGGTATAATTATACAAATTTATTTTTCGTTTAGTTACAATTTTTCAAATTAAAATTTAAAAAAAAATAGTAATTAAACAAAACTAATTACAAAAAACAAAAGTATAAAATAAATATTCAGGGTGAGCTCCAGTCCTACTACTGCATTAGGTTCAACTAAAAAAACATCTGTTAAAGTAAATAAATTAAAAATACAAATAAATTTAAAACCCCATATTTATTTCAAATTAAATTTTTACATAAAGTTAGTAATTCTACAAAAAGTTATTATAAAAATAACTACGTAAAAATAACTAAAAACTACAAAAAAATATATGAAATTGAAATTAATAAAAATTATAAGTAAATATATGAAATATTCAAATAGCTAAATAAAAAAACAAATAAAAAGTACAAAAAAATATATAAAAAAGTGGCAAATATTTATATAGTAATTATATAATGCAGGATTAAGAATTAAGTTTAAAATGCCCGCTAAACTCACCATCCGCCGAATTACCACTTCTTGCTATTTCCTGATCGGACTGAAATTAAATGATAAAAATAAAAAATATATACATAGATTTTGATTAAATTTAAATTTAATTTTTACCTCATTTCTTAATGGTTTATATGAAGTTCGGTGGTAATTCACATGCAAATTTAGAGGGCGGTCAGTTTGAACAAGAATCAAATTGTCTCTTTGAAGCAAACCATTGAAGTTTACCTGGTTACGAAAAGTCGCATGCCCCACTATATGACTGTTAAAAGTCATAGTGCTGTTTCCAAAATTTAAGTTAAATATGGTAGAAGTAGAATCATTTTTAAAAACGGGGTTAATGGGTAGGCAATCAACCTGAATCCACATAATGCAGAAAAATGTAGTAATAGTAAATAATAGAGGATTCATAATGCTATTATTTTGCTAAAATTTTAATACACTTTTTAAAGTTTTTAATTTTGTAATTTTTTTAAATTTTAATACACTTTAAAGTTTTTTATAATTTTATTTTTATTTAAATTTTTATTTAAATACTTTTTATAATTTTATTTCACGAGTAATTTTTTAAAATTTTAATACACATTTTAAAGTTTTTAATTATGTAATTTTTATAGCAGAGACAAAATATTTTTTATAATTTTATTTTACGACCGATCACTTAAATACTTTATGCAAGAATAAAAATGCATTATAAAAACGCATTATTAAATACTCGTCTGTAATCAGATATTTTTTGAAAAAGAAAAAATAATTTTTGAAAAATGCAATCTTGTATTAATTGATTATACGCGTTTTGAAAAAAACAAAAATCAGCAAAAAACTATAATCTAATTTTATATTTTATATGCAGTAGATTGACCTTTTTCTATATGTTACAATATAATCATAAATTTGATATTAATTATTTTTCATATTTCTAGGAAAAATAAATGCACTAAATATTACAAATAATTTATTTCCGCATAAAGAAAACAAAGTAATAAATATATTATTATAAAATTAATATAAATATGTAAAGTCTACATGTGTATTTTATACATTTTATAGTTTTGTAAAGTATATATGGTATATACTATACACATATATATTACTCCCGTATTATCCTCTAATACCGTGGTCTCTGGTGTATTATCCTATCGAATACTGTTGACTCTGTATTGAAACACTAGGTAACCCAAGCTAAAGCTACTGGTCAAACTACAACTCGGCGATTTGCCACTTGTTGCTAGTGTTCAATTTTTTGTTAATTATTTAAGACAAGCGAATAGCTAAAAGTGTAAATAAAATAACAATTGATTCTGACGCTGGGTACTAGAATGATTTTATTTTTCCAATTGCAGCTTATTTTATACCCTAAAATTCTAAGTACATCTTTCAAAATTTAGGTACTATTTGGAAAACTATTAGCTGACCTTAGCAAAAATACCCTAAAAATATTATAATTAATATTTAATATAATTTCCATTGAATTCCATATGCTGAAATATGAACCCTTTAATATTTCATTTATTTTATTATTATTCTTATGCACTGATTTTCGTTGCATAAGAATGTGCATAGAGATATATTTATGTGTATAAGTATAAATATATCTCCAATGCTTATGCGCGGGTGGCCTTGAATGCCAAATATTTCAGCATATGTGTGACAATGACTTTGATAAAAACAGATAAAAGTGTATACTATATTTTGTGTATACAAAATATATTTGGTATTTTTGCTAAGGGGTTTGTGAGAAGGTCTTAATTCTCGCTCCTTCACACCACCCCTCCCGGCGGAAAAGGAGGAATCTTAAGGTAAGGAAGATTCCTTCTTTGGTTCAGCCGATACTTTTCCAATTTTACATTTATACATATAAGTTTTCATTGATATTTAATTCTTAGATTACATTTGATTGTATTTAGATTTTTTTCTAGTTTGTTTTAGTTTACTAGTTCATATATTTTTTTTTTTCTTTTACATTATTGTTTCTTAATTAATATAAAGGAAAATTTATATTTATATTATTATAATTTTTTTTTTTTTTTCTTTTATTTACATTTATTTTAATTCCTTATATTTTATTTTATTTCCAATTTTTTTCTCATTGTACTTAATTAAATTTCTTTTATACATTATAATTTGTTTTGTTTTTTTTTTTTTTTTATTTTTCATTATAATTTGTTTTGGTTTTCAAACAATTTTGATACATTTCTTTTTTTCATTATAATTTTTTTTCAAATAATTTTATTACATTTCTTTTATACATTCTAATTTCTTTTTCCTACTTCTAATTATTTTTACCTAGCTAGAAGGTAACCTTAATTTCTAGTTTTTAATAAATCTGCTATCTTCCCTATCCTAAATGTTTCAATCCTTATTGTAATTTGGTTAATACCTATTCTATTTCTATCTATTGTAAACCTTATTCTAGTTATCCCTAAATTATTGTGCGTTATATTTCCTTTTATATTTATACAGTAGTTATTTGCCTAAGGCTTCTGGGTATGCATCCCCTTCCCCCTTGGTTGCAAAATAGTAGTGTTATAGTAATTTATACGAAAAGTATTTAAAACAAAAATTATTTCATTGCATAATTAAATCTGAGTAAATGCTTCAAAATTTATTAATTGGTTTTGTGACATTATCATAATGTACACGTAGTACGGTTTCAATCTGTTTTTATGTACGAGTATTTTTCGCTTATCTGTTTTGATCTCGCAATTAACTCCATCATTTCGTGTTACTTCGTACGGTCCGATATAAATGGGATCTAATTTCTTTCTGTTTTCATTTTTTAATAATACTAAACTTCCTACTTCGTACGTACTATCCCTAACTTTATAATCTTCGTCGAATCTAGTTTTTCTTTCTAATTTTTTTCTTCCTAAAATGTCTCTAGCGTCCCTATGCGCTATTTGTAACTTATTCTTTAAATCGATATTGTAGT
This sequence comes from Rhamphomyia laevipes, assembly GCA_963920725.1. Lineage (NCBI taxonomy): Eukaryota > Metazoa > Arthropoda > Insecta > Diptera > Empididae > Rhamphomyia > Rhamphomyia laevipes. The sequence continues at coordinate 75,805,079 of OY987255.1, read as the reverse complement.
CTTCGTAGTTATAAAGTGGTTGAACTCCTTTTGTGAGGTTTGAAGGTAGATTACACTGTTTTCCATAGATTAATTCATATGGCGTATATTCGGTCTCTGAGTGTACAGCGGTGTTGTAACAGAACGTGTAATACGGTAGCCATTTGTGCCAGTCTGTATGGTTTTCAGTAACGTATGTTCTTAAATACGCTCCTAGTACTTTGTGCGAATTCTCTAATGCTCCTATGCTCTCATGATGATATGCAGTAGAAAATATTTGTTCGATTTTTAGCAGCTTACACATGTCTTTGAATACGTTGCTCATGAATTCAGTTCCTTGGTCCAAAGCTATTTTCTTTGGTACTCCATACTTTAATATAAAGTTTTCTACTAGTGCTTCAGCTACGGAATTGGCTTCTTTGTTCTTGAGCGCGACATTTTCAATGAATTTTGTCAATTCATCCTGTATCGTGAGTATGTATTTGTGTCCTTCTGCTGTCTCGTCTAATGGTCCTACGAGATCTACGTAAATTTTCTCAAAACTAGTTTCGCTGGTAGATGTTATGACCATTGGCTGTTTCTTTACGTTAATGTGCTTGTTACGTTGGCATATTCCGCAATGTTTAACAAAGTTTGTTACGTCTTCTTGTATCCCTGTCCAAAAGTATTTACACTTGATGTTTTTCAGCATACGATTGATACCTGCGTGACCACTTGTTGGTAGAATATGATAGTCGTTCAATAGTATTTTCTTTTCGTAGTAGCTTAGGAATTTTAGTTAAATTTAAAAACAATTTTTGTTAATAAATTTGATTTTATATGGTAATATTCAATTATTACTATTCATTTATTTTTTATTTATTTATTTTTTTGCATACATATTTATATTTAATTTAATTTATATATTTTGCATATTTTGTATTATGTATATATATATTTTTTTAATTTGAATGATTTATATAATGATACATAATATTTAATTTATATTAAATAACGATTTATATTTAAAGATTTTTTTTTTTCATATATATATAGTAAAGACGACTATAAAAATGTATATATATATATTTTAATTTGAATGATTTATATAATGATACATATATATTTAATTTATATAAAATAATGATTTATATTTAAAGATTTTTTTTTTTTGTATATATAGTAACGACAACTATAAAAATGTATATATATAGACATATATATTTTTGATAATTATAATGAATATATCAAAAAAAAAATAGTTATAAGTATTATAAATTTTTGCCGCCGTTTTCCGCGATCTCAAAACATCGGTTGAACATATCGTCCAGTTTGGTTTTTCCGTCTACTTTAATTTTTTTCCTTCGGCTCTTCTCAGCCTTTTCCAATACTTGACGTTGAATCTTGAATTTATGTTTTTCTTCTGACGTGACTGCTATCTTTTCCAGACGTTTCAGTTCCCCTATACGTTGTCTATTCTTAACGCCAACTCCTCCTCGTTTCTTTTGTAGCACCTTTGGTTGGACTTCTTTAGGTAGTTGCTTCCCCTTGGTACGATTCCGATATTCTTCGATAGTGATTGGACGTGGTGCAGCTGTTTTATCTTCTCTTAGGATTTCTTTGAGTGGTTTGCCGTCTCCTGGCAGGATCGCCATGTAAAGTATATATGGTATATACTATACACATATATATTACTCCCGTATTATCCTCTAATACCGTGGTCTCTGGTGTATTATCCTATCGAATACTGTTGACTCTGTATTGAAACACTAGGTAACCCAAGCTAAAGCTACTGGTCAAACTACAACTCGGCGATTTGCCACTTGTTGCTGGTGTTCAATTTTTTGTTAATTATTTAAGACAAGCGAATAGCTAAAAGTGTAAATAAAATAATAATTGATTCTGACGCTGGGTACTAGAATGATTTTATTTTTCCAATTGCAGCTTATTTTATACCCTAAAATTCTAAGTACATCTTTCAAAATTTAGGTACTATTTGGAAAACTATTAGCTGACCTTAGCAAAAATACCCTAAAAATATTATAATTAATATTTAATATAATTTCCATTGAATTCCATATGCTGAAATATGAACCCTTTAATATTTCATTTATTTTATTATTATTCTTATGCACTGATTTTCGTTGCATAAGAATGTGCATAGAGATATATTTATGTGTATAAGTATAAATATATCTCTAATGCTTATGCGCGGGTGGCCTTGAATGCCAAATATTTCAGCATATGTGTGACAATGACTTTGATAAAAACAGATAAAAGTGTATACTATATTTTGTGTATACAAAATATATTTGGTATTTTTGCTAAGGGGTTTGTGAGAAGGTCTTAATTCTCGCTCCTTCACAGTTTAGTATTATTTTTTTATTATTTATTATAATGATAAGCTATATACCAAAAATAAATTGAAATTTTTTAATAAAAAATAATTAATTTATAGTTTTAATTATTGTTTCTGTAAATATGTTAAGCCTAATTTTTTGATTTAAACATACAAATTTAGGGATTAATATTTAACAAGGTAATGAATTAACACCCACTCATAATGCACAGAATCTATGCTAAAATTAAAATATGGTACTATAAAACATGAATTTGCCAACCAAAAAAAATCAGTTTCATAGCTCAGTTGATAGCATACTGTCTTACCACGCATCACATCGCGGTTCAAATCCACTCAAAACCAAAACATTTTTTTTTACTTTTTTGCTCGAGAGTTTTTGAAAGCACATCATTTGTTTCATCTAAACAGCTTGCCACTGTAAATACAAGAAGGTTGGTGGTGCAATAGGTAGCGCGACCACCGACTTAAATAAATTTCTAATCTATTGGACTCCAGTTCAATTCCTACACAAAAACTTTTTTACACAAAATACTTTTCACAAAATTCAAACAAACCGTCACCCATGAACATACGCACAAGTTTCGTCACATGAACATACACACAAGTTTCGTCACACATGAACATACACACAAGTTTCGTCACACATGAACATACACACAAGTTTCGTCACACATGAACATACACACAAGTTTCGTCACACATGAACATAAACACAAGTTTCGTCACACATGAACATACGCACAAGTTTCGTCACACATGAACATACGCACAAGTTTCGTCACATATGAACACACATAAGCAGCATGCGGCAAGCGGCAAGCAACTTCCCACAGGCAGCACGCATCAGCACACTTTCCCACGCTCATCATACCCACACCAATTAACACGACACGCCCATCAATTAATACGTTTACAGGTGACACGACCACCAATTAAAACGACACGCCCATCAATTAACACGTTGACATGTGACACGCCCACCTGAGCATGACATAACACGCATGACTAATTCTCTTTACGCATGACTGCACTTTGGTTCCCAGGCCAAAGTAAGCCAATTACTACTACTTATAATATTTCCCACACCTATTAATCAAATTGACAAATTCGAACGTAATACGTTCTAATAAATATTTAATAGTACCACTGCGTTTAACGAAGCATAAAATTGATAGACATGTAAATCTTTTATTGGTTCAAGAGGAATATAACTATCTAAACAAAAAAGATACAGATGGAGATTATACCGATAGAGAGTATAATGATTACGATGATGATGAGGCAGATGATGTTGATGATGAGAATGATGAGAATGAAGATGCTATAAATAAATATCATTATTGTTGGATTAAGAACTTATCACGATTGGTAAGCTCACAACTATCGCATAATAAAAAAACTAAATATATTTGTGATAGATGTCTACATTACTTTAAGAATGATAATGAATGATGATAATGAATTAAATACTTTTAGGTATCAACAACATCATGCTTATAGTATTGGATATTATGTAAAATGTTCCTTTGATGACAGCAAGTCCTGTAGATATAGGTATTGTACTGGTACCTACTTTAATGTTTGTGAATTAAAACGCACCTTTTAACTTATTGTTAACTTAATTTATTTAATTGTAATGTTAACAATATTGTAATAAATTTTAATATTTAAGTTATAAAATTTATGTTTTAATATTATTTATTTAATGCAACAATCAAATTATGTTTTTTACTATTATTTATTGAACGCAACGATTAATTGCCGATTTTTTAATTAATTTTGAATTTAATGATCGCAACGAAAATATACTATTTTATAATTGCTACTTCAACTTTTTTATTTTACCGGAACTCGATTACAATACAACTTTTTACTTTAACGAAATTTTTCTGTTATCAATACAATTAATTACTCAATTGTGTTGATACCGAGACGCGATGACCAATCAATTTTAATGATTCGATTATTAATTAGAATATAATCGAGTGGCGTGATTAAACTGTAATTACTAATTGAGCGGATTATTGATCAAAAATTGGTGGTGTGATTTTCTTGTGGTAATACTTTATTACCATTATGATTATTTACCGGTGCCACCACATCACCCTCCTTCGAGTGAATTTTAACTCTACCACTATTTTTAATGGTGGAAATACCATACGCCGGCTTAATTTTGTCGATGGATATTGACGAAAACTTTACGTAACCGTTTAACTCTCGATACGGTCCATCGTAAGCTGGAGTTAGAGTTAGTTTTATTTTGTCATTTCAGACAAAAACGAACTCACAACTAGACAGGTTTTTCGGCACGAAAACACGTTGAATTTTGCAAATACGTGTAGGCGTTGGAATTAAACTGCGCATTATTTCACGTAAGTTTTTTATGAATAAGTTTTTGTCGGTTGCGTCCGATTTCGATTCAACAAAAAAATCACCCGGTATTTTTAACGTTTGGCCGTAGACAAGCTCTGCTGGAGAACATTGTAGATCCTCTTTAACTGCGGTTCTAATACCAAGAAGCACTAGTGGTAATTCTACGTGCCAATTTGTAGCATTTCCCCGTGCTCTCAGAGTGTCTTTTAGGTGGCGGTGGAACAACTCTACTAACCCGTTCGACTGAGGGTGATAAGGAGTAATTCGCGTTCTAAACATGACTAACAATTTACGCAACTCTTGAAAGAGCGTCGACTCAAACTGCATACCCTGGTCTGTGGTAATCGTTTCGGGAACGCCAAAACGTGAAACGTAGTGGATTACAAAAGTTTTCGCCACAGTCGCGGCGGTCACATGCGGAATAGCATAAGCTTCCGGCCAGCGTGTAAACCTGTCCACGACGGTAAAAATGTACGAATTCCCGTCAGAAACTGGGAAAGATCCTACCAAATCAATATGGACGTGTTCGAAACGCGAGTTGGGAATGTTAAAAAGTTGCTGTTGTTGTGATTTCGTATGCCGATGAATCTTTGTCTTTTAGCATGGGACACAAGTTTTGGACCAAAGATTCAATGCACTATTCACATTCGGCCAAAAATATCTGGCCGCGATTATCGGCTTGCGCGAATACCCGGATGGGCCAAATTATATAGTGCGTTAAAAACTGACCGTCGTAATTGTTCCGGTACGTACGGCCTGTTGTTATTCGTCGAGGTTTCGCAGATTATTTGGAAATCTGGAAGTTTAATGTTCGACAGTTTAAATGAAGAACTTGGTTTTTCCAACAAGGTTTTTAGATCCACATCGTTTTTTTTATGTGCTACGATTTTCTACAAGTCAAAAGTGCTAGAATTTACCGCTGAAATTTCCACATAGCGCGAGAGACTGTCTGCAACCACGTTGTCTTTACCCGTTATATGACGGATGTCCGTCGTGAATTGCGCGATGAAATCTAAGTGACGGGTTTGACGCGGATTGCGTTCTGTCTTAGAACAGATTGCGTAAACTAGCGGTTTATGATCCGTTAATATGGTGAATTGTCGTCCTTCTACGGAGTAACGGAAATACTTAATAGCGACGTATATCGCGAGCAGTTTGCGGTCAAAAGCGGAATACTTTGTTTCAGCTGGAGCCAGTTTCCTGGAGAAAAACGCGAGTGGTTCCCATCCCTTGTCCGTAGGTTGCTGCAAAGCAGCTTCTACCGCTACATCTGAGGCATCGGTAACTAAAACGATTTTTTTCAGTCCGTGTTCGGATGTGATAGCATCGTAACGTCAGCCAGTGCTTTCTTAACTTGATGAAATGCTTGATTTAACTCTTCCGGACTGGTTAAGGCTTTGTTTTTGCTTTTTTTTTTGCTTACTTTAACCAGGTAAGAGTAAAAGAAATTCAGCGAGTTTCGGAATGAAGCGGTTGTAGTAATTCACCATTCCGATGAACCGTTGGATTTGTCGGATTAACGTGGGAGTGGGAAACTTCGGAATACTTTCCACTTTTTCAAGCGATGGAGAAATTCCAAACGCTTAACCGTTGGAAAAGTTAACGAAGGTGTTCTTTATGTGATTATGCGTCGGGCGAAAAAATAAGTATGTCATCTATATACACAAACACGAAATCCAAACCACTACACACTTCGTTCATGAACCTTTATTAGGTTTGGGCTGCGTTACGCAAACCAAATGGCATTCGGCGAAACTCGTACAAACCGAATGCCGTAGTTATTGTCGTTTTATGAACGTCGTCATCGGTTACAGGAATTAAGTAATACGCGCGCACCAAATTAACTTTTAAAAAAAATTTCGCGCCGGCTAAATTCATGGTAAAGTTTTGAATATGAGGAATCGGGTACCGATCCGGAATAGTTGCCGCATTCAACCGTCTATAATCCCCGCAGGGACGCCAGTCACCGTTGTTTTTCTTCACCATATGTAACGGTGATGAGGCGAATGACGAGGAGGGTTGACAAATGCCAAATTCCACCATGAGCTCGAATTCCTTTTTAGCCGCGTCATGACGCTTCGTATCTAGCCAACGAGGTTTCGAGAATGTTAATTGTTCTTTGGTAACAATGTGATGTACTACCGAGTGCTTTACCTTTTTGAAATAATTCCGCGGCTGCGTTAAATCAAGAAATTTTGATAAAATGTCCGAAAATTCATTTTTTATCACGTTTAGTTTCGGAGTCGGTGTGTCAGACGCAATACTTAACGCGTGCACAGAAAGATCTGTAAGTGGATCTACAATTATTTTGTTTTTTAAATCAACAATTAACCCGAATCTATTTAAAAAATCAGCGCCGATGATTGTATGGTCGATGTCGGAAAGCATGAATTCATTCATGAAATTTAATTTTAACATTTTCGTAGGTTTTAATGGTGGTTCCGTTAGTGGCGGACAAGGATATATCGGAAGTAGATTTTGTTGTGCTAGATTTACACGTCAACACTGACAAATCCGCTCCCGTGTCAATTAAGAAAACGATGTTATTGTGGTTGTCGCGAATAAAATGGCGGCTAGTTAATTTATTTGCACCGGTTGCCGCTACACGCGGTGCATCAATTAGTTTGGGTGATTCGCTGCTGGTTTCTGTGCGCAACGACATTTGGTCGCTCTGTCGCCAAATTTCCTGATACCAGCATTTAGTGTCTGTTGTATGTGGAATAGCAGGAGAATAAGATCTTATTCCTTGTTGAATCGTGCTGCGCGATCTAGAATTTTGTCTATGCGGTCTAAAATGTGTATTATCATAGCTACTATTAACCACTGCTACTCTTGCAATCATTTCTTCTATACGAGCCAAACGCGTATCGAAATTAGAGCTCAGCGTAGGTCGCTTTGTTTGTGAATGTAATCCGGGCGACGCGCAATATGTATTACCTAGGGTAACTTACGGAACCACAAATTTTTGATGATATCGTCATTGAACGTCAGACCCGACAACTGCTTCATTGACCGCAATAGCTCTGATGGACTTCTGTCACCAATATAGGCTTTTGCTATTAGCGATTCCAGACTTTTTATTTCGGAAACCGAGTGTCGCTTGATAATAGCGGTTTTTACGTGTGCGTACCGATTAGTATCAGGCGGATTCGAAAGTATATCACTTAAGGATTCGCATTGTTCCGGGGGTAGCGCGGCAATTATTAGACAATACTTTGTGTCTTCATTTGATATTCGGTATGCGTGGAATTGGGCCTCTGCCAGAATGAACCATGTAGCTGGATTCGCGGACCAAAAAGGTGGCAACCGAACGCGTACAGAATCTACGTTTCTTTCATTTGTATAAATAATCGAATCCTTGTTACTTTTATCGTTAGACGTTTTGTTATGATCCGAATCTGTCATACTCATTATGTAATTATTTATGAAATTGTAGATCGGGGCACCAAAATTTATTGGATTTTTATCTATTTGTTTTTTTTTCTTTCTAAAAACAAAAGAACAATCAATATCGTATATATATATATATCCGCCAACCGCAATAAAATTAAAAAATTAACCCAAATAAATGCACGCCACTGTTCCAATCACCGAATTAAAATCAAATCTTTGGGAGCCATTTTTCTATTTAATCAATCGAGAAATTCTATATCAAATCGAGATTGTGTGTGTGTGTTAATGTAAAAAGAAATTTTATATGCACCACAAAAATTATATTGAGTTAAAATAAAAATAAAACAATATTTTATAATAAATAATAATGAAAATTATTGGAAATTCTATTTTTTATAATTAATATTTAAAATTCAATTTTGCAAATTAAGATTTTTGTAATATTTATACAAAAATATAATAATTCTAAAAATACTTTTATATGACTTTCACCTGAATTTTTCTTAAATTTTAATTTTTGTAATATTTATACAAAAATATAATTATCTTTTTATTTAAAAAAAAAAAAAAAAAAAATTTGTAATACTAACGAAAATTGTTGAATAAAAATAATGAAAATTTTTATTATACTAATACACTTTTAGTTTGTTTAGTAAATTCGATATTTTATAAAACAAATTTTAGAATATGGTAATATTAATTATTTATTATAATTTCAACAAAAAAATTTAATTTAACTAATTTAATATAATTTAAATTTAATTTAAATTTTTATTTATTTAATATAATTTTATTTATCAAATTTAACAATTTATATTAAAAATATAGAATATTGTTACTTGAACATCCGATCCGTTGAATAAACGATGAAAATGATGATTTGATCATTAATCGGCAAATTGATCAAATGATGATTTTGATGAAATGGTGAATTCGATGGAAAAAAATGTTTTACGCACTCAAATTTATTTTGTGTGTTAAATATGAAATGCTCTATGTAATTTATAGCTTCATGTTTTTTTTTACAAACAAAAAAATGATTTTCAAATTTTTATTTCTTTTCTTTAAAAAAAATCCACATTTTTTTATATGAAAAATTTTACGTTTTTTTTTTTTAGAAAATGGAAAATTACAATTTTATTTAAACGTTTTTATGTCTTCTACACTGTAAATTCACTGTATTTTGTCTATTTTATTCCAATTATAATAGTTCTCTCTAGAGTTTTAATTGTGTCGGACGTGTTTTGTTTTTTTGCTGTCAATTTTCTCATATTACTAAATAATTTATTTACTTTATTTCTGTAATTGAATCAGATTTTTAATTTTAAATAAATCGGTTTGTGTTGTTCTTCATTTTTATTTTTTATTTTGATTCTGAAAGTGCTAATTTAAATTTTATTTAATATTCTTAATAAATAAAATATTTAATGATCAAAATTAATTTAACAGTAATACTTAAATTTCTTATATTGGTTTTTTTTATATATATATTTAACATATATATATTCTTGCCATACTTTTCTATTATTGTATATAATTATAATTTATAATTCAATTGTAACTCTTGAGAGAACATTTATTGTTTATTGTTTTGTGTGCTAGTGCTTTTTTCAATTTCGCTGACCGTGAGTAAAAGTGTTCATTGTGTGTGTTTGTCGTCTCTGGCTCGCAGTAATTATTTATCAGCTAAGTATAATTTTTATTTTGTGTTTTCAAATAGTCCGGTTAATTTTTCGATCTTTTTTATCGCAGTCTGACAATTGATCTAATTTTTATTTTATACCTAGTTAATTTTATATATTTACATTTTCGTACTAGTTCATTATTTAATCGAATTTTTTGAACTTTTAAATTTTTAATTTTTAACTTATTATGGATATAAAGTGCTGTTTTTGTGGACTCGTTGTCGATAGTTCCACTAGACTTAGACCTGATTTTTTCAAAAATAAGTCAATTCTCTGCAATGTATGTAAAGAAAATAATATTTTTTCTATGCTTAGACGAAATAATGATCTGATTGAGAATCTCACTCCTTCAACTGAAAGCATTAAAATGATTGTGTAGTCTTTTGGGGAACGCGTTTTTAGTATGGAAAAAAAAGTTGAGTTGTTTTCAAATAACGTTATTGATTGTATGGAACAAATCAATAGGGATATTGATGCAAACACACGGTCTATTAAAGGTAACGGCTTTGATAATTCTAAACAGTTCACTAAAACCGTTAACTTGCTTAATAATATTGACTCCTCCTTGCAGGATCTTGCCAATAAGAAAATTTTAGAACTGGAATCAAAACTTTCAAAAACAACAGCGGATAATAAACAAATTACCGAAACTTTGTCAACTAACAAGGTTAGCTTCTCTAATTTTGAAGATAAATTTTGTCAAGGGTCCGTTGAACTTTCGCGATCGATCTCCAAGTTGCTAAACAATTTCGATTGCCTCAGTTCAATATGCGAAAAAAACCTCATAAATACTTCTTCTGGGTTGTCAAGTTTCAACAAAGCCATTCGCACGGAAAGTATCGCTGATCAACCATGCGTATCATTTAGCGGCGACAATGTAGCGTCTGAGATAGCTTTAACTAGAGAACCCGGCACTAATGTTAATTTGCTTCTGGATGAGCTAACTGAAAGTGACGGTCGAACTCATGCTATATCAACGGTTGAGAACACATTAATTAGGGCCGCACCTAGAAATAAGTCAATTTTTGTATCTCGGCTTAATATTTCAACCTCAAATTCGGATGTTCTTAACTTTATTAAATCTAAGCTCATTGCGGTAAATATAACTGAGGACCTCAACTTAATAAAGGTTAAAAATATTTGGAATTCTAATCGAATAGTTGCTTCATTCAAAATTAGTGTGTCTGAAGCTATGTTTCATCTATTGATGTTACCCAATACCTGGCCGACCAACCCCTTCGTGCAGGAATTTGTTGAAAAGCAGAAAACTAGGGTAGCCGTTAATTTAAATTCAGTTCCAAAAAACTAAAGTGCTTGTCCTTTTACTATCAAAATGTAAGGGGACTTCGTACCAAAGTTCGCGACGTATATTTAAAAACACAAGAACTTTCTTATGATATTTTTGAGCTAATGGAGACCAATTTGAACGCTAGTTTTAATAATAATGAAATTTTTACTTCTGAATTTAATGTTTTTCGAAAAGATTGTTTAATTGATGGTCTAGATTCTTCTGGTCGCGGTGTTCTTATAGCAGTACGCATGGATTATGACTGTTCGTTTTTTAGCATTCCTAATACCGAAAATATTGAATTAATTTGTGTCAAAATTAATCTTGGTAAGCGCTCTATTTATATTCTATGCTGCTATATACGCCCATGTAGTCCGATCGAGACATACCAACTTCTCATCGACGCAGTTGATTTTTTGTCCAATACCATGGCTACGGTTGACGATATGTTGGTCTTGGGTGATTTCAATCTACCTGATCTGTTATGGTTGCGGTCAGATGATGATTCTCACTTTGTTGCTGTAAATGCAACTACTCAAAAGGAAATCTTATTTACTGATAATCTCTCTGACAACGGTCTATGCCAGATCAGTGATATTAAAAATAATCTAAACAGGCAACTCGATCTTATTTTCTCTACTAATAACGTAAATTGCATACTAGTGGAAAGTAGCTTCACTCTATCCACTATTGATCCGTATCACCCTCCTTTAGCTTTAACTTTTTCGTACGAGAACGGTATTATTAACGTAGATTCTGAAAAAACTTATTCTTTTAACTTCCATAAAGCTGATTTTGATAAACTTAATCATTTACTTTTTAATTTAAATTTTGATGAAATTTTTAATAACCCAGACAATAACATTGATTTATTAACTGCAAACTTTTACTCAGGTCTTTTCGAATGTTTCGTTTTGTCTGTTTCGATTTCGCCGGGGACCGGGATATCGTCATCCCCACCATGGTATAATAAGGAACTTCGCTCAATCCGTAATCGTAGAAACAAATTATGGCAAAAAATTTTAAAGTCTAAAACAGACTCCGACTACATTGAGTATCTTTGCGTTTACGTAGAATTCTCGGATTTATCTCAACTATTATATGATGAATATTTAAATAAAATGCAAACGGAGATTCTATCAAATCCTAAAAATATTTGGCAATTTATCAATATTAAAAACAAATCAGATGGTTATCCTTCTACATTAAAATATTTAGATAACTCATCTAATGAATCTAAGATAATCACTAATATGTTTGCTAACTTTTTCAGTCAAGCTTTTAATGACAACCAATTTCAGCCTGATGAAAATTATTTTTCGTACTTAAATAATTGCAACCAAACTAATATCGGTTCTTTTAATATTGACTATAATGATGTAGTTGGTAAGATTCAACACCTTAAAGATGATTACTCATCTGGTCCCGATGGTTTGCCTGCTATAGTTTTAAAAAAATGCTGTAACTCATTGGCGTACCAGTTAACATTTCTCTTTCAAATATCACTTTCTCAAGGAATATTTCCCGCTTTGTGGAAGGATTCTTTCATAATTCCGATACACAAAAAGGGTTGTAAAACGGATATTTCGAATTATAGGCCAATCACAAAGTTATCTAGTATTCCAAAACTGTTTGAAAGTATAATTTACGACTCTCTATATTTCCACTGCAAATCGTTGTTTTCTTCAAAGCAGCATGGGTTTCTTAAAGGTAGATCCAGCACTACGAATCTAACTGATTTCGTTTCTAATACTTTAATCAATATGGAAAAAGGAAAAGAAATTGACGTAATCACCACAGATTTCTCCAAAGCGTTTGATAAGATTTCACACAAATTAATTTTGTTCAAACTTAAGGCCCTCGGTTTTCCTTCAGGGATCATTCGCTGGCTAGAATCATATCTAAGTGATCGTCAATACCGTGTTTTATTTAGGTCCTCTACTTCTGACCCTTTTATTGCAAAATCCGGTGTTCCAAAGGGCAGCCATCTTGGCCCACTGATTTTTGTATTGGCAATAAATGATGTTGGTTATATTATAGTTGATTCGAGTGTTTCAGTATACGCCGATGATATGAAAATATTCAGAGAAATTTTATCCAATCCTGATTGTAATATTCTTCAAAATGACCTAAACAAATTTGGTACTTGATGTGCTAAAAACTACTTAGAACTTAATGTAAGCAAATGTCAGACAATTACATATTCTCGTAAATGTTCTCGTTCCTTTTCACGGGATTACTTCATCAATCATGAGATCGTTTGTCGAGTTCCGACCCTTCGGGATTTAGGTGTTATCTGCGATGGTGAACTTAATTTCAGATCCCACTACGATAGTATTGTAAATAGGGCTAACTCAGCGCTAGGTTTTGTAAAGCGGTGGTCCAAGGAATTCCGCGACCCGTATGTCACAAAATCCTTTTACATAACCATAGTAAGACCTCTGCTCGAATATGCTAGTCAAGTATGGTCACCATACCATGCAGTTCATATTAATCGAATCGAAACAGTTCAGCGTAGATTTATCCGTTTTGCTTTACGGGGCCTACCCTGGGTAGATACTTACAACTATCGTCTTAAGCTCATCCACATGCAATCCCTTGAAAAACGTCGTGAAGTCGCTGACATTTTATTTGTACAACAGGTCATTTCGGGATTAATTGAGTGCCCAACATTCTTAGATAACATTAATATAAACGTCAATGCGCGCTCTCTAAGATCTATCCCTCTTTTTCGATTAAATAATCATCGCACGGACTACGGTTATAATGAGCCGTTCACAAGAATGCTACGTGAAGTTAATGCTATTGCAAACCACTTCGATTATAACTGTAGCAAGCTCACTCTGAAAAGATTGTTGTATAGTTACACTTAAATGCGAGCCTAGTGTGTCTTTATTATGTCAGTTGAATGACTCTAGCATGTTGACTAATTGCTAAAAATTAGCATGCTTTCGTTTTATTTGATTTTTAATTTTAATATTTTTCTTTTTCATTTTTATGAACTCGAATCGAATTTCCAAGTCCCTGTGGGGGTTACCGTTCTTTTCAGAACAGCTGAACCTGCGGTTGGCTGGTTATTCTGTTTCTTTTGTATATTTTTTTTTGCGACAATTGCATTTTGCATAATTTCACTAATATTTTTTTTAATATTAAATTATATTGTTATACTTTTAATTTATACCTTTGTATATATTTTTTCCTTTTTTTGGACGTAAAATTGAATTGGCAGGTGACGGCGGAGGGAAGTAGTATCGTTCTTTTCAGAACGAGAAGCCCAATGCAAGTGGTAGCTGGTCAACTCAATTCCAATTTTGAATATTTTCTTATTTTTTAATATATTTTAACTTTTCTATTAATATATTTTATTTTTTATTATTTTTTTATTTTTTTATATATACTATTTTGAATTGCCAGGTGACGGCGGAGGGAAGTAGTATCGTTCTTTTCAGAACGAGAAGCCCAATGCAAGTGGTAACTTGTCACTTCAATGTTGTTTTTTTTAAAAAAAATTATATACGTTATTTTCACTGCTTGTATTAAGCAGTAGGTATCTAATATTTACTAATATGTGTTTGTTTTCGGTGTTGGAAACATCAGAGCTTAATCCACTGCGGATAGTAAATATTTTCTCAGCATGTGGAGAAAGTGCAGGAATTCAAGCATATAGACGAAAGATATACTTTTATTTATGTTTTAATTTAATTGTGTTTTTCACTTTGGGTTTATACTAACATATATCTTCTATATGCTTGTGTTCGCTGATCCGACACGTTATTTGTCTCCCTCGTGGGTCCCCATCTTCTTGATTACGGGTAGATGTGGGCTTACGTTAGAGATGGAATAATGGATATGGATTAGATACTCAATTACTAAATCAAAATCAAACAATATTTATTTTTAATTCACTGTAATTTGTCTATTTTATTCCAATTACTATATTTATTTTTTTGGAAAAGGGCAAAGCATTTTCTACTTTTTTATTCCTTTTACATTTTTGTTATTTACACTATACTAAATATTAAACGAAATCATTACATTTACATGCTCTGCAGAAATTATATTAACGATAGCGTCTCATAAAGCACTAAAGTGAGTCATAAAGCCATATTCGCAATTTTTACCAATAATACTTTAAGACTCACTCGAATGGGTCATAACGCCATATGGCTTTAGACTCATACCATAGATGGCTTTATGACTCTTTCGAATGAGTATTAAAGCCATATTGCTAAAAATGGTGAATATGGCTTTAAGACTCAGTCAAGTGAGACATAAAGCCATTATGGCGTTATAACATATGGCCTTATGACACGGTACCGAAAATATAGAATAGATAATAAATGTTTTGCTTGGGCAGTTGTTTCTGCACTTCAGTGGCGAAGCTAATGGTTTTATATCGGGTGTTCAGTTCAATAAATACAAAAAAGTAGGAACAGTGGGGTGTAGATAATAGGGAACCACTTAATCTGCTGGCTCTAAATTTTATAAGCATAAACTAGATTACAAAACTAATGTTAGTAAAAAAAATCAAAATAGATAATAATTTACTATATGTTCTAGCTAGAACATATGAAACATTAATCGGAAATTTTATTTTTAAACTACTGACCTCTACCTAGCTAGGATGGTACATAATCATGAAACCAACTAATTTCATCGAAATCTGTGATATAAATTATTTTGTCATTTTTCATAAAAACAAAAAAAAATCCTGATTGGTCTCGACATAAACGAGAAATTCTAAAATGGACCCACTAAAAGAATCGTTATCATCTTGTGTGAACATTAGGATGAAGTTGAAATGAACCTGTGAGCCAAATTTCATTAAAATCTGTATTTATAAACTCGCAACCGCAACAACGGAACAAAAATTTCTCAATTTTTCTTATATTATTTTTGTAACGTTCATTTAAAATTATAAGCAAGTAACCAAAATATATTGCAACCCTAACAAAAAAATAATTCCTTATATTATTTGCCCCTGCAACAACGAACCAATATTTGTCAATTTTTCTTATATTATTTTTCCAATGTTCATTATGAACATCAACAAGAATATACATATACCTACAAAAAAAAAATTCTTATAACATTAAATTCGCAATAGTAACGAACCAACATTTCGAAATTTCGAAATTTTTCTTATAATATTTTTCAAATGTTTATTAAAAATTATGAACCAAGCTATAATTATAAACTTTTTGTTCCATTTTGTTTATATGCTGATTTAGAATCAATTTTAAAGCGTGTTCAATATGATGATAATGAATTAAATACTTTTAGGTATCAACAACATCATGCTTATAGTATTGGATATTATGTAAAATGTTCCTTTGATGACATAGGTATTGTACTGGTACCTACTTTAATGTTTGTGAATTAAAACGCACCTTTTAACTTATTGTTAACTTAATTTATTTAATTGTAATGTTAACAATATTGTAATAAATTTTAATATTTAAGTTATAAAATTTATGTTTTAATATTATTTATTTAATGCAACAATCATATTATGTTTTTTACTATTATTTATTAACCGCAACGATTAATTGCCGATTTTTTAATTAATTTTGAATTTAGTGATCGCAACGAAAATATACTATTTTATAATTGCTACTTTAACTTTTTTTATTTTACCGGAACTCGATGACAATAGAACTTCAAGTGAAATTTTTCTGTTATCGCATCTCTATATCAAAACAATTAATTACTCAATTGCGGTAATACCGAGACGTGATGACCAATCAATTTTAATGATTCGATTATTAATTAGAATATAATCGAGTGGCGTGATTTAACTGTAATTACTAATTGTGCGGATTATTGATCAAAAATTGGTGGTGTGATTTTCTTGTGGTAATACTTTATTACCATTGTGATTATTTACCGGTGCCACCACATCACCCTCCTTCGAGTGGAACGTCTAAGGTAGAATTTTAACTCTACCACTATTTTTAATGGTGGGAATACCATACGCCGGCTTAATTCTGTCGATGGATATTGACTGTTATTTATCTTTTATCACAACGACGAAAGCTTTACGTAACCGTTTAACTCTCGATACGGTCCATCGTAAGCTGGATTTAGAGTTAGTTCTATTTTGTCATTTCTGACAAAAACGAACTCACAACTAGACAGGTCTTTCGGCACGAAAATACGTTGACTTTCGGAAATACGTGTAGGCGTTGGAATTAAACTGCGCATTGTTTCACGTAAGTTTTTTATGAATAAGTTTGTGTCGGTTTCGTCCGATTTCGATTCAACAAAAAAATCACCCGGTATTTTTAACGTTTGGCCGTAGACAAGCTCTGCTGGAGAACATTGTAGATCCTCTTTAACTGCGGTTCTAATACCAAGAAGCACTAGTGGTAATTCTACGTGCCAATTTGTAGCATTTCCCCGTGCTCTCAGAGTGTCTTTTAGGTGGCGGTGGAACAGCTCTACTAACCCGTTCGACTGAGAGTGATCAGAAGTAGTTCGCGTTCTAAACATGCCTAACAATTTACGCAACTCTTGAAAGAGCTTCGACTCAAACTGCATACCCTGGTCTATGGTAATCCTTTCGGGAACGCCAAAACGTGAAACGTAGTGGATTACAAAAGTTTTCGCCACAGTATAGCGACGTATATCGCGAGCAGTTTTCGGGCAAAAGCGGAATACTTTGTTTCAGCTGGAGCCAGTTTCCTGGAGAAAGACGCGAGTGGTTCCCATCCCTTGTCCGTAGGTTGCTGCTAAACAGCTTCTACCGCTACATCTGAGGCATCGGTAACTAAAACGATTTTTCAGTCCGTGTTCGGATGTGATAGCATCGTAACGTCAGCCAGTGCTTTATTAACTTGATGAAATGCTTGATTTAACTCTTCCGGACAGGTTAAGGCTTTGTTTTTGCTTTTTTCTTTGCTTACTTTAACCAGGTAAGAGTAAAAAAAATTCAGCGAGTTTCGGAATGAAGCGGTTGTAGTAATTCACCATTCCGATGAACCGTTGGATTTGTCGGATTAACGTGGGAGTGGGAAACTTCGGAATACTTTCCACTTTTTCAAGCGATGGAGAAATTCCAAACGCTTAACCGTTGGAAAAGTTAACGAAGGTGTTCTTTATGTGATTCTGCGTCGGGCGAAAAAATTAGTATGTCATCTATATACACGAACACGAAATCCAAACCAAATGGTTCATGAACCTTTGAAAGGTTTGGGCTGCGTTACGCAAACCAAATGGCATTCGGCGAAACTCGTACAAACCGAATGCCGTAGTTATTGCCGTTTTATAAACGTCGTCATCGGTTACCGGAATTAAGTAATTAACTTTAGAAATTAACCAAATTAACTTTAGAAAAAAAAATTAGCATTTACCATTCTAAATTCATGGTAAAGTTTTGAATATGAGGAATCGGGTACCGATCCGGAATAGTTGCCGCATTCAACCGTCTATAATCCCCGCAGGAACGCCAGTCACCGTTGTTTTTCTTCACCATATGTAACGGTGATGAGGCGGATGACGAGGAGGGTTGACCAATGCCAAGTTCCACCATGAGCTCGAATTCGTTTTTAACCGCGTCATGACGCTTCGTATCTAGCCAACGAGGTTTCGAGAATGTTAATTGTTCTTTGGTAACAATGTGATGTACTACCGAATGCTTTACCTATTTGAAATAATTCCGCGGCTGCGTTAAATCAAGAAATTTTGATAACATGTCCGAAAATTCATTTTTTATCACGTTTAGTTTCGGAGTCGGTGTGTCCGGCGCAATACTTAACGCGTGCACAGAAAGATCTGTAAATGGATCTACAATTCTTTTGTTTTTTAAATTGATAACTAACCCGAATCTATTTAAAAAATCAGCGCCGATGATTGTACGGTCGATGTCGGAAAGCATGAATTCATTCATGAAATCTCTGCGGAGACCCAAATTTAATTTTAACATTTTCGTAGGTTTTAATGGTGGTTCCGTTAGTGGCGGACAAGGATATATCGGAAGTAGATTTTGTTGTGCTAGATTTACACGTCAACACTGACAAATCCGCTCCCGTGTCAATTAAGAAAACGATGTTATTGTGGTTGTCGCGAATAAAAAGGCGGCTAGTTAATTTATTTGCACCGGTTGCCGCTACACGCGGTGCATCAATTAGTTTGGATGATTCTCTGCTGGTTTCTGTGCGCAACGACATTTGGTCGCTCTGTAGCCAAACTGCCTATGATACCAGCATTTAGTGTCTGCTGTATGTGGAATGGCAGGAGAATAAGATCTTCTTCCTTGTTGAATAGTGCTGCGCGATCTAGAATTTTGTCTACGCGGTCTAAAACGTTTATTATCATAGCTACTATTACCCATTGCTACTCTTGCAATCATTTCTTCTATACGAGCCAAACGCGTATCGAAATTAGAGCTCAGCGTAGGTCGCGTTGTTTGTGAATGTAATCCGGGTTACGCGCGATATGTATGTGGGGTTAATTATTTGAGTGGTGATTATAAAATGAAAACGCACCATATCCACATTTTATTAATTTATTTATTACCCAATGTTATTGGAATTCTAATTCTAATATAAGTTTATGTAACTCATTTATTTATTAATTCTCTAATTATTGTCTAATTATTGACAATACTATACTATTGATTAGTATTATTTTATAATACTAATCTTATTCTAAATTATAATGTTCTGTACTATTATTATTTAATTTATTTATTTCTTAAGTATTATTTATTTTATTGTTATTTATTTTGCACTTAATTATAATTTTAAGTTTATAACACCATATATTATTTATATTTAATTTATATTTTACTCGACCGATTTTGAATTCTATAATTTATTTATTTCTTTAACTATTTTACTATGACTTTAAATTTTCGCTTTTAAAAATACGTACTGCTAACTCGTTGGTTGTAGACTTTAGAGAGGTTAAAAATGAGAACAATTATCTCTATCATGGTGCGATGTAGATGTTAAAGATAGCGGTACCTCTAGGATTGCCGATAATGAGAAGTTACCGGCATTCATATTGGTGAGCCGACATCATACCATGATAGACTGCAACATTTTTGTACTAGATTAATTTTGTAGGGTTGCGACCATTGACGGTTCCGCCGACAAACGCGTGGTGACGGTTTGTCAGCGGAAACGTAAATTGCCGCAACCGCTACAGTACCCCCCTTCAAGCATTGATGCCACCCTCGACAAAGGCCGGTTTCAATCTATCGACGGAGATAGATGTTTGTTTGTTGTTTACGTTGATTATGTAATTGTTGCGCAGTCTACGAATTACCTTTTGCGGTCCGGTGTATGGCTTTGTTAAACCCGATTTTATGGTGTCTGTTCGTAGGAACACGAAATCGCACGTCTTTAGGTCTTCCGGAAAATATACTTTTCGAGAAGACGGTCGTGGAGGTGTAGGTGTTATATTGTTCATTACACGTTTTAGCTGTGTTGTGAGTGTTTCTTGGTCTATAGGTGGTGCTTTGTCGTTTTCGACAAAAAATTCGCCCGGAAGCTTAAGACATTGACCGTATACCAATTCAGCTGGCGAAACTGTCAAATCTTCCTTAACTGAGGCGCGAATAGATAATAGAATCAGAGGAAGTTCGATGGTCCAATTGGAGTTATTGCAGCGCGCTTTCAGCGATGATTTCAGCTGCCTGTGGAACCGCTCCACTAGGCCGTTCGATTGTGGATGGTACGGCGAAGTACGAATTCTGTGACTGCCTAGTAGCTTTGTTAGTTCTGTGAAAAGTTTGGATTCGAATTGCCTGCCTTGGTCGGTGGTGATGGTGGCGGGTACTCCGAATCTTGAAATGTAATTTTGAATAAAACTTTTTGCTACAGTCACTGCCGTCATATCTTTAATTGGATATGCTTCCGACCACCTATTGAAACGGTCAACGATGGTCAGGAGGTAGCTGAAATCATAGCTAGTTGGCAATGGCCCTACAATATCCATGTGTATATGCTCAAACCTGGAATTAGGGAGTTAAAATGTACCCTGCTGACTCTGTGTGTGCCGGTGTATCTTGCAT
This sequence comes from Rhamphomyia laevipes, assembly GCA_963920725.1. Lineage (NCBI taxonomy): Eukaryota > Metazoa > Arthropoda > Insecta > Diptera > Empididae > Rhamphomyia > Rhamphomyia laevipes. Next base: position 75,784,002 of record OY987255.1, on the reverse strand, counting down.
TTTTGGCACTCGACACAACTTCTTGACCAGCGGGCGATATCTTTATTTAGGCCGGGCCAGAAATAACGTGAGGCAATTAATTTTCGAGAGGTTCGGATACCAGGATGTGACAGGTTGTGCAACATATTAAAAACAGAACGTCACAACTGTTCTGGTATGTATGGTCTGTTTTTGCCGGTTGAAGTGTCGCAGTATAATTTTGAGTCAGGAAATTCGAAGATCTGTAGTTTGGACTTCGTTGAAGGGTCTCTTACTTGTTGTAAACGTTTTTGTAAGTCCGTGTCCTCCGCTTGTGCCTTTGCTATTTTTTCTAGGTTGAAACTGTCGTTAGAGGATATCTCTGAAATACGTGAAAGGCTGTCCGCGACTGAGTTGTCAGTGCCTTTTACGTGAACTATGTCTGTTGAGAATTGAGCGATGAAATCTAGATGTCGTGTTTGTCGTGGGCTTCGTTCAGTCTTTGATTTAATAGCAAAAGTTAGCGGTTTGTGGTCAGTAAAGATCTTAAACTGTATTCCTTCAACGAAGTATCTCAAGTGTTTGGTAGCTTGGTAAATAGTCAAAAGTTCTCGGTCAAATGCAGAGTATTTGCGTTCTGCAGGAGAGAGTTTTTTCGAAAAGAAAGAGATAGGTTCCCAATACCCGTTGTTAAGTTGTTGTAGAACTGCTTCTACGGCTATGTCGGAAGCATCGGTCGCTATGCTGTATTGCCCATTTAGTAGAGGGTGTACCAAAATCGTCGCATCGGCCAGAGCCTGTTTCACCTTATCGAAGTGAATATCTAGCTCGGCGCGCCAGTAGAATTTTTTTGGAGATTTAGGCTTTTGAAGTAGCAGCGTAAGATGAGAATGAATCGGTTGTAGAAGTTCTGCAAGGTGGGGTATGAATCTATGATAATAGTTTATCATGCCGATAAAACGTTGGACTGACTTCACCGAATCAGGTTTTGGGAATTCCCTGATAACCTTGATTCGGTCGTGTGAGGGAAAAATGCCAGAGTTGATGGTGTGGCTGAGGAAATCGATTGAATCGACTCCGAACACACATTTCGAAGCATTAATGTTGATTCCGTATTCGGAAAGACGCTTGAAAAGAGTTTGCAGGTGTTTTAGATGTTCGTCTTCGGTGTTACTCGCGATGAGTATATCATCGATGTACGCGAAGACGAAATCTAGGTCCCTACATACCTGGTTGATGAAACGTTGGAAAGTTTGAGCCGCGTTGCGTAGTCCGAACGGCATTCGTGAAAACTCAAACAATCCGAATGTGGTCATCGCTGTCTTGTGGATATCATCCGGAGCCACCGGTATAAGGTGATAAGCTCTGACCAAATCGACTTTTGAAAATATGGTAAACCCCTGTAGATTTAGAGAAAAGTTCTGTATGTGAGGTATTGGATACCTATCCGGAATGGTGATGTCGTTTAGTCGTCTGTAATCTCCACATGGTCGCCAATCAGAATTGTTTTTCTTCTTGACCATGTGGAGTGGTGATGAAACTGAAGAGTCTGACGGTCTGCAAATACCGATTTCGACCATGTGTCGAAATTCTGTCTGAGCAGCTTTGTGACGCGTTGCGTCGAGACGTCGTGGTCTAGCGAATGGTAGTTGTCCTTTTGTTTCTATATGATGCCCAACACTGTGTTTGACAGGAAGGAAATAGTTTGATGGTTGTGTTAGTGTTGTGTAGTTTTTTAGTAGTTCTGAAAATTTGTTAGAATTGGAATTATGTTTAATAGATAGAGACATGTTAGAATCTGTTAGTGACATGTTAGTATGTGTTAGTGCGGATGAGTGGATTGAGGATTTAGGATCAACCAATCGTTTCTGCTTCACGTCAACTAGAAGGCCAAATTTTTGTAAAAAGTCTGCACCTATTATAGGGTGTTTCACTGAAGCAACTATAAAAGCGTGAGAAAAATTTCTACGAAGACCTAAGTTAAGATTTAACAATTTCGAGCCGAAGGTGTGAATGATGGATCTGTTGGCTGCTGTTAAAAGTAAGTCTGATTTGGGTTGTTTGTCCTTTAATAGTGTTTGCGGAATGACTGATAAATCGGCACCGGTGTCAATAAGGAAAGTTTGTTTAGATATAAGGTCGTTAATGAACAACCGGCTGGATTGGTTGACCTGTGACTGCGCCGCTTCAGTCACAGGGTATATTAGTTTGGGTGACCGGTAACCTTTGAATTAGATTTGGTGTTATTATCCAGGATCTTGGTACCAGCACACTTACGTGCTTTGTCACCAAACTTCTTATGGTAATAACCATATGGTGTTTAGTTGCCGTATCCGGTCTGTTGGTCGACCGTGAACGTGACCTGTTTCTCGAAAAGTCTCTGTCATGTCTGGTGTTTTTATGCCCGATATTTAATTTGGATAGCATGTGTTCGATCCTTGCTAGTCTTGCTTCGAGGTTGTTGTCCGTATTTTCTCTTGTCGGGGCGGTTGAAGGTTTACTGAATAGAGCGTTAATGGAATTTTTAGGTTCGGAAGCTTCAAAGATTCTATCAGCCAGATCAATGAGCTCCTCTGTTGGTTTGTCGCCCACAGAAACTAAAGCAATGTTTAAGGCCTGTGGAAGTCGACGTAACCATAGCGTTTTAATGATGCTTGGCTCGAAGGTGTCACCAGCTGTTTGTTTCATTAATCGAAACAGTGCCGATGGTTTCCGGTCGCCAAGTTCTGTTCTATCCAGTAATACCTCCAGCCGTTTGCTCTCAGAAGCCGAGTGTCTTGAAATTATGGTTTTCTTTAAGTGTAAATATCTGTCTTTTTGTGGCGGATCACCTATGACGTCGATCACGGATTCGCAAGTTTCAGCAGGCAGTGCAGCGATGGTGAGGCAGTATTTTGTGTCATCTTTGCGATCCGTGATCGGTAGGATTAGAAGTTTGAGTTTTATTGTCGTCGGTCATTGTGTTGTTTTTTATGTAGATTTGCACAAAAATAAAATAAACGTAATAATGAGACGATAATAGATATAAAACCAACCTGTGCCGAGAACAGTGAATGCCCAAAGGAAAGATGTATAACCCTGTACAAAAAAAAACTGCTGACAAATAAATTTGAAATGTGAAAACCAGGAGTGACGTGTGAAAAACGAGAAGTGTGTATAATGCGGGAGCGAAAAAAAATGAAAATAGTTAAATAAATATATTAGTCGAACCAAAAGAAAATTTTGTAATATTTTTTTTTTAAAAAAATATAGATTTTATTTCTCTTTGAATGGACGGTATTGACGAAATAATATATGGCGATGTTACAGTGTTTATAAAAAATAAAATTTTATAAAAATAAATAATATTATTGTTGATTAAATTTAAAAAAATATTTTTATTTATTGTAAAAAAATGTTTTTGTATTTTTAAATGTTTAATATATAGAGCGTCTACTGTACAACAATAAAAAAAATTTCAAAAATATTAATTTTGTCGAAAAACAAAATATAAAATATATGTGACGCCACTGGTGAAATTTTTTTTTTTAATTATGATTTTTGGTAAATTATGTGTTTTTTTTTGTTTTTTTTTTGCCCAGTTTGATGCTACGCCACTGTCCAAAAACTTTGATTTTGTCGATAATTCTTTTTTTTTCTTTTGTGTGAGATTAATATTTTTGATTTTATTTATTGTTGTTGGTAGAAATTGTATTTTTTTTTAAAAAATATGTATTTATATAAATTTATATATTAAATGTATATTTTAATTAATTTTTGTGTGCAATTTAATGAAATTTTTTTTGTAATGTATAATTTATATAAAAATAATTTTGTAAAGTAAAAAATAATTTGTAAATTTTTGTAAAAAATAATTTTGTATAATTTTCCAAATTTTTTTTTTTTGATTTTTACTTAAAATATATATGAAAATGTTGATATTTAATTATATTTATTTTACTAATAAAAATGTTGAAATAAAAATTTAAATATTTATGTTTTATTTTTATATTTTTTTGTTTAAAAAACAAATTACTCTACGTTACTTTTTATGTTAATATGTAATAAGAAAACATATATTTTTATTTAAAATGGAACCTTTGATGATCTATACGATGAATGATGATGATAATTGTAGCTGGAAAAATTTTGATATTGCTGGTAAACTAGATGTTACTGGAAACTGGATGTTGCTGGAAAACTGGATGTTGCTGGATTATATGTTGCTACTGTGTTTTTAAATGTTGAATGATGATACTGCTTTCTTTGTGTTATTGTGTGTGAACTTTTTTTTATATATATAAAATTTTAAAATAAAAAAAAATTATATTGCAAATTTTAGAAAAAAAAAATTTTATATTTAATATAAGTAATATGAATGATTGTTATTTTTATTTTATTTTTCTTCACTGTTTTATTTAAATGTATAAATGTATATTTTTATAAGAATATATATATATTTTTTGAAATTTTTTATTGTATGTAATTGTTTTTTTTTATATATATGTAAGAACTAAGTTTTTATACACTTTAGATAATTTTTTTTTAAAATACTTATTATTGTCTACGTTTTTATAATACTAATATTATTCTAAATTATAATGTTCTGTACTATTATTATTTAATTTATTTATTTCTTAAGTATTATTTATTTTATTGTTATTTATTTTGCACTTAATTTTAATTTTAAGTTTATAACACCATATATTATTTATATTTAATTTATATTTTACTCGACCGATTTTGAATTCTATAATTTATTTATTTCTTTAACTATTTTACTATGACTTTAAATTTTCGCTTTTAAAAATACGTACTGCTAACTCGTTGGTTGTAGACTTTAGAGTGGTTAAAAATGAGAACAATTATCTCTATCATGGTGCGATGTAGATGTTAAAGATAGCGGTACCGCTAGGATTGCCGATAATGAGAAGTTACCGTCATTCCTATTGGTGAGCCGACATCACACCATGATAGACTGCAACATTTTTGTACTAGATTAATTTTGTAGGGTTGCGACCATTGACGGTTCCGCCGACAAACGCGTGGTGACGATTTGTCAGCGGAAACGTAAATTGCCGCAACCGCTACATGTATTACCTAGGGTAACTTACGTAACCACAAATTTTTGATGATATCGTCATTGAACGTCAGACCCGACAACTGCTTCATCGACCGCAATAGCTCTGATGGACTTCTGTCACCAATATAGGCTTTTGCTATTAGCGATTCCAGACGTTTTAGCTCGGAAACCGAGTGTCGCTTGATAATAGCGGTTATTACGTGTGCGTACCGATTAGTATCAGGCGGATTCGAAAGTATATCACTTATGGATTCGCATTGTTCCGGGGGTAGCGCGGCAATTATTGGACAATACTTTGTGTCTTCATTTGATATTCGGTATGTCTGGAATTGGGCCTCTGCCTGAATGAACCATGTGGCTGGATTCGCGGACCAAAAAGGTGGTAACCGAACGCGTACAGAATCTACTTTTCTTTCATTTGTATAAATAATCGAATTCTTGTTACTTTCATCGTTAGACGTTTTGTTATGATCCGAATCTGTCATACTCATTATGTAATTATTTATGAAATTATGAAATCTATTTTTTTTTTTTCTAAAAACAAAAGAACAATCAATATCGTATATATATATACGCCAACCGCAATAAAAATAAAAATTTTTTACCCAAATAAATGCACGCCACTGTTCCAATCACTGACATAAAATCAAATCTTTGGGAGCCATTTTTCTATATAGTCAATCGAGAAATTCTATATCAAATCGAGATTGTGTGTGTGTGTGTTGATGTAAAAAGAAATTTTATATGCACCACAAAAATTATATTGAGTAAAAAAAAAACAATATTTTATATTAAATATAAATGTATCGGCTGTTGCAGAAATAAATAATAATGAAAATAATTGGAAATTCTATTTTTTATAATTAATATTTAAAATTCAATTTTGCAAATTAAGATTTTTGTAATATTTATACAAAAATATAATAATTCTAAAAATACTTTTATATGACTTTCACCTGAATTTTTCTTAAATTTTAATTTTTGTAATATTTATACAAAAATATAATTATCTTATTATTTTTTAAAAAAAAAAAAAAAATTAATACTAACGAAAGCTGTTGAATAGTAATAATGAAAATTTTTATTATACTAATACAATTTTAGTTTGTTTAGTAAATTCGATATTTTATAAAACAAATTTTAGAATATGGTAATATTAATTATTTATTATAATTTCAACAAAAAAATTTAATTTAACTAATTTAATATAATTTATATTTAATTTAAATTTTTATTTATTTAATATAATTTTATTTATCAAAATTAACAATTTATATTAAAAATATAGAATATTGTTACTTGAACATCCGATCCGTTGAATCAACGATGAAAATGATGATGATTTGATGTAGTGTAGCAATCGGCAAATTGATCAAATGATAATTTTGATGAAATGTTGAATTCGATGGAAAAAAATGTTTTACGCACTCAAATTTATTTTGTGTGTTAAATATGAAATGCTCTATGTAATTTATAGCTTCATGTTTTTTTTACATACAAAAAAATGATTTTCAAATTTTTATTTCTTTTCTTTAAAAAAAATCCACATTTTTTTATATGAAAAATTTTACGTTTTTTTTTTTAGAAAATGGAAAATTACAATTTTATTTAAACGTTTTTATGTCTTCCACACTGTAAATTCACTGTATTTTGTCTATTTTATTCCAATTACAATATTTATTTTTAATTCACTGTAATTTGTCTATTTTATTCCAATTACTATATTTCATTTTTTGGAAAAGGGCAAAGCATTTTCTACTTTTTTATTCCTTTTACATTTTTGTTATTTACACTATACTAAATATTAACAGAAATCATTACATTTACTTGCTCTGCAGAAATTATATAAACGGTACCGTGTCATAAAGCACTAAAGTGAGTCATAAAGCCATATTCGCAATTTTTACCAATAATACTTTAAGACTCACTCGATTGGGTCATAACGCCATATGGCTTTAGACTCATACCATAGATGGCTTTATGAATCTTTCGAATGAGTCTTAAAGCCATATTACTAAAAATGGTGAATATGGCTTTAAGACTCAGTCAAGTGAGTCATAAAGCCATTATGGCGTTATGACATATGGCCTTATGACACGGTACCGAAAATATAGAATAGATAATAAATGTTTTGATTGGGCAGTTGTTTCTGCTAATGGTTTTATATCGGGTGTTCAGTTCAATAAATACAAAAAAGTATGAACAGTGGGGTGTAGATAATAGGGAACTACTTAATCTGCTGGCTCTAAATTTTATAAGCACAAACTAGATTACAAAACTAATGTTAGTAAAAAAAATCAAAATAGATAATAATTTACTATATGTTCTAGCTAGAACATATGAAACATTAATCGGAAATTTTATTATTAAACTACTGACCTCTACCTAGCTAGGATGGTACATAATCATGAAACCAACTAATTTCATCGAAATCTGTGATATAAATTATTTTGTCATTTTTCATAAAAACAAAAAAAAATCGACATAAACGAGAAATTCTAAAATGTGTTACGCGGCTATCTTATTTTTTTATTTTAAAAAATCTAAAAAGAAACAAAAATATATAATTCCTAAAAATAAAAAGTAAGAAAAAGAAATAATTATTTAATAATATAAAATAATAATAATAAATAAATAATACTTCATGCTACAAAATGGACGTCCGACAACTTGACTTTTGACTTTTGACATTGAGGAAGAAGACGGATGTTCAAAGTTGCCAGAGCTTTAATAAAGTACATAATTTAGTACTGAGTGGCCAACGCATGCTCCAATGCAATCTAGATTTTTACGCGTATATTGGTATGGTAGTAAGGTGCCATAAGAAAATTATTCATTAGGAAGCACTAAAAATGTAAAAATATCGAAAAAAAACGACTTCCTTCTTTTTGATGTCAGAAGCTTTGGTGAAAAGACGTAAAAAAACAAAAAAAAAAAAATTTGTAATTATTTTTGATTTTAAATACTTATTGAAATTAATTTTTTTTTAAAAAAAAAAGGAGTTATTAGTACGGATTAATCTAAATATACAGATAAAACAGAAGTTATTTTTTTGCATTTAAATTTAAAAAGGCAAATCATACACAGAAAAGTTACTGTAACCTCCGAGTAACCCCTAAAGAAAAATTTAGGAATTAGGTACACGTGAATTTTATAGGTAAAATTTTCGAGTTTTTTTATATAAAATAGCTTACTAATTTAGAAATTTTTAGTTATTAGCCATAATGAAGAAATATATATAAAAATCAAGAAGAAGTATATGAAAAGCAAGAATAGATATAATAATCAAGATTCTAAGAAGAAAATTGTAGTTTTTTTATAGTATATATATATAAAAAATATTTATAGATTTTGTGAAGTATATTTCACAATAATTAAAATTATCGAAGAAATTGTAGATAAATTATATTTTATTTTTATATATAAAAAAAAAAGAAATCATATTATAATTGAAATAATACGTTGTTTTACGTAATTATTAAAAATAATAGAAATTGTATTAACTGAAATTAAGTTTTTGAATTTTCAAAAGTAAATTTTTTTTTTATATCAGAATTAAATTTTTTTTTAAAAAAAAAAAAAAGAAAAAAAAAAAAATTATCTAAAAAAAAAAAAAAAGAAAATTGAATTAAAGAATTTTAATAGAATAGTAAAAATATATATAAAAAAAAAATATTTAGATTAGATTTCAGCAATCAGAAGTAATCAGCAGTCACTGTTTGTACAACCAGAACGACGCAGAATTATTTCGTGAGTACATTTTTTTTAAATTTTTTTATATACGTATTACAATTCTATTAAACATAATTTAAATTATAAATTAAAAAAAAAATATATTAAACTATTAAAAGTAAATATATTAAATATATATATTAAAAAAAAAAAAAAAAACATATATATACAAATTCAAAGATATTCTGTAATATAAAAATTATTATAAATTAAAATTTATATTCAAATTAAAAATTATTTGTTGTAAAACAATATTAAAATAAAAATTCAGTTGTTTTAAAACAATATTAAATTAAAAATTATTTGTTGTAAAACAATATTAAATTAAAAATTCAGTTGTGGTAAAACAATATTAAATTAAAAATTATTTGTTGTAAAACAATAATAAATTAAAAATCAGTTGTTGGAAAACAATATTAATTAAAATAAAAATTAAAAACATTAAAATAAAATTTAGTTGTTCTATCTAAACAACATTAAAATAAAAATTAAAAATATTTAAAGTAAAATTCAGTTGTTCTAAACAACATTAAAATATAAATTAAAAATATTTAAAGTAAAATTCAGTTGTTCTAAACAACATTAAAATATAAATTAAAAATATTTAAAATAAAATTTAGTTGTAATAAACAACATTAAAATAAAAATTAAAAATATTTAAAATAAAATTTAGTTGTAATAAACAACATTAAAATAAAAATTAAAAATATTTAAAATAAAATTCAGTCGTTCTAAACAACATTAAAATAAAAATTAAAAATATTTAAAATAAAATTTAGTTGTAATAAACAACATTAAAATAAAAATTAAAAATATTGAAATAAAATTTAGTTGTTTTAAACAACATTAAAATAAAAATTAATTTGTTGAATACAAAACATAAAATTAAATCTATTGTAATGAAATTATATAAATAGGAAAAAAATATATAGATGTTTTTTTAATATTAAATAAATGATTTATTATATTGCATATTTATATATATTTTGATTTATTTTGATAAAATGATGTGGTGGTAAACAAAACATTTTCGGTGGTGAACTCTTTTCATGATTTCCCACAAGAAACATGGCGATATGATCAATACGAGTAATTGTTTTTAAATTCTGTTTTCGTAGTACGAAAGGGATAACATATAAACGGCAGATGTGTTGTCAAGGCGTTTGTGTTGAATCAAACACAAATAGGGGTGGGTAATGCCAAAAGCTCGAAACATCTGATAGCTTAAAATTATTTCGTTGATGTTCAAAATAATGAAATACCTACTTGTATTTTTATTTATGTTAATTTTTTTTGTAAATATAACATGAAATTACAATAGGAACCAATTTCAAATAGTAGTATCTCGGATGATTAACTTCAAATTTCAATTTTATTTTATTTTTGTAGTATTTTTTATTTTCCCTCTGACATGCAAAAATAATAGTTACGAATCGTACTCATTTAGCAACAAAAACCCCCCCCAAACCGACGAGCTAAGCTGTGCTTATGCCAGGCATGTCAACTGGTTGCGATGTGGGTACAACAAGCGCTTGATTAAAGCGAGTTCGGTTATCGCTTTATTCGTCAAGTGGTTCAGCTAGAACCAACTGAACGCTGTCATTATTGTCAGTCTTGTGTTTTGTTGTGTTTCGTAGGTTAAAGCAAAAATGCACAACGTAGTAGGTAACCAATTGCGGCCAACGTGGGGCCGGATAAATCCTTAACGGAATCCAAGCTCCAAAATCATTAATGTAACTTTCTTAATTTTTTTTATTAAAATCATATAGTTTTTTTTGTTAAGTTATTTTTATTTTTCAGTCTTGTAAATTAAAGTTAAAATACATAATAAATAAAGTAAAGTGAATTCATTTGTTTATTTTAATTTAGTCAATTCATTAATTTTCATATTTAAATTTTAAAATATATAATAATTTAGTTACAATTTGAAGTTATGAATTTTTTTTTTTAAGTATTGTGTCTGAGTGTTAATAAAGCTGCAAATGTAGGCCCTGCTAGCATTAGAGCGATGTTTATATAGGAGAGTCACAATATTGTCATTGAATTAGGAACCAAAATTATTTTGAAGATTTTTATTTAAATTTTCACGTTTTGTAGGTATATACGCCAGCAAACGGTTGACTCTTGCAAGTAAAACTCCGAAAAATTAATTAGGTAATCCGATAGATGAAATAAATGTCGAAAAATTGAATTTTGAACGTAATAAGCAAGTCTTAAAGTCGCTTTGTACAAGTACAAAATTTGATTTTAAATATTTAGCCAAATACATTTTGTTTTGACATCGACGGGAATAGTAAATTAAAAATTAAACAAAACGTAAAAGCGGAATTTAAAAATAACAATTTAAAGAAAAATTGATCGAAATACGAACAAAGCCATGTTTCAAGGGGAATTATGAAATTAGGGAACCACCGATAACCAATCATAATAGATATAATATCAGTTATTAGAGCTAATTATATTAGTATAAATAGATAAAAAAATTAGAATTGAAATATTATTAGTATTAACTAATCCAAAAAGTAGTATTCGCCGTATTTTGAGTTAGGTTTTTTCTTATTGAATATATTAAAATTTAGTTCAGGATAATCTGTTTATTTTTCTTATAAATCATAATTTGAATGCATTTTTTTATTTATCTTATTAAATTAAACATCAAAACAATCTACATATATAAAAAAATACATATAAGTTAGACATTGACTTTGACAGTTCTGAAGTATTATTTTTTTATTATAATCCCAAACTCAATTTAAACATCGTATCTGGTTCGAATTGATTCGCGTTTGTTGCAGATTTTATTTTGGTTGTAATTGAAAGTTTTCATTAAAATGGGTAAAGATTTAGTCCAAGAATCTTCGAAAATAAGAACACGTAGTACTGTTACTCGCGAAAACCTAAAAAAACAATTAAAGCAAACGAATCGAGATATTCCATCCACAAGCGGTTATAATTTAGGTAGTATTCAAGCACGTAGCGTATCGGAAAGTAATTTGTCAGAGAAAGTTTTATCATTAAAATCTTTTGATTGCCAAGAACAGCAATTAAGTAGTGGTGAAGACTGGGACAGAGAATTGGAAATGCAGGAAAATGAGGAATGTCAAGCGAAAATTTAGAAAATAAATCTAAACCTCCAAAACAAGCTTCTAAAAAACGGTTAGAAAAAGAAGTTTATGAAAACCTTGAAAGTCTAAACGCGTTTAAAACACAGCAGGAGATTTTAATGAAGGAAATGCGAAGCACAATTTTCGAGATGAAAACCAAGTCGCAAGCTGATTCAGCAATAATCCTCGAGCAACTAACTTTATTAACATCCAAGTTGACACAAAAAGAAAATTCTGTACAAAGTCAAACTTCAAGTCAGAATTCATTTTCAATCACCGCTTCGACAGTAGTAGACAAAAATATTCAGAGACAAGAGATGGAAAAAGTAATCGCTGACGAACAAAACAACCAACGGACGCCACAAAACAATAATTACCAGACACCGATTGGGGACATAAACCACGTAAATTTTAGAAATAACGAAGCTACTATCCGACGGATTGATTTTACTGAAAATTCACCAACAATATGTAATGACAGACCCAGACAACATATGACAGTCCAACCACCCATACAACATATGGCAGTTCAACCACCCATACAACAAAGATCGATTCAACAAAACATTTCTGAACAACAACAAGAAGAAGCTAGTACAGTGTTACCATCAATGAATGAGAGATTTGCTAAATTAGAACAGATGATGTCAGAGTTAGTAGTGTCAAATCAAGAATTGTCGGCACAGCAACACAACAATGCTAGATTTTCAACAATTCAGAGACAAAACACATATGTGGAGCGTAGATCACCGATGATAGATTGGGGCATAACATTTGATGGTAAAGGTCCGATGTCGGTGATAGATTTCGTAGAAAGAGTTGAGAAAATGACAAGGGATGACAATTTAGACTGGACACACATAACAAACAAATTACATACTTTACTGAGAGGACAAGCTAAAACGTGGTATTTCCAATACGTGACGAGACATAAAAATATTGACTGGACCACATTAAAAGCTGCACTTGTTAGTCAATATCGAGTTCTAGAATCAGACAGTGAGATATTTATGACGATGATGAGCCGAAAACAACAGCAAGGCGAAACATTTGACGAATTTTTACGGACATGACTGCTTGGAGTCTACAGCTTAAAATACCAATGTCGGAAGCACAACTAGTTGACATTTTAAGAAATAACATAAATATCAGGATTCAACAAATGATTCTTACGGTAGATATATTTTCGGTAGACCATCTCAGAAATATAGTCAGAAAAGCAGAAAGAATTTTGAGCAGTTCAAGACAACCTACCAAATTTGTAAAGGAATTACAGGAATATGAGAAACCAGAGGATGAAATTCATCAAATGGAGGTAGATGAAGTAAGATTCAATAAGTTTAATAACAGAAACACAGAAAAATATGTATGCTGGAATTGTGATAAAAAAGGTCATAGCTTTCCAGATTGCGGTGAAGTTCAGCGTAAATTATTTTGCTATAGCTGTGGCATGAAAGAAGTAGCGAAACCATTTTGCCCGAAATGTTCGCCGGAAAACATCAGGAGCCACGTGTTGAATTCGGAGACGGCACGTGTCAAGTTCGAAACTCCGGAAAAGCAATAATTACGCCTTCTAGTCTGACAGTAGTAACACCACACTTACATAACCATGACATACGAAACATGACAGACGAACAGACACTCCAACATGACAGTCAATTACAATCACAGAATAATTTAAAACAAGAAAACAAAGTTAAAATATTACAGAGAAAATATACATTAACAGAACCATCACCTTTGAGAATTAAAACGTACGAACAAAGACTAAAAGAATACGAAGAAAAACGACGAGAAATATTTAAAGACTTTCCGGTAACAGAACAATTTAAAACAAGAAAACAAAAATCGATTGACAAATGTAGACAGCGACACCGCACAGACCGAAAATGTATCGCGACTACAATTCTCGAGACAAAAGGAAAAGACCCGCGCTGGTATTTAACAGTTAAAATACAGGACGAAAACATACGTGGACTTCTAGACAGTGGAGCTAACGTGAGCGTTCTAGGAGCAGGATGCATGACATTAATCCAAAAATTAAATTTAACTTACACGAAGATGACGTCATCAGTACGGACAGCTGACGGTACGGCACAAGACATACTAGGACATATTATCATTCCGATAACATGTAATGACGTAACTCGTGACGTAAGACTTTACTTATGCCCGACATTACAACAGGAAATGTATTTAGGAATGGACTTTTGGAACACGTTTGAAATGCAACCTACTTTTGGACAAATTAAACAACAAATTCCATCTACAGAGACAGGACGACATGAACTAACTAACGAAGAAGAAAAGCATCTAGCTACCATTATTGCAAAATTTCCATCAATAGAAACATGTGGACTGGGACTAACGGACATTGAAGAACATAAAATAGACGTAGTAGAAGAGGAAGCAACTAACATAACAGAAAAGGACGAAAAACTAAAACATCAATATTTATTGACGAAGACTGAACAAAACCATCTAGACTTGATCAAGACTAATTTTCCATCATTCGAAAATCAAGGGCTCGGAAAAACACAAATAGAAACGCACATAATAGACACAGGTAATGCAGAACCGATTAAAAGTAGACATTGGCCAATATCTCCTGCAATCGAAAAGTTAATGTACCAGGAAGTAGATCGGATGTTAAGCTTAGGTGTAATAGAGGAAAGCAATAGTCCGTGGAATTCGCCAGTAGTTTTGGTACGCAAACCGAATAAAATTCGACTGTGCTTAGATTCGCGTGCAGTAAATGCTGTCACTAAAAAGGACGCATATCCACTACCACACATTGAGGGATTGCTGAGTCGCCTACAAGACACCAGATATATAAGCAGCATTGATTTGAAAGACGCGTTCTGGCAAATTCCGTTAGAGGAAAAGTCTAGAGAGAAAACAGCGTTCACAGTACCAGGAAGACCTTTGTCTCAATTCAAAGTTATGTCGTTTGGACTGTGTAATGCTGCTCAACGTATGTGCCGACTCATGGATAAAGTTATTCCGCAACGCTTGAGAGAACACGTTTTTGTATATCTAGATGACTTGTTGATAATTTCGCCGGATTTTAAATCGCATCTTGAAACGCTAAATGAAGTAGCAGTGCAATTAAGAAAATCTGGATTAACCATTAATGTACAGAAAAGTAAATTTTGTTACCAAGAGCTGAAGTATTTAGGATATATAGTTTCTGATGGAAGTTTAAAACCAGATCCAACTAAAGTTGAAGCAATAAGTAACTTCGAAACACCGAAAACGTCGAAACAAGTAAGGAGATTCTTAGGTATGGCTGGTTGGTACAGAAGATTTATTAATAATTTCGCCATATTAGCGTCCGCAATATCCGACACTTTGAAAATAAATAAAACCACAAAAAAGTTCATGTGGACGGCTGAAGCACAACAATCATTTGAATCACTGAAGAAAGCGTTGACATCAGCTCCAGTGTTAGTAAACCCTGACTTCGGTAAGCAATTTTACGTTCAATGTGACGCATGTACGTCAGGAGTAGGTAGTGTATTGTTTCAGATATCAGAAGATGGAAAAGAAAATCCGATCGCTTTCTTTTCTAAGAAATTAAATTCAGAGCAACGCAACTATAGCGTAACAGAACTAGAGTGTCTGACTGCGGTGCTAAGCGTCAAACGTTTCAGACCCTATGTCGAAGGATTGCCATTCACAATAATAACAGACCATGCAAGTCTAAAATGGCTGATGGGTCAGAAAGACTTGAGCGGACGTTTAGCACGTTGGAGCTTGAAGTTGCAGGGCTTCGATTTCAACATAGAGCACCGGAAAGGCAGTCAGAACGTAGTTGCGGATACATTATCGCGTGCCGATTGTTTAGACGAGTTGATGGTTGTGACAGAATTAAACATTATTGACAATGACAGTAGCGAATTTAAAGACCCAGAGTATTTAGACATTATAAAAACAGTAGTAGACAATACTGAACGACTTCCCGATTTAAAAGTAATTGACGGACGAGTATATAAGAGGACGGAAAGACGGAACGGAGACCCAGACCAAGACAGTAACACATGGAAACTATGGATACCAAACGGACTTACCAACCGGATAGTCAAATTATATCATGATCCACCAAATGCATCACACGGCGGCGTTAATAAAACTCTGTATAGAGTCCGACAATTATTTTATTGGCCAGGAATGGCTAAGCAAATTCAAAATTATGTAGAAAATTGTGATGATTGTAAAGAGTCAAAAGCTCCTAACAAAATATTACGTCCGGAAATGGGCCAACAAATTATTGTAGAACGCCCTTGGCAGCGTCTCTACATTGATTTGTTGGGACCATATCCAAAATCAAAAAGAGGATATACGTGTATTTTAATTGTCCTTGACCAATTTTCTAAATATGTCCTTTTGAAACCGTTTCGTAAAGCAACAGCTTTAAATATTTGTCGTTATTTAGAAGAAGATGTGTTTAGTGTATTTGGTGTGCCAGAATCTATGTTTTCTGATAATGGTGTACAATTTATTTCCAAAAACTTCCAGGATCTCTTGAGATCTTATGAAATAAAGCACCTAAGAACACCGATATATTCACCTCAATCAAACCAATCGGAACGGGTTAACCGATCAGTATTAGCAGCAATACGGACCTATATAAAAGGCGATCATCGTGATTGGGACATTAACTTGCCAAAGATTGCATGCTCATTGAGAAATTCTGTGCACGAATCCATACAAACCTCACCTTATTACGTGCTGTTTGGGTGTAATATGGTCAACCATGGATCCATTTACCCTATCCTAAAAAAATTAAATATGTTAAATGAAACGATCGAAGTTCTACCTAAAGAAGATCAGATAAATATTATGCGCGATAAAGTATTAAAATTATTAGAAAAAGCTCATTGCAAACACCAAAAATTATATAACCTTAGATCAAGAGACAGGAAATTCGTAGTTGGTCAGATTGTCTTCAGAAGAAACTTTGTCCAAAGCAATTTTGCAGCTAAAATAAATGCAAAGCTTGCAAAAAAAATTATAAAAAGTAAAATTGTAAAAATCGTTGGTCAAAACCGATACGAATTATCTGATCTGGATGGCAGGAAAATACTCGGGATATACCATGCAAAAGATCTAAAATAAAAATAATATAAAATTAAATAAAAATAATAAATAATGACTCTTTAATCTGAGGGTATTTTTAGTGGGTCGATTGCAAACATTTTTTTTAAATACTTTGTTCTTGCAACCTAATAATTTTTAAACTTATTTTTTTTGTGAAATGTCCAATAATTTTATAAATTCATTAGATCACAATAATGGAAAAAAAAAATTTTCAACAAAATTTCGTAAATCCGTTTCCATATATTCATGAACATAATAATTTTATTGTAGCTGTATCGTTAATAAACTTTATTTCGTTTAAAATATATAGTTGTTTTGTAACTTCAATAAAATATTATCCTTGTCAGATAATCCTTCCACGCTTTTCAGATATTTTGATGCAATGGGTGGTACATTTGACCAAATTATCTGTTTTGTTACGCGGCTATCTTATTTTTTTATTTTAAAAAATCTAAAAAGAAACAAAAATATATAATTCCTAAAAATAAAAAGTAAGAAAAAGAAATAATTATTTAATAATATAAAATAATAATAATAAATAAATAATACTTCATGCTACAAAATGGACGTCCGACAACTTGACTTTTGACTTTTGACATTGAGGAAGAAGACGGAAGTTCAAAGTTGCCAGAGCTTTAATAAAGTACATAATTTAGTACTGAGTGGCCAACGCATGCTCCAATGCAATCTAGATTTTTACGCGTATATTGGTATGGTAGTAAGGTGCCATAAGAAAATTATTCATTAGGAAGCACTAAAAATGTAAAAATATCGAAAAAAAACGACTTCCTTCTTTTTGATGTCAGAAGCTTTGGTGAAAAGACGTAAAAAAAAAAAAAAAAAAATTGTAATTATTTTTGATTTTAAATACTTATTGAAATTAAATTTTTTTTTTAAAAAAAAGGAGTTATTAGTACGGATTAATCTAAATATACAGATAAAACAGAAGTTATTTTTTTGCATTTAAATTTAAAAAGGCAAATCATACACAGAAAAGTTACTGTAACCTCCGAGTAACCCCTAAAGAAAAATTTAGGAATTAGGTACACGTGAATTTTATAGGTAAAATTTTCGAGTTTTTTTATATAAAATAGCTTACTAATTTAGAAATTTTTAGTTATTAGCCATATATGAAGAAATATATATAAAAATCAAGAAGTATATGAAAAGCAAGAATAGATATAATAATCAAGATTCTAAGAAGAAAATTGTAGTTTTTTTTATAATATATATATATATATATAAAAAAATATTTATAGATTTTGTGAAGTATATTTCACAATAATTAAAATTATCGAAGAAATTGTAGATAAATTATATTTTATTTTTATATATAAAAAAAAAAGAAATCATATTATAATTGAAATAATACGTTGTTTTACGTAATTATTAAAAATAATAGAAATTGTATTAACTGAAATTAAGTTTTTGAATTTTCAAAAGTAAAATTTTTTTTTATATCAGAATTAAATTTTTTTAAAAAAAAAAAAAAAGAAAAAAAAAAAAAAATTTATCTAAAAAAAAAAAAAAAGAAAATTGAATTAAAGAATTTTAATAGAATAGTAAAAATATATAAAAAAAAAATATTTAGATTAGATTTCAGCAATCAGAAGTAATCAGCAGTCACTGTTTGTACAACCAGAACGACGCAGAATTATTTCGTGAGTACATTTTTTTTTAATTTTTTTATATACGTATTACAATTCTATTAAACATAATTTAAATTATAAATTAAAAAAAAAAAATATATTAAACTATTAAAAGTAAATATATTAAATATATATATTAAAAAAAAAAAAAAAAGAAAACATATATATACAAATTCAAAGATATTCTGTAATATAAAAATCATTATAAATTAAAATTTATATTCAAATTAAAAATTATTTGTTGTAAAACAATATTAAAATAAAAATTCAGTTGTTGTAAAACAATATTAAATTAAAAATTATTTGTTGTAAAACAATATTAAATTAAAAATTCAGTTGTGGTAAAACAATATTAAATTAAAAATTATTTGTTGTAAAACAATAATAAATTAAAAATCAGTTGTTGGAAAACAATATTAATTAAAATAAAATTTAGTTGTTCTATCTAAACAACATTAAAATAAAAATTAAAAATATTTAAAGTAAAATTCAGTTGTTCTAAACAACATTAAAATATAAATTAAAAATATTTAAAGTAAAATTCAGTTGTTCTAAACAACATTAAAATATAAATTAAAAATATTTAAAATAAAATTTAGTTGTAATAAACAACATTAAAATAAAAATTAAAAATATTTAAAATAAAATTTAGTTGTAATAAACAACATTAAAATAAAAATTAAAAATATTTAAATTAAAATTCAGTCGTTCTAAACAACATTAAAATAAA
This sequence comes from Rhamphomyia laevipes, assembly GCA_963920725.1. Classification (NCBI taxonomy): domain Eukaryota; kingdom Metazoa; phylum Arthropoda; class Insecta; order Diptera; family Empididae; genus Rhamphomyia; species Rhamphomyia laevipes. The sequence continues at coordinate 75,764,667 of OY987255.1, read as the reverse complement.
AATTAAAAATATTTAAAATAAAATTTAGTTGTAATAAACAACATTAAAATAAAAATTAAAAATATTGAAATAAAATTTAGTTGTTTTAAACAACATTAAAATAAAAATTAATTTGTTGAATACAAAACATAAAATTAAATCTATTATAATGAAATTATATAAATAGGAAAAAAATATATAGATGTTTTTTTAATATTAAATAAATGATTTATTATATTGCATATTTATATATATTTTGATTTATTTTGATAAAATGATGTGGTGGTAAACAAAACATTTTCGGTGGTGAACTCTTTTCATGATTTCCCACAAGAAACATGGCGATATGATCAATACGAGTAATTGTTTTTAAATTCTGTTTTCGTAGTACGAAAGGGATAACATATAAACGGCAGATGTGTTGTCAAGGCGTTTGTGTTGAATCAAGCACAAATAGGGGTGGGTAATGCCAAAAGCTCGAAACATCTGATAGCTTAAAATTATTTCGTTGATGTTCAAAATAATGAAATACCTACTTGTATTTTTATTTATGTTAATTTTTTTTGTAAATATAACATGAAATTACAATAGGAACCAATTTCAAATAGTAGTATCTCGGATGATTAACTTCATATTTCAATTTTATTTTATTTTTGTAGTATTTTTTATTTTCCCTCTGACATGCAAAAATAATAGTTACGAATCGTACTCATTTAGCAACAAAAACCCCCCCAAAACCGACGAGCTAAGCTGTGCTTATGCCAGGCATGTCAACTGGTTGCGATGTGGGTACAACAAGCGCTTGATTAAAGCGAGTTCGGTTATCACTTTATTCGTCAAGTGGTTCAGCTAGAACCAACTGAACGCTGTCATTATTGTCAGTCTTGTGTTTTGTTGTGTTTCGTAGGTTAAAGCGAAAATGCACAACGTAGTAGGTAACAAATGGACCCACTAAAAGAATCGTTATCATCTTGTGCGAACATTAGGATGAAGTTGAAATGAACATGTGAGCCAAATTTCATTAAAATCTGTATTTATAAACTCGCAACCGCAACAACGGAACAAAAATTTCTCAATTTTTCTTATATTATTTTTGTAACGTTCATTTGAAATTATAAGCAAGTAACATAAATATATTGCAACCCTAACAAAAAATAATTCCTTATATTATTTGCTCCTGCAACAACGAACCAATATTTGTCAATTTTTCTTATATTATTTTTCCAATGTTCATTTAAAATTATGAACATCAACAAGAATATACATATACCTACAAAAAAAAATCTTATAACATTAAATTCGCAATAGTAACGAACCAACATTTCGAAATTTTTCTTATAGTATTTTTCAAATGTTCATTTAAAATTATGAACGCAACAGTAATATGTATATCGCAATGCCAACAAAAAAAATAGTTTTCTTATAACATTAAATTCGCAATATTAACCACGAACCAACAACAATTTTTCTTATACCTAACCATGCCTATAATAAGTATAATATAATATTTTTCAAATGTTCATTAAAAATTATGAACCAAGCTATACTTATAAACTTTTTGTTCCGTTTTGTATATATGCAGATTTAGAATCAATTTTAAAGCGTGTTCAATATGATGATAAAGAATTAAATACTTTTAGGTATCAACAACATCATGCTTATAGTATTGGATATTATGTAAAATGTTCCTTTGATGACAGCAAGTCCTGTAGGTATAGGTATTGTACTGGTACCTACTTTAATGTTTGTGAATTAAAACGCACCTTTTAACTTATTGTTAACTTAATTTATTTAATTGTAATGTTAACAATATTGTAATAAATTTTAATATTTAAGTTATAAAATTTATGTTTTAATATTATTTATTTAATGCAACAATCAAATTATGTTGCATTAACATAACGATTAATTGCCGATTTTTTAAATAATTTTGAATTTAGTGATCGCAACGAAAATATACTATTTTATAATTGCTACTTTAACTTTTTTTATTTTACCGGAACTCGATTACAATAGAACTTTTTACTTTAACGATTTACCATCAAGTGAAATTTTTCTGTTATCGCATCTCTATATCAATACAATTAATTACTCAATTGTGTTGATACCGAGACGTGATGACCAATCAATTTTAATGATTCGATTATTAATTAGAATATAATCGAGTGGCGTGATTAAACTGTAATTACTAATTGAGCGGATTATTGATCAAAAATTGGTGGTGTGATTTTCTTGTGGTAATACTTTATTACCATTGTGATTATTTACCGGTGCCACCACATCACCCTCCTTCGAGTGGAACGTCTAAGGTAGAATTTTAACTCTACCACTATTTTTAATGGTGGGAATACCATACGCCGGCTTAATTCTGTCGATGGATATTGACTGTTATTTATCTTTGATCATAACGACGAAAGCTTTACGTAACCGTTTAACTCTCGATACGGTCCATCGTAAGCTGGAGTTAGAGTTAGTTTTATTTTGTCATTTCTGACAAAAACGAACTCACAACTAGACAGGTCTTTCGGCACGAAAATACGTTGACTTTCGGAAATACGTGTAGGCGTTGGAATTAAACTGCGCATTGTTTCACGTAAGTTTTTTATGAATAAGTTTGTGTCGGTTTCGTCCGATTTCGATTCAACAAAAAAATCACCCGGTATTTTTAACGTTTGGCCGTAGACAAGCTCTGCTGGAGAATATTGTAGATCCTCTTTAACTGCGGTTCTAATACCAAGAAGCACTAGTGGTAATTCTACGTGCCAATTTGTAGCATTTCCCCGTGCTCTCAGAGTGTCTTTTAGGTGGCGGTAGAACAGCTCTACTAACCCGTTCGACTGAGGGTGATAAGAAGTAGTTCGCGTTCTAAACATGCCTAACAATTTACGCAACTCTTGAAAGAGCTTCGACTCAAACTGTGTAATCGTTTCGGGAACGCCAAAACGTGAAGCGTAGTGGATTACAAAAGTTTTCGCCACAGTCGCGGCGGTCACATCCGGAATAGCATAAGCTTCCGGCCAGCGTGTAAACCTGTCCACGACGGTAAAAATGTGCGAATTCCCGTCAGAAACTGGGAAAGATCCTACCAAATCAATATGGACGTGTTCGAAACGCGAGTTGGGAATGTTAAAAAGTTGCTGTTGTTGTGATTTCGTATGCCGATGAATATTTGTCTTTTAGCATGGGACACAAGTTTTGGACCAAAGATTCAATTCACTATTCATATTCGGCCAAAAATATCTGGCCGCGATCAATTTTCGGCTTGCGCGAATACCCGGATGGGCCAAATTATATAGTGCGTTAAAAACTGACCGTCGTAATTGTTCCGGTACGTACGGCCTGTTGTTATTCGTCGAGGTTTCGCAGATTATTTGGAAATCTGGAAGTTTAATGTTCGACAGTTTAAATGAAGAACTTGGTTTTTCCAACAAGGTTTTTAGATCCACATCGTTTTTTTGATGTGCTACGATTTTCTACAAGTCGAAAGTGCTAGAATTTACCGCTGAAATTTCCACATAGCGCGAGAGACTGTCTGCAACCACGTTGTTTTTACCCGCTATATGACGAATGTCCGTCGTGAAATCTAAGTGACGGGTTTGACGCGGATTGCGTTCTGTCTTAGAACAGATTGCGTAAACTAGCGGTTTATGATCCGTTAATACGGTGAATTGTCGTCCTTCTACGGAGTAACGGAAATACTTAATAGCGACGTATATCGCGAGCAGTTTGCGGTCAAAAGCGGAATACTTTGTTTCAGCTGGAGCCAGTTTCCTGGAGAAAAACGCGAGTGGTTCCCATCCCTTGTCCGTAGGTTGCTGCAAAGCAGCTTCTACCGCTACATCTGAGGCATCGGTAACTAAAACGATTTTTCAGTCCGTGTTCGGATGTGATAGCATCGTAACGTCAGCCAGTGCTTTCTTAACTTGATGAAATGCTTGATTTAACTCTTCCGGACTGGTTAAGGCTTTGTTTTTGCTTTTTTCTTTGCTTACTTTAACCAGGTAAGAGTAAAAGAAATTCAGCGAGTTTCGGAATGAAGCGGTTGTAGTAATTCACCATTCCGATGAACCGTTGGATTTGTCGGATTAACGTGGGAGTGGGAAACTTCGGAATACTTTCCACTTTTTCAAGCGATGGAGAAATTCCAAACGCTTAACCGTTGGAAAAGTTAACGAAGGTGTTCTTTATGTGATTATGCGTCGGGCGAAAAAATTAGTATGTCATCTATATACACGAACACGAAATCCAAACCACTACACACTTCGTTCATGAACCTTTATTAGGTTTGGGCTGCGTTACGCAAACCAAATGGCATTCGGCGAAACTCGTACAAACCGAATACCGTAGTTATTGTCGTTTTATGAACGTCGTCATCGGTTACAGGAATTAAGTAATACGCGCGCACCAAATTAACTTTTAAAAAAAATTTCGCGCCGGCTAAATTCATGGTAAAGTTTTGAATATGAGGAATCGGGTACCGATCCGGAATAGTTGCCGCATTCAACCGTCTATAATCCCCGCAGGGACGCCAGTCACCGTTGTTTTTCTTCACCATATGTAACGGTGATGAGGCGAATGACGAGGAGGGTTGACAAATGCCAAATTCCACCATGAGCTCGAATTCCTTTTTAGGCGCGTCATGACGCTTCGTATCTAGCCAACGAGGTTTCGAGAATGGTAATTGTTCTTTGGTAACAATGTGATGTACTACCGAGTGCTTTACCTTTTTGAAATAATTCCGCGGCTGCGTTAAATCAAGAAATTTTGATAAAATGTCCGAAAATTCATTTTTTATCACGATAAGTTTCGGAGTCGGTGTGTCAGACGCAATACTTAACGCGTGCACAGAAAGATCTGTAAGTGGATCTACAATTATTTTGTTTTTTAAATCAACAATTAACCCGAATCTATTTAAAAAATCAGCGCCGATGATTGTATGGTCGATGTCGGAAAGCATGAATTCATTCATGAAATTTAATTTTAACATTTTCGTAGGTTTTAATGGTGGTTCCGTTAGTGGCGGACAAGGATATATCGGAAGTAGATTTTGTTGTGCTAGATTTACACGTCAACACTGACAAATCCGCTCCCGTGTCAATTAAGAAAACGATGTTATTGTGGTTGTCGCGAATAAAATGGCGGCTAGTTAATTTATTTGCACCGGTTGCAGCTACACGCGGTGCATCAATTAGTTTGGGTGATTCGCTGCTGGTTTCTGTGTGCAACGACATTTGGTCGCTCTGTCGCCAAATTTCCTATGATACCAGCATTTAGTGTCTGTTGTATGTGGAATAGCAGGAGAATAAGATCTTATTCCTTGTTGAATCGTGCTGCGCGATATAGAATTTTGTCTACGCGGTCTAAAATGTTTATTATCATAGCTACTATTAACCACTGCTACTCTTGCAATCATTTCTTCTATACGAGCCAAACGCGTATCGAAATTAGAGCTCAGCGTAGGTCGCTTTGTTTGTGAATGTAATCCGGGCGACGCGCAATATGTATTACCTAGGGTAACTTACGTAACCACAAATTTTTGATGATATCGTCATTGAACGTCAGACCCGACAACTGCTTCATTGACCGCAATAGCTCTGATGGACTTCTGTCACCAATATAGGCTTTTGCTATTAGCGATTCCAGACTTTTTATTTCGGAAACCGAGTGTCGCTTGATAATAGCGGTTTTTACGTGTGCGAACCGATTAGTATCAGGCGGATTCGAAAGTATATCACTTAAGGATTCGCATTGTTCCGGGGGTAGCGCGGCAATTATTAGACAATACTTTGTGTCTTAATTTGATATTCGGTATACGTGGAATTGGGCCTCTGCCTGAATGAACCATGTAGCTGGATTCGCGGACCAAAAAGGTGGCAACCGAACGCGTACAGAATCTACGTTTCTTTCATTTGTATAAATAATCGAATCCTTGTTACTTATATCGTTAGACATTTTGTTATGATCCGAATCTGTCATACTCATTATGTAATTATTTATGAAATTGTAGATCGGGACACCAAAATTTATTGGATTTTTATCTATTTGTTTTTTTTTTTCTAAAAACAAAAGAACAATCAATATCGTATATATATATATCCGCCAACCGCAATAAAATTAAAAAATTAACCCAAATAAATGCACGCCACTGTTCCAATCACCGAATTAAAATCAAATCTTTGGGAGCCATTTTTCTATTTAATCAATCGAGAAATTCTATATCAAATCGAGATTGTGTGTGTGTGTGTTAATGTAAAAAGAAATTTTATATGCACCACAAAAATTATATTGAGTTAAAATAAAAATAAAACAATATTTTATATTAAATATAAATGTACCGGCTGTTGCGGAAATAAATAATAATGAAAATTATTGGAAATTCTATTTTTTATAATTAATATTTAAAATTCAATTTTGCAAATTAAGATTTTTGTAATATTTATACAAAAATATAATAATTCTAAAAATACTTTTATATGACTTTCACCTGAATTTTTCTTAAATTTTAATTTTTGTAATATTTATACAAAAATATAATTATCTTTTTATTTAAAAAAAAAAAAAAAAAAATTTGTAATACTAACGAAAATTGTTGAATAATAATAATGAAATTTTTTATTATACTAATACACTTTTAGTTTGTTTAGTAAATTCGATATTTTATAAAACAAATTTTAGAATATGGTAATATTAATTATTTATTATAATTTCAACAAAAAAATTTAATTTAACTAATTTAATATAATTTAAATTTAATTTAAATTTTTATTTATTTAATATAATTTTATTTATCAAATTTAACAATTTATATTAAAAATATAGAATATTGTTACTTGAACATCCGATCCGTTGAATAAACGATGAAAATGATGATGATTTGATCATTAATCGGCAAATTGATCAAATGATGATTTTGATGAAATGGTGAATTCGATGGAAAAAAATGTTTTACGCACTCAAATTTATTTTGTGTGTGAAATATGAAATGCTCTATGTAATTTATAGCTTCATGTTTTTTTTTACAAATAAAAAAATGATTTTTAAATTTTTATTTCTTTTCTTTAAAAAAAATCCACATTTTTTTATATGAAAAATTTTACGTTTTTTTTTTTTAGAAAATGGAAAATTACAATTTTATTTAAACGTTTTTATGTCTTCTACACTGTAAATTCACTGTATTTTGTCTATTTTATTCCAATTATAATAGTTCTCTCTAGAGTTTTAATTGTGTCGGACGTGTTTTGTTTTTTTGCTGTCAATTTTCTCATATTACTAAATAATTTATTTACTTTATTTCTGTAATTGAATCAGATTTTTAATTTTAAATAAATCGGTTTGTGTTGTTCTTCATTTTTATTTTTTATTTTGATTCTGAAAGTGCTAATTTAAATTTTATTTAATATTCTTAATAAATAAAATATTTAATGATCAAAATTAATTTAACAGTAATACTTAAATTTCTTATATTGGTTTTTTTTTATATATATTTAACATATATATATTCTTGCCATACTTTTCTATTATTGTATATAATTATAATTTATAATTCAATTGTAACTCTTGAGAGAACATTTATTGTTTATTGTTTTGTGTGCTAGTGCTTTTTTCAATTTCGCTGACCGTGAGTAAAATTGTTCATTGCGTGTGTGTGTCGTCTCTGGCTCGCAGTAATTATTTATCAGCTAAGTATAATTTTTATTTTGTGTTTTCAAATAGTCCGGTTAATTTTTCGATCTTTTTTATCGCAGTCTGACAATTGATCTAATTTTTATTTTATACCTAGTTAATTTTATATATTTACATTTTCGTACTAGTTCATTATTTAATCGAATTTTTTGAACTTTTAAATTTTTAATTTTTAACTTATTATGGATATAAAGTGCTGTTTTTGTGGACTCGTTGTCGATAGTTCCACTAGACTTAGACCTGATTTTTTCAAAAATAAGTCAATTCTCTGCAATGTATGTAAAGAAAATAATATTTTTTCTATGCTTAGACGAAATAATGATCTGATTGAGAATCTCACTCTTTCAGCTGAAAGCATTAAAATGATTGTGTAGTCTTTTGGGGAACGCGTTTTTAGTATGGAAAAAAAAGTTGAGTTGTTGTCAAATAACGTTATTGATTGTATGGAACAAATCAATAGGGATATTGATGCCAACACACGGTCTATTAAAGGTAACGGCTTTGATAATTCTAAACAGTTCACTAAAACCGTTAACTTGCTTAATAATATTGACTCCTCCTTGCAGGATCTTGCCAATAAGAAAATTTTAGAACTGGAATCAAAACTTTCAAAAACAACAGCGGATATTAAACAAATTACCGAAACTTTGTCAACTAACAAGGTTAGCTTCTCTAATTTTGAAGATAAATTTTGTCAAGGGTCCGTTGAACTTTCGCGATCGATCTCCAAGTTGCTAAACAATTTCGATTGCCTCAGTTCAATATGCGAAAAAAACCTCATAAATACTTCTTCTGGGTTGTCAAGTTTCAACAAAGCCATTCGCACGGAAAGTATCGCTGATCCACCATGCGTATCATTTAGCGGCGACAATGTAGCGTCTGAGATAGCTTTAACTAGAGAACCCGGCACTAATTTAACTAGAGAACCCGGCTAACTGAAAGTGACGGTCGAACTCATGCTATATCAACGGTTGAGAACACATTAATTAGGGCCGCACCTAGAAATAAGTCAATTTTTGTATCTCGGCTTAATATTTCAACCTCAAATTCGGATGTTCTTAACTTTATTAAATCTAAGCTCATTGCGGTAAATATAACTGAGGACCTCAACTTAATAAAGGTTAAAAATATTTGGAATTCTAATCGAATAGTTGCTTCATTCAAAATTAGTGTGTCTGAAGCTATGTTTCATCTATTGATGTTACCCAATACCTGGCCGACCAACACCTTCGTGCAGGAATTTGTTGAAAAGCAGAAAACTAGGGTAGCCGTTAATTTAAATTCAGTTCCAAAATACTAAAGTGCTTGTCCTTTTACTATCAAAATGTAAGGGGACTTCGTACCAAAGTTCGCGACGTATATTTAAAAACACAAGAACTTTCTTATGATATTTTTGAGCTAACGGAGACCAATTTGAACGCTAGTTTTAATAATAATGAAATTTTTACTTCTGAATTTAATGTTTTTCGAAAAGATTGTTTAATTGATGGTCTAGATTCTTCTGGTCGCGGTGTTCTTATAGCAGTACGCATGGATTATGACTGTTCGTTTTTTAGCATTCCTAATACCGAAAATATTGAATTAATTTGTGTCAAAATTAATCTTGGTAAGCGCTCTATTTATATTCTATGCTGCTATATACGCCCATGTAGTCCGATCGAGACATACCAACTTCTCATCGACGCAGTTGATTTCTTGTCCAATACCATGGCTACGGTTGACGATATGTTGGTCTTGGGTGATTTCAATCTACCTGATCTGTTATGGTTGCGGTCAGATGATGATTCTCACTTTGTTTCTGTAAATGCAACTACTCAAAAGGAAATCTTATTTACTGATAATCTCTCTGACAACGGTCTATGCCAGATCAGTGATATTAAAAATAATCTAAACAGGCAACTCGATCTTATTTTCTCTACTAATAACGTAAATTGCATAGTAGTGGAAAGTAGCTTCACTCTATCCACTATTGATCCGTATCACCCTCCTTTAGCTTTAACTTTTTCGTACGAGAACGGTATTATTAACGTAGATTCTGAAAAAACTTATTCTTTTAACTTCCATAAAGCTGATTTTGATAAACTTAATCATTTACTTTTTAATTTAAATTTTGATGAAATTTTTAATAACCCAGACAATAACATTGATTTATTAACTGCAAACTTTTACTCAGGTCTTTTCGAATGTTTCGTTTTGTCTGTTTCGATTTCGCCGGGGACCGGGATATCGTCATCCCCACCATGGTATAATAAGGAACTTCGCTCAATCCGTAATCGTAGAAACAAATTATGGCAAAAAATTTTAAAGTCTAAAACAGACTCCGACTACATTGAGTATCTTTGCGTTTACGTAGAATTCTCGGATTTATCTCAACTATTATATGATGAATATTTAAATAAAATGCAAACGGAGATTCTATCAAATCCTAAAAATATTTGGCAATTTATCAATATTAAAAACAAATCAGATGGTTATCCTTCTACATTAAAATATTTAGATAACTCATCTAATGAATCTAAGATAATCACTAATATTTTTGCTAACTTTTTCAATCAAGCTTTTAATGACAACCAATTTCAGCCTGATGAAAATTATTTTTCGTACTTAAATAATTGCAACCAAACTAATATCGGTTCTTTTAATATTGACTATAATGATGTAGTTGGTAAGATTCAACACCTTAAAGATGATTACTCATCTGGTCCCGATGGTTTGCCTGCTATAGTTTTAAAAAAATGCTGTAACTCATTGGCGTACCCGTTAACATTTCTCTTTCAAATATCACTTTCTCAAGGAATATTTCCCGCTTTGTGGAAGGATTCTTTCATAATTCCGATACACAAAAAGGGTTGTAAAACGGATATTTCGAATTATAGGCCAATCGTAAAGTTATGCAGTATTCCAAAACTGTTTGAAAGTATAATTTACGACTCTCTATATTTCCACTGCAAATCGTTGTTTTCTTCAAAGCAGCATGGGTTTCTTAAAGGTAGATCCAGCACTACGAATCTAACTGATTTCGTTTCTAATACTTTAATCAATATGGAAAAAGGAAAAGAAATTGACGTAATCACCACAGATTTCTCCAAAGCGTTTGATAAGATTTCACACAAATTAATTTTGTTCAAACTTAAGGCCCTCGGTTTTCCTTCGGGGATCATTCGCTGGCTAGAATCATATCTAAGTGATCGTCAATACCGTGTTTTATTTAGGTCCTCTACTTCTGACCCTTTTATTGCAAAATCCGGTGTTCCAAAGGGCAGCCATCTTGGCCCACTGATTTTTGTATTGGCAATAAATGATGTTGGTTATATTATAGTTGATTCGAGTGTTTCAGTATACGCCGATGATATGAAAATATACAGAGAAATTTTATCCAATCCTGATTGTAATATTCTTCAAAATGACCTAAACAAATTTGGTACTTGGTGTGCTAAAAACTACTTAGAACTTAATGTAAGCAAATGTCAGACAATTACATATTCTCGTAAACGTTCTCGTTCCTTTTCACGGGATTACTTCATCAATCATGAGATCGTTTGTCGAGTTCCGACCCTTCGGGATTTAGGTGTTATCTGCGATGGTGAACTTAATTTCAGATCCCACTACGATAGTATTGTAAATAGGGCTAACTCAGCGCTAGATTTTGTAAAGCGGTGGTCCAAGGAATTCCGCGACCCGTATGTCACAAAATCCCTTTACATAACCATAGTAAGACCTCTGCTCCAATATGCTAGTCAAGTATGGTCACCATACCATGCAGTTCATATTAATCGAATCGAAACAGTTCAGCGTAGATTTATCCGTTTTGCTTTACGGGGCCTACCCTGGGTAGATACTTACAACTATCGTCTTAAGCTCATCCACATGCAATCCCTTGAAAAACGTCGTGAAGTCGCTGACATTTTATTTGTACAACAGGTCATTTCGGGATTAATTGAGTGCCCAACATTCTTAGATAACATTAATATAAACGTCAATGCGCGCTCTCTAAGATCTATCCCTCTTTTTCGATTAAATAATCATCGCACGGACTACGGTTATAATGAGCCGTTCACAAGAATGCTACGTGAAGTTAATGCTATTGCAAACCACTTCGATTATAACTGTAGCAAGCTCACTCTGAAAAGATTGTTGTATAGTTACACTTAAATGCGAGCCTAGTGTGTCTTTATTATGTCAGTTGAATGACTCTAGCATGTTGACTAATTGCTAAAAATTAGCATGCTTTCGTTTTATTTGATTTTTAATTTTAATATTATTTTTTTTCATTTTTATGAACTCGAATCGAATTTCCAAGTCCCTGTGGGGGTTACCGTTCTTTTCAGAACAGCTGAACCTGCGGTTGGCTGGTTATTCTGTTTCTTTTGTATATTTTTTTTTTGCGACAATTGCATTTTGCATAATTTCACTAATATTTTTTTTAATATTAAATTATATTGTTATATTTTTAATTTATACCTTTGTATATATTTTTTCCTTTTTTTGGACGTAAAATTGAATTGGCAGGTGACGGCGGAGGGAAGTAGTATCGTTCTTTTCAGAACGAGAAGCCCAATGCAAGTGGTAGCTGGTCAACTCAATTCCAATTTTGAATATTTTCTTATTTTTTAATATATTTTAACTTTTCTATTAATATATTTTATTTTTTATTATTTTTTTATTTTTTTATATATACTATTTTGAATTGCCAGGTGACGGCGGAGAGAAGTAGTATCGTTCTTTTCAGAACGAGAAGCCCAATGCAAGTGGTAACTTGTCAATTCAATGTTGTTTTTTAAAAAAAAAAAATTATATACGTTATTTTCACTGCTTGTATTAAGCAGTAGGTATCTAATATTTACTAATATGTGTTTGTTTTCGGTGTTGGAAACATCAGAGCTTAATCCACTGTGGATAGTAAATATTTTCTCAGCATGTGGAGAAAGTGCAGGAATTCAAGCATATAGACGAAAGATATACTTTTATTTATGTTTTAATTTAATTGTGTTTTTCACTTTTGGTTTATACTAACATATATCTTCTATATGCTTGTGTTCGCTGATCCGACACGTTATTTGTCTCCCTCGTGGGTCCCCATCTACTTGATTACGGGTAGATGTGGGCTTACGTTAGAGATGGAATAATGGATATGGATTAGATACTCAATTACTAAATCAAAATCAAACAATATTTATTTTTAATTCACTGTAATTTGTCTATTTTATTCCAATTACTATATTTAATTTTTTGGAAAAGGGCAAAGCATTTTCTACTTTTTTATTCCTTTTACATTTTTGTTATTTACACTATACTAAATATTAAACGAAATCATTACATTTACATGCTCTGCAGAAATTATATTAACGATAGCGTCTCATAAAGCACTAAAGTGAGTCATAAAGCCATATTCGCAATTTTTACCAATAATACTTTAAGACTCACTCGAATGGGTCATAACGCCATATGGCTTTAGACTCATACCATAGATGGCTTTATGACTCTTTCGAATGAGTATTAAAGCCATATTGCTAAAAATGGTGAATATGGCTTTAAGACTCAGTCAAGTGAGACATAAAGCCATTATGGCGTTATAACATATGGCCTTATGACACGGTACCGAAAATATAGAATAGATAATAAATGTTTTGCTTGGGCAGTTGTTTCTGCACTTCAGTGGCGAAGCTAATGGTTTTATATCGGGTGTTCAGTTCAATAAATACAAAAAAGTAGGAACAGTGGGGTGTAGATAATAGGGAACCACTTAATCTGCTGGCTCTAAATTTTATAAGCATAAACTAGATTACAAAACTAATGTTAGTAAAAAAAATCAAAATAGATAATAATTTACTATATGTTCTAGCTAGAACATATGAAACATTAATCGGAAATTTTATTATTAAACTACTGACCTCTACCTAGCTAGGATGGTACATAATCATGAAACCAACTAATTTCATCGAAATCTGTGATATAAATTATTTTGTCATTTTTCATAAAAACAAAAAAAAATCCTGATTGCTCTCGACATAAACGAGAAATTCTAAAATGGACCCACTAAAAGAATCGTTATCATCTTGTGCGAACATTAGGATGAAGTTGAAATGAACCTGTGAGCCAAATTTCATTAAAATCTGTATTTAAAAACTCGCAACCGCAACAACGGAACAAAAATTTCTCAATTTTTCTTATATTATTTTTGTAACGTTCATTTAAAATTATAAGCAAGTAACCAAAATATATTGCAACCCTAACAAAAAAATAATTCCTTATATTATTTGCCCCTGCAACAACGAACCAATATTTGTCAATTTTTCTTATATTATTTTTCCAATGTTCATTATGAACATCAACAAGAATATACATATACCTACAAAAAAAAAATTCTTATAACATTAAATTCGCAATAGTAACGAACCAACATTTCGAAATTTTTCTTATAATATTTTTTAAATGTTTATAAAAAATTATGAACCAAGCTATAATTATAAACTTTTTGTTCCGTTTTGTATATATGCTGATTTAGAATCAATTTTAAAGCGTGTTCAATATGATGATAATGAATTAAATACTTTTAGGTATCAACAACATCATGCTTATAGTATTGGATATTATGTAAAATGTTCCTTTGATGACATAGGTATTGTACTGGTACCTACTTTAATGTTTGTGAATTAAAACGCACCTTTTAACTTATTGTTAACTTAATTTATTTAATTGTAATGTTAACAATATTGTAATAAATTTTAATATTTAAGTTATAAAATTTATGTTTTAATATTATTTATTTAATGCAACAATCATATTATGTTTTTTACTATTATTTATTAACCGCAACGATTAATTGCCGATTTTTTAATTAATTTTGAATTTAGTGATCGCAACGAAAATATACTATTTTATAATTGCTACTTTAACTTTTTTTATTTTACCGGAACTCGATGACAATAGAACTTCAAGTGAAATTTTTCTGTTATCGCATCTCTATATCAAAACAATTAATTACTCAATTGCGTTAATACCGAGACGTGATGACCAATCAATTTTAATGATTCGATTATTAATTAGAATATAATCGAGTGGCGTGATTAAACTGTAATTACTAATTGTGCGGATTATTGATCAAAAATTGGTGGTGTGATTTTCTTGTGGTAATACTTTATTACCATTGTGATTATTTACCGGTGCCACCACATCACCCTCCTTCGAGTGGAACGTCTAAGGTAGAATTTTAACTCTACCACTATTTTTAATGGTGGGAATACCATACGCCGGCTTAATTCTGTCGATGGATATTGACTGTTATTTATCTTTTATCATAACGACGAAAGCTTTACGTAACCGTTTAACTCTCGATACGGTCCATCGTAAGCTGGATTTAGAGTTAGTTCTATTTTGTCAGGTCTTTCGGCACGAAAATACGTTGACTTTCGGAAATACGTGTAGGCGTTGGAATTAAACTGCGCATTGTTTCACGTAAGTTTTTTATGAATAAGTTTGTGCCGGTTTCGTCCGATTTCGATTCAACAAAAAAATCACCCGGTATTTTTAACGTTTGGCCGTAGACAAGCTCTGCTGGAGAACATTGTAGATCCTCTTTAACTGCGGTTCTAATACCAAGAAGCACTAGTGGTAATTCTACGTGCCAATTTGTAGCATTTCCCCGTGCTCTCAGAGTGTCTTTTAGGTGGCGGTGGAACAGCTCTACTAACCCGTTCGACTGAGAGTGATCAGAAGTAGTTCGCGTTCTAAACATGCCTAACAATTTACGCAACTCTTGAAAGAGCTTCGACTCAAACTGTATACCCTGGTCTATGGTAATCCTTTCGGGAACGCCAAAACGTGAAACGTAGTGGATTACAAAAGTTTTCGCCACAGTATAGCGACGAATATCGCGAGCAGTTTTCGGTCAAAAGCGGAATACTTTGTTTCAGCTGGAGTCAGTTTCCTGGAGAAAGACGCGAGTGGTTCCCATCCCTTGTCCGTAGGTTGCTGCTAAACAGCTTCTACCGCTACATCTGAGGCATCGGTAACTAAAACGATTTTTCAGTCCGTGTTCGGATGTGATAGCATCGTAACGTCAGCCAGTGCTTTCTTAACTTGATGAAATGCTTGATTTAACTCTTCCGGACAGGTTAAGGCTTTGTTTTTGCTTTTTTCTTTGCTTACTTTAACCAGGTAAGAGTAAAAGAAATTCAGCGAGTTTCGGAATGAAGCGGTTGTAGTAATTCACCATTCCGATGAACCGTTGGATTTGTCGGATTAACGTGGGAGTGGGAAACTTCGGAATACTTTCCACTTTTTCAAGCGATGGAGAAATTCCAAACGCTTAACCGTTGGAAAAGTTAACGAAGGTGTTCTTTATGTGATTCTGCGTCGGGCGAAAAAATTAGTATGTCATCTATATACACGAACACGAAATCCAAACCAAATGGTTCATGAACCTTTGAAAGGTTTGGGCTGCGTTACGCAAACCAAATGGCATTCGGCGAAACTCGTACAAACCGAATGCCGTAGTTATTGCCGTTTTATAAACGTCGTCATCGGTTACCGGAATTAAGTAATTAACTTTAGAAATTAACCAAATTAACTTTAGAAAAAAAAATTAGCATTTACCATTCTAAATTCATGGTAAAGTTTTGAATATGAGGAATCGGGTACCGATCCGGAATAGTTGCCGCATTCAACCGTCTATAATCCCCGCAGAAACGCCAGTCACCGTTGTTTTTCTTCACCATATGTAACGGTGATGAGGCGGATGACGAGGAGGGTTGACCAATGCCAAGTTCCACATGAGCTCGAATTCGTTTTTAACCGCGTCATGACGCTTCGTATCTAGCCAACGAGGTTTCGAGAATGTTAATTGTTCTTTGGTAACAATGTGATGTACTACCGAGTGCTTTACTTATTTGAAATAATTCCGCGGCTGCGTTAAATCAAGAAATTTTGATAACATGTCCGAAAATTCATTTTTTATCACGTTTAGTTTCGGAGTCGGTGTGTCCGGCGCAATACTTAACACGTGCACAGAAAGATCTGTAAATGGATCTACAAGTCTTTTGTTTTTTAAATTGATAATTAACCCGAATCTATTTAAAAAATCAGCGCCGATGATTGTACGGTCGATGTCGGAAAGCATGAATTCATTCATGAAATCTCTGCGGAGACCCAAATTTAATTTTAACATTTTCGTAGGTTTTAATGGTGGTTCCGTTAGCGGCGGACAAGGATATATCGGAAGTAGATTTTGTTGTGCTAGATTTACACGTCAACACTGACAAATTAAGAAAACGATGTAATTGTGGTTGTCGCGAATAAAAAGGCGGCTAGTTAATTTATTTGCACCGGTTGCCGCTACACGCGGTGCATCAATTAGTTTATTCTCTGCTGGTTTCTGTGCGCAACGACATTTGGTCGCTCTGTCGCCAAACTGCCTATGATACCAGCATTTAGTGTCTGCTGTATGTGGAATGGCAGGAGAATAAGATCTTCTTCCTTGTTGAATAGTGCTGCGCGATCTAGAATTTTGTCTACGCGGTCTAAAACGTTTATTATCATAGCTACTATTACCCATTGCTACTCTTGCAATCATTTCTTCTATACGAGCCAAACGCGTATCGAAATTAGAGCTCAGCGTAGGTCGCGTTGTTTGTGAATGTAATCCGGGTTACGCGCGATATGTATGTGGGGTTAATTATTTGAGTGGTGATTATAAAATGAAAACGCATTTTATTAATTTATTTATTACCCAATGTTATTGGAATTCTAATTCTAATATAAGTTTATGTAACTCATTTATTTATTAATTCACTAATTATTGTCTAATTATTGACAATACTATACTATTGATTAGTATTATTTTATAATACTAATCTTATTCTAAATTATAATGTTCTGTACTATTATTATTTTATTTATTTATTTCTTAAGTATTATTTATTTTATTGTTATTTATTTTGCACTTAATTATAATTTTAAGTTTATAACACCATATATTATTTATATTTAATTTATATTTTACTCGACCGATTTTGAATTCTATAATTTATTTATTTCTTTAACTATTTTACTATGACTTTAAATTTTCGCTTTTAAAAATACGTACTGCTAACTCGTTGGTTGTAGACTTTAGAGTGGTTAAAAATGAGAACAATTATCTCTATCATGGTGCGATGTAGATGTTAAAGATAGCGGTACCTCTAGGATTGCCGATAATGAGAAGTTACCGGCATTCATATTGGCGAGCCGACATCACACCATGATAGACTGCAACATTTTTGTACTAGATTAATTTTGTAGGGTTGCGACCATTGACGGTTCCGCCGACAAACGCGTGGTGACGGTTTGTCAGCGGAAACGTAAATTGCCGCAACCGCTACAGTACCCCCCTTCAAGCACTGACGCCACCCTCGACAAAGGCCGGTTTCAATCTATCGACGGAGATAGATGTTTGTTTGTTGTTTACGTTGATTATGTAATTGTTGCGCAGTCTACGAATTACCTTGTGCGGTCCGGTGTATGGCTTTGTTAAACCCGATTTTATGGTGTCTGTTCGTAGGAACACGAAATCGCACGTCTTTAGGTCTTCCGGAAAATATACTTTTCGAGAAGACGGTCGTGGAGGTGTAGGTGTTATATTGTTCATTACACGTTTTAGCTGTGTTGTGAGTGTTTCTTGGTCTATAGGTGGTGCTTTGTCGTTTTCGACAAAAAATTCGCCCGGAAGCTTAAGACATTGACCGTATACCAATTCTGCTGTCGAAACTGTCAAATCTTCCTTAACTGAGGCGCGAATAGATAAGAGAATCAGAGGAAGTTCGATGGTCCAATTGGAGTTATTGCAGCGCGCTTTCAGCGATGATTTCAGCTGCCTGTGGAACCGCTCCACTAGGCCGTTCGATTGTGGATGGTACGGCGAAGTACGAATTCTGTGACTGCCTAGTAGCTTTGTTAGTTCTGTGAAAAGTTTGGATTCGAATTGCCTGCCTTGGTCGGTGGTGATGGTGGCGGGTACTGTAATTTTGAATAAAACTTTTTGCTACAGTCACTGCCGTCATATCTTTAATTGGATATGCTTCGGGCCACCTAGTGAAACGGTCAACGATGGTCAGGAGGTAGCTGAAATCATCGCTAGTTGGCAATGGCCCTACAATATCCATGTGTATATGCTCAAACCTGGAATTAGGGAGTTAAAATATACCCTTCTGACTCTGTATGTGCCGGTGTATCTTGCATTTTTGGCACTCGACACAACTTCTTGACCAGCGGGCGATATCTTTATTTAGGCCGGGCCAGAAATAACGTGAGGCAATTAATTTTCGAGAGGTTCGGATACCAGGATGTGACAGGTTGTGCAACATATTAAAAACAGAACGTCGCAACTGTTCTGGTGTGTATGGTCTGTTTTTGCCGGTTGAAGTGTCGCAGTATAATTTTGAGTCAGGAAATTCGAAGATCTGTAGTTTGAACTTCGTTGAAGGGTCTCTTACTTGTTGTAAACGTTTTTGTAAGTCCGTGTCCTCCGCTTGTGCTTTTGCTATTTTTTCTAGGTTGAAACTGTCGTTACAGGATATCTCTGAAATACGTGAAAGGCTGTCCGCGACTGAGTTGTCAGTGCCTTTTACGTGAACTATGTCTGTTGAGAATTGAGCGATGAAATCTAGATGTCGTGTTTGTCGTGGGCTTCGTTCAGTCTTTGATTTAATAGCAAAAGTTAGCGGTTTGTGGTCAGTAAAGATCTTAAACTGTCTTCCTTCAACGAAGTATCTCAAGTGTTTGGTAGCTTGGTAAATAGTCAAAAGTTCTCGGTCAAATGCAGAGTATTTGCGTTCTGCAGGAGAGAGTTTTTTCGAAAAGAAAGAGATAGGTTCCCAATACCCGTTGTTAAGGTTGTAGAACTGCTCCTACGGCTATGTCGGAAGCATCGGTCGCTATGCTGTATTGCCCATTTAGTAGAGGGTGTACCAAAATCGTCGCATCGGCCAGAGCCTGTTTCACCTTATCGAAGTGAATATCTAGCTCGGCGCGCCAGTAGAAATTTTTTGGAGATTTAGGCTTTTGAAGTAGCAGCGTAAGATGAGAATGAATCGGTGCTAGAAGTTCTGCAAGGTGGGGTATGAATCTATGATAATAGTTTATCATGCTGATAAAACGTTGGACTGACTTCACCGAATCAGGTTTTGGGAATTCCCTGATAACCTTGATTCGGTCGTGTGAGGGAAAAATGCCAGAGGAGTTGATGGTGTGGCTGAGGAAATCGATTGAATCGACTCCGAACACACATTTCGAAGCATTAATGTTGATTCTGTATTCGGAAAGACGCTTGAAAAGAGTTTGCAGGTGTTTTAGATGTTCGTCTTCGGTGTTACTGCAGATGAGTATATCATCGATGTACGCGAAGACGAAATCTAGGTCCCTACATACCTGGTTGATGAAACGTTGGAAAGTTTGAGCCGCGTTGCGTAGTCCGAACGGCATTCGTGAAAACTCAAACAATCCGAATGTGGTCATCGCTGTCTTGTGGATATCATCCGGAGCCACCGGTATAAGGTGATAAGCTCTGACCAAATCGACTTTTGAAAATATGGTAAACCCCTGTAGATTTAGAGAAAAGTTCTGTATGTGAGGTATTGGATACCTATCCGGAATAGTGATGTCGTTTAGTCGTCTGTAATCTCCACATGGTCGCCAATCAGAATTGTTTTTCTTCTTGACCATGTGGAGTGGGGATGAAACTGAAGAGTCTGACGGTCTGCAAATACCGATTTCGACCATGTGTCGAAATTCTGTCTGAGCAGCTTTGTGACGCGTTGCGTCGAGACGTCGTGGTCTAGCGAATGGTAGTTGTCCTTTTGTTTCTATATGATGCCCAACACTGTGTTTGACAGGAAGGAAATAGTTTGATGGTTGTGTTAGTGTTGTGTAGTTTTTTAGTAGTTCTGAAAATTTGTTAGAATTGGAATTATGTTTAATAGATAGAGACATGTTAGAATCTGTTAGTGACATGTTAGTATGTGTTAGTGCGGATGAGTGGATTGAGGATTTAGGATCAACCAATCGTTTCTGCTTCACGTCAACTAGAAGGCCAAATTTTTGTAAAAAGTCTGCACCTATTATAGGGTGTTTCACTGAAGCAACTATAAAAGCGTGAGAAAAATTTCTACGAAGACCTAAGTTAAGATTTAACAATTTCGAGCCGAAGGTGTGAATGATGGATCTGTTGGCTGCTGTTAAAAGTAAGTCTGATTTGGGTTGTTTGTCCTTTAATAGTGTTTGCGGAATGACTGATAAATCGGCACCGGTGTCAATAAGGAAAGTTTGTTTATATATAAGGTCGTTAATAAACAACCGGCTGGATTGGTTGACCTGTGACTGCGCCGCTTCAGTCACAGGGTATATTAGTTTGGGTGACCGGTAACCTTTGAATTAGATTTGGTGTTATTATCCAGGATCTTGGTACCAGCACACTTACGTGCTTTGTCACCAAACTTCTTATGGTAATAACAAAGGTGTTTAGTTGCCGTATCCGGTCTGTTGGTCGACCGTGACCTGTTTCTCGAAAAGTCTCTGTCATGTCTGGTGTTTTTATGCCCGATATTTAATTTGGATAGCATGTGTTCGATCCTTGCTAGTCTTGCTTCGAGGTTGTTGTCCGTATTTTCTCTTGTCGGGGCGGTTGAAGGTTTACTGAATAGAGCGTTAATGGAATTTTTAGGTTCGGAAGCTTCAAAGATTCTATCAGCCAGATCAATGAGCTCCTCTGTTGGTTTGTCGCCCACAGAAACTAAAGCAATGTTTAAGGCCTGTGGAAGTCGACGTAACCATAGCGTTTTAATGATGCTTGGCTCGAAGGTGTCACCAGCTGTTTGGTTCATTAATCGAAACAGTGCCGATGGTTTCCGGTCGCCAAGTTCTGTTCTATCCAGTAATGCCTCCAGCCGTTTTCTCTAAGAAGCCGAGTGTCTTGAAATTATGGTTTTCTTTAAGTGTAAATATCTGTCTTTTTGTGGCGGATCACCTATGACGTCGATCACGGATTCGCAAGTTTCAGCAGGCAGTGCAGCGATGGTGAGGCAGTATTTTGTGTCATCTTTGCGATCCGTGATCGGTAGGATTAGAAGTTTGAGTTTTATTGTCGTCGGTCATTGTGTTGTTTTTTATGTAGATTTGCACAAAAATAAAATAAACGTAATAATGAGACGATAATAGATATAAAACCAACCTGTGCCGAGAACAGTGAATGCCCAAAGGAAAGATGTATAACCCTGTACAAAAAAAAAACTGCTGACAAATAAATTTGAAATGTGAAAACCAGGAGTGACGTGTGAAAAACGAGAAGTGTGTATAATGCGGGAGCGAAAAAAAATGAAAATAGTTAAATAAATATATTAGTCGAACCAAAAGAAAATTTTGTAATATTTTTTTTTTTTAAAATATAGATTTTATTTCTCTTTGAATGGACGGTATTGACGAAATAATATATGGCGATGTTACAGTGTTTATAAAAAATAAAATTTTATAAAAATAAATAATATTATTGTTGATTAAATTTAAAAAAATATTTTTATTTATTGTAAAAAAATGTTTTTGTATTTTTAAATGTTTAATATATAGAGCGTCTACTGTACAACAATAAAAAAAATTTCAAAAATATTAATTTTGTCGAAAAACAAAATATAAAATATATGTGACGCCACTGGTGAAATTTTTTTTTTTAATTATGATTTTTGGTAAATTATGTGTTTTTTTTGTTTTTTTTTTGCCCAGTTTGATGCTACGCCACTGTCCAAAAACTTTGATTTTGTCGATAATTCTTTTTTTTTTCTTTTGTGTGAGATTAATATTTTTGATTTTATTTATTGTTGTTGGTAGAAATTGTATTTTTTTTAAAAAAATATGTATTTATATAAATTTATATAGTAAATGTATATTTTAATTAATTTTTGTGTGCAATTTAATGAAATTTTTTTTGTAATGTATAATTTATATAAAAATAATTTTGTAAAGTAAAAAATAATTTGTAAATTTTTGTAAAAAATAATTTTGTATAATTTTCCACAAATTTTTTTTTTTGATTTTTACTTAAAATATATATGAAAATGTTGAAATTTAATTATATTTATTTTACTAATAAAAATGTTGAAATAAAAATTTAAATATTTATGTTTTATTTTTATATTTTTTTGTTTAAAAAACAAATTACTCTACGTTACTTTTTATGTTAATATGTAATAAGAAAACATATATTTTTATTTAAAATGGAGCCTTTGATGATCTATACGATGAATGATGATGATAATTGTAGCTGGAAAATTTTTGATATTGCTGGTAAAGTAGATGTTACTGGAAACTGGATGTTGCTGGAAAACTGGATGTTGCTGGATTATATGTTGCTACTGTGTTTTTAAATGTTGAATGATGATACTGCTTTCTTTGTGTTATTGTGTGTGAACTTTTTTTTTATAAAAAAAATTTATATTGCAAATTTTAGAAAAAAAAATTTTTATATTTAATATAAGTAATATGAATGATTGTTATTTTTATTTTATTTTTCTTCACTGTTTTATTTAAATGTATAAATGTATATTTTTATATGAATATATATATATTTTTTGAAATTTTTTATTGTATGTAATTGTTTTTTTTTATATATATGTAAGAACTAAGTTTTTATACACTTTAGATAATTTTTTTTAAAATACTTATTATTGTCTACGTTTTTATAATACTAATATTATTCTAAATTATAATGTTCTGTACTATTATTATTTAATTTATTTATTTCTTAAGTATTATTTATTTTATTGTTATTTATTTTGCACTTAATTTTAATTTTAAGTTTATAACACCATATATTATTTATATTTAATTTGTATTTTACTCGACCGATTTTGAATTCTATAATTTATTTATTTCTTTAACTATTTTACTATGACTTTAAATTTTCGCTTTTAAAAATACGTACTGCTAACTCGTTGGTTGTAGACTTTAGAGTGGTTAAAAATGAGAACAATTATCTCTATCATGGTGCGATGTAGATGTTAAAGATAGCGGTACCGCTAGGATTGCCGATAATGAGAAGTTACCGTCATTCCTATTGGTGAGCCGACATCACACCATGATAGACTGCAACATTTTTGTACTAGATTAATTTTGTAGGGTTGCGACCATTGACGGTTCCGCCGACAAACGCGTGGTGACGGTTTGTCAGCGGAAACGTAAATTGCCGCAACCGCTACATGTATTACCTAGGGTAACTTACGTAACCACAAATTTTTGATGATATCGTCATTGAACGTCAGACCCGACAACTGCTTCATCGACCGCAATAGCTCTGATGGACTTCTGTCACCAATATAGGCTTTTGCTATTAGCGATTCCAGACGTTTTAGCTCGGAAACCGAGTGTCGCTTGATAATAGCGGTTATTACGTGTGCGTACCGATTAGTATCAGGCGGATTCGAAAGTATATCACTTATGGATTCGCATTGTTCCGGGGGTAGCGCGGCAATTATTGGACAATACTTTGTGTCTTCATTTGATATTCGGTATGTCTGGAATTGGGCCTCTGCCTGAATGAACCATGTGGCTGAATTCGCGTAACCGAACGCGTACAGAATCTACTTTTCTTTCATTTGTATAAATAATCGAATTCTTGTTACTTTCATCGTTAGACGTTTTGTTATGATCCGAATCTGTCATACTCATTATGTAATTATTTATGAAATTATGAAATCTATTTTTTTTTTCTAAAAACAAAAGAACAATCAATATCGTATATATATATATACGCCAACCGCAATAAAATTAATAATTTTTTACCCAAATAAATGCACGCCACTGTTCCAATCACTGACATAAAATCAAATCTTTGGGAGCCATTTTTCTATATAGTCAATCGAGAAATTCTATATCAAATCGAGATTGTGTGTGTGTGTGTTGATGTAAAAAGAAATTTTATATGCACCACAAAAATTATATTGAGTAAAAAAAAACAATATTTTATATTAAATATAAATGTATCGGCTGTTGCGGAAATAAATAATAATGAAAATAATTGGAAATTCTATTTTTTATAATTAATATTTAAAATTCAATTTTGCAAATTAAGATTTTTGTAATATTTATACAAAAATATAATAATTCTAAAAATACTTTTATATGACTTTCACCTGAATTTTTCTTAAATTTTAATTTTTGTAATATTTATACAAAAATATAATTATCTTATTATTTAAAAAAAAAAAAAAAAAAAAAATTAATACTAACGAAAGCTGTTGAATAATAATAATGAAAATTTTTATTATACTAATACAATTTTAGTTTGTTTAGTAAATTCGATATTTTATAAAACAAATTTTAGAATATGGTAATATTAATTATTTATTATAATTTCAACAAAAAAAATTAATTTAACTAATTTA
Source organism: Rhamphomyia laevipes (assembly GCA_963920725.1). Taxonomy (NCBI): domain Eukaryota; kingdom Metazoa; phylum Arthropoda; class Insecta; order Diptera; family Empididae; genus Rhamphomyia; species Rhamphomyia laevipes. Next base: position 75,739,603 of record OY987255.1, on the reverse strand, counting down.
ATATAATTTATATTTAATTTAAATTTTTATTTATTTAATATAATTTTATTTATCAAAATTAACAATTTATATTAAAAATATAGAATATTGTTACTTGAACATCCGATCCGTTGAATCAACGATGAAAATGATGATGATTTGATGTAGTGTAGCAATCGGCAAATTGATCAAATGATAATTTTGATGAAATGTTGAATTCGATGGAAAAAAAATGTTTTACGCACTCAAATTTATTTTGTGTGTTAAATATGAAATGCTCTATGCAATTTATAGCTTCATGTTTTTTTTTACATACAAAAAAATGATTTTCAAATTTTTATTTCTTTTCTTTAAAAAAAATCCACATTTTTTTATATGAAAAATTTTACGTTTTTTTTTTAGAAAATGGAAAATTACAATTTTATTTAAACGTTTTTATGTCTTCCACACTGTAAATTCACTGTATTTTGTCTATTTTATTCCAATTACAATATTTATTTTTAATTCACTGTAATTTGTCTATTTTATTCCAATTACTATATTTCATTTTTTGGAAAAAGGCAAAGCATTTTCTACTTTTTTATTCCTTTTACATTTTTTTTATTTACACTATACTAAATATTAACAGAAATCATTACATTTACTTGCTCTGCAGAAATTATATAAACGGTACCGTGTCATAAAGCACTAAAGTGAGTCATAAAGCCATATTCGCAATTTTTACCAATAATACTTTAAGACTCACTCGAATGGGTCATAACGCCATATGGCTTTAGACTCATACCATAGATGGCTTTATGAATCTTTCGAATGAGTCTTAAAGCCATATTACTAAAAATGGTGAATATGGCTTTAAGACTCAGTCAAGTGAGTCATAAAGCCATTATGGCGTTATGACATATGGCCTTATGACACGGTACCGAATATATAGAATAGATAATAAATGTTTTGCTTGGGCAGTTGTTTCTGCTAATGGTTTTATATCGGGTGTTCAGTTCAATAAATACAAAAAAGTAGGAACAGTGGGGTGTAGATAATAGGGAACTACTTAATCTGCTGGCTCTAAATTTTATAAGCACAAACTAGATTACAAAACTAATGTTAGTAAAAAAAATCAAAATAGATAATAATTTACTATATGTTCTAGCTAGAACATATGAAACATTAATCGGAAATTTTATTATTAAACTACTGACCTCTACCTAGCTAGGATGGTACATAATCATGAAACCAACTAATTTCATTGAAATCTGTGATATAAATTATTTTGTCATTTTTCATAAAAACAAAAAAAAAATCCTGATTGCTCTCGACATAAACGAGAAATTCTAAAATGGACCCACTAAAAGAATCGTTATCATCTTGTGCGAACATTAGGATGAAGTTGAAATGAACATGTGAGCCAAATTTCATTAAAATCTGTATTTATAAACTCGCAACCGCAACAACGGAACAAAAATTTCTCAATTTTTCTTATATTATTTTTGTAACGTTCATTTGAAATTATAAGCAAGTAACATAAATATATTGCAACCCTAACAAAAAATAATTCCTTATATTATTTGCTCCTGCAACAACGAACCAATATTTGTCAGTTTTTCTTATATTATTTTTCCAATGTTCATTTAAAATTGTGAACATCAACAAGAATATACATATACCTACAAAAAAAAATTCTTATAACATTAAATTCGCAATAGTAACGAACCAACATTTCGAAATTTTTCTTATAGTATTTTTCAAATGTTCATTTAAAATTATGAACGCAACAGTAATATGTATATCGCAATGCCAACAAAAAAAAATAGTTTTCTTATAACATTAAATTCGCAATATTAACCACGAACCAACAACAATTTTTCTTATACCTAACCATGCCTATAATAAGTATAATATAATATTTTTCAAATGTTCATTAAAAATTATGAACCAAGCTATACTTATAAACTTTTTGTTCCGTTTTGTATATATGCAGATTTAGAATCAATTTTAAAGCGTGTTCAATATGATGATAAAGAATTAAATACTTTTAGGTATCAACAACATCATGCTTATAGTATTGGATATTATGTAAAATGTTCCTTTGATGACAGCAAGTTCTGTAGGTATAGGTATTGTACTGGTACCTACTTTAATGTTTGTGAATTAAAACGCACCTTTTAACTTATTGTTAACTTAATTTATTTAATTGTAATGTTAACAATATTGTAATAAATTTTAATATTTAAGTTATAAAATTTATGTTTTAATATTATTTATTTAATGCAACAATCAAATTATGTTGCATTAACATAACGATTAATTGCCGATTTTTTAAATAATTTTGAATTTAGTGATCGCAACGAAAATATACTATTTTATAATTGCTACTTTAACTTTTTTTATTTTACCGGAACTCGATTACAATAGAACTTTTTACTTTAACGATTTACCATCAAGTGAAATTTTTCTGTTATCGCATCTCTATATCAATACAATTAATTACTCAATTGTGTTGATACCGAGACGTGATGACCAATCAATTTTAATGATTCGATTATTAATTAGAATATAATCGAGTGGCGTGATTAAACTGTAATTACTAATTGAGCGGATTATTGATCAAAAATTGGTGGTGTGATTTTCTTGTGGTAATACTTTATTACCATTGTGATTATTTACCGGTGCCACCACATCACCCTCCTTCGAGTGGAACGTCTAAGGTAGAATTTTAACTCTACCACTATTTTTAATGGTGGGAATACCATACGCCGGCTTAATTCTGTCGATGGATATTGACTGTTATTTATCTTTGATCATAACGACGAAAGCTTTACGTAACCGTTTAACTCTCGATACGGTCCATCGTAAGCTGGAGTTAGAGTTAGTAGGTATATATGGCGTTTCTGGTTCACTTTTTTTCATACAAAAATTGAGGCTCCATACAAAAATTGAGGCTCCATACAAAATGATATTGTAAAAATATGTTTTTTTGTTGTGGTTTTGTGTTATCAGTGAAATATTTAATTTTTTTGTTGTGTTGTTTATGAAATTTTTGGTGGCGTGGGTTTAGTAATAGAGTATATGAATTTGTTTCTAGATGGATTTTTGTGTTATGAATATTTGTGTGGGGTATTCTAAGCGGCCATTATTTTATAGGTTGTGACGTGGGGGATTCCACAATTTTAAATTTTGTATACTTCAAGGTTAATTTTAGAATATGGTTTTGAGTTGTTATCAGTGAAATAATTAATTTTTTTGTTGTGTTGTTTATGAAATTTTTGGTGGCGTGGGTTTAGTAATAGAGTATATGAATTTGTTTCTAGATGGATTTTTGTGTGATGAATATTTGTGTGTGTGTGTGTGTGTGTGTGTGTGTGTGTGTGTGTGTGTGTGTGTGTGTGTGTGTGTAGGGTATTCTAAGCGGCCATTATTTTATAGGTTGTGACGTGGGGGATTCCACAATTTTAAATTTTGTATACTTCAAGGTTAATTTTAGAATATGGTTTTGAGTTGTTATCAGTTAAATATTTTTTTTTCTAGATTTTTAGTGGAATATTAATTTATATTTTTTGTGTGTAGGTTAGTAGAGAGACCTAAGAGAGTTTTGGATCACCTTTTAACAAACCCCTTAATTTGTGAAAAGCATGGTAATAAGTGTGTTTGTGTGTCTGTCGTTTTGTCGTGTTGTCTGTCTGTCTGTCGTTTTGTGTGTTGTTTTTGTTTTTTGTTGGAATGTGTAATTAGATTTGTGTGTGTGTAGGGTGTGGTATTTTGTGTATCTGTCACGTGGGTATGTTGTGTATCTGTCACGTGGTTCTGTTAGGGATTTTGTGTGTGAGTCAGTTGGTGTGTGATTTTCTTGTTTTTGATGTGTGAATTGTTAACATAGTCTAAAATTTGTATGTTGATAATTTGTATGTATAGTTGTTGTTGTTAAAATTTTAAATTTTTTGTTGTGGTTTTGTGTTCTTATCTTTTCTATATGATTTTTTTTGTATAGGAATAGTAATGGAATATTATAATTTAATTGTGGGTTTTGTTTATAAAATTTTTTTTTGTGTAGGTAGGGTGATTTTTTTTTATATAGTTTTTTATTAGTAGATAGTAGAGTATTCTTAGCGGCCATTATTATATAGTTTGTGACGTGGGGGATTCCACAATTTTAAATTTTGTATACTTCAAGGTTAATTTTAGAATATGGTTTTGAGTTGTTATCAGTTAAATATTTTTTTTTCTAGATTTTTAGTGGAATATTAATTTATATTTTTTGTGTGTAGTAATATTTCTGAAGGTTATTATTATTATTTAGTTGATATCAATCAGCTGTTCGAAAACTAAATAGAGTGAAAATAAAGAAATTAAAAAAAAATGTATTTGTGTATATTTTTCATTTTTATTTCTTATGTATATATATATAAATTAATTTAATTTTGAATTTGAGGAATTCTATAGTGTCCCCAAGCTAAAGTGTTAATCTTATCATCTAATGCACTTAAAGATATTTTATTTATTACTTGGGTATAAATACAGTGTAACTTAGTTCTAAATACAGTCATATTTTTGTATATTATTTTATTATTTAGTAAACATGTTTTTTTAAAGCAGACAATAAATTTTGATGATTATTTAAATTGTCTTCAAAATAATTGTATGATAAGTAGGAGGCAATGTCAAATAACTTCAGACTCCCATAAAGTATTTACAATAAATCAAAATAAAATATCTTTAAGTTCCAAAGATGATAAAAGATATGCTATTAATGAAACTACTGATACATTGGCATGGGGGCACTATAGTATTAAGAATTTATAACTTGTTCAATAAACAAAAAAATCAATCATTTAAAATTTAATAGTTTTATTTATTCTATATAATACATAGGATTATGTTTCAGGTTGCAATATTCAAGATTTTTTTAAATAAACAAACATTTTGTACTTCACATATACCAGAATGATTAACCAAACATTTAGGTATTTGTATCCCATATTTTGATTTTAAAGTTTTGATATTTGAAGAATTATTATCGTCTAAATCTATAATATTTGTATGCTTCAAAGTATTGGAAATCCATGTATGTTTTTCAAATCCTTTAACATATATTTTAATGTGTGCATTTAGCATAATTTTTATATGATTAATAGCATCACGAAAATATGTAACTCCATCACTCCATTGAAATCCATGATGGTTTCTCTCAAGCCATCTGTTTGTTTTTTGTGTGTTAGCTGAGAGTAAATGGAATCCATATGGAGGTCTTATAATGTAGTGCTGTAATTCACCAGTTGAAGAGAGTACTGCAATTTCTTTTAAAATAAACTTATTTTTATCATCTCTGAAGCCTTGAATATCAATTATTAAGTATGATGAATTCATTTAAATGATTTTGTTAACTTCAGAGCTTAATGGATTGTAGTGAACTAAACGATGATGTAGCATTAGACAATATGCTGATGTATTTTTTGATGTTCTACTTTAAAGTACTGGTGTTAGAATAAATTAATTTGGTTGATCGCGCTGAATTTATATGAATTTTTAGAGGAAACAAATAAATTTATCACAGAATAAAAATATTTAGAATTTGCAACATAAAAAAAAATTATTTTTACAATAATATAGAATTTGTATTGTAAGAAAAAAAAATTAGGGGATGTTGCGGTTTATATATTAAATATTTCTGGACAATTTTTCCCACAAGTTTAAAAATGTGCTTAAAATATTATAACATTCGTTTTGGGTGTTATATGAAATTTAGTTTAGATTGTACAGTGTAGGGAAATATTTTTTTCTTTTTTGGATACCAAAAATATAATTTGTATTGTGAGAAAAATTAAGGGATGTATGCGGTTTATAAATTAAAAAAATTTTTGTTTTTTAAATTTTTAATAATTTTTATTCCAAGGTTTTAAATTCAGTTTAAATAATTTCATATGATAAAAAAATAAAATGATTGATAAAATTTAAAATATTTCACAATAAAATTGCTATATAAATAGCGTGTTTTAATTTTGAATATTACATTCAAAGTTTATATTAGTAAATATGTATCAATATTTAATAGAAGCAGAGTATTTTCGATTAATATACAATTTGGGGGTTATTTGCCCAAGATGTAAAATAAGTTCAACAAATCTTTGGAATATCGGTGAGAACAAATATCATTCAATCGGACCTTACAATAATCTTGAAGAAACGTTGCGTGAATTGATTATTTGGAGAACAGAGTATGGGAGTTGCAGCAGATGTGAAACATCAATTTCAAAAATAAAAATTTTAGAGGCAATAGATATGGAATATAATTTCTAAATTTAAATATTTTTATTATAAATTTAAATAAGATAAATAAACAACAAATTTTTTAAAATTTCATTTTTTTATTATTGTGTTTTATAAGTTTTTATTTCAGAGCTCTAAATAACATTGCATAATTTTTATATAATAAACATACATACCAGTGTGATTTACTAAACATTTGGGTGTAAATGAAGTATTGCATTTGGATTTTAAAAAAATACAAATTTTGACAATTATATTCATTTAGATCTACAATATTATTGTTGTTAAATTTTCACTAAGCCATATTTTCTTTTCCAATCCTTTAACATATATTTTGGTGTTAAATTTTATTATAGTTTTTATATGATTAATAACATCTTGTAAAATGGTAAAACCGTCATCCCATCTAATTCCATGGTAGTATTTCTCAAGCCATCTAATATTTTTTTTCATGTTAGTTGAGACGCGGTGTAGACACTATATGGTGGTTTTATAACATAATGCTGCAATTCGTTATTTGAAGAAAATATTGCAATTTCTTTTAAAATAAACTTTTTATTATCATCTCTAAAGCCTTGAATATCTATTATGAAGTATGGATGTGTCATTTTAAGATACTTTTGAAACTTCTCCACTCAGAGGATTATAATGTACAAAACGATCGTGCAGCATAAGACAATAAGCATATGTATTGTCGGGTACTCCTGCAGCGGATTTTATCTCAATTCTTACATCAACAGGTCCAGTTTTCAGATTTTCATTTTGATGACGAGTATCTATTGCTATTATCATTGCAGACGATTTAAATTCGCTCCAGGAGAGTAATGGTTCAGCAGTAATTTTATTGTAGTAATTTTTTTGAAAGTTTACATATGCATCATAAACCAAAGCATAACGGTTTTTATCAAAAGACAGATTCATATCTTCATATGGATAACAATCTGAATTAAGATACACTTTTAGATCAGTAATACCACAATGATCAAATTTTGAGGAATCTGCTTTTAATTTATCCAGCTTGTCAGTCTGAAAAGCTATAACTACAAATCTCGGTTTTTCTAATTGAGTCGTAGTCTTTACATGCCAAATATTGTGAGTAGTGTTTATGGGTAATGATGGATATTCATATAGATCCCAATTTCGAAAAGCTAATTTCATTGTTTCCCCATTGCTGATGCTCTGATATAAATTTAACTTCATCGTATCAGATAGTGATATGTGTTGTACTTTCCATTGAACTTTTGACAAAGTTATTTTAGGATTTTCATTTTCATCGGTACAAATTAAAGCATTTTTATCGGTTCTGGTACGAGTTAGAACTAACTCATGTCGTGCATTTGGTATAATATTCATGTAATCTTCAGCAAACCCTAATAATCTTTTCAACGGAATACAAAAGTTGAAATAAAATCCTTTGGGGTCTATTGATTCTGATGGAGACCAACTGGCATTATAAAGAGCTTTGCTTTCATTAGAATTCAAAGAAATATAGTTTTTTAAACATGATGTTATGCCGACATTTCTATTGTGATCAATTTCTTTGCCATTAATTTCATATCGAATTTCGTCAAAAAAAAATGCTGCTGCATTATTAATTAATTTAGTTTTAGTAACAGCTCCTCCATCAGCTGTTTTAGAAACCGTGCCTTCTATATATAGCAAACTAGTTGATGGTAGTATATTTATATTTTGATTCTGTATAACAATTCTTATAATATCGCTATTTTGAAATGAATTCAAAAATGGCGAATAACTATGCCATTGAAAATTTGTAATATTTTCATCAAATATTGGTTCATGAAAGCTATTTAGTATATTTTTCATTGTTTTTTCTTCACTTTAAATCCAATTGATTTTAAAAATTGTTGATTTTGTTGTGTTAATATCTTTAAGGTTCTCGGATAACGTCCGTGTAGATCGAATATTTGATTACGATTAAAATTCAATTCGTTATTTCTCAAGTATTTATTAGTTTGAAGTTCTTGGTTATATATGATCATGTTTGAAGCTTTAAATGCAATCTTGCAGTTATATTTTCACCTCTAAAATTCAATAAATTTCCGTCTTGATCAGTTAGCTTTAATGTTAATGAAGTTAATCGTTCAACGTTTACTGGTAAATAGATCACATTCAATGGTACTTCAATTATTTTATATCCTGGACTTACTTTAATCGAAAACTGATGCAATATATGTGATTGTTGATTATTTATATAAGTTCCACCAATAATATTACACTCAACACGTATAGTATTAACTCTATTTATGTCAACATAGAGGTCTGATATATGCAACTCATTTTTAGATAATATTCTTTGACTAAAACCTAAGAGCTTACAAATACTCTGTTCTTTGGTAAAATCAATATCTCCTATATCAGAATAAATTTCACATTTTAAAGTATTATTGTTTGCTTTCAAATTAAATTTTTTTCGAACTGTCTGATCTGATGTCATATTATCATCTATATCCAATGCTTTGCAAATATACCTCTCTATATCATCAATTTCATAAGATCCCACAGGTATCGTGATGATTTTTTCTCCAATATGAAATTTATTATTATCAATATCAACATTTGGGATTGAATTATATGTTTGAAAATCTACTAATCCACAAACATAATTTTCTTTTAACTGAATAGGTGGAAAATATTGAGAAGTTAGTAATGAGCTATTACCATTAAGAGTTAATGTTAACGACATGATGAATTGATAACAAATGATGGTTTTTTTTAAATATATCATTATTTTATTAATATTTTTCTCTAAAAATTATACAATTTTTTCAAAAACATTTTGTAATAAAAAATTTAAACATAAATGTCCACATATAAATGTGTTAAATTGTTGTTCTTCATTATAGTTGTACAATAAATTATTAGCACCTAAATATTTCACAATTTCAATTGGTGGTCTCAAATTTCCAAAACTATCAAAGTAATGAGCTTGTTTATTTTCTCTTTTGTAATATGCTACCCAATGTGTTCCCGGACCACTATAATCATCCAAGTTGATTATACCACATTCACGATTCCATGGTTTAGAAGGCAGATTATTACGCATAAAAACACCTCTAAAATGTGGTAAATGTTCTCCAAACTTGAGTAAATCTATATTGGTTAGCGGTCGATTAGGTAGCAACTTTAAAAGTTTTTTGATTGATTTTGTTGTTTTAAAAATAGACCCAATCCTTTTTTATGTGGTTTTAAGTACAATCCATGACCATTTCTCGAATCAATTGTGATAGTTTCCATAGCTTTGTTATGACGATGATTTTCCTCTAGCCCTTTTTTTGCATTACTAGCATCACTCACTGCTTTCGCTATGCCTGCAACTCCCCCTGAAAGAGCACCAACAGCGGAAAGGCCAGCGAATAATGGCACTAAAAAAGGAAGGACTCCACCTAATTTTGGTATTGGTAAGACTCTAGGTACTTTGATTTTCTTGCGATTCTTCCCTTTAGAAGTTTTTCTAGCAGCTCGAAGCGCTATTTTTATTGCATCTTGTTGATTTGTTGGGTTAGCAGTCTTAACAGCTATTTTAGCAGATTGTACTGCATCTCTAAATGAATTTACATCTAGAGTCTTATTTGTGTTCTTAGTCTTAGTTTTAGTTTTGTTTTTTTTTTCTCCGCATAGCACCCATTCCAAGTTTTACTTTAGCTTTCATAACGTTTGTAAGTAAAAGAGAGCTAGCACGCTCACCTAAACTGGAATCCTTTGCAGTTACTCGAGCCCACGCTTTTTCAGCTAATATTTTATCTGCAATATGTCTATTATTTATATCTTTATTTTCAGAATATGCTATATCATGTTCTCGACAAGCTTCATCCAATAGATTAACCCCTCTATCACCGCGAGTTAATCTTGTTTTAAGTTTAGTTCCAGGTCCACAATAATTATATCCAGGCAAATGTAATTCAAATGGTAAATTATTTATTAGAGAGTTTAAAACACCTCCTCCTCTTTTGATGCCTTTTTCACAATTAACCGAATGATAATTAATCATAATTTATTTATATAATTGACCTCAAGCTTTGATAACTTTTTCATAATTAAATTTATTTTAGAAAATATTTAATTATATATATATATATAAATCATTAATACTAAGATTTTCAAATAGTCAATAAGATGAAGTTTGTAAAGCAGCATGCTAAAATTAGAATTAAAAATTTTGATGAAACTGCCGGTTTGGGTGTTGAAAAAAAAAGTAAACATGGTCCCTTATTACCAAATAATATACGAGGGTTCATAGTAGGACCCTCAAATTGTGGTAAAACCAATGTCATGTTAAGCATATTATTAGACCCCAATGGAATGTGTTTTGAAAATATTTATATATATTCAAAATCATTACACCAACCTAAATATGAATATTTAAGAAAATTGATAACTTCCATCAAGGGAATGGGGTTCTATGAATTTTCAAATAATTGTGAAATAATGGAACCCTCGGAAGCTAAAAAAAATTCAGTTTTTATTTTTGATGACGTTGCTTGTGAAAAGCAAAATAATATACGAGAATATTTTTGCATGGGCAGACATAATGATGTTGACAGTTTTTATTTATGTCAATCGTATACACATATTCCTAAACATTTAATTCGCGATAATGCTAATTTCATAATCTTGTTCAAGCAAGATGATTTAAATCTTCGACATATTTATAATGACCATGTAAACTCTGATATGTCATTTAATCATTTCAAAGATGTATGCAAAGAATGTTGGAAGAATGATTATGGATTTTTACTAATTGATAAAAACAGATCGGGTGATAATGGTGGTTATAGAAAGAATTTCGATGAATTTTTATTGATTGAAGAATAAGCTGAGATTTGGAACAGCAATCACGAGTCTGTTGCAATCAGGGGTCTGTTGCAGTTCATAAGCGATCTGATCAGAGAGGGGCGGATCAGTTTATAACAGGATATATAAGCAGACAGTACCGTGCTTAAGCTACATATATATTAATTAGTACATCTTAATATGAAACAAAAAGTTTTCACAGAAATGATAAAAGCTCAAAAAGCTTTGAAACGAAAATATGCAATTTTAAAATCTGGTGAAATAGCTAAAGGAGATGAATTAGAAAATTCTTTCAAACCTATAGTGAAACCGTTAAACGATTTAATAAAAGTAGTTGAACATAAAATGCCCAAGGATATAACAATAAAACCTGAAATAAAAGAAGAAGAAAAATATGAGCATCTTAAACCAGAGAAATTGAGTTATGACAGCTTCAAAACTTCAACACCGAATTCAACTTTAACATTTAATAATACTGATAATTATGAAACACCCATGAAAAAAAGTAATATTACGAATAGTTTATCATCTTCTACAACTGAAAAGTCTGTACTTGATAACACCTATGGACCATATTTTGATGATACACAGAAAATTCTCAAAATGGGGAAATCCACCTTTAGCATTGATGATAAAACTGGTGATATTTACATAGATAATGAGGTTTTTAAGAAATCAGATGGTTTAAGTGAATTGATATTTAGAAATAATCCTCAAAAAGAACTATACACTGAAAAAGATTTGAAAGACTATAAAAAAATATTATTAATGACGAATGCTCATTTAAAAAACCCAAATGATTCATATTCACAAATTAAGGGTAGTAAAGGAAAAAAATATTCAAATATAATTAGACAACTGATGCCTCATAAGCATAATACGCGAAAAAAATTAGGTGGATCGATAAATCTGTCAAATCTTAAAATACAGCCAGTACAAATGCAATTTTCTTTAAAACCTGTACAATATGTTCATTGGGATGATCCAAATGAGCTTGTTAATAGATTAAGACTTTTGATTGCATCTCAAGCAGCTGGCAACAACAATCATAATAACGAAATTATTTCAATAATTGAAGAGCTTAAGGAGGCTAATTTAATTGAATAAATAAAAGATTTTGCAAATGTATTTTTTCGCTATAAGCAATATGGTTATTGACAAGTTCGGTCGAAGTGATAATTTTGAAAGATCTGCTCCAGGTCGACCAGGAATTGGTTTTTATTTAACATCTGATGGAAATTATGATCTACAATTTAAAAGTCTTGTCAATATTAATAATCCAACGAATCTTAATGATGCAGCAACAAAAGGATACATAGATAATGAAATAGATGCGCTTAATAAGAGTATTATAATGCTACGAAAATCTATTGATGATACATATGATAGTTTAATGCAATATATTAAAGATGAGAATTTAAAAATAACAGAAATATTGGAAAATTTAGAACAAGCTATAATTAGGTTGGAAGTTGTTAATTTTACCAAAAACGATTATGAATAATAATATTTTGCACATATACCTAAATTATGAGTAAGAGAAAGGTTGTTGAGGAGCTGCATAAACCTGTTAGAAGAAACTTTAAGAGACGACGTGTTATAATCAAAGGTTTTGATGATCTTTGGCAAGCCGATTTGGTAGAAATGGGTGCATATGCTAAAGAAAATGGTGGTTATAAATTTTTACTTACTGTAATTGATACGTTTTCAAAATATGGTTAAGCTATTGCAATAAAAAATAAAACTGGTGATACAGTTACTCAGGCGCTTAAATCTATTTTCATAAATTCAAATAGACAACCCAAAAACTTGCAAACTGATGATGGTAAAGAGTTTTTCAACAAAATATTTCAAAATTTAATTGTGAAATATAAGATTAATCATTACTCAACATTTAGCTCTTTGAAAGCTTTAATTGTTGAACGTTTTAATCGGACAATAAAGGAAAAAATGTGGAAAGAATTCAGTTTTAATGGAACCTATAAATGGACTACAATAATTCAGAAACTTGTATATGATTATAATCATTCAATTCACAGAACAATTAAACGAAAACCTGCTGAAATCGCGAAAGCAGATGAAAAAACACTTTTAGCAACAGTTTATAATCATATTAAAATTGCACCATCTGCAAAATTTAAAGTTGGTGACTCAATTCGTGTGAGCAAGTTTAAACATGTTTTTGAAAAAGGTTATACACCCAACTGGACAACTGAAATATTCAAGATAACTAAAAGACAACTTACAAATCCAATAACTTACTTATTAGAAGATTATCAGGGGAACCCTATTAAAGGTGGGTTCTATGAGCATGAATTACAAAAAGCAAAATATCCTGGAATATATTTAGTTGAAAAAGTAGTCAAAACCAAGGGAGATAAAGTTTTTGTGAAATGGCTTGGATTTCCTTCTAATCAAAATTCTTGGATAAACAAAAAAGATTTGTTATTGTAAACATACTGCTAAAAAAACTCATAATGTTTATGCATTCTATATTATATAAATTTGAGTTCTTCAGAAAATAATATTTTTCAATAATTCAGTTCAAGCAAATTTATCATTGAGAATAGAGCACCTGCAGTGAATAACAAAATCCTGAAAATGAGTGACAAAAAACAATTATTAAATGAAGGCAAGAATATGGATAAAATTAAAGAATGTCAATATAAATTATTTTGCGCAAATGCAAAAGCATGTTACACATGTCCATTAAAGCAAGATCCCTCATCATCATCAGCAGCATCTGGAAAATCTTCAACTGCTTATAAAAATATGAAAAAATAAATAAGTTTCATTTCGATGATGTCATAAATAAATTGAGCTTTAGATTTAAGAAAAAAAATTGTAAAATATATTGAAGTAAATAAAACAAATAATATTAAAATTCAAAAACAATTCTTTAGTAAATTATATAAATACTTGTGAAACTATATAAACTGATAATAATGTTATTAACGAATACTCTACTCTACCACTATTATTATTACATTTGTCATAAATTCGATATTTATTAGTTGTTGGACTAGTTGATGAATTAGTTCCCTGCTCAGTTGATGAAGCAATCACCGATACCATTGAATCAGCTGGGGTTGATTCCGTTATAGATTCAGTAATTGAAGCCACATATTTATCAGTTGTTGGGTTAGTTGATGAATCAGATACGAAATCAGTTGCCAAGTCTGTTGATGAATCCAGTACCAATATCTTTAGATCAGCTGTTATAGATTCAGTTGTTGAATTAGCTGCGGATTCACTAATTAAAACTGTCCACAGTACCGAAATATATAATGTTGAGAATAATTTCATATTGATTTTATCTTTACTCCAACGCTATCAATTCTTTACTATTCATTTATATTAAATTTGTTTGATATTTATAATAATTTTTTTCTTTATTCTCCATTAAGTTATATATATATTTAAGATATTTCCATTTTGTATGTTTGTTTCACTTTTTGTAAATCAATTATTTGAAAATCTGATTTGTATGATGTGTCATATGCTGTAAACCTTTCAACTTCACCATTGCTTGAAATTCTTTCACTATCAAATTCCATATATTCATAACATTTTATTTTCAATGATTGCTTTTTAAAATTGCTGTCATACGAACATTTCAATTTGATTTCTTTGTTCTCATCATATACAAGTTTAAAATGTCTATAAAATATATTTACACTCTCGATTATACCAGCAATTTCCTGTTCTTTTTTAATTAAATCAGCTCGAAAAGCTTCAATAGCTTCTTCAACAGTAACATAATAATTTTCTAATGAATCCTCGCCTAAAATATTTGCTGGTCTAGTTGTTGTTGTTGCAGTTTCATCATCATCATCCAATTTTGTTTCTGTTGCGGTTACAGTTTCGTCATCAAATTTTGTTGTTGTTGTTGATGATGAAGCATTTTTTATAATATAATTATCATCATTTTCAACATGTTTTAGAAGTTTTATAGTCAACCGCACTTGAATTGTTTCATTACTCGGCAGTAAAACATTAAATATAGCATCTCCATTATTATCTTCATTTAATTGAATATTATTTGTGGGAGCTCCGTAAATCTTAATAAGACTTAAACTTAAAATAGTGCAAATAATATATAAAAAATGCATTCTTTTTTTTATTTCGATGTTATGATTGTAGTTTACTCTTCAATTATATTTCGTAGAATGAAATTTTATTGTTGCTGCTGCTGCTGCCCTTGCTTCTTTTGTTGTAAATGAATTTCATAAGAAGCTCTAAAATCTTCCACTAACACCAATAAACGTAAAACGTCATCATCTGTAACTGAAGTATTTTCTTTTTGGATGTAATTCGTTTTCACCACATTCAAATTATCAATTAAATATTTTATTCTGTCTCTCATATATTTATTATATACAGCATCCAAAGTTTTTTTTATATTCTCTAATTGTAGTAGCGCATTATTAAGTCTTTTTATCAATTCTGATTTTACATTCGAATCTATGATATCAGGTTTTCTATATATAGACGTAGTAAGAGATAATGATTCTAATTTTAATCCTAATGATCCCGATGATTCTGATTTTTCTTTGAAACAAGTTCCCAATCATTTTCTACTGCGAATGGACAATCACTTGGAAATTCATATATTTTGGGAGCTTTTTTTTTATCATTGGTTATATTACTTATTTCACCAACTATTCCCATATCACCACCCAAAACTTCAATGCTAACATGCTGCAATTCAAGAAATTTAATATTCCAGCTTGTATATGATGGTAACATTTCACCATTTCTTGTACATAGTAGTAAAACCCTATCACCATTTTCAGGAGTTGCCCAAATCTCTAACGCTGAACCATAAATTTTTACATAAACTATTTTGAAAGATTTCCATTTTCTCATGCACACACAATATTTACGTCCATGATATAAATTTTCACACCAAAACATCTTCACCTCAACTCAATCAATTATCTACTGTTAATTTATATTCAATTTGTATTGTCTTTATAATAATCCATTATTTCCATAATATTCCGTTTTCTTATATATTCAACTACACATGCACATGTATGCATGCAATCACATTTTATTGGTTGATATGAGTTTGTTGAAGAATTAGGAAATCTTGTACAGTAATCAATTATTAAATTTTTATGTTCATCTAATAAAATACTATAGTATTTCCTCAAAAAATCTTCTATTAACATATTCACAAAGTCTACTCAATTGAATACTATAAAACCAACTGATCTCTGCTTTAATTATAATTATTTCCTAGGAGACAATCTCTGATACAATCTCATAAGCTTTAGACAATCATTCTGATTGAAATATAGATTAACACATAAACATGTATCGGGACCGGATGTAGCTTCATTACTAGACCACAAACAACTTGAGAAGTGACAACCATGAATTGAATTTACCATTTCATCATTAGCTAATTTACTTAATAATCTCTGATAATTTTCAAACTTTTCCTTATGCTCATCAAGTAGAAAATCATTATATTCATATAAAAATTTGTTTAATTCCTCTAATGAATATGATAAATTCACATCATAATCATCAGTATCAAACTCTTTAATTGTTTCAAGATCTTCAAATGATGTCATGACTGAATAGTAACACGTTAATTAGACAACTGACAATAAAATAGAAAAATCATAATTTAAAAATTGTAAAAAACAAAATATTCAACTGCGCGTATTACAGGATTCGAACCCTAGCTACCTTTTTTTATTCAGTCTTTTTTAAAGCATATAAATTAAATTTAGGAACTAAACCAATTGCGCTATAGTTGAATATTTATTTATGTTAACTTTATAGGATTTTATCACCCAAAAATTCTAAAATTGACCTATATATAAAATAATTATCACTCGGAATCCCCTACGTCACAAACTATATAATAATGGCCGCTAAGAATACTCTACTATCTACTAATAAAAAAAACTATATAAAAAAAATCACCCTACCTACGCAAAAAAAAAAAATTTATAAATAAAACAACTAAACCCACAATTAAATTATAATATTCCATTACTATTCCTATACAAAAAAAATCATATAGAAAAGATAAGAACACAAAACCACAACAAAAAATTTAAAATTTTAACAACAACAACTATACATACAAATTATCAACATACAAATTTTAGACTATGTTAACAATTCACACATCAAAAACAAGAAAATCACACACCAACTGACTCACACACAAAATCCCTAACAGAACCACGTGACAGATACACAACATACCCACGTGACAGATACACAAAATACCACACCCTACACACACACAAATCTAATTACACATTCCAACAAAAAACAAAAACAACACACAAAACGACAGACAGACAGACAACACGACAAAACGACAGACACACAAACACACTTATTACCATGCTTTTCACAAATTAAGGGGTTTGTTAAAAGGTGATCCAAAACTCTCTTAGGTCTCTCTACTAACCTACACACAAAAAATATAAATTAATATTCCACTAAAAATCAAGAAAAAAAAATATTTAACTGATAACAACTCAAAATCATATTCTAAAATTAACCTTGAAGTATACAAAATTTAAAATTGTGGAATCCCCCACGTCACAACCTATAAAATAATGGCCGCTTAGAATACCCTACACACACACACACATACACACACAAATATTCATCACACAAAAATCCATCTAGAAACAAATTCATATACTCTATTACTAAACCCACGCCACCAAAAATTTCATAAACAACACAAAAAAAAAATTAAATATTTCACTGATAACAACTCAAAACCATATTCTAAAATTAACCTTGAAGTATACAAAATTTAAAATTGTGGAATCCCCCACGTCACAACCTATAAAATAATGGCCGCTTAGAATACCCCACACAAATATTCATAACACAAAAATCCATCTAGAAACAAATTCATATACTCTATTACTAAACCCACGCCACCAAAAATTTCATAAACAACACAACAAAAAAATTAAATATTTCACTGATAACACAAAACCACAACAAAAAAACATATTTTTACAATATCATTTTGTATGGAGCCTCAATTTTTGTATGAAAAAAAGTGAACCAGAAACGCCATATATACCTACTAGAGTTAGTTTTATTTTGTCATTTCTGACAAAAACGAACTCACAACTAGACAGGTCTTTCGGCACGAAAATACGTTGACTTTCGGAAATACGTGTAGGCGTTGGAATTAAACTGCGCATTGTTTCACGTAAGTTTTTTATGAATAAGTTTGTGTCGGTTTCGTCCGATTTCGATTCAACAAAAAAATCACCCGGTATTTTTAACGTTTGGCCGTAGACAAGCTCTGCTGGAGAACATTGTAGATCCTCTTTAACTGCGGTTCTAATACCAAGAAGCACTAGTGGTAATTCTACGTGCCAGTTTGTAGCATTTCCCCGTGCTCTCAGAGTGTCTTTTAGGTGGCGGTAGAACAGCTCTACTAACCCGTTCGACTGAGGGTGATAAGAAGTAGTTCGCGTTCTAAACATGCCTAACAATTTACGCAACTCTTGAAAGAGCTTCGACTCAAACTGTGTAATCGTTTCGGGAACGCCAAAACGTGAAACGTAGTGGATTACAAAAGTTTTCGCCACAGTCGCGGCGGTCACATCCGGAATAGCATAAGCTTCCGGCCAGCGTGTAAACCTGTCCACGACGGTAAAAATGTACGAATTCCCGTCAGAAACTGGGAAAGATCCTACCAAATCAATATGGACGTGTTCGAAACGCGAGTTGGGAATGTTAAAAAGTTGCTGTTGTTGTGATTTCGTATGCCGATGAATATTTGTCTTTTAGCATGGGACACAAGTTTTGGACCAAAGATTCAATTCACTATTCATATTCGGCCAAAAATATCTGGCCGCGATCAATTTTCGGCTTGCGCGAATACCCGGATGGGCCAAATTATATAGTGCGTTAAAAACTGACCGTCGTAATTGTCCCGGTACGAACGGCCTGTTGTTATTTGTAGAGGTTTTGCAGATTATTTGGAAATCTGGAAGTTTAAGGTTCGACAGTTTAAATTAAGAACTTGGTTTTTCCAACAAGGTTTTTAGTTCCACATCGTTTTTTTGATGTGCTACGATTTTCTGCAAGTCGAAAGTGCTAGAATTTACTGCTGAAATTTCCACACAGCGCGAGAGACTGTCTGCAACCACGTTGTTTTTACCCGCTATATGACGAATGTCCGTCGTGAATTGCGCGATGTGTCTTAGAACAGATTGCGTAAACTAGCGGTTTATAATCCGTTAATACGGTGAATTGTCGTCCTTCTACGGAGTAATGGAAATACTTAATAGCGACGTATATCGCGAGCAGTTTGCGGTCAAAAGCGGAATTTTTTGTTTCAGCTGGAGCCAGTTTCCTGGAGAAATACGCAAGTGGTTCCTATCCCTTGTCCGTAGGTTGCGGCTAAACAGCTTCTACCGCTACATCTGAGGCATCGGTAACTAAAACGATTGTTCAGTCCGTGTTCGGATGTGATAGCATCGTAACGTCAGCCAGTGCTTTCTTAACTCGATGAAATGCTTGATTTAACTCTTCCGGACAAGTTAAGGCTTTGTTTTTGCTTTTTTCTTTGCTTACTTTAACCAGGTAAGAGTAAAAGAAACTCAGTGAGTTTCGGAATGAAGCGGTGGTAGTAATTCACCATTCCGATGAACCGTTGGATTTGTCGGATTGACGTGGGAGTGGGAAACGTCGGAATACTTTCCGCTTTTTCAATCGATGGAGAAATTTGGTGGCTAAGAAAATTGAGCTCAGTTGCTCCGAAAATGCTTAACCGTTGGAAAAGTTAACGAAGATCTTCTTTATGTGATTCTGCGTCGGGCGAAAAAATTAGTATGTCATCTATATACACGAACACGAAATCCACACCACTACACACTTCGTTCATCAACCTTTGAAAGGTTTGGGCTGCGTTACGCAAACCAAATGGCATTCGGCGAAACTTGTACAAACCGAATGCCGTTGTTATTGCCGTTTTATGAACGTCGTCATCGGTTACCGGAATTAAGTAATACGCGCGCACCAAATTAACTTTTGAAAAAAATTTCGCGCCGGCTAAATTCATGGTAAAGTTTTGAATATGAGGAATCGGGTACCGATCCGGAATAGTTGCCGCATTTAACCGTCTAAAATCCCCGCAGGGACGCCAGTCACCGTTGTTTTTCTTCACCATATGTAACGGTGATGAGGCGGATGACAAGGTGGGTGACAAATGCCACATTCCACCATGAGCTCGAATTCCTTTTTAGCCGCGTCATGACACTTCGTATCTAGCCAACGAGGTTTCGATAATGGTAATTGTTCTTTGGTAACAATGTGATGTACTACCGAGTGCTTTAACTTTTTGAAATAATTCCGCGGCTGCGTTAAATCAAGAAATTTTGGTAACATTTCCGAAAATTCATTTTTTATCACGGTTAGTTTCGGAGTCGGTGTGTCAGACGCAATACTTAACGCATGCACAGAAAGATCTGTAAGTGGATCTACAATTCTTTTGTTTTTTAAATTGATAACTAACCTGAATCTATTTAAAAAATTAGCGCCGATGATTGCATGAAATCTCTGCGGAGACCCAAATTTAATTTTAACATTTTCGTAGATTTTAATGGTGGTTCCGTTAGCGGCGGACAAGGATATATCGGAAGTAGATTTTGTTGTGCTAGATTTACACGTCAACACTGACAAATCCGCTCCCGTGTCAATTAAGAAAACGATGTTATTGTGGTTGTCGCGAATAAAATGGCGGCTAGTTAATTTATTTGCACCGGTTGGCGCTACACGCGGTGCTTTAATTAGTTTGGGTGATTCGCTGCTGGTTTCTGTGCGCAACGACATTTGCGCACAGCACTATGATACCAGCATTTAGTGTCTGCTGTATGTGGAATAGCAGGAGAATAAGATCTTCTTCCTTGTTGAATCGTGCTGCGCGATCTAGAATTTTGTTTACGCAGTCTTAAACGTTTATTATCATAGCTACTATTACCCATTGCTACTCTTGCAATCATTTCTTCTATACGAGCCAAACGCGTATCGAAATAAGAGCTCAGCGTAGGTCGCGTTGCTTGTGAATGTAATCCGGGTGACGCGTGATATGTATTACCTAGGGTAACTTACGTAACCACAAATTTTTGATGATATCGTCATTGAACGTCAGACCCGACAACTGCTTCATCGACCGCAATAGCTCTGATGGACTTCTGTCACCAATATAGGCTTTTGCTATTAGCGATTCCAGACGTTTTATCTCGGAAACCGAGTGTCGCTTGATAATAGCGGTTTTTACGTGTGCGTACCGATTAGTATCAGGCGGATTCGAAAGTATATCACTTATGGAGTCGCATTGTTCCGGGGGTAGCGCGGCAATTATTAGACAATACTTTGTGTCTTCATTTGATATTCGGTATGCGTGGAATTGGGACTCTGCCTGAATGAACCATGTAGCTGGATTCGCGGACCAAAAAGGTGGTAACCGAACGCGTACAGAATCTACGTTTCTTTTATTTGTATAAATAATCGAATTCTTGTTACTTTCATCGTTAGACGTATTGTTATGATCCGAATCTGTCATACTCATTATGTAATTATTTATGAAATTGTAGATCGGGACACCAAAATTTATTGGATTTTTCTTTATTTTTTTATTTTTTTTTCTAAAAAACAAAAGAACAATCAATATCGTATACATCGCGAACCGCAAATTTTATCGCCAACCGCAATAAAATTAAAAAAAAATACCCAAATAAATGCACGCCCCTGTTCCAATCACTGAATTAAAATCAAATCTTTGAGAGCCATTTTTCTATTTAGTCAATCGAGAAATTCTATATCAAATCGAGATTGTATGTGTGTGTGTTGATGTAAAAAGAAATTTTATATGCACCACAAAAATTATATTGAGTAAAAAAAAACAATATTTTATATTAAATATAAATGTATCGGCTGTTGCGGAAATAAATAATAATGAAAATTATTGGAAATTCTATTTTTTATAATTAATATTTAAAATTCAATTTTGCAAATTAAGATTTTTGTAATATTTATACAAAAATATAATAATTATAAAAATACTTTTATATGACTTTCACCTGAATTTTTCTTAAATTTTAATTTTTGTAATATTTATACAAAAATATAATTATCTTATTATTTTAAAAAAAAAAAAAAAAAAAAAAATAATACTAACGAAAGCTGTTGAATAATAATAATGAAAATTTTTATTATACTAATACAATTTTAGTTTGTTTAGTAAATTCGATATTTTATAAAACAAATTTTAGAATATGGTAATATTAATTATTTATTATAATTTCAACAAAAAAATTTAATTTAACTAATTTAATATAATTTAAATTTAATTTAAATTTTTATTTATTTAATATAATTTTATTTATCAAATTTAACAATTTATATTAAAAATATAGAATATTGTTACTTGAACATCCGATCCGTTGAATCAACGATGAAAATGATGATGATTTGATGTAGTGTAGCAATCGGCAAATTGATCAAATCATGATTTTGATGAAATGTTGAATTCGATGGAAAAAAATGTTTTACGCACTCAAATTTATTTTGTGTGTTAAATATGAAATGCTCTATGTAATTTATAGCTTCATGTTTTTTTTTTACATACAAAAAAATGATTTACAAAATTTTATTTCTTTTCTTTAAAAAAAATCCACATTTTTTTATATGAAAAATTTTACGTTTTTTTTTTTTAGGAAATGGAAAATTACAATTTTATTTAAACGTTTTTATGTCTTCCACACTGTAAATTTACTGTATTTTGTCTATTTTATTCCAATTACAATATTTATTTTTAATTCACTGTAATTTGTGTATTTTATTCCAATTACTATATTTCATTTTTTGGAAAAGGGCAAAGCATTTTCTACTTTTTTATTCCTTTTACATTATTGTTATTTACACTATACTAAATATTAACAGAAATCATTACATTTACATGCTCTGCAGAAATTATATAAACGGTACCGTCTCATAAAGCAAAGTGAGTCATAAAGCCATATTCGCAATTTTTACCAATATGGCTTTAAGACTCACTCGAATGGGTCATAACGCTATATGGCTTTAAGACTCATACCATAGATGGCTTTATGACTCTTTCGAATGAGTCTTAAAGCCATATTGCTAAAAATGGTGAATATGGCTTTAAGACTCAGTCAAGTTAGCCATTATGGCGTTATGACATATGGCCTTATGACACGGTACCGAAAATATAGAATAGATAATAAATGTTTTGCTTGGGCAGTTGTTTATGCACTTTATCCAGCAAAGAGACATCCAGAAAGAATTAGTCAATTTCCACACTATTCATCAGTGCTAAATTTAGATGGTATAATATTTCCCACACCTATTAATCAAATTGACAAATTCGAACGTAATACGTTCTAATAAATATTTAATAGTACAACTGCGTTTAACGAAGCATAAAATTGATAGACATGTAAATCTTTTATTGGTTCAAGAGGAATATAACTATCTAAACAAAAAAGATACAGATGGTGATTATACCGATAGAGAGTATAATGATTACGATGAAGATGAGGCCGATGATATTTATGATGAGAATGATGATGCTATAAATAAATATCATTATTGTTGGATTAAGAACTTATCACGATTGGTAAGCTCACAACTATCGCATAAAAAAAACTAAATATATTTGTGATAGATGTCTACATTACTTTAAGAATGTCAATTTATTAAAATTACATACAGTGGATTGTGAAGCCAAAAATAATTGCACAATTGATTTACCAAGAGAAGAAAATAAATGGATTTCCTTTAAAAATTATAATTATAAACTTTTTGTTCCGTTTTGTATATATGCAGATTTAGAATCAATTTTAAAGCGTGTTCAATATGATGATAATGAATTAAATACTTTTAGGTATCAACAACATCATGCTTATAGTATTGGATATTATGTAAAATGTTCTTTTGATGACAGCAAGTCCTGTAGGTATAGGTATTGTACTGGTACCTACTTTTAGGTATTTAAAAATCAGCACCGATGATTGCACGGTCGATGTCGGAAAGCATGAATTCATTCATGAAATCTCTGCGGAGACCCAAATTTAATTTTAACATTTTCGTAGGTTTTAATGGTGGTTCCGTTAGCGGCGGACAAGGATATATCGGAAGTAGATTTTGTTGTGAAGTAGATTTTGATTCGTCAACACTGACAAATCCGCTCCCGTGTCAATTAAGAAAACGATGTTATTGTCGTTGTCGCGAATAAAAAGGCGACTAGTTAATTTATTTGCACCGGTTGTCGCTACACGCGGTGCATCAATTAGTTTGGGTGATTCGCTGCTGGTTTCTGTGCGCAACGACATTTGGTCGCTCTGTCGCCAAACTTCCTATGATACCAGCATTTAGTGTCAGCTGTATGTGGAATAGCAGGAGAATAAGATCTTATTCCTTGTTGAATCGTGCTGCGCGATCTAGAATTTTGTCTACACGGTCTAAAACGTTTATTATTATAGCTACTATTACCCACTGCTACTCTTGCAATCATTTCTTCTATACGAGCCAAACGCGTATTGAAATTAGAGCTCAGCGTAGGTCGCGTTGTTTGTGAATGTAATCCGGATGACGCGTGATATGTATAACCTAGGGTAACTTACTTAACCACAAATTTTTGATGATATCGTCATTGAACGTCAGCCCCTACAACTGCTTCATTGACCGCAATAGCTCTGATGGACTTCTGTCACCAATATAGGCTTTTGCTATTAGCGATTCCAGACGTTTTATCTCGGAAACCGAGTGTCGCTTGATAATAGCGGTTTTTACATGTGCGTACCGATTAGTATCAGGCGGATTCGAAAGTATATCACTTATTATTAGACAATACTTTGTGTCTTCATTTGATGTTCGGTATGCGTGGAATTGGGCCTCTGCCTGAATGAACCATGTAGCTGGATTCGCGGACCAAAAAGGTGGTAACCGAACGCGTACAGAATCTACGTTTCTTTCATTTGTATAAATAATCGAATTCTTGTTAATTTCATCGTTAGACGTATTGTTATGATCCGAATCTGTCATACTCATTATGTAATTATTTATGAAATTGTAGATCGGGACACCAAAATTTATTGGATTTTTCTTTATTTTTTTATTTTTTTTTTCTAAAAAACAAAAGAACAATCAATGAGTAAATGAGTGTGTTGAGTAAAAAAAAAATAAAACAATATTTTATATTAAACAAAAATGTATCGGCTGTTGCGGAAATAAATAATAATGAAAATTATTGGAAATTCTATTTTTTATAATTAATATTTAAAATTCAATTTTGCAAATTAAGATTTTTGTAATATTTATACAAAAATATAATATCTTATTATTTTAAAAAAAAAAAAAAAAAAAAAAATTGTAATATACTAACGAAAATTGTTGAATAATAATAATGAAAATTGTATTTTAATACAATTTTAGTTTGTTTAGTAAATTCGATATTTTATAAAACAAATTTTAGAATATGGTAATATTAATTATTTATTATTATTTCGACAAAAAAATTTAATTTAACTAATTTAATATAATTTAAATTTAATTTAAATTTTTATTTATTTAATATAATTTTATTTATCAAATTTAACAATTTAAAATAAAAATATAGAATATTGTTACTTGAACATCCGATCCGTTGAATCAACGATGAAAATGATGATGATTTGATGTAGTGTAGCAATCGGCAAATTGATCAAATGATAATTTTGATGAAATGTTGAATTCGATGGAAAAAAATGTTTTACGCACTCAAATTTATTTTGTGTGTTAAATATGAAATGCTCTATGTAATTTATAGCTTCATGTTTTTTTTTACATACAAAAAAATGATTTTCAAATTTTTATTTCTTTTCTTTAAAAAAAATCCACATTTTTTATATGAAAAATTTTACGTTTTTTTTTTTTTAGAAAATGGAAAATTACAATTTTATTTAAACGTTTTTATGTCTTCCACACTGTAAATTCACTGTATTTTGTCTATTTTATTCCAATTACAATATTTATTTTTAATTCACTGTAATTTGTCTATTTTATTCCAATTACTATATTTCATTTTTTGGAAAAGGGCAAAGCATTTCAAATTTTTTATTCCTTTTAGGTTTTTGTTATTTACACTATACTAAATATTAACAGAAATCATTACATTTACATGCTCTGCAGAAATTATATAAACGGTACCGTGTTGTTGTGTAATGCGTTTTATCATTGTTTCCAGCTCTGATATTATTGTTTACATTTCTGTTATAGTAAATGCGACCTTCAAATAAAATCGAAAAAGGCGCATCAGCAAATACCTTAACTTATATGTGACACATACAAGTCAAAATGTAAACAATAATATTTAATGCGATAGCTACAAAATAATAAATAAAGCAAAGAAAAGGTTAATGAACAAAAAATACATTCATAATTTATTTATATTATAATGCATATAATTTAATGCACATGTGAATAACCTTTTCTTTGTTTATATTATTTTGTGGAGCATTTAGTAATATCAAAATGCTAGTTCAGCATTATTGAATTGGCAACTGAAACAGTGGTAAAGTCTGATTGCACAATGCTGTAATAATAATTTATATTACTAATTAATTAACGTTTAATAACAATTGATTTGCTGAAAGGGCAATTTAGCACTATATAAGTCGTGGAAATTTTATATTCAATTGTCTTTTAATTCTAACTATAACACAATCAGATTCAATAAGTTATAAACTTATTAATAGACTAATTTAATTAGTAGATTGTAAGAAAGAATAAAAGGATAAATAAAAGTAATTACTTAAAAATAGACAAACAGTAATATTTAATTAAAAAGAAGACGATCAGGCCAAGGAAAATATAATAAAATATAAAGCAGAGGTAAGACATCAGAAATAGGATCACAACATTGGTGCCGTGACCAGGATGCTGAATTAGGTCTACATTCAACCAACATTTTGGTGCAGTGTTGGACTACGTTCCAGCAAAAGAACCAGGGGGTAAACGTCTTTTATTTTTACGTTAAATTTCAGAACCTCTACTGGCTTTTGCCTGAGGTGGTAAAAAAGCAATTCACTTTGCTTAACTACTTGAAATTAGTAAAAAAACAAAGATTTAGTAAATGTCATCGAAATCAGTAGCAGAATTAATAAAGGAAGATCCTCAAGTTGGACCCAAACCAATTTCAATTGATAAATATAGGAGTCGTCAACAGGAAAAAACAGAAGCAATTAAAATTAAAGCAGGGGAGCAAAAACTAACAAAAAGAGGTGGAGAAGCAGCAAGAAGGAGAGATGAAATTAAGAATTTACATCAAATATTAAAGTTGTAGTGTACGAGAGAACAAGAGCGTTTGTTCAAACAACAGCTAAGGGATTTAAAAAGACAGCAGCGACGAGAAATAAAATTAAGAAAGCAGAAACAAGGAAATGCGAAGTTTTAAAGCAGACCGTTTAAATATGCAATGAGAAAGGGGTCGTGTGTGACGATTTGTTTTTATTTTAGATTAATTTTTTTTGTAGTAGGTTCAAGTTTTTTTTGTTTCAATTGTAATATATAATTAATTTTAAATAAAAATTGTTTTGATTTTGTAATAATTTTTAATAGTAGGTTGATTTTTTTTGTAATAGCATAATTTTAGGCGTTAAGGTTATAATCTTCATGTTTTTTTTTGTAATAATTTTATTGTATATTTTTTTTTTTATTTTTGCATAATTTTAGGCGGTAATTTTTATTTTTTTTGTCATTGATTAGTTTGGTAGTACATTTTTTTTTAAACGTTTTTGTCTTGATTTTTTTTTATATAATTTAATATTTTTAATTGTGGTAAAATAACGCAAAAATGTTTTGCTTTTAACAATTTTAAAATAAAGAACAATTAAATTATTTTTATATAAATTTTTGTCATATATTTGGATAATAATTCGATAATATTTTATAGTTATATATTTGTATAAGGGATTTTTTTTGATAAGGTTTAGGTTGATATACTATAGTGTTGTAGAAAATTGTTCAGTGGTTGCTATTAGAGTTCGATTTAGTCTATTAGTTATTTTAAATTTATTAGGTTTTAGTTTTTCTCACAGTGTTTTCTTTTTGGATTATCTCAAAGTAGTTTTTTTTTTCATGGAAATTCTATGGCACCTGTAACTCGCAAACAGGGAAAAATTCAAGAAAAGGATTCATTATTTTCAACCTGGTTACAAAATTACGAGAATTTTTCGGTAACGAACATTACGTTTGGAGCAAATTCTTTATTAGAATCTACTCCTCGAACAACATCAACAAACAAAAACAGACCTAGACGATCGGTGACTTTCGCGACCAACCATTCAGATTCAAGTAGTGAATTGGAACTGGAAGGAGCGGTTGGCGGTATAGAACAAAAACCAGAAGACGATTTAATAGAATAAGTACCGGAAGACCATTACGCTACGATTGACGAAGACTTACAGAAAAAATAAAGCTTACCACAAAACATCGCAATGGACCCAAATAAATCACAAGGAGCAATACCACGTACAAAAAACAGAACAGACCAACAGGACATTTTCAGGAATCGTGAATCTGGGTTCAGTCAGCGATTTAACATATTAAATGTAGATAACACTTACGATTTAGGATTATCTGGTAATGTCCAAGACATGACAATGCCATTGGAACGGACCTATAAGACTTTTTTCAGGGAGTTCCGACATTTTCTGGTGAGGGTGATAGGTTAATTCTGGAATTGCAGAATTTCGTATCATTAGCTCACGAAGCATATTTTAGAACGAACGATCAGGACAAACCTTCGGTTTTAAATCAATTGATTAGGGGTAAGCTAAAAGGAAAAGCCGCTGATATTTTTCAAGAACGGACAGTGCACAATTTCAAGGAATTCAAAAGCGTACTTGAAGATGCTTTTATCCCTTATAAAGATTTGACACAACTTCGAAGGGAAATTGAAGAATGTGTCCAAATTCCTGATGAATCGGTTGAACAATTTGGAGACCGAGTTGAAAGGAAGTTAGGGTGTTTCAAATCTGCAGCTAGGTATAAATTCCCAACCAGTTTTGAAGGCATTATGGAGGACGCAGAAGACACAGCACGTAAAACTTTTATTAGGGGATTACAGTCCGAAACGGTTAAACAATATATATTGACTCAGAATTGTACGGATTTCGGTTTAACTATAGTGAAATCTAGTAGATTTGCTAGAGAATCACTTGAATTATTAAAACCAACAAAAAATAGTATAGAGCGCGGACGTCAAACAGACCAAACACAACTGTTATTGGAACTTTTGCAAAATCATGGAATCGGATCAAATTTGCAAACAAAATTTGCAAACTATAGTGAAATCTAGTAGATTTGCTAGAGAATCACTTGAATTATTAAAACCAACAAAAAATAGTATAGAGCGCGGACGACAAACAGACCAAACACAACTGTTATTGGAACTTTTGCAAAATCATGGAATCGGATCAAATTTGCAAACAAAATTTTTTCAGACAGACATAACCAAAACAACAATGACAGAGATAGGATTTTTAGTAATAGTAATTTTAATAGTAATAATAATAATTATAGTAATAGAAATCTCATTAGAATAATAATAATTATGGTAATAGGAATTTGGTTAATAATAATAGTAATAGGAATATTAATAATAATTATAATAACAATAATAGGGGTTTCAATAATAATAATGGTAGTTTTAATAATAATGGTAGAACAAACTTAAGATTAACATGTTTTAATTGTGGTCAGGGTGGACACATAAGTAAGGATTGCCGTGCACAACGAAATCAAAATTCGATTCGTCCACTAGCACCACAGCGAGAAACCAATTGGCAACGAACGGAATGTTTTTCTTGTAAAAATACAGGACATATAGCAACAAATTGTCCTTTCAAAAATCGTTCAGCAATAAATACAGCAGCGCCACAAATAAATGCCGTAGGGATTGGCACAGTACTAGTAAACTGTGAATGGTGTCTTAGGGATGGACATACCAAGCTTATGTGTCCAGCTCGACAGCAATATCAGGCTAAGCAGGGAAACGGGCAAGGGATGAATTAAAAACCCAATTTTCATCCCGTAGTTTTAAGGACGTGGGTGTACTGGCGAAAAATCACCAGTATGAACCTTTGGTGACCATGCCGTTGGACATAGCCAACAACAATAAGGTCACATTATTAATTGATACTGGAGCTCAAGTAAGCCTATTAAAGAGAGAAAGAATTAGTCAAAAAACAAAGATTTGTGCAGAGCAAAAAACAACAATAAAAACTGTTTACAACAGCAGTGAAACTTTAGGGAAGTGTATTGGTAATTTTTTAACACCAGAGAAATTTCGATGCGAATTCCAAGTTGTGGGTGATAATTGTTCGTTACCAGCAGATGGAATTTTGGGTAATGATTTCCTAGCGGAAAATTGCAATGTTCTAGGACCAGGAAGGGTTCTACAATTTCCAATAACATCTAATAATAAAATTGAATTTTCAATTCCTATAAATAATGATTATTCAACAGATTTTGATACCAAAGATTTAATTGGTGAGAAAGAAATGAGAAAAAGTTACGGTTGCATGAAAGATTTCACAAGTAATAAAATTGAAAATGAGAATATAAAGAAAAGTAATAATATTAATGTCGAAGTTGAGTTTAGTAGAATTGAAAATGAAAATATAAAGAATAATAATAATAACGTTGATAATAAAGTTAAGTCGAATATTGATGAAAATAATATTGAAAATGAAAGTAAGGATAAAGAAATTATTAGAGAGATAAATTATAATAAGAAAATCGGTAGTAAGGTCGAAAGTAATATGGAATTAAGTGCAACAATAGAAGATATCAAAATTTTGAATAATCATAATAACATTAAGGGAGATAATGAACAAAGCTTGGAAAATGAACAACAAAAACATAGGAAATACCCAAAATTATCACAAATTATCATACCTGCACGTACGGAAAAAATTGTTGAGATACCTGTGAAGAATAAAAGAGAAATACTAAGTATAGGTAGACAATTTAAAAATGGAATTTATATAGGCAATAGTGTGAATATCGTACAAAATGGTAAAATATCAATACCTATGGTGAACATTACTCTTAAGGATCAAATCCTTCCAGAATTTGAACCTGAGGTGTATCCATTATCTGAATTTAATATACATGAGTTACACAACTGGGATAAACAGCAAGAAATGGACATGAATAACAACAACAACGTCTGTTACATTAGATATTTATTCGAAACACATAATGAAAAAATTGAAATACGAAAGAAAATCACTAAGTTAAAAGAAATGTTATGTAAACCGGAAAATATGAACAAAGAAGAGGAACAAGCTTTAACCCAAATTTGTGAAGACAGTTACGATATTTTTCATTTGCCTGGCGATAAACTCAGTTGCGTCAGCGATATTACACACTCTGTACCAGTCAAGGTTGACACCAAACCAATTAATAGTAGGCAGTACAGACTAGCAGAATGCCATAAAGAAGTAATAAACGAAGAAATAAAAAAATTGCTCAACGAGGATATTATTCAACCTAGTAAAAGTTCTTGGAATTCACCACTTTTGGTGGTCCCAAAAAAACCTGGACCTGATGGAGAAAAACGCCACCGTGTAGTGATTGATTTTCGAAAAATTAATGAAGTCACAATAGGGGATGAAAATGAAAATATAAAGAATAATAATAATAACGTTGATAATAAAGTTAAGTCGAATATTGATGAAAATAATATTGAAAATGAAAGTAAGTATAAAGAAATTATTAGAGAGATAAATTATAATAAGAAAATCGGTAGTAAGGTCGAAAGTAATATGGAATTAAGTGCAACAATAGAAGATATCAAAATTTTGAATAATCATAATAACATTAAGGGAGATAATGAACAAAGCTTGGAAAATGAACAACAAAAACATAGGAAATACCCAAAATTATCACAAATTATCATACCTGCACGTACGGAAAAAATTGTTGAGAAAATAAAGAAGAAATACTAAGAATAAAGGAGAAATACTAAGTATAGGTAGACAATTTAAAAATGGAATTTATATAGGCAATAGTGTGAATATCGTAAAAAATGGTAAAATATCAATACCTATGGTGAACATTACTCTTAAGGATCAAATCCTTCCAGAATTTGAACCTGAGGTGTATCCATTATCTGAATTTAATATACATAAGTTACACAACTGGGATAAATAGCAAGAAATGGACATGAATAACAACAACAACGTCTGTTACATTAGATATTTATTCGAAACACATAATGAAAAAATTGAAATACGAAAGAAAATCACTAAGTTAAAAGAAACGTTATGTAAACCGGAAAATATGAACAAAGAAGAGGAACAAGCTTTAACCCAAATTTGTGAAGACAGTTACGATATTTTTCATTTGCCTGGCGATAAACTCAGTTGCGTCAGCGATATTACACACTCTGTACCAGTCAAGGTTGACACCAAACCAATTAATAGTAGGCAGTACAGACTAGCAGAATGCCATAAAGAAGTAATAAACGAAGAAATAAAAAAATTGCTCAACGAGGATATTATTCAACCTAGTAAAAGTCCTTGGAATTCACCACTTTTGGTGGTCCCAAAAAAACCTGGACCTGATGGAGAAAAACGCCACCGTGTAGTGATTGATTTTCGAAAAATTAATGAAGTCACAATAGGGGATGCGTTTCCACTGCCGCGAATCGAAGAAATTTTAAACCAACTAGGAGGTTCTAAGTACTTCACATCTTTAGATTTAGCCAGTGGGTATCACCAAGTTATGATGGAACCTGCAGACCGCGAAAAGACAGCTTTTAGCACAGCATATGGTCATTTTGAGTTTAAACGCATGCCTTTTGGGTTAACTGGAGCACCAGCGACTTTCCAGAGGGTAATGAATTGCGTATTAGCGGGACTTCAAGGTTTCAAGTGTTTCGTATATCTGGATGACATCGTGATATATGGAAAAAATCTGGAAGATCATAATGAAAAGTTGCAGTTAGTATTTCAGCGATTAAGGCAAAATAATTTAAAATTACAACCTGAAAAATGTAAATTTTTGCAAAAGAAAGTAGTATATCTGGGACATCAGATCACATCTGAAGGAGTGAAACCAGATCCCGAAAAAACTAAGTGTGTGCAAGAGCACCCAGTGCCTCGTACTACAAAAGAATTGCAATCATTCTTACTATAAGAAATTACTATAGACCATTTATGCCTAGTTTAGCAGCAAGTGGTGCTTTATTATACAAAATGGCAACCAAATCTCAACCTTTCAAATGGACCAATGAACATCAAACAGCTTTCGAAGAGATAAAAAAACTTTTGGTGAATCCCCCTTTGTTAACATATCCAGATTTCACAAATGAATTTAATTTAACAACAGATGCTAGTAACATTGCACTTGGGGCAGTACTATCTCAAGGGGAGGTTGGACAGGATAAACCAATAGCGTATGCTAGTAAAGTTTTGGGAAAGGCTGAGAGAAACTACGCTACTATTGAAAAGGAAATGTTGGCCATTTATTGGGCAATAAAAAATTTTAGGGCATATTTATTAGGTCGAAAATTTAGTGTTTATACTGATCATAAGCCTTTAATAAGTGAATACAATAAGAAAGATCCTGAAGGACGAATAAATAGGTGGAAGATCAGACTATCAGAATACACCTTCAAAGTTCACTACAAACCAGGGAAACTTAATAGTAACGCTGACGCACTGAGTAGAATTCCAGAATCAGAAATAGGTATACAACAGGACACTGAAATTCTCAAAATTAATGTTTTGACCAGAGGACAAAAAGCAAGAATAGAACAAAAAAGAAATAATGAAATAGAACAAAGCGATGATGAAAAGGAAGAGGAAAGTGATAAAGAAACAACAGAGCCTACAGAAAACTCACCAAGTAAAAAGAACTGATAGACAAAACAGAAATAAGCGACATAATCAAACAACACAATGATAATCCAATGGGAGGCCATATGGGCACCATTAAAACTTATAAGAGAATTAAAAGATATTTTACTTGGAAAAATATGTAACTTACAATAAAGAAGTATATTGAAAGTTGTTCTAAATGCTAAAAAACTAAGAGAGGTAAATTGACAAAAATCTCTATGGCAGTCACTGATACAGCAGAAAGACCTTTCGATAAAGTATATTTAGATATAGTTGGACCAGTTCAATTACTAATAACGGAAATAAGTATATTTTGAGTTTTCAAGACGATCTGTCAAAAATGTTGGATTGCATTGCACTACCTAATATGGAGGCAAAAACTGTAGCGCACTCGTTTTACAAAAATATCATTCTAAAATATTCAATGATACCAAAACGACTAATTACAGAACAGGGTTCTAATTTTACTAGCCAACTTTTCAGGAATTTGTGCAAATTGTTAAAACTTCGAAAACTTGAAACCACAGCGTATCATCAACAATCCAATGGTTCTCTAGAAAGAAGGCATGGACCATTAGTAGAATATTTGAAAATGAACGTGGAAAAGAATGGTCAAAGTTGGGATGAGTGGCTAGCAGAAGCAGTGTTCACTCATAATCATACATCGCATTAGAATACGAAATATTCATCATTATTTGTATTGTATGGGTTCTGCGACCCGCTACCGAAAATATTAAAACGTAATGTAGATCCAGTCTATAATAACGAAGATTTTAGTAAAATTGTAAAATTCAAACTTCAAACTACAAAACGATTCATGAAAATCAAATAAAAAGCAAACTAAAATCCAAAAAATATTATGATAAAAATTCTAATAATGCAAAATATAACATAGGGAATAAGGTATTTATGTTAAATCCAGTGAAATTAAACAAATTCAGTTTGACCTGGAATGGGCCGTATGTAGTGGTGGTATGTCCAAATGAACTCAAGACAATAATAAGAATTAAAGGGAAACTACGTAAAGTCCATAATAATCGTTTGAAATTATGGCACCACAAAATTTGAAATTATGGCATAACAAAATTTAATTTTTTTATTATATAATTTTTTAAACATATAATAAGTTTTTTTTCGTATTATGAGGTTTTTTTATTATTACAGAGAAAATGTTGAGAATCATGTTGTTTTATTTTCTGATGGGTACTGCTCAAGGTATGCCAACGGAAGTAGTACGATTAAACAACGCAGCGACAACGTTGGAGTATAAGGATGAAATAACTATTTATTCGAAATTAGCAGTAACCAACGAGCAAGAAATAGGGGATTTTATGTTTAAATTAAGGGATAAATTATATAAAACTTCTAATATGTACTGTTTTTCATTATAAAAGTAGTAAAAGTTGTAAATTATGGAACCATGAAATAGCATTTTGGGCGACAAAAATTATGAAATTAACTGAAGGAGTGCATCATTTTTTAAGACGACAAAAATAAGGAGCAATAGACATAATAGGAACAGTATCAAACGGACTTTTCGGGACAATGGACCAAACCGACTCGGATAGAATTTATAGTACATTGCACATTGCACAAAAACACAGTACAGTAGCAGTAGCGTCGAATTTTGAATTCATCAAACAAGTGACGGGAAATTTATCAGAACAAGCATTGCAATTGGAAGAAAAGTTAGAAAAAATGAGCTCATCTATTTTAGCAGTAATTCAAGCCGATAATCGAGATATTTGGGTAGAATTGGAGACAAACCTAGTGGTAATTTTTGCGTTAGCTGAGTTAGAACGATTATATGATTTCCTACTGGAGTAAGAATCTATTATTACCTCTTTACAAGAACATAAAGTACATCAGTTACTAATAGATTCCGATTTTTTAATTACATTATTAAGAAATTTAACAGCAAGCTGGTATAGGACATGAGACACTTTATTCACCTGTAATAGTTAATCAATTAACAACCGTAAATTTGAACTATGTGGATGGTAATTTAGGTGTGAAGATTGTTATTGATATCGTACAACAAGATAAATATACGTTATATAAAATTTATCCCATCCCTATACATAATAATAAAACTTAATTTATTATAGCAGAATAGGATTATTTAGCTAATAATTCCTAGGACATTTCGTACACTACAGCAACGAAGAATATGCAGCAGCTTGTAGAGAAATTTATACACAAAATAATAACATCATACGAGTTTGCAAACAAATACAACCAAAGATCTTGGAATTAACAGCACCACAATGCATTGTAAATAATTTTCTAAAAATCGAAAGAAAAATTGACAATTTGTGTCAATATAACGTATTAAAAGAAGTAGAAAATCACATCATACCGATGAAAACTGGTAATACTTGGTTATATATTTTCTCTACAACTAAAACTCTGGTAGCACTATGTGTCCTACAAACTCATAGGGTTACACTAAAGGGTACAGGCATACTTACACTGACACAAAAATGCGTTTTCATTCTGGAACATTTAGAATTACTTTATGAAAGCAACAAACAGCAAATTGTCACAAATGAAAATATTTTTCAATTTTCTAGTTGGACTAAATTTCATACACACGAAAATGAATCAGAGTTTAATTTAGTGACTACACCACCGTCTTCGGTAATAATTAAATTAATGAATCCTGAATCTCTAAGTAGAGAATTTGCAAAGAGAAGTCAAACAATGTCTCAGTTATCAGCAGATATAAGAAAAGCTAAACAAGATCAGGCAGATTTAAGCTCAATAAAAACAACAACTAATGGAAATTCAATCGGAATAGGTATTTTAACAAGCATCATTATTATTTATTTAATTTTCAAGATATATATAAAATGTACAAAAAGAAGAACAACAACAGACAGGCGTTTGGACATATCATTACCTCAAATACAACGGACAGAGACGTCACCAGACATAATAACAACACCAATAAATCCAATTAACACGACTAACCACAATATATCAACCCCACACATCCAAATCTTACCTGTACCTCAGAAATCACACAAAACAATAACTAAAAATACTAAAAACAACCATCATTTTACACCACCAATACATAATGCACCAAAACCTACAAAACAACGATTAAACTACAGTACCCCTGACGAATACGTGACACCCACGTGACGAATACGTGACACATGTGCTATCGTTCCGAGAAAATTAAAAAATAAAATATAATATTAGTAGAACACATTTTTTTTATTTTAAGTTTTATAATTAATAGTTTAATTTAAAGATTAGTAAAATAAATTTTATTTTGGAACAACATTTGTATATACAAATTCTAATATTTTTCTTTGTAATACTTATTTTTTGTGTGTTTTATATCAATGGTTCTTGTACTTGCTATATTTCATTTGATATTTAAAGATCGTTAATCCATCTATCGGATAAATTGAAAAAACAAATATAATAAATAATAAATAATAAACTGCAAATTGTATCTTTTAATAGAAAGTAACATTTGGATAAAATAAAGATTTTTTTTGAATTATTTGATACAATAAAGATAAGTAATTGCAGTTTCAGCAAATTTATAGCGAAAAAGGGGCACTTATAAAATTATAAAAAAAAAAAAAAACACTAAAATGTTGTTTTTAAATGATAGCAATCGTATTTAATAGCATTTTTTTTATAAATGTTTTTATATATATATACAATATACAAATTTTTTTGTTATATAATATTTTTTTTAATATATATTTTTTATAATAATTGAACATGACAATAAAATAATTTGAAAATAAAATAATCTGAAAATAAAATATTTATTTTACTTATAGAACTTTAAAAATAGACTTATTATTTACCTTAGTCCGGCAAAAGGTTTTTTAGTAGCAAAGGTTTTCTTCTTTTATTAAAAATTTCAGCAATATCTTCACCTTCATGTTTACAAGAGACGTGATGCTGAAGGTGTTGCTTTCTAGCAAAACGCCTCTCGCAAACATGACACTGGTATGCTTTGATCGCCAAATGTGTCTCAAGATGCCTGTTGATTTTACACAGTTCTGAGTTTTTGTACTCACATCTCGGACATCTATACAAAGATTTAGAGATGATCTTGTTTGTTGGTTGAGTTCGACGTTTTCTAGCAGCTGTTAGGAAAATGGAATTAGTATTAGGATTAGTGTTAGGATTTTTTTTTAGTATTTTTTTTTTGGATAATATATTATTAGTATTAAGGGATTTTTCAGGGTTTATGTTAATAATATTAGTTTTTTCAGGGTTTATGTTAATAATATTAGTGGGATTAGGTTTGAAGGATCAAAGTTGTCGAGTGGACGGAGGAACCGGAGTGTTAGATGGTCGAACGGATGTTGTGTTTTGCGGGATCAAATTAGTATTTTCTATTTCTGTAAAAAAAAAAAATTTTTGTTAGTTATTAGTTTATTTATTATAATTTTAAACTTACTGCAATATCTATAGAAAGCAAAAGCATTTGGAGTCCAGGACACTGGCATCCCAGCAATAATTCCACCAATCCACGTATTGGGATTGGTGATAGCGGGTTTGCGTTGAGGTATTGGACGTGGATAATTATCTTCCGTATGAAGTGAAGCAAACGAAATAATTGGGCGCAAATGACCCACCGGAGTTGAAGAATTGAGTTTGGAATTTTTTTTACATTTTTTTAAATTTACTTTAAACATTTTTTATTATTATTATGTAGAGAATAAAAATATAACAACTAGCACTTTGAATGAATTTATAATTCATGAATCCGGAAATAGAAGTTTAATTTAAAAACTATTCAATTCAATGCTGTTTCCAAATTAACAGTAGGGTTTTGCACAAGATGGTAGCACACATCGTTTAAAAGAACGATCATTTAGTAAATGATCATTAGGTTTAACATATTTTACAATAGATGACACTAAGTTAGAATAAAGGGTTGTTTTGTATTTAATCATTAGTATTAATATTTAGTATAGTTTTATTTGAAAAAGGGAGGGAGTATATAAGAACTTAAATATATAAGAATTTAAATACATGGAATTCGTTTAATTTTAAATTGATTAAAAGTAAAACCTAGTAATTATTTTTTCTTAAAAAAACTATCAACGACACTAAAATTATTTGTTTTAATTAAAAATAAAAAAAAAAAAAAAAAAAAAATTATAAAAAAAAAAAAAGTAAATTATAAAAAGAATGTTTAAAATAAAGATATTATAACAGAAAATATTTAAAAATAAATGTTTATTAAATTATATATATGATTATATTGTAATAATAAAAAATGGAATAAAAATATACATATTTACATTAAGAGAATTTATTAATAAATATTTATTTAACTTTTTTTAAAAAAAATAATTGTTTTAAAATATATATTTTTAAATTTCATATTAAGGAAATTATTAATACATTTATTTAAGTTTTTAAAAATGAAATTATACTGTATATTTATAAAATTTTAAGGTTTTTATGTTAATTAAATAATAAATGAAATAAATCTATTTATGTAGTTGTAAAAATTGAAAGAGAATTGAATATCAAATTTTTAAAAATTATATATAATTTTTATCGCGGAAAAGGGAGGTGTTGTGTAATGCGTTTTATCATTGTTTCCAGCTCTGATATTATTGTTTACATTTCTGTTATAGTAAATGCGACCTTCAAATAAAATCGAAAAAGACGCATCACCAAATACCTTAACTTATATGTGACACATACAAGTCAAAATGTAAACAATAACATTTAATGCGATAACAACAAAATAATAAATAAAGCAAAGAAAAGGTTAATGAACAAAAAATACATTCATAAGTTATTTATATTATAATGCATATAATTTAATGCACATGTGAATAACCTTTTCTTTGTTTATATTGTTTTGTGGAGCATTTAGTAATATCAAAATGCTAGTTCAGCATTATTGAATTGGCAACTGAAACAGTGGTAAAGTCTGATTGCACAATGCTGTAATAATAATTTATATTACTAATTAATTAACGTTTAATAACAATTGAATTGCTGAAAGGGCAATTTAGCACTATATAAGTCGTGGAAATTTTATATTCAATTGTCTTTTAATTCTAACTATAAAACAATCAGATTCAATAAGTTATAAACTTATTAGTAGACTAATTTAATTAGTAGATTGTAAGAAAAAATAAAAGGATAAATAAAAGTAATTACTTAAAAATAGACAAACAGTAATATTTAATTAAAAAGAAGACGATCAGGCCAAGGAAAATATAATAAAATATAAAGCAGAGGTAAGACATCAGAAATAGGATCACAACAGTGTCATAAAACACTAAAGTGAGTCATAAAGCCATATTCGCAATTTTTACCAATATGGCTTTAAGACTCATTCGAACGGGTCATAACGCCATATGGCTTTAAGACTCATACCATAGATGGCTTTATGACTCTTTTGAATGAGTCTTAAAGCCATATTGCTAAAAATTGTGAATATGGCTTTAAGACTCAGTCAAGTGAGTCATAAAGCCATTATGGCGTTATGACATATTGCCTTATGACACGGTACCGAAAATATAGAATAGATAATAAATGTTTTGCTTTGGCAGTTGTTTCTGCACTTTATCCAGCAAAGAGACATCCAGAAAGAATTAGTCAATTTCCACACTATTCATCAGTGCTAAATTTAGATGGTATAATATTTCCCACACCTATTAATCA
This sequence comes from Rhamphomyia laevipes, assembly GCA_963920725.1. Classification (NCBI taxonomy): domain Eukaryota; kingdom Metazoa; phylum Arthropoda; class Insecta; order Diptera; family Empididae; genus Rhamphomyia; species Rhamphomyia laevipes. The sequence goes on along the minus strand of OY987255.1, from coordinate 75,698,957 downwards.
AATTTACAAATTCTAACGTAATACGTTCTAATAAATATTTAATAGTACCACTGTGTTTAACGAAGCATAAAATTGATAGACATGTAAATCTTTTATTGGTTCAAGAGGTATATAACTATCTAAACAAAAAAGATACAGATGGTGATTATACCGATAGAGAGTATAATGATTACGATGATGATGACGCCGATGATGATGAGGCCGATGATGATGAGGCCGATGATGTTGATGATGAGAATGATGATGCTATAAATAAATATCATTATTGTTGGATTAAGAACTTATCACGATTGGTAAGCTCACAAATATCGCATAATAAAAAAACTAAATATATTTGTGATAGATGTCTACATTACTTTAAGAATGTCAATTTATTTAAATTACATACAGTGGATTGTGAAACCAATAATAATTGCACAATTGATTTACCAAAAGAAGAAAATAAATGGATTTCCTTTAAAAATTATAATTATAAACTTGTTGTTCCGTTTTGTATATATGCAGATTTAGAATCATTTTTAAAGCGTGTTCAATATGATGATAATGAATTAAATACTTTTAGGTATCAACAACATCATGCTTATAGTATTGGATATTATGTAAAATGTTCTTTTGATGACAGCAAGTCCTGTAGGTATAGGTATTGTACTGGTACCTACTTTAATGTTTGTGAATTAAAACGCACCTTTTAACTTATTGTTAACTTAATTTATTTAATTGTAATGTTAACAATATTGTAATAAATTTTAATATTTAAGATATAAATTTATGTTTTAATATTATTTATTTAATGCAACAATCAAATTATGTTGCATTAACATAACGATTAATTGCCGATTTTTTAAATAATTTTGAATTTAATGATCGCAACGAAAATATACTATTTTATAATTGCTACCTTAACTTTTTTTATTTTACTTATATAAATTATTTATTTTATATAAATGCTCGCGAAGTATACCTGTAATTTTTCACAATTTATCAGGATACGATGTACATTTTATTATAAATGCATTAGCTAATACTTTTAAAGGGCGAATCAATCTTTTACCTATAACAAAAGATAAATATATTTCGTTTACGAAACATATTGAAGGAAGTAATATTAAATTAAAATTTATTGATTCTTTAAGATTTTAGGGACATCATTAGAAAGATTAGTATCATATCTACCAAAAAAAAATTAAAAATAACAAAAACGGAATGGTTTCATCTCAATGATTACAAATTCAATTTATTGACTCGAAAGGGTGTTTTCCTTTATGATTTCATTGATTCATGGTCAAAATTAAACAATTCTAACTTACCATTTCCTTTGGGAAATGTTGTATGCAAACTTATAAATTAGATCCAGTTAATTATTATACATTACCAGGATTTACTTGGGATGAAATGTTAAAATACACAGAAATTAAATTGTAACTATTAACAGATATTGATATGGTATTATTTGTAGAAAGAGGGATATGGGGTGGAGTTAGTCTATGTTCTAATAAATACAGAAAAGCAAATAATTAGTATATGCAAAATTATGATCCTACAGATGAAACAAAATATTTAATGTATTTTGATGTTACTAATTTATATGGTTGGGTCATGTCGCAATATTTACCAACAGACAATTTCACATGGATAAATGAATGCGATATCAAAACATTTAATTTATCAAGCATTAGTAGTGCGTCTGATGTAGGATATATTTTAGAAGTCGATTTAGATTATCCTAAAGAAATTCACGATAATCATAGTGATCTACCTTTTTGTCCATTACATGATGTACCACCAAGTAGTGAAACTAAGAAACTTTTAACAACCTTGTCGCCAAAAAGACGTTATATCATACATTATATTTCTTTACAACAATGTTTAAGAAATGGACTAGTTTTGAAAAAAATACATCGTATTCTACAATTCAACCAAAAACGCTGGATAAAACCATACATTGAGGTTAATACTTTAATGAGAACTATGGCCAAAAATGATCAAGAAAATTTATATAAAATAATAAACAACGCAGTATTTGGCAAGACCATTGAAAATATGAGAAAATATTGCAACATTAAATTAATAACAAAATGTGATGGCAGGTATGGTGCTAAAGTAATGATATCTAAACCAAATTTTCATAGTAGAACAGTTTTTAACAAAAATTTGGTTGCAATTGAATTATTAAAAACACAAATTTTAATGAATAAACCTATTTATATAGGAATGAGTGTCTAAATCGAAGTTATACGATTTTCATTATGAATACATTAAGAAAAAAATTCATAATGATGTTAAATTATTGTATCCCGATACTAATTTATTAATATATGAAATAAAAGATTTAGATATATATAACATGATCACTAGTATCAAAATTAATTATTTTGATACTAGTGATTATCCTTAGAATAACATATTCAACATACCTTTAATAAATAAAAAAGTACCAGGATGAAAACAACGGTGAAATCATGACTGAATTTTTAGGATTGAAGTCTAAAATGTACAGTCTAAGAATAAATAATAAAGATTCTTTAAAAAAGGCTAAAGGCTTAAAAACATCTGTTTTAATGCAAACAATGATTATTTAAACTGTCTTAGAAATAATTGTGTGATAAGTAGGAGACAATGTCGAATAGCTTCAGAGTCGCATAAAATATATACAATAAATAAAAATAAAATTGCTTTAAGTTCTAATGATGATAAAAGATATTCTATAAATGAAACTTCAGATACATTAGCATAAGGACATTATAGTATTAAAAATGAACTTGTAAAAAAAACAACAAAAAAACAATCATTTAAAATTTAATAGTTTTATTTCTTTTATACAATACATAAAATGAATAAAAATACATTGTTTTAATTATTTAATATAAAAGTACTATCAAATTTTTTTTTGTATAGATAAACATTTTGTAATGCACAACATTCTTTTTCTGCTATACCTTTATGTTGGAGACAACTGTTAACAGAATACAGATTTTTTAAAATTTTTAAATTAGGGCAACCATAATTTTCTAAGTCCTGAGTACAATAATTATTCATGTGTCCAATTAAATCATTAATCCATCATATTTTTTGTTGTTCTTTAACATATATATCTTTGCCTGATAAATATTTAATATATTTAATTAAATTTATCAATTTGTCTGATCCGGTATTCCAATGTATACTATGATGATTGTGATATAACCAACTATTTTGAATTTGACGATCTAGAGGTAATTTATGAAATGTAAATGATTTTTCAATAACAAAATTTTTGCATTTAAATAGTTCAAATGATGTTTCATGGTTTAGTATTGCAATCTCTGTTAAAATGAATTTGTTACGTTTCCCAATGAAACCTTACATATCAATTATTACACTAATTTATGTTAATTTTTTAACTTCACTGGTCAGCGGATTGTATTCAACTATTCTATCATGAATTAATAAGCAAAAAGCTGTTGTTTTATCAGAAGTTTTAAGCTGAATTCTCACGTCAACATGCCCCGTTTTAATCAATTCGTTTTGGTGAGAACAATCTATTACAATAATTGATCCAAGTACAAGAAATCCTGCATTAAGTGTTAATCCCACCAAAAACAGAAACAGAAACTTTTTTATTTTTATTTTTTAAACTTACAATATTTTCCAATTTACAGGGTTTTTCAGCTAAAAATATTTGTAAAATAAAATAACAAACAACAGTGGTAGAATTTATTTTTTTTTTGCTTGAAATCGCTTTATTTTTATAAAAAACGATTTTACCTTTTTTCTGTTCCAGAATTCGAATTTTTCATTTTTCTGTATTTCAATTTATCGCACAGAAAGTGAAACTTTTTTTTCAAAGTTTCAATTTCTGTTTGCAGAAGTTTGCAGACATCACATTTCTATCAAATTTCGTTTGCAGTCATGACATTATGAAAAAAATCAGCTTTTTTGGTTGTCAGAAAAGATTGTTTTTCTGTTTATGTTTCGGTTTTTGGTGGGTGTACAATGTTAAAACTTGAACAAAAAAGTAAAAAAACAAAAAAAAGTTTTTGTTTCTGTTTTTGGTGGGATTGACACTTTACCGAGTAATAGTTGATTAATTTTATTATAATAAGATTGTTGAAATTTAGCATACATTACATATCATACATGATTGCATATTGACCTTTGTTAAAATTTATGTTTAAATTATCATATGGGAAAACTTCAGAATTCAAAAACACTTTGAAATCTGTAATGTTGCAATGATAAAAGTAGCTAACATCTTTCACCAAATTGTTTTTTCTATTTGTTTGCAATGCGAAAATTACATAGCGAGGTTTTTCAATTTGACTTGTAGTTTTCACAGTCCATACATAACATAGCTTGTGGTCTGAGGTAAAATTGGGTATTCATACATATCCCAAATTTTAATAACGATAATTTTGAACTATCTGCTACAAGTATGTGTGGAATCTTCCATTGCACTTTATATATATCAAGTTTACCTTTATCATCTGTTTTTGTGTTTACAATTGCATTATCATCATTTCTAGATCTGTTAATAATTAGTTCATGTTTAGCATTAACCTGTATCTTTTTATAATCTTCAGAAAATACTAATAACAATTTTAATGGTACACAAAAATTAAAATATCCTTTAAGTAACAAACTATTGCTCGAAGTATCCCATCCGGCATTGAATGCCATTTTTACTTTCATCTATTAATGCAAGAATTTCAAGGTTTTAAATGCAATCGAATAGTTATTGTTTCCCCTCTAAATTTTATCAAGTTATCGTCTTGATCTACAAGTCTCAGTGTTATAGAACTTATTCGGTTAGTATTCACTGGTAAATAGATCACATTTCTGGGAACTTCATTTATTTTATAGCCTGGGCTAACTTCTAGAAAAAATTCGTGTAATGTATGTACTTCTTTTTCATATATGATCCATGAATGATATTGCACTGAACATGTATAGTGTTGACATTTAATATATTTACTGGTAGATCTGACGAATGCCATTCATTAGCGATCAATTTTCGTTTACTGAAACTAAGCAGCTTCCCCAATGAACTTGAAGTATCAAAATAAATATCTTTAGTACATATTATTTCACATTTCATAGTATTATTATTGGGAACTAGTTGAATATCTTCTACCTTATCATCATATAATAATCAATAGCATTTGTAAATATGAAGCTATATCATTAATTTCATATTCGCCTATAGGTATTTCAATTATTTTATCCATCTATTTGTAAGATATTGTTGTGAATATCAATATTTGGTATTAGACCGCAAACATAATCACCACGCCCTCGTTATCCAAAACACTACTGAATGAGATGTACTCATCAATACCTTTAATTTGCTACCCCACCTGACATGAAATAGGTCCAACCCCCGCCCCATCTCCGGGCCATGAAAATTATGTGGCACCGAATGGGTAAAAGCTCGAGTTTAATTTCCAAATTTGAATTAAATCGGTTAAGCAGTTTAGGAGCTATGCCCAGGTGAGGAAAACATGAATTTTAAATTTAATAAAAGGAAAAAAAAATAAAAAAAATTTTTTAAAAAAATACTTTGCTACATAAATATTAATATGTGACTAAAAACTAATAAATAAGATTACTAAAATTATATAATTTTACATTCTTGTATCTAGAGTTTCAGTAAGGGTTAATTGTAGTAGGGTTAACTGCAAACGTACTAGATTAGAGATTCAGTGTACCATTAATAATTTGGAATTTTGTTTTTTCCCAATTTATTATATACCTAATTATCTTCAATAAATATCCTGTTCAAGTATGATCGCATTAACAGTTTGTTGTAAAACGTGATAAAGATGGTAGATGTTTGATATAAAGTATTTGATTCACCTACACTATCATCATCAGAATCAGTTTTGTTTGATTGTCTTATACTAGAAACATCATCATAGAATCTTGATTTCTTTTCTTTTTTAATTACACCAAATGATTACTCTTGTTTTATTTCAGGATAAATTGCTCTTTGTTCAATTGCTTTTGCAACGTTTTTGAGTGGCAATGTAATTGGATTAAAATGTTCTTCTAATACATGTTCTGCTTCCATCTGACCAGTTTTTAAAACTTCATATTTTCTTTTTAATGCTTTACTGGTTTTAATAATATATTTTATAATTTTCTCATTCATATTATTGTTAATATATATTATATTTAATTAATCTGTTTAGATGTTGAGCTGTTAAGCTGTTTAGCTGTTGAGCTGTTCTGATTATATATGTTATAGTTAGTCTATATAACAGAATTCATCAAACCCTCCACGATAACAACCATTTTGTTTTCACTATCCCTATCTAAAACTAAAAAACCATATTTTTCTTTCCAACAATTAAGACAAATTTCATGAAATTGTGCAAATGTCTTATCATTGCTAACATGATCTGTATAAATATATCTTAGATTCATATCATCCTGTTTGAAAATTATTAAAAAGTTTGCATTATCTCGAATGAGATGTTTTGGAATATGAGTATAAGATTGACATAAGTAAAAACTATCAATATTATTGTGACGACCCATTTCAAAAGTCATGTGGAGTATCAAATTAAAGGTACACAAAAATTAAAATATCCTTTAATTAACAAAATATTGCTCGAAGTATCCCATCCGGCATTGAATGCCATTTTACTTTCATCTGCATTAAAGGAAATATAGTTTTTCAATGTTGAGGTACATCCAAGTTTTCGATTTCTATCAATTTCAACACCATTTATTTCATAACGAATCTCATCAAATAGATATGCAGCTACATTATAAACTAATTGAGCAGTTTTTGAAACTAAACCGGTCTCATCTAGAAGTGTTCCTTCAATATACAGGAAACTTTCACTTGGTAAAATATTTAGATTTTGATGTTGCATTAATATTTGTATGACATCATTGTTCTTAAAAGATTGTTGAAATGGTGAATAAGTATGATATTCAATTTTTGAAATACTTTCATCATAGTTAATGCTTTGGGAAATATCTAACATTTCACTCATTTTAATTTTAATCCAAGAGACTTTAGAAAAAATTTATTAGCTGTTGTCAGGGGTTTTTTAAGTTGTCCACCTGTTTTAGGTCTTAACCGGTTCACTCCTTTTGATGTATTGATATTTATTTTATTTTTTGACTTGTATTTATTTATATTATACAGAAGAATTTCAAGGTTTTAAATGCAATCGAATAGTTATTGTTTCCCCTTTAAATTTTATCAAGTTATCGTCTTGATCTACAAGTCTCAGTGTTATAGAACTTATTCGGTTAGTATTCACTGGTAAATAGATCACATTTCTTAGAACTTCATTTATTTTATAGCCTGGGCTAACTTCTAGAAAAAAATCGTGTAATGTATGTACTTCTTTTTCATATATGATCCATGAATGATATTGCACTGAACATGTATAGTGTTGACATTTAATATATTTACTGGTAGATCTGACGAATGCGATCAATTTTGAGTGGCAATGTAATTGGATTAAAATGTTCTTCTGATACATGTTCTGCTTCCATCTGACCAGTTTTTAAAACTTCATATTTTCTTTTTAATGCTTGACTGGTTTTAATAATATATTTTATAATTTCCTCATTCATATTATTGTTAATATATATTATATTTAATTAATCTGTTTAGATGTTGAGCTGTTGATCTTGTGGCGACACGGCGAGCGACACGACGACAAACTTTAAAAGTAAAATTAATATTCAGTTTTCACGCACGTAAATTGAGCGATATAAATGTGACAAAAATATAGTTTCAATTTTACTTTTTGTCTCTTTGTCGATTCAGAAGCATACAGATGTCTGTTAATAATAAACTAAAAATTGTGATAATAAATATAAAAATAAATTTTGTTAAATATTATAAGCAAGGTGTTTTATTAAAGAACTTCAACAAATAATAGTGGAAAGAACTTCATCGTTGGAATTATCAAATAAATAATATTAATAGTTTTCAACCTTCCAACGTGCAAATTACCATAATTGGTGACCCCGACAAGGAGCACTAGTCAAAAAGTGCGCCCCAAAATCATAACCTCAATTTGGGTAAGGTTATGATTTAATAAATTTAAGGTTATGATTTAGTAAAACACTAAAAAATAAAAACGTGGTTTGTAAAACGTTTACAAAGAACATCATACATAACCAAAAAGCAGTTCAAATAGCGGCTGCAACATATTTCAACAAAATTTATGCAACAAAATTAATTTCATCACAAGTATTTCATCAAAACAAAATTAATTTCAACAAGCAGTGTCATTCAAAAATATTTCATCAAAATTAATTTCAACCTAATTTATTCAACAAAATTAATTTCATCAAAATAATAGTTAAAACAAAGAAAAAATTCATTAGAAGGTACATTTTGTAATTACATCAAAAGCAAAAACATTTAGTAAAAATAAAATAAAGTAAGATTTTTTTTATATAAAATAAATTAAGAATTTGGTATTAATCTTAAAATGAAGTAGAATTGTAAATCTTGATATTATTAATGAAAATACTTTCTAAAATTTCAAATTAATTATTAAAAATATTAAATGGAATTCGTTTAAATAAGGTTATATTGAATTCCAAACCAAATTCTTAATATCAAAAAATATTAAATTGAATTCTTATTAAAAATATATATTAAAAATATTAAATTGAATTCGTAATAAAAACATTTATTAAATATATATTAAATTGATATTGAAATCAATAATAAAAAATTGATATTGAAATCAATATAAAGAAAATTATTATCAAATATTATATTGAATTTGGTATTAAAATCAAGTAGAATTTAAATCTTGTTAAACCATATTCAAATTACATTTAAATATTTCACAAAAATATTATTAAATATTATTAAACATTATTAAATATTATTAAACATTATTAAATATTTACAATTTTATTAAATAAAAAATAAACAATTAACTACTTATCAAAAAGTAAAAGAAATAAAAAACGTTAAGGTTAAAATATTTTTTTTTATATAAATTAAAAAATTAACTATTAAATAATAAAAAAAGAAAAAGAAAAATTTCAATTTCAAATAATTATTTAAAAAAAAAAAGAAAAAGAAAAATATAAATAAATAATATTTTTTCTTTCGTTTTTATATAATATTAAAAATTAATATTATAGTTATTGAATTCTATATTAATATTATAATTTTAGAATTTTATGTATAGAATTTTATATATTAGGATTTAAATTCACAAATTGAATTTTATTTGGAAATATTTTTTTTTATATATAAATTTTAAAATGAGCGACGCGGAAAAGAGTGACGATAGTCAAAAAAGTGATGTATCGCTGAAATCTAAATCGTCGCCTAGTAATTCAAAAAGCGAAAAAACTAAAAAAGGTCATAAGTCACAAATTGAAAGAGTTGCTTTAAAACCACCTCCATTTTGGAGCGCAAATCCTAAATTATGGTTTTCTCATTTGGAGGCTCAATTCGAAATTAGTGGTATAACTGTCGATGATACCAAATATTTTTATACCGTTGGTGCGCTCGACGAACAAATGCTTAAATTAGTTAGCGACATTGTGGAAAAACCACCTAATAATAATAAATATGACGCAATTAAAGAAGCATTAATCCAAAACTTATCGGAATCCGAAAATCAAAGGTTACAAAAACTTTTAAAAGGTTTTGATTTAGGTGATCAAAAACCTTCGCAACTATTACGTCAAATGCGGTCAAGCAATGACTTTAATTTATTAGAACCAGTTCTTAAAAATTTATGGCTTCAGCGTTTGCCGCAACAAGCCCAAATTATTTTGGCTGTTAGCCCAGGGTCATTAGACGAGTTATCTATTTTAGCCGATTAAATTTTAGAGACCTTCAACCCCACAGCTATTTGGTCCGAACCGGAAAATCCAAATTTAGATATATCTTCAAAATTAAATGAAATTATTCATCATTTAAAATCAAATACATTTAATGACACAAGATGTAGAAGTGTAAATCGTAATCGTAATAACGATAATTCACGAACCCGTTTAAATTATAATAATGATAATTCACGGAATCGTGCAAATTCAAATAATGATGGTTCACAATCTCGTTCAAATTCTGGTAACGAAAATAATAAAACACCAAAGAAACAATATAACTTATGTTGGTATCACTATCGGTGGGGCAAAGATGCAAAAAAATGCATTCAACCTTGCAAATTTAACCAAACGGAAAACAATTAGGCCGGGTACAACTAGCGACGTGTGCTGAGAGCTTTAAAATTAGTCGCCTTTTTATATATGATCCGACCACTAAATTAAATTTCTTAATAGATAGTGGAGCGGATGTATCGGTAATTCCACCAACTCTAAACGAAAAATTAAATAAAAATTTTAGCTATCCACTTTACGCAGCAAATTCAACAAAAATTAACACTTATGGTAGAAAATTTTTATGTTTAGATTTAGGGCTTCGTAAAACTTTCAATTGGTATTTTATTATTGCTGACGTCACAAAACCGATATTAGGCGCAGATTTTTTAAAACATTTCGGGATACTGGTGGACATTAAAAGAAATCGGTTAATCGATCCGGTGACATCGTTAAACACTGTTGGTAAAGTCATGCCCGCATTTTCTTCAAGTCTTACTACTATCGCGAAAACGACAATGAATCCAAAAATTTATCAACTTTTACAAAAATATAAAGAAATTACGGTGGAAAATTTAAACTTTAAACCGGTATTACATAATGTCACTCACCATATTCAAACTACTGGCCCACCAGTATCAGCAAAATCTCGTCGTTTATCGGCCGAAAAATTTAATATCGCAAAAAAAGAATTTGATTATTTAATTCAACAGGGATATTGCAAACCATCAAAAAGTCCTTGGTCAAGTCCGTTTGTTAATTAATGCAACTTAACGACAACGCAACTTCATCTACTACAATTAATTGCAACCTCATCTACTACAACTAATTACAACTACAATTAATTGTCAGCAAGACACTCTGATTATTCTTTCTACTCATCAGCTATCAGTCAAATAAAGAGGTTATAAATCACAGAATAATATCTTTTATTTCTTTTTACAACAGGTTATGGGCCCAGGTAGAGGCTAAACGCTAAATAAAATAAAAGGAATCAGATTTTATGGTAGATTTTGAGAAATTATTGGAAAAATAACTTGGTATTTACTTTTGGTAAAATATTTATTGGTTAAAATGACTGTATTTGCTGGTAGAATTCCGCCACTCAATAGTGCCAATTTTTCCACGTGGAAACCACAAATGGAAGCAATTTTGCATAAGAATCGACTGCTAAAATATGTTAATGGATGTGAAGCAAGACCATCCACGAATTTTGTAGATTGGGATGATAAAGATTTTGATGCCAAATGTGAAATATTGATCGCAATAGAACCACCACAAGTAGCACTAGTAAAAAATTTTAAAACGTCGAAAGAAATTTGGGATTTCCTAAGTGAAACTTATGATCGCAAAGGTACGCGTCAAAAAGCGGAAGAATTTAGAAAACTTGTAAATATTCGCATGGACGAATCACAAAGCATGGATGAATATTTACGCGAATTCAATTCTATTATTGTACGTTTAACTGAACTCGATGCAAAATTGGATGACGATCTATTAGTTACATTGTTACTTGATAGTTTACCTGTGTCATACAAAGATATTCAAGCTGCTTTTGATGCTGCTAAAGATTTTCCAACAATGAAAAATTTACGCTCACGACTTATGGAAGTAGGTGATAAAAAACGTTCAACTACAGACAACGCAATGAAAGCAAAATTTAAGTTTAATAAAAATTTCAAAAAATATACTAGAAATGAAAACAATTCTATGAAGAAAAATTATTCTTGTTATCGCTGTGGGCTGGCTGGTCATTTTTCCAAAAACTGCAAAACTAAATTGGAAAAAGCATCATCAAATTTAGCTGAAAATAATGAATGTGGTTTTATTTCTAAAGAAATTTTTGTTGAAAGTTTTGCTGCAAGCAATGTACGTAAAAGAATTCTATCGAATGAACCTGCATGGTGTTTGGATAGTGGAGCAACTTCGCATATGTGTTGCGTTGAAAAATCTTTTGTTAAATTAAATAAAAATGTTGGTGGTAGGGTTCAATTAGCTGACGATAAAGACGTTAATATATTAGGTATAGGTACCGTCAAATTAAATGTAATAATCGATGAAAAAATTCAAAACTTATATTTATACGACACATTGTTTGTTCCTGATTTGAGAAGTAATCTGATATCAGCTGGTAAAGCTACTGACAAAGGTTGTCATATAATATTCAATTTTGATCGTGCATATATAAAAAAGAATGGTACAACATTACTTGAGGCTATAAAGACAGATGGTTTATTTCTCGTGAATGTAAGTACACAAAAAAATTAATTTAGCTAAAGCAATTGATCCAGAATTTGAAAGGTGGCACTCCCGTTTTGGTCATTTAAATAAAAACTCGCTGATGAAATTAAAAAATAATAATATGGTGGTCGGTTTACCCAAATTTAAGAATTGTGAACTTAGTTGTGTTTCATGCATCATGGGTAAACAAACAAGATTGCAGTTTGAAACAAACTTAGAAAAAACGACAAAAAATGTTTTGGATCTTATACACACTGATATATGTGGTCCTATGAATGTAGAGTCCATAAGTAGATCCAAATATTTTGCCACTTTTATTGACGATTTTAGTCGTAAAATTTTTGTTTATTTTTTACAGAAAAAGAGCGACTACATGGATGCATTTAAATCATTCCAGAACTTCGTAGAAAACCAAACTGGTAAAACTATTAAAATAATTCGAAGTGACAATGGAACAGAAATGTGTAATGAACTTATGTCAAACTTATGTACAACATTTGGTATTCAGCATCAGCTGACAGCAGTATATACTCCTCAACAAAACGGTGTTGCCGAGAGAGCAAACCGCACTCTTTATGAAATGGCTAGATGTATGATGTACGAAGCTAATCTTCCAAAATTTCTATGGGCTGAATTAATAAATACATCTGCGTATATTAGAAATAAATGTCCTATATCATTAAACAACAATAAAACTGCTGATGAACTTTGGTCTAATAAAATACCAAATATAAAACATTTAAAAACGATTGGTTGTAGGGCATTCGCTTTAATTAAAAAACCAGGACGTGGTAAGTTTGACGTAAAAAGTGAAGAATATGTACTTGTAGGTTACTCTGAAGAAACTAAAGCGTATAGATTATGGAAAAAAGGTACAAGAACAATAATGAAAAGTCGCGATGTCAATTTTATAGAAGAATTCAACAATAAAAATCAAGATAAATTATGTCATGGTGAAGAAAAAGGTACTTTTTGTGAATTTTATATTCCTAATAAAAATAATAATTATGATAAAAATGAAAAACTGAACGATAATCAAAACGAATGTGTAACAGATATTTTAAAAAAAGATGAAAACTTACCGAAGAATCTAGATCTAGGTGTTGATACTGAAAACAATGCTGAAAATGAAAATACTAAAGAAAAAGATGATAATGTTGAAATGATCAATAGATTGAGACCCAGAAATAAAACCAACGTCGAAAAGGCAAATTTAGCATCCTATGTAAAAGATCCGGAAAATTTTGGTGAAGCTCAAGAATCTGAAAATGCAGAACAATGGCAACTCGCGATGGTCGAAGAGTATAACGCTCTAATAGAAAATAATACATGGGAATTTTCTATTTTGCCGCCTGATCGAAAAACAATTGGTTGCAGATGGTTATTTAAAACGAAATATAATGTTGATGGAACAGTACAACGACGCAAAGCAAGATTAGTTGCCAAAGGTTATTTACAGCGGTATGGTGTTGATTACACTGAAACTTTTGCACCTGTGGTAAATCAAAGCAGTGTAAGAATTTTATATGCTGTAGCTGCCGAATACAATTTATTATTATATCAACTAGATGTTTCAACAGCATTTTTACATGGTGAGTTAGATGAGGTAATTTACATGGATTAACCAGAAGGTTTCAATGAAAAAAATAATATGGTATGTAAATTGAAAAAAGCAATTTATGGTTTAAAACAAGCAGGACGTCAGTGGAACAAAAAGCTCGACAACACATTAAAGATTATGGAATTTCTTGTTCAAACTATGATAAATGTGTTTATTTTAAAAAAAAATGCAGATGAATTTACAATACTTACTGTTTTTGTGGATGATATTTTAATTGCTACAAATAATGAAGTACACATGAAAAATCTAAAAAATAGATTACAACAAGTATTCAAAATACATGACCTTGGTGAACCAAAAGTCTGTATTGGTGTTGAAATTGAAAGAAAAAACGAAACAATTACCATTTGTCAATCTGCTTATATACAAAATTTATTAAAAAAGTATAATTTAGAAAATTGTAATGGTGTAAAAATACCGATGCAACCAAAAATAAAACTAGAGAAAGAACCATCAGTAGAAGGGGAGAAAATTAAAATAAATATGAAGAGTTTTCAAGAACTAATTGGATCATTATTACATCTATCCGTTTTTAGTCGACCAGATATATCATGTGCTGTAAATATGTTGGCACAATTTAGTCAAGACCCTCGTAAACAACATTACAACGCAGCAATTCATATTTTAAAATATTTAAAACAAACTAATTATTCAAAATTACTTTTTCAGAAAACAAATAAAAATTTAGTTGGTTTTTCTGATGCAAATTGGGCCGAAGATATTAACGACAGAAAATCGCAATCTGGTTATGCGTTCATGCTTGGTGGAGCGGTGATTTCTTGGGAAGCAAAAAAGCAACGAATAATAGCCACTTCAAGCGCTGAAGCTGAATACATCGCTTTAACTCAAGCGGCTAAAGAAGCAACGTATTTGCGAAATCTTTTAAATGAAATAGGTATTGGGTATGAGTCTCCAACTGTTTTATACACGGACAGCCAAAGCGCGCAACATATTGCGAACTCTGGTGGTAAACAGTCCCGCACAAAACATATCGACTACAGGTACCATTATATTCGTGAAGCTATCAACCAAAAGGTTGTGGTACTTAAATATCTATCAACCTCTGAAATGCCAGCAGATGCTTTAACAAAACCTGTTCCGAAAAATAAACATTATTTCTGCTTTAATCAACTGGGCATGATTTTTGAACTTGGTGCGATCTCTAAAGTTGAGGAGGAGTGTTAATTAATGCAACTTAACGACAACGCAACTTCATCTACTACAATTAATTGCAACCTCATCTACTACAACTAATTACAACTACAATTAATTGTCAGCAAGACACTCTGATTATTCTTTCTACTCATCAGCTATCAGTCAAATAAAGAGGTTATAAATCACAGAATAATATCTTTTATTTCTTTTTACAACACCGTTACACTTAGTTAAGAAAAAAACGGTGACTGGAGACCGTGCGGGTACTACAGAAATTTAAATAATAAAACTATACCGGATAAATATCCAATACCATTTTTACATGATTTTACTCACCAATTAGAAAATTGCAAATTCTTTTCAGTAATAGATCTTCTAAAAGCGTATCACCAAATTCCAATTGAATCAACGGATGTTCCAAAAACGGCAATAAACACGCCGTTTGGTCTTTTTGAATTCAATCGAATGACTTTTGGCTTGCGTAATGCAGCACAGTCATTTCAAAGATTCATCCATTCGGTACTTCGAGGTTTAAATTTCGCATTTCCATATATTGATGACGTTCTCGTCGCGTCTGAATCGGAAGAACAACACTTTCAACATCTCGATCAAATATTTGCTCTATTTAAAGAGAACGGTCTGGTAGTAAATTCTGAAAAATGTATTTTTTTACAACCATCAGTTAATTTCTTAGGCCATGTAGTGGACAAAAATGGAATTCAACCATCTCCAGAACGCGTTAAAGCATTAAACGATTTTAAAAAACCGGAAACAGTCCGAGAATTAAGACGTTTTTTAGGAATGTTAAATTTTTACAGAAAATTTATACCTCAAGCCGCGCAAAATCAAAGTATATTAAATAATTTTTTAAAAGGTTCAAAGAAAAACGATAAGACAAAAATTAATTGGTCAACCGAATCTAACGAAGCATTTAAATTAGCTAAGCAACAATTATCTGATTCATGTATGTTAGCACATCCTAAACAGGATGCTGAAATAGCAGTCATGGTCGACGCGTCAGATATAGCCATTGGGGGAGTGGTTCAACAAAAAGTTAATGATATTTTTGAACCATTAGGATTCTTTTCGGTAAAGTTAAATGACACACAGCAACGCTACAGCGCTTATGATAGGGAGCTACTTGCTGCATATTCGTCAATTAAACATTTTAAATATTTGTTGGAAGGGCGTCAATTTATTTTGTATACCGACCACAAACCATTAACTTATGCTTTTAACCAAAATCCTGAAAAAGCTTCACCCAGGCAACTGAGGCATTTAGATTTTATTGGACAATTCACTACCAATATGAAACATATTTCCGGAAAAGATAATACAGTTGCGGACTATCTGTCGCGTATAAATCAAACTTCAATCGGAAATCCATTAGACTTTTAACCAAAATCCTGAAAAAGCTTCACCCAGGCAACTGAGGCATTTAGATTTTATTGGACAATTCACTACCAATATTAAACATATTTCCGGAAAAGATAATACAGTTGCGGACTATCTGTCGCGTATAAATCAAACTTCAATCGGAAATCCATTAGACTGCATCGTTAAAATAAATAATAATAATATTCCCGGTAATAAAAATTTAATTTCAGATTGTTCCTCTCATGTTGATGAAATAACAATCCCAAATACTATAGATTATTCAGATTTAGTTGATGCACAATCGGATGACAATGAACTCAAGGAATTATTACAATCATGTTCAAATCTTAAATTAACGAAGATTCCAATTCCATGTTCAAATGTAGAAATTTATTGCGACGTATCAACAGGTACATGTATACCTTACGTCACACAACAATATCGTCGTAAAATATTTATCTTATTTATCTCATCCGGGAATTCGCGCGTCTGTTAAAGCGGTTAAACAAAAATATGTCTGGAAATCAATTAACAAAGACATTACACGGTTTGCGCAAGGTTGCATTGCTTGCCAAAGAAACAAAATTACGCGTCATGTAAAAAAACCAATCGGAAATTTTTCGTTAGTAAGTAATAGGTTCGAAGAAATTCATATTGATATTATCGGACCTCTGACAATTTCAGAAGGACAACGTTATTGTTTAACAATGATAGACGGGTTTACTCATTGGACGGAAGCGGTTCCAATTCCGGACATTACATCACAAACGGTCGCTTTTGCATTGTATAAAGAATGGATATGTCGATTCGGTGCACCACTATCAATAGTTACCGATCAAGGTAGACAATTTGAATGCGAGCTTTATAAAGAATTAGCAAAGTTAATAGGTTTCAAAAATAAAAGGACGACCCCTTACAATCCACAAGCCAACGGCTTTATAGAAAGATGGCACCGTACTGTTAAAACCGCCATAAAATGTCACAATAGGCTAGATTGGACTCAAACATTACCAACCGTTTTGTTAGGGTTGAGATCGACTTTTCGGGAAGATTTCGGGGCAACGTCAGCAGAAATGCTTTATGGTCAAACGATTCGTTTACCTGGCGATTTCATAAATCCAGTTAATACCACACCATATCAAAATGAGTTTGTTATCCAGTTAAAAGAAAAAATGGTAAAATTATCACCGTCACCTCCTTCACGTCATAATAAAGAAAACATTTTCATTTTCAAAAATTTAAATACATGTTCGCACGCATTTGTTCGCACCGACGCGGTAAAAACTCCTTGGCAATCACCGTACGAAGGCCCATTTAAAATAATTAAAATAAATGAGCATTATTTTACTTTATTAATTAAAACTCGAGATTGCAACATTTCAATTAATAGACTTAAACCATGTTTCATCGAAAATAACAATGATTATGATGCGAACCAAAGTCAAGATAATCAGTATTCTAAATCGTCAGCTAAATTGTCGTCCACGTCACCACCTATTGAATCAGGTACATCAAAATTACCAGTAAAAAAGAATGTCATATTTAATTTAAAGCCTGAAATAAAAATATTTAAACCAGTTACTAGGTCTGGTAGAGAAATAAACAAACCTGTTCGTTTTATTTAAAGCGTTCACATCATTGATGTTCACTGGGTGGGGAGTAATGTGGCGACACGGCGAGCGACACGACGACAAACTTTAAAAGTAAAATTAATATTCAGTTTTCACGCACGTAAATTGAGCGATATAAATGTGACAAAAATGTAGTTTCAATTTTACTTTATGTCTCTTTGTCGATTCAGAAGCATACAGATGTCTGTTAATAATAAACTAAAAATTGTGATAATAAATATAAAAATAAATGTTGTTAAATATTATAAGCAAGGTGTTTTATTAAAGAACTTCAACAAATAATAGTAGAAAGAACTTCATCGTTGGAATTATCAAATAAATAATATTAATGGTTTTCAACCTTCCAACGTGCAAATTACCATAAGCTGTTAAGCTGTTTAGCTGTTGACCTGTACATCTGTTGAGCTGTTGAGCTGTTCTGATTATATATGTTATGTTTAGTCTATATAACAGAATTCATCAAACCCTCCACGATAACAACAATTTTGTTTTCACTATCCCTATCTAAAACTAAAAAACCATATTTTTCTTTCCAACAATTAAGACATATTTCATGAAATTGTGCAAATGTCTTATCATTGCTAACATGATCTGTATAAATATATCTTAGATTCATATCATCCTGTTTGAAAATTATTAAAAAGTTTGCATTATCTCGAATTTTCAAAAACGCATCAAATTAAAGATATTGATGAGTACATCTCGTTGGGTAATGTTTCAGGTAAAATGGGGCCAAAAATAAAAAATATATATATGTACAATAAAAATATTGTATATAAATATATATATATATATATATATATATGAGTTGTTATTTTAAGTAACTTTTCGCGAAACATGAGTTAGAACTATTTATTATTAACCGCTCAAATATATATATATATATATATTTACACTAGCCGCAAAAAAAACGCATAATTAAAAAATTTATAGAATTCTTAGTATAAATGGATTTGTGTACCTGAAAATGTGTCAAAGGTACTTCTTTTTGGAACGTACTTAGTTGCCCCCCTTTTTTTGACTACAAGAAAAACATAGATTAGTTTATTTTGGGAAATAATAAATAGGTAGGAAACAGGTTGAAATTTTTTTTAAATATTTTTTGTCTAAGAAATTAAAAGCAATAGATTATATACAACTGTTGAAATAGAGATAAATTCTTTATTTAAAATATTATTATTATTACGAAATATAAATTTAGTAATTTGTAATTAAATTAAAAATTAATTGGTCCACCTCTGGTCTTGTAAAGGTCAATGTGATTGACATTATTAACAAAGAAACAATGAAGTTATTTATTTTAAAGATTCCTTTTTATTTATTTCAAAACTTAATTTATTATTATTATTATAATAGATGGTTTAAGAAAGCTATACATAAATGACCACATATTATTTTATTATAATTTTGATAACAGTTGTTATTATACTGCAAATTATAACCTAAATATTTAATTAATTCAAGTTTCCAAAGCTATCAAAATATGTTACATCATTTTTATTTTTATTGTATGCTACCCAACGAGTACCAGGACCTGATGAGTTATCCAAATTAATAATACCACACTCTTTATTTAATGCTTTTACAGGTAAACTATTTCGCATAAACACTCCCCGAAAATGTGATATAAATTTTGCATATTTATGTAAATCAATTTCGCTTAATGCCCTCTTGGGTGGGATTTCTATTAGTTTTTGATTGCGGATTCAAATACAGTCCCAAACCTGTTTTATATGGTTTGAGATATAAACCTATACCTATAGCAATACTTTCCATTGTTTGGTTATGACGTTTATTTTCAATTAATTCATGTTTTGCATTCTTAACATCGTACAATATAAAAAATTATCGACCCATAACGGACCGATGCAAAGCTACTGTTCCATTTTTTAACCGACGCAAGGGCGAACAGACATCCACATAGCCCTCGATGTCCAAACACTTTCCACCGAGATGTACCCATCAATACTTTTAATTTGATATCCCACATGACTTCTTTGAAAATAGGACCCATTTTTGAGGCCCCACATGAAGTAAACAAAAAAAAAAATAATAAAATTTTCCAAAATATATATAAGACTAAGCTTATGAAAATTTAAATTTATTTTTTTCTGAGCTCAAGTTCCATATAGGATTTTCTTCCTATTCTATAATCGGCTGATTGAGCCCCACGTTGGGCGCCATTTTGTTAATATTTGATGACATAAATTTTCTTACGAAATAAAAAACCACAAGACTGACATTTACGGCAGCGTTCAAAAACGTTTAGTTTCTCCGAACCGCTTGACAATAAGATTTACAACCGGGATAACTTACGTCAATTGCTTGTTGTACCCTCATAGCAACATTACGACATGCCTGGCATTAAGCACATCTTAGCTCGCCGGTTTGGGGGGATTTGTTGTATACATGAGTAGGCCGTTATTAACATTATTTTTTTTTGCAATACTGGGGTAGTCTACAGGCTGGAGACGAAGTAAGTGACCACTTCACCTGTATTTGGGACTACGGAATACATAACACAGAATTGAACTTATAAAAAAATTGAAACATCGACAAATAAACAAAGGTTAATCACACCGGGTCGACATTATTGCAATTGTATTTTAATTCTTATTGCATTTATTTTATTAATCCCGTTTTTTATATTATTGATTGATTAATGATAATTAACTTTAACTATTTAGACTCGAAACAAAATTAAAAAACCAAAAATAAGAGTACATTCTAAAATTTTAAGTAAAATAGAAATTTAAAATTTACAGTATGAATTAGCTAAAAATTTATCAGATATTAAATAATTATAGTGAACATTATATTTCCTTTTGAGTATTTATTTCGTAATAGGATGTGTCAGTAATTACATTTTAGTGTTTTCCCAGCAATCGGCAAGAATATTGAGCTTATGATGTTGTTGTAGCTCATCGCGTTACAAACCCCTAGTCAAGTTTATTTTACTAAACTGCCTTGACAATACAAGCCGCGAGCCTTGAACTGCCTTGACAATAAAGTATTGTCCCTTTTCTGATATGGAAAGCAACATTAATAAAAACTTACAAACACGATCATATCGCCATGTTTCATTTCGGAACCGTTTCAAAAGTGCCCCACCGAATAACTTTTAATTACTGACACATCCTATTACGAAATAAATACTCAAAAGGAAATATAATGTTCACTATAATTATTTAATATCTGATAAATTTTTAGCTAATTCATACTGTAAATTTTAAATTTCTATTTTACTTAAAATTTTAGATGTAATATATATAATCATGTCGATTATGTAGTTCGATTGGATTTTATCGAAAGGTTTCGATCGTTCTTCTATTGGATTTTATTTTCCTATTATGCAGTTCGATTAAATCGAATCGAAGGGTTCCAGCTTTTTCTGTTAGTACTGCCAAAGTAAATGAGGGATAAGGCAACAAAGATTATTTATATCTTAGTTGCCTTAGATATAAACAAGTATATTTTCTAATTTTTTATGTCAAATAAATAAACTAAGTGTTCAATAAACTGAGTGTTAAATAAACAAAGTAAATGGTAAATAAACAAAGTGGTTTTGCTAATAATAAATTATTGGTAATATTAAAATGGATTCAATTGATATATGGACTGATTCAAGCGATAGTGAAGAAGAATGTTCCAATCCAAATTACTTTAGAAACATAAGTTTATCTATAATTTTCCAGTTAATTATATTTAATTTGTTATATTACATTTTATTTGGTTAATAATTTAAATAAAATAAAAAAAACTTTTTAATAAAACCAAAAAAAACAACTTTAAAATTATGAAAAAACGACCTTTCGATCAAAAAAACTACATCCAAAAAATATTGAATTATTTTTTTGACAGTTCCATAAAATCGAACTGCATAATTGACTAAATTTTAAACAATCGAACTGCATAATGGACTACGTTCGATTTTAACATAAACAAAGTGGTTTTGCTAATAATAAATTATTGGTAATATTAAAATGGATTCAATTGATATATGGACTGATTCAAGCGATAGTGAAGAAGAATGTTCCAATCCAAATTACTTTAGAAACATAAGTTTATCTATAATTTTCCAGTTAATTATATTTAATTTGTTATATTACATTTTATTTGGTTAATAATTTAAATAAAATAAAAAAAATCGAATCCAATCGAACTACATAATCGGCATGTATAATTTTAATTTGTTCTAATCTATAATATATTTAATTTGTTTTATTTTTTTTTATATATATAATATACATAATCATTTTATTTTAAATTTTGATTTCTGTTTTATATAATAATTCCTATTTGGAATCTTTTATTTTAAATTTTGGACAATAACTCTTCCTTTAATTAAGTTTTATTTGAAATATTTGTATTTTAAATTAAGTTTTATTTTACTAGGAATTTTAATTAGAATGAACTGTTGTTTTTAATAATAGTAATTACTATTGTAATCATATTTTAATTTTATTTTTGAATTGTAAATTTATTTAAGAAAACTAATTTTAAATCTTAAATTGGAATGATTCTTGAATTTGTATTTTATTTTTGTTTATAATTTTAATCTTTTAAATTTAATTTTATTTTAAATATTTATTAATTTAAATAACTTTTTAATTTGGCAAATACGTGAATAAATTCTAATTTGAATTTTTATAATTCTTATTTTTTTTTTTGGATTCAATTTTATTTTTAATAATTTTTATGTATTTCAATTTTATATTTTTAATATTTAGTAAGGATTGTACTTTACTTTTATTTTTTAGAACTTATTTTGTTTTTTAATTGTATTTTTAATTTTTGAAATTAATATTTTTTAATTTTTTTATATAAAGATTGTAAAGATTTAAATTTTTGAATTTTTGATTTTTTTAATATTCGAGTGTGAAAAAAATTAATATTTTTGATTTTTTTTTTTATATAAAGATGTAAAGATTTAAATTTCGAGTATGATTTTTTTGTTTGTTTTAGAACTGTTTTATTATTTTAAAAATTTTCTTATTACTTACAGAAATTTTCCTGCGTAGCTGATTGCGCAAACAGGAGCTGTTCTTGATGTTTTACATTGTACTCTTGATTTTTCTTTTTTTTTAACTTATTGTAGTTTTAATTTTATATTATTATTTTTTTTTACAATTCTATTAAATCTTACAATTTTTACAAGTATTTACTTTAATATATTTTTTAATTATTCAAAAATTACTTCAAACTATTTCAAATACAATAAAATTCAAGTTTAAATCAACTACCAAAAATTCTTCTATATTTAAATTAATTAACAAAAGAATCTTTATATAAAAATCTATATATTTTTATTTTTATTTCTTTTTTTACACACTAATTTTTCTTGAAAAAATTATTAATACTAGTTAAGTAAAAATATCTTGATAATATCGATGATATATTGATAATGATGGCTTGAATTTTTTTCATAAATTTTGTAAGTCTGGCTGCTCTTATTTGTGTATGCAAATTCTGGTAATTTGATGGAAAGTCGTTACTAAAATAATTAAATTAATATAATTACTACTATAAATTCTAACCTCTCATCACGTGTATAAAATACCTTTTTTATCCTTTAATCCTGACTAACTCTTGGACTTTGGACCAAAGCCTAAATTTTGGACTAACTCCTGTCCAATTCCAACAATATTATTATTTTTTTCTATCACTAATTTTCAATTGATATTATTTCAAATTTTGTCAATTACTGACTAATATATCCATGTCAATTATGTAGTTCGATTAGATTTTATCGAAAGGCTTCGATCGTTCTTCGATTGGATTTTATTTTCCTATTATGCAGTTCGATTAAATCGAATCGAAAGGTAACAGGTAGTTCTGTTAGTACTGCCAAAGTAAATGAGGGATAAGGCAACTAAAGATTGTTTATATCTTAGTTGCCTTAGATATAAACAAGTATATTTTCAATTTTTTTATGTCAAATAAATAAACTAAGTGTTAAATAAACAAGTGGTTTTGGTAATAATAAAATGGATTCAATTGATATAAGATCTGATTCAAGCGATAGTGAAGAAGAATGTTCCTATCCAAATTATACGAATTACTAATAAATTTCAATAAAATAAATCATTAAATGGGTAAACTAAATGAAAATTCTAGAAAGCTAATTCAAATATTTTAATTTAAATGATTTATATAATTTAGTTTATTTGTTGCATCTAAATGATGCTTCAATGAAAAAAGTAGGAAAATCAATGAATTATTTTTATATACCTCAAAGTAGCTGAAAAATCGACTTTAATTTTTTCTGTGTAAGTTTATCTATAATTTTCAAGTTAATTATATTTTATTTGTTATACTTATATTTTATTTGGTTTATAATTTATAAAAAATCAAAACCTTTTTAATAAAACCAAAAAAAATGCTTAAAATTTTGAAAAAACTACTATTCGATCAAAAAAAATACATCCAAAGAATATTCGATTATTTTTTTGGCAGTTCGATAAAATCGAACTGTATAATTGACTAAATTTTATCCAATCGAACTGCATAATAGACTATGTTCGATTTTATCGAAACGATTCGATAAAATCGAATCCAATCGAACTACATAATTGGCATGATTAAATTTTAATTTTTGCTAATTTTTTTTCCAATTTGCCGTATTTTTTCCGTCTGCTTGGTTTAATGTTACAGCTAAGAAGAAGGAAGTAGTCCTTTTTTTCAATAAGCTTCCAATTAGTTTTTGCTTTGGCGCCTACAATTTATATAGTCAACATTCGCGAATAAAATTCGCATAATTCATGCGCTGGTTACTCTGTCCTAAATTTAGACAAGCTTTGGCAACATGATTACTTTCGCCCTCTTAGCTTAAATGTCATGTCAAGTTAAAAGCTAAAAGGCAGGTGGTCGGGTCAGATGTCCTGTCGTCCATTCTATAAGTATATTTGTTTATATTAATTATTAATTTTTTTTCTTTTATTTTTAATTTTCTTTTTCGTTTAATTACATTTTAGGTCGCGAAATTATGTTTACGTTTATAAGCCGTCACGTTACAAAGCAGGTACTTTGGTTAAATGTACCACCCATTATACCAAAGGATCTGGAAATTCGTGAACGATTGTTTTTTTTTAATTTAATAAATAACTAAAAACAACAACAAAAATCTTTTTAGGATTGATGTTGAAATTTACGCTGATACAATAATCAATTATCGTGTAATATATTGAAACAATCTGTTTTTGGGAAAATAATTAGAAAGGCATTTTCTTGGACAGAAAAACAAGAATAAACAAATTATTGAACATTACGAAACAAAATAAAATTAAATTGACGATTTGTGTTTCTGTTTTGTCTGCGGAATCGACACACATAAAAACCCAGAGATCGTTATATAATTCTTGACTTATTTTAAATCTTTCGCATGGAAGACACCAACTATTCTTCTGTCATCCATATTTGTGCGTTCATAGCGATTTTGACTAACCATTCGAGAAATTTTACTTTTTAAGAATTTTTTTGCAAGTTTCGCATTTATTTTTGCAGCGAAATTGCTTTGTAAAAAATTTCTTCGAAAAACAATTTGGCCAATTACAAATTTTCGATGTCTCGATCTCAAATTATACACCTTCTCATGTTTTTTATGTGCTTTTTCCAACATTTTCAAAACTCTATCTCGCATTACTGTTAAAAAAGAAGAAATTTTTTGAACATAATGCAAGTAAGATTTATTTATTTAGAAAAATTACATATATTACTTGTATGAACAAAGTATATTACATAATAAAATAATAAATTTAACTTTATACGACTCCTCAGTCAGCCTTCGCTGGTATTAGAGAAGAAGGAATTGATTATTACTTTAAATAACAGATTATTTCAATACAAATAAATTTAATAACAATTTTAAAAAATAAAAGAAAAACAAATATTAAATTAATCTATACAATATTATATTGTGGAAAACCTAATAAATTATATTTATTGCTTCATGATATCTAATGATATCAGTATTCAGATGAAACAATAAATTTATTCTTAACATGGTATTTAATCCTCTTCTTCAGTGTGTGGATACAATTTGATTCTTTTATAAAAGTTGGTGGTTCATTAAATAATTTTATGGCAGTATATTTTAAACTTCTTAATTTACGATAAGTTGTCGGTAAAGAGAGCCTTAATTGATGAGCGCTCCTTGTGCGGTAACTGTGAACATCCCTATTAGACCTTAGTTGAATATTAGATTTAATAAGACCTTTTCTTAACTTAAAAATAAATTTCACTTTTTCAGTGTATATAAGCTGCCTAAGATTCAGGAAATTATTGGTTGGTTTAAGTGGCGAGTCCCAGCAGCTTGCCCGGCGGCTCAAATTAGCGTTTTGTTACCACTCATACTCATGAAACCGGCTTGGTTACGCGTTGGAAAGGGTTTAGATCCACCTCGTGTTATTTAAGAAGTGAACCGTGTCTCTGGGTTGCTTCGTGGCTATGTCGTTGAGATCGTTGAGGAATGGACTTCCGAAAGAGTTGTGTCTGGCTCTACCCACTGCAGGGCACTTGCAAATGAAGTGCGTTATGGTCTCTTTCTCATGCGGTATTTTACAGCTGCGGCATGTTTGGTTGAATGGGATGCCCATTCTGGCCGCATGTTCACCAATTGGTTAGTGCTCCGTATATGTAGCTATGATTCTAGCTATGTCCTTACGGGGTAGTTTTAGAAGGTGGTATGTTTTTCTTTTTTTGTAAAAAAGATGTTTTCCTGGCCGTTCTACACGTGGTTAAATTCTTCCATCTTAGATTGGCTGACGATAGAAAGTGTAGATGGGTGTCTCTTTTTATGGTGTTTATTGGGAGGTCAACTTCCTCTGCAAGAGATACATTCAGATCGGAGCCCCTCCTTGCTAGTTCGTCGGCATATTCGTTCCCTGGGATGTTCCTATGACGCGGAACCCACAGTAGGGTTACATTATACTGGCTACCAATAAGTGCGAGCTCGATCGAGTATTTCTGCACTAGTTTAGATGAAATAATGGCTGAGTGAAGAGCCAAGATAGCAGCTTGGCTGTCCGTAAATATTGCAATCTTGTTTTTAGGAGATGTGTCATTTCTCACCAGTATACATGCTTTCCATATTTCTAGCATTTCAGCCTGGAAAACGCTAGATCTGTCTGGAAGTCTATACGATTGAGCTAATCTTAGAGTTTCTGAATAAACACCGGCACCAACACCGCAGTCCATCTTTGAACCATCGGTGTATAGTACAGTGTCGATTCCGCCCAAGGGATTGCCATTCTTCTAATCCCTCCTTGTTGGTATCTTAACTTTAAATTTCTTGTCAATCTCCAACTTTGGAGTGGTGTAGTCCGTAGATTTGGGCACCAATGTCCTGGTGACAGTACTAAGGATATAACTATGTCCATAGGGTTTTTCCAACCAGTACCCATTTTCTTTGAGTCTGACTACACTGCAAGTGGCTAGCTGTTTAATATGTAGATCCGGTGGGAGAAGATAGATAATTGCACCCAAAGCATCCCTCGGCGTACATCTTAACGCCCCTGTGATGCTTATACATGCACTCTGCCTAGCATGGTACGAATATATTGCTTTCCAACAGCTGGCCACCATACTACTGATCCATATGTTAGAATCGGGCGTACTCTGGCGGTGTACATCCACAAAGCCATTCTCGGCTTTAATCCCCACTTTTTTCCAAGCATTAAGGCTATACATGCCTTCCTGGCCTCTCTTCGATGTTAGATCTCCAATTCAGTTTCGAGTCAAGTATTACACCCAAGTATTTCACTTTGGATGATAGTTCAAGCGTTACACCTTCCAGTCTTGGTCGGATGAACGTTGGTATCTTTGTTCTCGTTGTAAACAGCATGAGTTCTGTTTTATCCGGGTTAGCTCGGAGCCCGCAATCTTTGGACCATTTGCTGATAATCTCGCTGATTATGTTAAGATACTTTCCAGAAACTAAGCTCACAACATCGTCAGCATATGCGATCGCTATAATACCTTTCTCTTGGAGTTTTTTCAGAATTTTGTTCATTACCAATAACTACAGTAGGGGAGACAGTAAACTACCTGGCGGAGTTCCCCTACTTACCTATATGGAACTAGGATAATTAGCATTATTCACAGGCCGGACAATTCTATTTTTTAATTTATCTTTTAATTTTGCCGCCAAAGTAGGGCCAGCTTTAACAAAATTACGATTTAAAGATTCACATATTACATATTTCTTCTAAATTGTTAATGTCTTTATTGTCTACAGTTAAATGGGTTATGAGTTCAACTACTGTGGAGGTATCTTTATTACTAATAGTTTCATTGATGACTTTCCAGATTTTCTTGGGATCACTGTTAGCTCTTTGCAGTTTTTTTTCAAATATTTCTGTTTTAAATTTTTTTATTTCATGTGTTATTTCTTTCTTAAGTTGGTTGTACTTTGTTTTTACCGTATTATTAAGTGGTTGCGTTTTAAGTTTTTTATATAGTTTATTTCTAATTTCTATTTTATTTAATATATCTGGTGTTATCCAACTGTTATTTCTTGTTCATATTGTTTTTGTATGTGTAGTAGTCATATTAGCGTTTGTAATAATCTTTATTAAATTTTCAAAATCAAACTCTTCTTGAATACTATTAAGTTCATGTAGACCTAAAGATTTGAATTTTTTTTTTTTCATATATATTAATGATTCTTTTTGACATATTAATTTTTGTACTAACGCTTAAGGTACATTCTGTTACCATTACTTTATGATCAAGTTTATGCTAATCATGTAAAGATATATTACATGAATCAAAATTAACATTTGATATAATATGATCAACAATGCTGGAGCTGGAATGTGTAATTCTTGTTGCGTAATTATTACTCCGATTATTTAAAATTTTCATGTTACAGATCTCCAATATTTCTTTGTAGTTAATTACATCATCATTATCATCAAGAAGGTTAATATTAGTATAGTATCAGATATTACAAAAATATTTTTATTGTTGACTAAAATTTTATCGAATGATTCAAGAAAAGTTAAGTAGTTTTGATAAGGCGCCTTATAATACGTTGCTATAGTTAGCTTAGGACTTATGTTCTGAATGGTTATTGAGATTGCATTATAATATTTTCTAAAATTTTCTACAATATCGTTAGTTATAAACTAACAAATATGGCTGTTTACAAATATGGCTGTACCGCCGCCTCTGTTAGGAGAATCTCGGCAGTTGAATAAGGCATTAAAACCTAGAATATTAAAAAATTAATTTCAGCAGCAAAAAGCCATGTTTCAACTAACACAATAATATCAATATTAGAATATTTCTGCAACATTAATTCAATTTCTGGTAATTTATTTCTTATACTCCTAATATTAGCATATAAAATTTTTATGTTCTTTGATGGACTGATATAAGAATTTGTGGGTGTGTTAACATTCAGTGTATTACTCATATAAGAATCTTAAATAGTTTGAGATGAGTAATTAATACCTTCTTTGTATTTATTAACTTTACAAGCAAATATAGGACAGTCCATCTTATAAGATTCATGATAAAAGTCAACACCATTAGGAGTAGAAATACAATTAAAGCATTTAACCAGATTGCTAGTGCATTGATTAATGTGATGTTCTAGCGAGCATTTTGGTAAAACATTTATTTTCTCATTCAATCCATCTAGTCGTTTCAAAAATGGGTACATGGATCCATGAGTGACCATTTTACAACCAAATAAAACATAATATGGTATTGTTCCTATCGATTCATGTACTGAATTCCGAAGTGAACCAGCTATCCTCTGCAGATTAATATCCTAGTTACGATGATCATTTTTAATATATTATGTTCTTATTGCAGCTAAGATAGATCTGTTTACACGCTCTGACTGATTTGACTGCGGAGAATAGATTGGTTTCTTAAATGTTTTATTCCATATTCGTTTAGTAGATTCTGAAATTTTTTAGCTGTAAATTGTACACCGTTGTCTGAATATATTGCCTGTGGGACACCGAATACATTGAAAACATCCTCTTCTAAATATCTACAAACATTTAGAGACGTTGGACCACCGAATGGTTTTAACAAGACATATTTTAGAAAATTGGTCCAATACTATAAGTATAGATATATACCCTCTTTTCGACCTTGGATATGATCCCAACAAGTCTATGTAAAGACGCTGCCACGGGCGTTCCACAAGGATTTGTTGGCCTATTTCCGGACGTAAAACAACATCGAAGCCTTGCAGCTTTAAGCTCCAACGTGCTAAGCGTCCACTTAAGTCTTTTTTCCCATAAGCCATTTTAAACTCGCATGGTTATTTATGATTGTAAATGATAATCCTTCAATATACGGTCTGAAACGTTTGACGCTTAGCACTGCAGCCAGAGATTCTAATTCTGTGATGCTGTAGTTGCGTTGCGGCGATTTTTTTTTTTGAAAAATACGCGATTGGGTTCTCTTTCTCATCATCAGACGTTTGATACAAAACACTACCAACCCCTGAAGTACACGCGTCACACTGAACATAAAATCTTTTAAAAAATCAGGG
The DNA here is from genome assembly GCA_963920725.1 of Rhamphomyia laevipes. Taxonomy (NCBI): domain Eukaryota; kingdom Metazoa; phylum Arthropoda; class Insecta; order Diptera; family Empididae; genus Rhamphomyia; species Rhamphomyia laevipes. The sequence goes on along the minus strand of OY987255.1, from coordinate 75,668,338 downwards.
TTCACCAACACTGGTGCTGATGTCAGTGCTGCTTTTAATTTTTCAAACGATTCTTGCGCTGCTGAAGTCCAAGTGAATTTTTTTGTAGTCTTGTCCGCCATTTTAAGTGTGTCGGAAATTTCTGACGCTAATATTGCAAAATTGTTGACGAATCATCGGTATCACCCCCATTCTCAAAAATCTTCTAACCTGTTTCGGTGTTTTAGGTGTCGCGAAATTTCTGATCGCTTCGACTTTCATCGGATAAGGTTTTAGACTTCCGTCCGATACTATGTAACCAAGATATTTCAATTCTTGGAAACAGAATTTACTTTTGTCCACGTTAATTGTCAGTCCAGATTTACGTAATTGTAGCGCTACTGTATTTAAAGTGTCGAAGTGAGATTTTAAGTCCGCTGAAATTATTAATAAGTCGTCCAAATATACAAAAACTCTGTCCCGTAGTTGTCGTGGTATTACTTTGTCCATTAATTCTAATGCGCGGCATTACACATTCTTTGCGCGGCATTACAAAGTCCAAACGGCATTACCCTGAACTGATATAATGGTCTACCAGGTATTGTAAAAGCAGTTTTTTCTCGAGATTTTTCTTCCAGCGGTATCTGCCAGAAACCATCTTTCAGATCTATCCTACTAATGTACCGAGTATCTTGTAACCTGCTCAATAATCCTTCGATGTGTGGGAACGAATACGCGTTTTTTTTGCGAGTGTATTTACAGCTCGGGAGTCCAAACACAGCCTGATTTTATTTGGCTTACGTACCAACACAACTGGTGAGTTCCACGGACTATTACTCTCTTCTATAACTCCTAGACTAATCTCCCGATCTACTTCGTCATACATCATTTTTTCAATAGCCGGTGAAACTGGCCAATGCCTGCTTTTAATCGGTTCCGCATTTCCGGTATCGATGATATGAGTTTCGATATTTGTCTTTCCTAGTCCTTCAGTTTCAGAAGATGGAAATTCTGATTTAATTGTGTCTAATTCGTTTTGGTGCGTTTTCGAAAGTACGTATTGATGTTTCAGTTTCTCGTCTGTTTTTGTCCCTGTCTGATTTGAAACGTCATCTATCAAGTCTATTTTATGTTCGTCCATATCAGTCAGTCCCAGTCCACAAGTTGCCATAGACGGAAATTTCGCGATTATTGCGTTGATTTGTTTTTCTTCGTCTTCTGTCATCAGTCCATAAATATAACTCCTGTTGTAACGCAGGGCATAAATATAATCTAATGTGTTTTACCATGTTGTTACATATAATTGGAACGAAAACATGTCCTATAATATTTTGTGGTGTCCCGTCAGTTGTTCGTACTGTTGTTGACATTTTCGTGTATGCCAAATTAAGCTTTTCAATTAATTGCGTACATCCCGTTCCTTAAATACTCACGTTTGCACCGCTGTCCAAAAGTCCGCGTATGTTTTCGTCTTTAATCTGTACTGTAAAATACCAACGTGGATCTTTACCTTTTCGGCATTTTCTTTCTGTTTTATGTCGTAATCTTCATTTCTCTATTTGTTTTTGTTTCTTGGTCAAATATGTCTGTGAAAATATTTCTTTCCGTTTTATTGCGTACTCTTTAAGTCTCTGTTCATATGTCTTGATTTTACTTAGTGTCGGTTTTGTTACTATTTGTTGCCTGGGTCAAATTTTAATGTAGTTTTTCTGTTCTAAATTTGTTGCTATTGCGTTTGATGGTGTTTCTGATTGATTGCTTTGATGATTTCAATTACTATAATTTTATCTTGTCTGTCTTCGTCAAATAATTGTGGCGATAGTGTTGTCAGTTTCGAGTTTACTATTGTTTCGGAGTTTCGAATTTTACACGCGCTGACTCCGAGATCAGCGCGTGTTTCTTGGCGTTTTCCGGAGAACACTTTGGACAGAATGGCTTTGCTACTTCTTTTGTTCCGCACTTATAACAGAATAGTTTGCTTTGAACCTCGCCACAATCTTGAAAGCTGTGACCCTGTTTATCGCAGTTCCAACATATATATTTTGATGTGTTTCTGTTGTCATTTTTCTGATATTTTATTTCTTCGAGTTCCATTTCCGCAATTTCATCGTCGTGCTCTGCATACTCATTTACTTCATGAACAAATCTAGTCCGCTGTTTTGACTTATTCAACACGCGCTCTGCTTTCCTTACTATACTTCGTAAATGATATACGGAGAATATTTCAGCTGTTAGAATCATTTGCTGAATTTGTAGGTTTAAATTGTTTCGCAGAATATCAACCAATTGTGCCTCGCTCATGGGTTTTTTGAACTGTAAGTTCCATGCTGTCATGTCGGTACAAAATTCATCAAATATCTCTCCGGGTTGCTATTTCCTACTCATTATAGTCATAAAAATTTCGCTCTCAGATTCTAAGATTCGGTATTGGTTAACTAATGCTGATTTTAATGTCGTCCAGTCAATATTATTGTGTCGTGTAACTTATTGAAAATACCACGTTTTAGCCTGTCCTCTAAGTAATATATGTAGTTTGTTCGTTACGTGCGTCCAGTCTAAATTGTCATCTCTAGCCATTTTTTCGATACGCTCTACAAAATCTATCACTGATATCGGTCCTTTTCCGTCAAACATAATACCCCAATCAAACATTAGTGTTTCTGTCTGTATATAAATGTTGTCTTGGATTTGTTTGAAGTCTCCGATTATTCTGTTCTAATCTTAGTTCTTGGATAGATATCATAAGGTCTGACTTCATCTTTTCCAACCTGGAAAATCTGTTACTTCCTGATTGTCCGTCTATGTTGGAATCTACTTGTTATTCTCATTGTGCAAAATTTCGGTATTGTTTGTGGTTTGTCTATTATTTGTTCTGTCAATAACCGTATGTGTTGTCACCGAGTCTGAAGTATTATTCGAAGTTTGGCTGCGTCCATTAATGTCTCTTTGTATATTCGTAGATGTTACTGATGATAGCTGTTGGAGTATTTGCGCTATTCCCGTTTTAGTTTCAACTGAATCGGCATCTAACAATTTTAATCGATCTGTAACATTTACCATTACATCTTGTATCTGATTAATAATATTTGCTTGTTGCGCAATACTTGATCTAATTGTATCGATATCATTTTTCTGCATATTTTAGTTTGAATCTTTGCTTAATTTTTCTTTGTTTATATCATTTTCCGAACGATACCTTGGAGCTTGATTTTGAAGCTTAGCTTGCTTCTGCAATTTTTTTCCTTCAGCTTCTTTTCGTAGTTCCTTATCCCAATCTTCTACACTACTTAATTTTTGTTTGTCTTGGCAGTCAAACAATTTAATGGAATTATCTGCTTCAGACATACTACTTTCCGACTCTTTCCGTTGGTTTGTATTTATATCACTTGCTCCACTCGTTGATGGCATATTTCTCGCTGCTAATTGTTTTTCCAGCGCTTCGCGAGTCGTATGACTACGAGTTTTAACTTTTTGGACATTAGTATTCGTAGATTTACCCATTTTCACCCAGAATATTAATTTTTATGATGGTCGATTTAAAAGAAAGTGATTTGATAAACAAATATAAGGCTACAGTTTTGAAAACGGCACTTTTTTTATGTTGTCAGTCAATGTCAATGTTATATAAGTTGTAATAAAAAATATTGGAAAAATATATTTAAATTTCATGTATTATTAATCTGAATAAAATATATCGTCTAATACCTAACTTCAAATAAACTTTCTATATGAATTATTTGCACTATTACAAATTCTTCTAAAATTGATTTTTGCTAGATTAACTAACCGGTGGTTCCCTAACGAATTCCTAATGATACATGGCTTGTTCGATAATTCGATCTATACTTGTGTTTTTATTTTTTTGTTTTAAAGTTTTATATTAATTTTGCCCCCATACTACTACAATTTTTTTTTTCATAAATATTCATGTCGACGTGGAAAACTAAATAATTTAAATTTCTACTCTCAAATATTAAACATGTATTTTGTAACTTTAAAGGCTAACGTATTACGATCAATATTTGAATTCTTCGAAATTTATTTAATTTTCGATATGATCCAAATAATTAATAATAAATTCTCAAAAAAAAACTTCCGTTTGCTGATATATTGATCCTACAAATCGGGTAATTTCTGATTATTTACAAAAACTATCTGGATTAAGAATTCAATTTGGAATATTGACATACACAACGTTTTATTGCTATTTGTGCCAACAGTTGCAGATTTATTACGACTAAAACACAATATCACCCCCGTTAAAGAATATGATGTGCACCTTGATGGCTGATCTTTACGACATGATGCCTCTCACCTCTCATATTCAATCTCCTGCTTAGCCTTCACGTGGAGGGGGTATTAATCCTAGCCGGATATTAGGTAATCAACCCTAATGGAAAGCTAGGAGACAAAGTAAGCAAGGTGATCTTCTCTCTAGGGAGGGCTGGACTACGGGCTAACAACCTATATCCCGTACAATTGTCGTGAATCTTCAACGAATGCCTCGGATTAATCATGGAACTCAACGGTATCGACCAATGCAAACGATTACGGAAAACGATTTAAGATTAGCTACATGGAATGTCAGAACAATGCTCCAACCTGGCCAAATGACAGAAGTAGCGGATGAACTATTACAATATAAAATCAACATAGCAGCCATACAAGAACATCGATGGGCTGTACAAGGTAAAATTAAGAAAAAGGAATACTCAATATTATACAGTGGTGCCGAAAAAAGTGGTTCACAGGGAGTTGCTTTTTATATAGATAAAAAAATTAGAAAATGTCTGATTTCCTTTGAACCAGTAAATGAGAGAATATGTTGTATCAAAGTTAAAGGAAAATATCAAAATATGTCGTTGGTCTCGGTATATGCTCCGACGGAAAATAGTGATGAGCAGGCAAAATATGAATTTTATGATATACTAGCCAATACCTTGAGAAAAATCTGCAGACATGACTTGATCATAATTCTAGGTGACTACAACGCGCAAATTGGTAAAGAAGACAATATCACAAATGAAAATGGTCTTAGATTGTGTAGCTTCGCAGCAAGTCATGAATTATGGGTCAGTAGTACATCTTTTCCACATAAGACTATACATAAACAAACTTGGAAACTGCCAGGCTCCAGAAGTGCAAATCAAATTGACTATGTATTAGTAGACAGAAGACATTTTTCATCAATCAGTGATGTCAAAACATGCCGTGGTGCAAAACAGATACCAATTTATTTGCTGCAAACGGAACAGCAATTAAAACATATGGTATAACATGACTTTCTCTTGATTTTGGTTTGAGACGATCCTTCATTTGGTATTTTGTGATTGCTGATGTTAAAAATTCTATTATTGGTGCGGATTTTTTAAGATATTTTAATTTACTGGTTGATGTAAAACATTGCAAAATAATAGATGGTATTACCAAACTTCAATCAAATGGAATTTTCACTAATCCAGGTAATTTTTCTGTGTCAACATTTAATTTAAATGGTAAATTTGCAGATTTATTGAAGCAATATAATTACATTACTCACTTTGGTGAGAAAAAACAATCTGACATTGGTATTTGTCATCAGATTATAACCAATGGACAACCAGTATTTGCTCGTCCTAGAAGGTTATTACCGGAAAAATTAGAAACAGCTCGGGTCGAATTCAAATATTTAGTTGAAAATGGTATTTGTAGACCTTCAAAAAGCAGCTGGTCCAGCCATTACATATGGTTAAAAAAAAGTAATGGTAAATGGAGACCTTGTGGTGACTATCGTGCGCTTAACAAAATTACAACACCAGTACCTTTTTTACAGGATTTTACCAATATTTTACATGGTAAAACCATATTTTCAAAAATCGACCTACAGAAAGCGTATCATCAAATTCCGATTGCACCAGAGGATATTCAAAAAACAGCAATAACCACTCCGTTTGGGCTATTCGAATTTCCACATATGACTTTTGGATTAAGAAATGCCAGCCAAACATTTCAACGGCATATCCATAAAGTATTATTGGGAATGGAATTCGTTTTTCCGTTCATAGATGACATTTGTGTAGCATCAGATGACGAAATTCAACATGAAGAACATCTTAAAATGCTATTTCAACGTTTAAGAGAAACGAATTTAACAATTAATGCATCAAAATGTGTATTTGGACAAAAAGAAATAACATTTGTAGGTCATCGTATATCGGAAAAAGGAATTGAGCCATTACCTGAAAAAGTCCAAGTTATTGAAAATTTTAAAAAACCATTGGTGGCAAATGATTTAAAACGTTTTTTAGCCACGATAAATTCTTACAGACGTTTTATAAAAAATGCTGTAAAAGATTAAATGGTTTTGCAGGAATTAATTAAAGGTAATACCAAAAATGATCGTACGCCACTCATTTGATCACCTGAAGCGGAGACAGCGTTTGCTGAGTGCAAAAAGGATTTGGCGCAAGCAACGCTTTTAGCACATCCTGTACCAAATGCGGAATTAACTCTAACAGTCGATGCCAGTGATTCAGCAGTAGGTGCTGTACTACACCAAATGGTGGGTGGAGAATCACAACCTCTCGGTTTTTATTCTAAAAAACTTACAGCTGCACAAAAAAAATATAGCACCTATGATAGAGAACTGACAGCAATTTTTCAAGGAGTTAAACAATTTCAATATATGTTGGAAGGCAGATTATTTGTGATTTAACTGATCACAAGCCATTAATTTTTGCCTTCAAGAAAAAATCGAATAATTCACCACCACGTCAACTTCGCCAGTTAGACTTTATCAGCCAATTTTCAACTGATATCAGACACATAAATGGCAAAGACAACAATGTGGCTGATTTTCTTTCACGTATAAGTGAAATATTTAACAAAGAAATTAATTATGACGACATAGCAGATTTGCAACAAACATATCCAGAATTATTATCCTTACTTGGAAATCCAGATGTAAATAGTACATGCATAATTAAAAAAATTGTTATACCAGCATCGAATAAAATGATGTATTGTGATGTTTCAAATAACAACATTCGTCCGTACATTTCAGGTAATGTTAGAAAAAACATTATTTATAAAATCCACTCTTTATCGCACCCAAGCGTGAAAGCAACATTACATTTGCTGAAACAACGTTTTTTTTGGCTAGGGATGCGTAAACAATGTGCAAATTTTGTTAAAACATCCCAGTATAAAATATGGTAACGTTGAAATGTAGTTCACATTTCAACGAAGAATGATGAAAGGGATATAAATATATAGTATACAGTATAGAGAAAGAGATAGCATTACTTTAGTTTTTGTATTCTTTGGATTTTTTTTTTCAAAATTGGAGGGGAAATTTAATGATAAAATCGACCGACACACTACACAGTACAGCCATATTTGTTTATTATATGTATTTTGGTTTTGTGGTCATCGAAAAATTTTGATATAGATTTATTTTAATATAATTTTATTATTTATATAATTCAATTCAAGAAAATAATTAAAAAAATTAAAACGTCTAAAGTTAATTGAAATTCTGGAAAATTAGAAACTTTGAAAATAAAGATAAAACATACGTTTACATTTAAAAATAATAGTGATTTGGTAAAAGTGCAAATTGTAAAATTTGGTTAAACATGTCTTTTTTAAGAAAAAACTAAAAAAATATACGAAATACAAATATTAACTAAAGAAATACAAATCTTTCAAATTACTCAGATAAGTTAATTCATTTATATTATATAAACTATAAATTTGATATTTATAGGTTATGTATTTGTTTTATAAAAATTTGTTATTTTGTTTATATTATAAATTGTTAAAAATTGTTTGATAAAAATCAAATTTATAGTTTATATAAATGAGTTCAACATTTTGGGATTTCAAGAGAGCAAAAGAGTTCAACATTTTGGGATTTCAAAAAGACATTTTAGGCGATTAGTAGTCCAAAAAAAAATGATATTAAATTAAAGAATTTTAACAATTCAAACAAAAAAAGATTCAAATGAATATATAACTGGAAAAAGATTTATAAATTGCTCAGATTTTTGTCAAAAACCATTTTCATACAAAAACATTTCTTAATGTATTTACAGCTGAATTGCATACTATTATTGAAGAATTTCCCATTAATAGTATTTTATATAAGTGCATGATATTACCGTTCATAATACTGCCAATTTTGCACAGTATGCAATAATTTTATCTAAAATAATGTCGCAAAATAGTAAGTCTATACTAAAATTTGAAATTATTATCTTTATTTATAAAATTTTAAATATTTATGACAGATAAAGAAAACCTAAATTTTGACAACTCACAATGAATCTTATACAAAAAATCATTAAAAAGAGTTAATTTCAATCCACCAAATAAATGCAATAATAAACTTAAGGATATTGTTGATAATATAGGTATTTAATTTTTATTTTTTATTTATTACTTACTATACATACATACATATATAACTTTTATTTTATTTTAGGAATATCCAAAGATGACAGTGGTTCCAGTGAAGATGTGAAGATGATGAACCTTTAACACATTTAGATTTAAAAAGGATAAAATGTTATGGCAAAAAAGTGCCACAACGATGATTTCCAGCTCACCAGGATCACATAGTTATTTTATAATAATTTGTATTTTTTTTTTAATTTAATAGATTCCTCTATAGATGCAGTTCGATATTCAGAATTATATGAAAATGGCATTGAACCATCACAATCACAAGTCAAGACATCTGAAAACACTATTAAACGCGTTGCTGCTTTGGAAGTAGCTTTCGAAAAAATTCAAGGAACTTTAAATGAAATTAGAAATGATATTAAAGATATCAAAAACGAAGTTCATATTGATGAAAATGAAGAATCAGTTCTAATACCAACAACAACAAATCTACTTGAATTAAACTCCAAAATTTTGAATGACCAAATATTCACTCGACGTTTTGTATGTATAACTACTATACAACAAATTAATTTCCATTAATATTAATTAGTGGCAGTATTTAAACCACTAGAATATGCATCCCCAAACTCTTTCGGGTTAGCAAGGATTTTTCCATATGAAGAATTAGCCAAATATAACTGGGATGGATCACATGGAAGAAAAAGTTTTAAATATTTAGAATCACTGAATCTTGCTTTGTTTGGTAAAATTACGAAAAATAAACTTAAAGAATTTAAATTTATATAATTATACTTTTAGATGATTGGAAAGGAAATTATATTAACGATTTCAACATGTACATAACGTCCATCCGGGCTCAAATGTAGACTGCAAGAATGAAACGATTAGAGAAAATAAAGACAAAACACCAGCTTCAAAAACTGTTACAAAACCCGATTAAAAACCAAAACAAAAATATTTTCTTATTAAAAAAAAAAGAAAAAAAAATTAATTATTCCAAAAAAACAGTTTTATTATAACAAAAAAAAAAAAAAACATTAATTATTAAAAACAAAAAAAATGTTAATTACTAAAAACAAAACTTTTATTATTAAGAGCAAAAATGTGATTTTTATGTTTCAATTCATATAATTAATTCATGTTAAGATGCAATGAATGCAATTTTTATTTATATTTAAAGATTTTAATTAATTAGATTATAGTAATGATGGAATGAATGCAATTTTAGTTATTTCGCAATAAATTAATTAATGTTTAATTTTGTTCTAATTTTTATTTATATTATATACATAGGTATTATATTTTTATTATCTAGGTAAGAATATGAGTTGACAATGGCATATTAAAATAACTGTGGGTTCACATAAAAACTTTTGCTTTTCCTTAGAATACAGAATTGTTTGAAAACTCTACTTGATTTTATTTTTTTCAACTAGAATTTTCAAACAATCCTGTATTCTAAAAGAGAAGTAATAGTTTTTATGTGAAGTCGCTGTAATACTTCTAATTTAACATTTATTCCACTATGAAAGGTAACGTTTAATAAACGTTAAAATTTAATGCTTATTTCACTAGGAAAGTTCACGTTTATTCAACGAAGAAAGGTAACGTTTAATCAACCATAAAAGGTAACGTTTAAGAAAATGTAATAGATAATGTTTAATAAATGTTAAAAATCCAATGTTTATTCAACTATTTAATCTAAACGTTTAATTAACGATAAAAATTAACGTTTACTTATACAGAGGAACCCTAGGACATCGTTCTTAAAAAATAAATTAGAGATAAACGTTGAAAGAACGTTAAACTTACGTTAAATATAAACTGGGGAAGTGTTGACATTTAACGTGATTTCAACGTAACTGACACGTTAAATTTTTTGCTGGGATGTTTACACTGCCAAAAAACGAAGGTAACCAGGCACACCAAATCACCATTGATGAGCTACAAGACGACAACGCAACATTTTCCTATGCCTATGCAGCCGCCTGAAGGTAATTACTACTGTTTAACAATAATTGACAGATTTACACGTTGGCCTGCAGCTGCACCAATACCGGACATTAAAGCGGAAACGGTCGCCAAGCAACTCATTTCAACATGGATTGCGCGATTTGGTGTACCACACTCCATCACAACCGACTTGGGCAGACAATTCGAGTCATCATTGTTTACCGAACTGTCAACTATTTTAGGAGTTAATCTTTTAAAAACTACTGGATATCATCCTCAGGCCAACGGCATTGCTGAACGATTCGATCGGACCTTAAAAACATCTATTATGTGTACTGATTCAAAAAATTGGACAAAATCTTTACCCATGGTGTTACTTGGGTTACGATCAGCAATCAAACCCGAAATTCAAGCAATTCCTGCAGAAGAGACGACACAGTCGACACCGAGACGACACAGTCAGACCGTCACTCAAGTCACCATATGATGGTCCATTTTCAGTCATCAAGAGAAATGATAAATATTTTTGTGTCAATGTTAAAGGTAAGAATAAAAATGTTAGTGTCGACAGATTAAAGCCAGCTTTTTATGGAATGAACGATGACAACGCAACATCAGTATCAGCAAGCAACACGGTCAAATCACATGATACAGCTAAAGTGACATCGACAAATCTGAGTGCAGAAAAATCAATAACAGCTGTATCTCCAACAACAGTGTCATTTTCACCGGTAAAGACTATTATGCCAAAAATCTTCACCAGAACGGGAAGAACAGTTCAAGTTCCTGCTCGTTATCGTTAAAAATAACATCAACGATAATCTACGGGGGAAGTACTGTGGCGACACCACAGCGTCACACAGTTTTGGCAACTCTAGCAACACGGACGGTGCTTTAAAATAATCTAGTCTTTTCTTTGAGCAGTGTAAAAATACACACGAGTTGTGAAATAAAAACCAGAAGTAGTTTTGCCGCTGTCTTTAAAACACGTCTTTATATTCTGTTCTTTTTTGTAAAAAATTATTTTGTATCGGAAATTAATAAAAATCATTTTTTTGTAATTTATATTTTAAATAATATTGATATTTTTTATTTTTAAAGATAAATAAAGTTTTATCGAATATAGGTCCAACTAGAAAATCATAGACCTATAAGCTTTACTCTACCCAACGATATAGAATATATGGATGGAGCCTAAAGATAAAAAATTGAAGCCACGCCGGGTATAGTCATCTCGCTTTTTTGCTACCAACCTGTCAAAATTTAAAAATGTGTAATAAGCGACGGACTAGGTTTTTATTTTAATCCGGGCCTATGGAATTATGGAATTATTTATATATAATAATTCAATATGTAAAAATTTTTGCAAAAAGTAAATAAAAAATACTGAATATTATTTATAGAAAAATATTAAAATGCGTTTTCCTTCTTGATATTTAAATTATAACAAAATAACTACAGATGCATCAAATATGTCTTTTACCTCCAGCAACAAAAAATAAAAAAAAAATTGAAATTAAAGGTTAATAAAAAGAGTTAAGCGAAAACAAGAACTACTAATATTCCTCATAACAAAGTAGTAAAATTTAATTTACATAAATATATTTACATAGAAAAATATAAAATAATTATATCTTGCAAACACAGACTGCAGATGTACTTCATTATCTGCCGATGTAATCATATTTATGAAGCATGAACAATAGGAAATATTGAAATAATTACAGTATTTTAAAATTTTATTTAATTATTCATATTTGACTTTATAAAAATTAATAGACTAAATAAAAAAGAACCGACCCTGGTATAAAAATTATCAGCTGATATTTTGACAAGAAATTTCGTCGGATGAGTTTTGAAAAGTTCGTTGGACATCAACTAAGTTTCGACTAAAATTTATCTAATTATCAGAAAAAGAGTGCACACAGTAATTTAATTTTCATTTTTACGATTAGTTAAAACTTTTTATCAGATTTAATTATGCTCCTATCCCTATATTCAAGTACCTAATTCCATAGTCAATAAATATGAAAATGGCATATGAGGTTTTTAAGAATTCGGTAGACGATTTGATTTTGACAGGTTGGTTAGCAGAAGAAAAGGAAGTAATTTTTTCACGGCTTCATAAACATTTTTTTTTGATATATGAAATTTACTATGAGTTAAAAAGAGATGGAACATTTATGCTCCCTCCATTATATTCTAATTCGTTGACTCTACCATTAATTACTCTACTATATATTCATAAAAGTAAACAAAAAAAAAATAATAAAATTTACAAAAAAATATATAAGACTAAGCTTATGAAAATATAAATTTTTCTTTTTCTGAGCTCAAGTTCCATATAGGATTTTTTTCCTATTTTATAATCGGCCGATTGAGCCCCACGTTGGGCGCCATTTTGTTAATATTTGTTGACATAAATTTTCTTACGAAATAAAAAACCACAAGACTGACATTTACGGCAGCGTTCAAAAACGTTTAGTTTCTCCGAATCGCTTGACAATAAGAGTTACAACCGGGATAACTTACGTCAAGTGCTTGTTGTACCCTTATAGCAACATTACGACATGCCTGGCATTAAGCACAGCTTAGCTCGCCGGTTTGGGATGGATTTGTTGTATTCATGAGTGGCACGTTATAAACATTATTTTTTTGCATGGCTGGTGTAGTCTACAGGCTGGAGACGAAGTATGTGACCTCTTCACCTGTATTTGGGACTACGGTATACATAACACAGAATTGAACTTATAAAAAAATTGAAACATCGACAAATAAACAAAGGTTAATCACACCGGGTCGACATTATTGCAATTGTATTTTAATTTTTATTGTATTTATTTTAGTAATCCCGATTTTTATATTATTGATTGATTAATGATAATTAATTTTAACTATTTAGACTCGAAATAAAATTAAAAAACCAAAAATAAGAGTATATACATTTTAGTGTCTTCCCAGCAATCGGCAAGAATATTGAGCTTATAATGTTGTTGTAGCTCATCGCGTTATTCTACTAAACTGCCTTGACAATACAAGCCGCGAGCTTTAATGCCGCATTTTCAGTTGCGGCTTGTATCTTGTATCTTATGTCTTATAAGATGCAAGCCACATGATTTTAAGACGACCCATTTTCAATCGAGTCTTTTATAGACGCATTTGACGTTTAAGAATAAAAATTTAATTTGTGTTTGAAAATTTATAAACAAAATGAAATACATTACTAAATATCAAATTAACAATATAATTAAAATATTGAAATTGTTAAAATTAAAATATTTGGTGTGTACGTTGCCTAGAACATTTAAGAAGAAGAGATTTTGGATTCGGAATATCTACAACACAAGATCAACCTTTGGAGATTTCCATGCCTTAATGGCGGAGCTACGGTGTAGAAATCCTAATGAAGAAAGCAATGAAAAATTAATAAATTATTTTCGAATGACACCAACAGATTTTGATGAATTGCTGAGTAGTGTACAGCATTTAATTACGAAAATACAGTGTACAAGGGAAGTGATTCCATCCGGTGAAAAACTTGCTTTAACGTTAAGGTATAATTATTTTACTACAAAAATTATATTCAAATAACATTAATATTTTGTTATTGATAGATATTTAGCTTCTGGGGACAGCATGAATTCAATTGCATATTCTTTCCGAGTTGGTAATACAACAGCATCTAATGTAATAAGATAAATAACTGCTGCACTATGGACCGTGCTTTCTACACAAGTTTTTCCTAAATTTTCCAAAAATATGTGGGTCGATGTTGCTGAAATTTTTTTGCAACATTACAAATTTTCCCAATTGTTTAGGAGCATTGGATGGGAAACATGTACAAGTGCAGGTAAATTTTGTAAAAATTTTAAAAATTGAAGCTATATTAAAAGCAAAATTTATAGGCATTTAACAATACTGGATCTGCCAATTTTAATTACAAGGGCTCACATAGTATTGTTTTGATGGCGATGTGTGATGCTCAGTACAGATTTACCATGGTCGATATTGGTGCTGCTGGTAGACATTCAGATGGTGGCGTGTTTAAAAATTGCGAATTCGGGAAGGCATTTTTCAATGGTAATGTTGATGTACCAATCGATGCAGTTTTTAAAAATGAATCCAACAATAAAACTGCACCATATGTAATTATTGCGGATGAAGCATTTCCGCTAATGAAAAATATGATGCGACCATTTACTGGACGCAATAGTAATCATAGGATGGACATTGACAATGCAGTTTTCAATTTCAGACTGTCCAGAGCTAGGAGAATCATAGAAAATTCTTTTGGAATTTTAAGATCCAAGTGGCGTATATTTCGTTGCCCTATTGTGGCTAATAATGACACAGTTGTGAACATTACGAAAGCAATATGTGTTCTGCATAATTGGCTAATCAATAGAAATGGAACATATATCAGTCCAGGAAGTGTAGATAGCTTCACAAATGAAGGCAATCAACTTATTAGAGGAAGATGGCGTACTGAAATTGCGAATGACAGCAATATGTTACCACTGTCACATCATCATAATAATGCACCAACAAAATCTGGAAAAGAAGTTCGCAATATGTATAAAAATTATTTTATAGGCGATGGAATGGTACCTTGGCAGTTTGAAAATCTTTATAATGTAAACTAAATTGAAATATATTAGCATCCCTGATATTATCAGAGCATTATACCTACTGGGGATAGCTCTATAAAAAAAATGCGTCTAGAGGCTTACCTCAAAGGTGATGTGGAAATAGCCTCAAAATAAAAAAAATATTATAAATAAAAAATTATATTATTATAGTTGTTTTATTTATTTATTTATTTGTATTAAAGAAAAGCTTTGAATTTCGGAAAATTAATTTTCCGGATAATGAAAATGTAATATAAAAATAATAAACTGTTGGTAAAAGTAAAAAGGATATAAATTGGTAAATTATATAATTCCATCAAATGTCAAGGATCTTTTGAATATTCAGCTTCTTTAAATATTTTGGTAATTTCGTATTTCACGCGATTTTTTTCTTTATGGTTCATGGCACGCAAAAATCTGCAAATGAAACAAGCAACATTTCTTCAGCATCTAAAGCAGTGTTGCTACTTTGTACTTCTTTAATCACTTTGTCGATATTACTTAATATATCTGCGTGCTGGTTTTTTTTATTACTTCGTTTTTCATTTCCAGAATTAGTGGGTGTTGATGTGGTTGCTGAAGTAAATGGACTATTATTGCTTTCTACCACTTCCTCAATAACTTCCGACTCATAATTTATGTCAACAAGTTCTGCTTCTTCTTCAGACATAAATGATACATCTTGTTGTGGTGGAATGTAATTACTGCATGTTGCTCTAAAAAATAATACAAAAAATTAATGAAATCATTGCATTTTAATAAATATTAAAATTACTTACTGAGAATCAACTGCATATTTATCAAGAAAGGACAGATCTCTATTATATTTTGTTTTTTTACAACCACTTCCACTTGGTAACTTGCCTTCTCTTTTTTTCTTGTAATATGTGTATCTTAAGTTTTTCCACTTTGTTTGGCAAATTTTTGCTACAAAATAAATTAATATTAAAAATTTAATTAAACGCAAATTTGGAAGTTTATACATGTACTTCCAAGGGGTTTTGCAATTCCATTCCAAATTTCTAGGCGGACATTGTTTTTCCTATAATTAGGATTCTCCACATCATATATAATAGGAAATTGTTGCACCTCGTCTATTAATTTATCATCTTAAATTCATAAATATTTATTTCAATCATTATAATCTAGAAATAATTTAACTTATCAAAGTTTTCGTTTGCTTTATCGCACCCTTCAACTTCCTTGTTTTTAAGAATTTAAAATGAATATGAATAATTTTATCTGTCAAAATGTGTCTTGTGTCTTAAAGACACAGACCATCCTAGTCGCGACTTGTATCTTAGTCTTATAACTTTATGAGTTCTGATTGGTTGAAAATAGTTATAAGACTAAGATATAAGATACAAGCCGCAACTGAAAATGCGGCATAAGAGTATTGTCCCTTTTCTGATATGGAAAGCAACATTAATAAAAACTTACAAACACGATCATATCGCCATGTTTCATTTCGGAACCGTTTCAAAAGTTCTCCACCGAATAACTTTTAATTACTGACACATCCTAATACGAAATAAGGAAATATTACGAATAAAGGAAATATAATGTTCACTATAATTTTTATTTAATATCTGATAAATTTTTAGCTAATTCATACTGTAAATTTTAAATATCTATATTACTTAAAATTTTAGATGTAATATATTGCAGATGGAAAATAAAAAAATAAACATTTGCTAAATTTTGAATTATTTCTTTTTTGATTTTCCATCTTCCTCTGATACGCTTGTTTCTCGCTCGCTCACCTTCGGAATTGGTAAGAAAAAATTATCAAACTCCGAATTATGCACACTGGAATTAAATTTATATTCCTTAAGAATTCTTTAGGAATATTTATGAAAATTCTTAAGGAATATTTATGAAAAATCTTTACGAATACTAATAAAACAGAAAGTTTACAATAACGTGTGTTTAAAAAAGTATTAACCTTAAAATTATTTTCAATTAGCCGTACACGCGTTTAAAGTTAAAGATAATTTATTTTCATTTAGAAATTTAATAAAGATAATTTAGTTTCATTTTCATAAAATAATTGTGAAAAAATACTTGTTACTTGTTTAATGAAATATTAATATGGTAATTTTTGTGGTAAGTTTTCTAATATTTTTATATAACTTTGCTATAACTTTCGCTTATTAATTTATTAAATTTCTATTATTTGTGTTATTTTAAAGTTGCTCTTTTTCAAGTCTGCAATTATAAAAATCGAAATTATTAGTGCATATTCTAAAATATACTTATTTTATGATTGTTTACATAAATTTTATTCAGATATTTTCCTCTAACTAAATGTGTCCAAAAAATATTGTGAATATTTGGATATCACAAAAATATCAAAGCCGCATCATAATTTTTGTTACATATACTCAAAATCCATTGAAAATTGTTTAGATATTCTACAATTTGTACACATTAAAATTTATTTTTCTTATCTTTCCCCATCGGTAAATGTTGGAAAATATCTTGTTTAGATATTCTACAATTTGTGCACAATAAAATTTATTTTCCATAAAAAAAATAAATTTTCAATATCTTTCCCCATCGGTAAATGTTTTGCAAGAATTTCCTATTTTCATTGCAGAGAAGTTATACAAATTGTTTGAGTCGAAATTATTTGGTTTAACATTTTCAATGCCATTGTATATAACGTTAACTAAACCTAACTTGTTTACCTGATCACATAATATTATTTACCAAAAAATTAAGTAACAAAAAGATATTTTCCAAAGAACTTTATGAAAATATGTACTAAATTTAAATTGAATGCATATTTTCCGAATTGATTTTATTTAATGAAATGTCATGTAAGCACATATGTTGTGATTGTGACCCTTTCCGCTAATTCGATGCTTTAGCAAATTTAATAATTTGAATATATTTATGATATAATATTTTAGATTCCTGAGTGATTTTAAGGACTTTGTAAAATTTAAATTTTTAATTAAACATTTTTAGTTAGTATATTTTTCTCGGAAAATGAGAAAAATATGAATCAGAATTAATAAAAATCAATTACAAGTTTTCAATTTTTTAATTTTTAATGTAAACCTTATTAAATTACTGTAAACTCTGTGGCGATATTGTGAATTAACATTCGGGTAAATACTATTTAAAAAAATGAACAAATTTGGTTTCAAAATAAAAGGATAATAATATTTAATGAGTATTAGATTTTTAACGGGAAACTGTAATTTTCCTTGAAATTTCAAGATCATTTTTAAGATATTAAAAATACATAATTATGAAAATTCCAGTATGGAGTTTGTTAAGGTTATCCTTGAAGATTTATACCACATATTTAATCGAAATTATTTATATATAAATTATAGTCAATATTAACTGGAGGTGTTTTTATTTTATTTCCAATCTATTTGAAACATTTGATAATTAATTATTTAAGATATCGATTTTATTTTATTTCCTATAAAATTTCCAACAGTCGTTCAGTATTTTCAACTTTAAAATTAACAAAATAAAAATAGAAAATTAGAAAATCATATAGCAACTCTAAAATAGTAAAAGTAGAAAATTTATTGTGAAATTATTTTGTTTTTATTTTGTTACTCTAAAATAGTAAAAGAAGAAAATTTATTGTAAAATTATTTTGTTTTTTTTTATTGGCAATGATTCGCATGATTTTTTTTTTTTAAGCTAACTTTTTACTTCGAATTTCTTTTAATTTATTTAAATGTATTCACAAAACGTATTCACAAATACAAATCGAAAATTATAAAAAGTTGCAGAATTATTTGCAGATTCAAGTGCTAAGAGGAATGCAATAATGAGTGAGCATATTCCAACGCTTGATGTTGAAGTTATGGATGATAATTTTTCAGACATTGACAATAATGCAATTGTCGATAATACATCAATTACAAATATTGAGGATGATGCAAATATACCATGCAAAAATTTGGCTAAATGGGCTATGGATTTTAACATTACAAGTCGAGCTGGAAATAAACTGCTAGAAGTACTGCATGAATTAGAGCCATCATTACCAACAGATATGCGAGCATTAAAAGGAACCCCCACCAAACATTATATAGAGATTATGGCTGGTGTCACTATATGCATTACGGATTGCAAAATTGCTTGACAGATTTCTTCGTCAGTAACCCGAATAAAGTCAAAGATCAAAATTTAAAATTACAATTTGGTGTAGATGGATTACATATTCATAAAAGTTCAAAACAAGAGGCTTGGCCAATTCTCCTAAATATAGTCGGACATAAAAATGTTTACCTGGTATCTTGCTTTCTTGGGAAAAGCAAGCCTAATAATTGCAACATTTTTGTGGAAAAATTGGTTGAAGAACTGAAGTATTATACTAAAAATGGATTCATATTTAATCAAAACCTATATAAAATAAATGTGTATAGTTTTATTTGCGATACGCCTGCTAAATCGTTTTTATTAAATATAAAAGGACATACTGGATTTTATTGTTGTAATAAATGTTTAGTTAAAGGAGAGAAAATCAACAACGCTTTATGTTTATTAGATATGAATTCCACATTAACATCAAATGAAAGCTTCGCAAACAGAACTAATGCAAATCATCATAAATCTTTACTACCTCTAGCCGTAGAGTCGTTGAACATATGATGTGTTACAGGCTTTCCATTAGACCATATGCATTTGACATGTTTAGGTATCATGAAGCAGTTTTTACATTTGTTGGCAAAATCAAAAAGATCTAAAAATTGTCTTAATAATATGCAAATAAATCAAATAAATTTTAGAATTATTACAATAAAATCACAAATTCCATGTGAATTTAACAGAAAGTGGCGACATATTGCTGAATTGGATTATTGGAAGGCAACAGAGTTCAGATTATTTTTTTGCTTTATTTGGGTCCTATTATTTTAAAAGGAATTTTATATACAGAAAAATATGAACATTTCCTGCTATTAGTTTGTGCTATGAGGATTTTACTTCATGAAACAGATTGCAAAAAAAAACAATGCCTGTGCTGAAATGCTTTTGAGATCTTTTACTGAAAATTCTCATAAATTATATAATGAACATGATGTTACCTATCCTATAACTGCCATAATTTAATACACTTAGCAGCTGAAGCTAAAATATTTGGAAGCTTAGAAAACATTAATGCATTTAAATTTGAAAACAAAATGCAAGAGATTAAAAAATGGTGCATTCAAAGCGATTTGTATTATCTCAAATTTTTAATAGACTCATAGAAAAGAGTTTAAATTTGTGTAATACAGATAATAAGGATGTAACATATCCTAAAATATTTGGAAGCTTAGAAAACATTAATGCATTTAAATTTGAAAACAAAATGCAAGAGATTAAAAAATGGTGCATTCAAAGCGATTTGTATTATCTCAAATTTTTAATAGACTCATAGAAAAGAGTTTAAATTTGTGTAATACAGATAATAAGGATGTAACATATCCTAAAATATTATCAAAAAGAGGTAAAAGTGAAGAAATTTTAAAAATCTATAATATATTTAATTTGTTTTATTTTTTTATATATATAATATAATCATTTTATTTTGAATTTTAATTTCTGTTTTATATAATAATTCCTATTTGGAATCTTTTTATTTTAAATTTTGGACAATAATTCTTTCTTTAATTAAGTTTTATTTGAAATATTTGTATTTTAAATTAATTTTTATTTTACTAGGAATTTTAATTAGAATGAACTGTTGTTTTTAATAATAGTAATTACTATTGTAATCATATTTTAATTTTATTTTTGAATTGTAAATTTATATAAAAAAACTAATTCTAAATATGAAATTTGAATTATTCATGAATATGAATTTTATTTTTGTTTATATTTTTAATCTTTTAAATTCAATTTTATTTTAAATATTTATTAATTTAAATGACTTTTTAATTTGGCAAATACGTGAATAAATTCTTATTTGAATTTTTATAATTCTTATTGATTCTTATTTTTTTTTTTCAATTTTATTTTTAATAATTTTTATGTATTTCAATTTTATATTTTTAATATTTAGTAAGGATTGACTTTACTTTTATTTAAAAAAAATTATTTTATAACTTATTTTGATTTTTAATTGTATTTTTAATTTTTGAAATTAATATTTTTGAATTTTTTAATATAAAGATTGTAAAGATTTAAATTTTTTAATTTTTTAATATTCGAGTATGAAAAAAATTAATATTTTTTTTTTGTATAAAGATTGTAAAGATTTAAATTTCGAGTATGAAATTTTTTTTTGTTTTAGAACTGTTTTATTATTTTAAAATTTTTCTTATTACTTACAGAAATTTTCCTGCGTAGCTGATTGCGCAAACAGGAGCTGTTCTTGATGTTTTACTATGTACTCTTGATTTTTCTTTTTTTTTAATTTATTGTAGTTTTAATTTTATATTTTTATTTTTTTTTACAATTCTATTAAATCTTACAATTTTTACAAATCTTTACTTTAATATATTTTTAAATTATTCAAAAAATACTTCAAACTAATTCAAATAGAATAAAATTCAAGTTTAAATCAACTACCAAAAATTATGGACAAAAGCCTAAACTTTGGACTAACTCCTGTCCAATTGCAACAATTTTATTATTATTTTTTTATCACTAATTTTCAATTGATATTATATCAAATTTTGTCAATTACTAACTAATATATTTAATTTTAGCTTTTGCTATTTTTTTTTCAATTTTCCGTGTTTTTTCCGTCTGCTTGGTAAGAAATCAAACATTGGTTTGATGTTTCAGCTAAGAAGAACGAAGTAGTCCAGTTTTTTTCTTTCAATAAGCTTCCAATTAGTTTTTGCTTTGGCGCCAATAATTTATATAGCCAACATGCGCGAATAAAATTCGCATAATTCTTGTGCTGGTTACTCTGTCCTAAATTTAGACAAGCTTTGGCAACATGATTACTTCCGCCTTCTTAGCTTAAATGTCATGTCAAGTTAAAAGCTAAAAGTCAGGTGGTCGGGTCAGATGTCGTGTCGTCCATTCTATAAGTATATTTGTTTATATTAATTATTAATATTTTTTCTTTTATTTTTAATTTTCTTTTTCGTTTAATTACAGTTTAGGTCGCGAAATTGTATTTACGTTTATAAGCCGTCACGTTACAAAGCAGGTACTTTGGTCAAATGTACCACACATTTTGAACGAAATTCGTGAACGATTGTTTTTTTTAATTTGATAAATAACTAAAAACAAAAAAAAAATCTTTTTAGGATTCATGTTGAAATTTACGCTGATACAATAATCAATTATCGTGTAATATATTGAAACAATCTGTTTTTGGGAAAATAATTAGAAAGGCATTTTCTTGGACAGAGGAACAACAATAAACAAATTATTGAACATTACGAAACAAAATAAAATTAAATTGACGATTTGTGTTTCTATTTGTCTGCGGAATCGAGCCACATAAAAACCCTGGCGTCGGATTCCCTTACTAGATATCGAGTATAACGATAATCGAGTAAAAATTTCGATCACGATTCTCGAGAAAAAAAATTCAAATTATGGCAGTCGATTGCAATCGAATCGAAATTATTAAAAAATCGTAGTAGATTTTACTACAATTTGAAATGTCAAAATGTGAAATTTTGGTAGTTTGAAAGTTGAAAATATAATTTTTTTTTTTTTTATATAAGGGTTTTCGTTAATTGTGTAAACGTAAAGTAAAATAAATATAAATAAAAAAATATAGTTTAGATATGAGTGAGTTATTATTATCATCATTTTCTGACGATAATGAAGGAATTATTTGCAGAAAGGAAGTATTTGCAGTTAAGAGATTACAGCAGTCCAGCCCATTGGCTTTGGATAACAACACTAATTTTTATTTAACAATTAAATTTGCGTTTTCTTACTTATGACTAAAAAATAAATTTATTTTAGATTCAAAATGAGATTTCGATTTACAAAAGAAGCATTTATTTATGTGTTAAATAAATTAGATAATCTTTAAGGTTATTTATCATCATCAATATTGGCAGCTACTTTGTCCGCTTTAGCTAGTGGATGATACCAACATTTCATTTTTTATTTTTGGTTGATTTTATTGCAATTCGTCCTATAAATAAAACAAGTATATAAAATGACTTTATATTCACCATAACAGTCTCTATACACCGCATTTATTAAATTTTTTGTATTAAAATATTATTAATAATAATTGTTTTTTATATTTACTTACATTATTTCTAAAATAATATACTATTTTCCAAAAAAAAAACATAAAAAAGCGACGACTCGATATTAAAATATGTATCAAATGAAATTATCGTTTGAATGCTCGATCAATCGAGTGCTATCATCCCAAATTCCACAAATTTCGATATCGTATACTCGATATCTATTCAGAGAATTCGACCCCTGAGATCGTTATATAATTCTTGATTTATTTTAAATCTTTCGCATGGAAGACACCAACTATTCTTCTGTCATCCCTATCTGTGCGTTCATAGCGATTTTGACCAACTATTCCAGAAATTTCACTTTTTAAGAATTTTTTTGCAAGTTTCGCATTTATTTTTGCACCGAAATTGCTTTGTAAAAAATTTCTTCGAAAAACAATTTGGCCAATTACAAATTTTCGATGTTTCGATCTCAAATTATACACCTTCTCATGTTTTTTATGTGCTTTTTCCAACATTTTCAAAACTTTATGTCGCATTACTCTTATTCTTTCTTCTTTTGGTAAAACATTTATATTATCACTTAATCCATCTAGTCGTTTCAAAATTGGGTACATGGATCCATGAGTGACCATGTTACAACCAAATAAAACATAATATGGTGATGTTCCTATGGATTCATGTACTGAATTCTGAAGTGAACCAGCTATCTTCTGCAGATTACTATCCTAGTCACGATGATCATTTTTAATATATGTTCTTATTGCAGCTAAGATAGATCTGTTTACACGCTCTGACTGATTTGACTGCGGATAATAGATTCGTGTTCTTAAATGTTTTATTCCATATTGGTTTAGTAGATTCTGAAAATTTTTAGCTGTAAATTGTACACCGTTGTCTGAATATATTGCCTGTGGGACACCGAATACATTGAAAACATCCTCTTCTAAATATCTAAAAACATTTAGATACGTTGGACTACAGAATGGTTTTAACAAGACATATTTAGAAAATTGGTCCAATACTATAAGTATAGATGTATACCCTCTATTCGACCTGGGATATGATCCCAACAAGTCTATGTAAAATTGCCACGGGCGTTCCACAAAGATTTGTTGGCCCATTTCCGGACGTAAGACAACATTTGGTGCTTTTGATTCTTTACACGAATCGCAATTTATTATATAATTTTGAATTTGTTTTGCCATTCCTGGCCAATAAAATAATTGTTTCACCCTATAGATAGTCTTGCTCACCCCGCCGTGAGCTGCATTTGGTGGATCATGAAAGTTTTGAATTATGGATTTAGTCAGTCCGTTCGGTATCCACAATTTTCACGTATTCGCGTCTTGGTCTGTATCTCCGTACCGTCTTTCCGTCCGTTTATACACTCGTCCGTCAATTACTTTTAAGTCAGGAAGTCGTTCAGTATTGTCTACTACTGTCTTTATAATTTCCAAGTATTCAGGGTCCGAAAAATTGTCACTGTTTTCAATGTTTAGTTCTGTCACCATCATCACGATTTCATCTGCACTATCGGCAAAGTGTCCGCAACTATATTCTGGCTGCCTTTCCGGTGCTCAATACTGAAATCGAAGCCTTGCAGCTTTAAGCTCCAACGTTCTAAGCGTCCACTTAAGTCTTTTTGTCCCATAAGCCATTTTAAACTCGCGTGGTCAGTTATGATTGTAAATGGTAATCCTTCAATATACGGTCTGAAACGTTTGACGCTTAGCACTGCAACCAGACATTCTAATTCTGTGATGCTGTAGTTGCGTTGCGCCGAATTTTTTTTTTTTGAAAAAAACGTGATTGGGTTTTATTTCCCATTATCAGACTTTCGATACAAAACCCTACCAACCCCTGAAGTACACGAGTCACACTGAACATAAAATCTTTTAGAAAAATCAGGGTTCACCAATACTGGTGCTGATGTCAGTGCTGCTTTTAATTTTTCAAACGATTCTTGCGCTGCTGAAGTCCAAGTGATTTTTTTTGTAGTCTGGTCCGCCGTTTTAAGTGTGTCTGAAATTGCTGACGCTAATATTGCAAAATTGTTTTAATTTCTGTTTTATATAATAATTCCTATTTGGAATCTTTTTATTTTAAATTTTGGACAATAATTCTTTCTTTAATTAAGTTTTATTTGAAATATTTGTATTTTAAATTAATTTTTATTTTACTAGGAATTTTAATTAGAATGAACTGTTGTTTTTAATAATAGTAATTACTATTGTAATCATATTTTAATTTTATTTTTGAATTGTAAATTTATATAAAAAAACTAATTCTAAATCTGAAATTTGAATTATTCATGAATATGAATTTTATTTTTGTTTATATTTTTAATCTTTTAAATTCAATTTTATTTTAAATATTTATTAATTTAAATGACTTTTTAATTTGGCAAATACGTGAATAAATTCTTATTTGAATTTTTATAATTCTTATTGATTCTTATTTTTTTTTTTCAATTTTATTTTTAATAATTTTTATGTATTTCAATTTTATATTTTTAATATTTAGTAAGGATTGACTTTACTTTTATTTAAAAAAAATTATTTTATAACTTATTTTGATTTTTAATTGTATTTTTAATTTTTGAAATTAATATTTTTGAATTTTTTAATATAAAGATTGTAAAGATTTAAATTTTTTAATTTTTTAATATTCGAGTATGAAAAAAATTAATATTTTTTTTTTGTATAAAGATTGTAAAGATTTAAATTTCGAGTATGAAATTTTTTTTTGTTTTAGAACTGTTTTATTATTTTAAAATTTTTCTTATTACTTACAGAAATTTTCCTGCGTAGCTGATTGCGCAAACAGGAGCTGTTCTTGATGTTTTACTATGTACTCTTGATTTTTCTTTTTTTTTAATTTATTGTAGTTTTAATTTTATATTTTTATTTTTTTTTACAATTCTATTAAATCTTACAATTTTTACAAATCTTTACTTTAATATATTTTTAAATTATTCAAAAAATACTTCAAACTAATTCAAATAGAATAAAATTCAAGTTTAAATCAACTACCAAAAATTATGGACAAAAGCCTAAACTTTGGACTAACTCCTGTCCAATTGCAACAATTTTATTATTATTTTTTTATCACTAATTTTCAATTGATATTATATCAAATTTTGTCAATTACTAACTAATATATTTAATTTTAGCTTTTGCTATTTTTTTTTCAATTTTCCGTGTTTTTTCCGTCTGCTTGGTAAGAAATCAAACATTGGTTTGATGTTTCAGCTAAGAAGAACGAAGTAGTCCAGTTTTTTTCTTTCAATAAGCTTCCAATTAGTTTTTGCTTTGGCGCCAATAATTTATATAGCCAACATGCGCGAATAAAATTCGCATAATTCTTGTGCTGGTTACTCTGTCCTAAATTTAGACAAGCTTTGGCAACATGATTACTTCCGCCTTCTTAGCTTAAATGTCATGTCAAGTTAAAAGCTAAAAGTCAGGTGGTCGGGTCAGATGTCGTGTCGTCCATTCTATAAGTATATTTGTTTATATTAATTATTAATATTTTTTCTTTTATTTTTAATTTTCTTTTTCGTTTAATTACAGTTTAGGTCGCGAAATTGTATTTACGTTTATAAGCCGTCACGTTACAAAGCAGGTACTTTGGTCAAATGTACCACACATTTTGAACGAAATTCGTGAACGATTGTTTTTTTTAATTTGATAAATAACTAAAAACAAAAAAAAAATCTTTTTAGGATTCATGTTGAAATTTACGCTGATACAATAATCAATTATCGTGTAATATATTGAAACAATCTGTTTTTGGGAAAATAATTAGAAAGGCATTTTCTTGGACAGAGGAACAACAATAAACAAATTATTGAACATTACGAAACAAAATAAAATTAAATTGACGATTTGTGTTTCTATTTGTCTGCGGAATCGAGCCACATAAAAACCCTGGGGTCGGATTCCCTTACTAGATATCGAGTATAACGATAATCGAGTAAAAATTTCGATCACGATTCTCGAGAAAAAAAATTCAAATTATGGCAGTCGATTGCAATCGAATCGAAATTATTAAAAAATCGTAGTAGATTTTACTACAATTTGAAATGTCAAAATGTGAAATTTTGGTAGTTTGAAAGTTGAAAATATAATTTTTTTTTTTTTTATATAAGGGTTTTCGTTAATTGTGTAAACGTAAAGTAAAATAAATATAAATAAAAAAATATAGTTTAGATATGAGTGAGTTATTATTATCATCATTTTCTGACGATAATGAAGGAATTATTTGCAGAAAGGAAGTATTTGCAGTTAAGAGATTACAGCAGTCCAGCCCATTGGCTTTGGATAACAACACTAATTTTTATTTAACAATTAAATTTGCGTTTTCTTACTTATGACTAAAAAATAAATTTATTTTAGATTCAAAATGAGATTTCGATTTACAAAAGAAGCATTTATTTATGTGTTAAATAAATTAGATAATCTTTAAGGTTATTTATCATCATCAATATTGGCAGCTACTTTGTCCGCTTTAGCTAGTGGATGATACCAACATTTCATTTTTTATTTTTGGTTGATTTTATTGCAATTCGTCCTATAAATAAAACAAGTATATAAAATGACTTTATATTCACCATAACAGTCTCTATACACCGCATTTATTAAATTTTTTGTATTAAAATATTATTAATAATAATTGTTTTTTATATTTACTTACATTATTTCTAAAATAATATACTATTTTCCAAAAAAAAAACATAAAAAAGCGACGACTCGATATTAAAATATGTATCAAATGAAATTATCGTTTGAATGCTCGATCAATCGAGTGCTATCATCCCAAATTCCACAAATTTCGATATCGTATACTCGATATCTATTCAGAGAATTCGACCCCTGAGATCGTTATATAATTCTTGATTTATTTTAAATCTTTCGCATGGAAGACACCAACTATTCTTCTGTCATCCCTATCTGTGCGTTCATAGCGATTTTGACCAACTATTCCAGAAATTTCACTTTTTAAGAATTTTTTTGCAAGTTTCGCATTTATTTTTGCACCGAAATTGCTTTGTAAAAAATTTCTTCGAAAAACAATTTGGCCAATTACAAATTTTCGATGTTTCGATCTCAAATTATACACCTTCTCATGTTTTTTATGTGCTTTTTCCAACATTTTCAAAACTTTATGTCGCATTACTCTTATTCTTTCTTCTTTTGGTAAAACATTTATATTATCACTTAATCCATCTAGTCGTTTCAAAATTGGGTACATGGATCCATGAGTGACCATGTTACAACCAAATAAAACATAATATGGTGATGTTCCTATGGATTCATGTACTGAATTCTGAAGTGAACCAGCTATCTTCTGCAGATTACTATCCTAGTCACGATGATCATTTTTAATATATGTTCTTATTGCAGCTAAGATAGATCTGTTTACACGCTCTGACTGATTTGACTGCGGATAATAGATTCGTGTTCTTAAATGTTTTATTCCATATTGGTTTAGTAGATTCTGAAAATTTTTAGCTGTAAATTGTACACCGTTGTCTGAATATATTGCCTGTGGGACACCGAATACATTGAAAACATCCTCTTCTAAATATCTAAAAACATTTAGATACGTTGGACTACAGAATGGTTTTAACAAGACATATTTAGAAAATTGGTCCAATACTATAAGTATAGATGTATACCCTCTATTCGACCTGGGATATGATCCCAACAAGTCTATGTAAAATTGCCACGGGCGTTCCACAAAGATTTGTTGGCCCATTTCCGGACGTAAGACAACATTTGGTGCTTTTGATTCTTTACACGAATCGCAATTTATTATATAATTTTGAATTTGTTTTGCCATTCCTGGCCAATAAAATAATTGTTTCACCCTATAGATAGTCTTGCTCACCCCGCCGTGAGCTGCATTTGGTGGATCATGAAAGTTTTGAATTATGGATTTAGTCAGTCCGTTCGGTATCCACAATTTTCACGTATTCGCGTCTTGGTCTGTATCTCCGTACCGTCTTTCCGTCCGTTTATACACTCGTCCGTCAATTACTTTTAAGTCAGGAAGTCGTTCAGTATTGTCTACTACTGTCTTTATAATTTCCAAGTATTCAGGGTCCGAAAAATTGTCACTGTTTTCAATGTTTAGTTCTGTCACCATCATCACGATTTCATCTGCACTATCGGCAAAGTGTCCGCAACTATATTCTGGCTGCCTTTCCGGTGCTCAATACTGAAATCGAAGCCTTGCAGCTTTAAGCTCCAACGTTCTAAGCGTCCACTTAAGTCTTTTTGTCCCATAAGCCATTTTAAACTCGCGTGGTCAGTTATGATTGTAAATGGTAATCCTTCAATATACGGTCTGAAACGTTTGACGCTTAGCACTGCAACCAGACATTCTAATTCTGTGATGCTGTAGTTGCGTTGCGCCGAATTTTTTTTTTTTGAAAAAAACGTGATTGGGTTTTATTTCCCATTATCAGACTTTCGATACAAAACCCTACCAACCCCTGAAGTACACGAGTCACACTGAACATAAAATCTTTTAGAAAAATCAGGGTTCACCAATACTGGTGCTGATGTCAGTGCTGCTTTTAATTTTTCAAACGATTCTTGCGCTGCTGAAGTCCAAGTGATTTTTTTTGTAGTCTGGTCCGCCGTTTTAAGTGTGTCTGAAATTGCTGACGCTAATATTGCAAAATTGTTGATGAAGCGGCGGTATCACCCCCATTCCCAAAAATCTTCTAACCTGTTTTGGTGTTTTAGGTGTCGCGAAGTTACTGATCGCTTCGACTTTCATCGGATCAGGTTTTAGACATCCGTCCGATACTATGTAACCAAGATATTTCAATTCTTGGAAACAGAATTTACTTTTGTCCACGTTAATTGTCAGTCCAGATTTACGTAATTGTAGCGCTACTGTATTTAAAGTGTCGAAGTGAGATTTTAAGTCCGCTGAAATTATTAATAAGTCGTCCAAATATACAAAAACTCTGTCCCGTAGTTGTCGTGGTATTACTTTGTCCATTAATCGACACATTCTTTGCGCGGCATTACAAAGTCCAAACGGCATTACTCTGAACTGATATAATGGTCTACCAGGTATTGTAAAAGCAGTTTTTTCTCGAGATTTTTCTTCCAGAGGTGTCTGCCAGAAAGCATCTTTCAGATCTATACTACTAATGTACCAAGTATCTTGTAACCTGCTCAATAATCCTTCGATATGTGGCAACGAATACGCGTCTTTTTTGTGACTGAATTTACAGCTCGGGAGTCCAAACACAGCCTGATTTTATTTGGCTTACGTACCAGCACAACTGGTGAGTTCCACGGACTATTACTTTCTTCTATAACTCTTAGACTAATCATCCGATCTAATTCGTCATACATCATTTTTTCAACAGTCGATGAAACTGGCCAATGCCTGCTTTTAATCGGTTCCGCATTTCCGGTATCGATGATATGAGTTTCGATATTTGTCTTTCATAGTCCTTCAGTTTCACAAGATGGAAATTCTGATTTAATTGTGTCTAATTCGTTTTGGTCCGTTTTCGAAAGTACGTATTGATGTTTCAGTTTCTCGTCTGTTTTTGTCACTCTCTGATTTGAAACGTTGTCTATCAAGTCTATTTTATGTTCGTCCATATCAGTCAGTCCCAGTCCACAAGTTGCCATAGACGGAAATTTCGCGATTATTGCGTTGATTTGTTTTTCTTCGTCTTCTGTCAGTTCATGTTGACCTCGTTCTGTCGGTGTTACTTGGAGTTTCTTGTAGTTTTCAAATGTCGGTCTTAGTTCAAATGTCTTCCAAAAATCTGTCCCTAAATATAACTCCTGTTGTAACGCAGGGCATAAATATAATCTAATGTGTTTTACCGTGTTGTTACATATAATTGGAACGAAAACATGTCCTATAATATTTTGTGGTGTCCCGTCAGTTGTTCGTACTGTTGTTGACATTTTCGTGTATGTCAAATTAAGCTTTTCAATTAATTGCATACATCCTGTTCCTTAAATACTCACGTTTGCACCGCTGTCCAAAAGTCCGCGTATGTTTTCGTCTTTAATCTGTACTGTAAAATACCAACGTGGATCTTTACCTTTTCGGCATTTTCTTTCTGTTTTATGTCGTAATCTTCATTTCTCTATTTGTTTTTGTTTCTTGGTCAAATATGTCTGTGAAAATATTTCTTTCCGTTTTATTGCGTACTCTTTAAGTCTCTGTTCATATGTCTTGATTTTACTTAGTGTCGGTTTTGTTACTATTTGTTGCCTGGGTCAAATTTTAATGTAGTTTTTCTGTTCTAAATTTGTTGCTATTGCGTTTGATGGTGTTTCTGATTGATTGCTTTGATGATTTCAATTACTATAATTTTATCTTGTCTGTCTTCGTCAAATAATTGTGGCGATAGTGTTGTCAGTTTCGAGTTTACTATTGTTTCGGAGTTTCGAATTTTACACGCGCTGACTCCGAGATCAGCGCGTGTTT
Source organism: Rhamphomyia laevipes (assembly GCA_963920725.1). Lineage (NCBI taxonomy): Eukaryota > Metazoa > Arthropoda > Insecta > Diptera > Empididae > Rhamphomyia > Rhamphomyia laevipes. Next base: position 75,636,798 of record OY987255.1, on the reverse strand, counting down.
CTTGGCGTTTTCCGGAGAACACTTTGGACAGAATGGCTTTGCTACTTCTTTTGTTCCGCACTTATAACAGAATAGTTTGCTTTGAACCTCGCCACAATCTTGAAAGCTGTGACCATGTTTATCGCAGTTCCAACATATATATTTTGATGTGTTTCTGCTGTCATTTTTCTGATATTTTATTTCTTCGAGTTCCATTTCCGCAATTTCATCGTCGTGCTCTGCATACTCATTTACTTCATGAACAAATCTAGTCCGCTGTTTTGACTTATTCAGCACGCGCTCTGCTTTCCTTACTATACTTCGTAAATGATCTACGGAGAATATTTAGCTGTTAGAATCATTTGCTGAATTTGTAGGTTTAAATTGTTTCGCAGAATATCAACCAATTGTGCCTCGCTCATGGGTTTTTTAAACTGTAAGTTCCATGCTGTCATGTCGGTACAAAATTCGTCAAATATCTCTCCGGGTTGCTGTTTCCCACTCATTACATTCATAAAAATTTCGCTCTCAGATTCTAAGATTCGGAATTGGTTAACTAATGCTGATTTTAATGTCGTCCAGTCAATATTATTGTGTCGTGTAACGTATTGAAAATACCACGTTTTAGCCTGTCCTCTAAGTAATATATGTAGTTTGTTCGTTACGTACGTCCAGTCTAAATTGTCATCTCTAGTCATTTTTTCGATACGCTCTACAAAATCTATCACTGACATCGGTCTTTTTCCGTCAAACATAATACCCCAATCAAACATTAGTGATTTTCTGTCTGTATATAAATGGGCTTGTTTGAAGTCTCCGATTATTCGGTTCTAATCCTAGTTCTTGGTTAGATATCATAAGGTCTGACATCATCTTTTCCAACCTGGCAAATCTGTCACTTCTTGGTTGTCTGCCTATGTTGGAATCTACTTGTTATTGTCATTGTGCAAAATTTCGGTATTGTTTGTGGTTTGTCTATTATTTGTTCTGTCAATAACCGTATGCGTTGTCACCGAGTCTGAATTTAATTTAGTAATTGAGTATCTAATCCATATCCATCTTTCCATCTCTACCGTAAGCCCACATCTACCCGTAATCAAGAAGATGGGGACCCACGAGGGAGACCGATAACGTGTCGGATCAGCGAACACAAGCATCTAGAAGATATATGTTAGTATAAACCAAAAGTGAAAAACACAATTAACTTAAAATATAAATAAAAGTATATCTTTCGTCTATATCCTTGAATTCTTGCACTTTCTCCACATGCTGAGAAAATATTTACTATCCGCAGTGGATTAAGCTCTGATGTTTCCAACACCGAAAACAAACACATATTAGTAAATATTAGATACCTACTGCTTAATACAAGCAGTGAAAATAACGTATAGAAACATTTTTTAAAAAAAACAACATTGAATTGACAAGTTACCACTTGCATTGGGCTTCTCGTTCTGAAAAGAACGACACTACTTCCCTCCTCCGTCACCTGGCAATTCAAAATAGTGTAAAAAAATAAAAAATAATAAAAAATAAAATATATTAATAGAAAAGTTAAAATATATTGAAAAATAAGAAAATATTCAAAATTGGAATTGAGTTGACCAGCTACCACTTGCATTGGGTTTCTCGTTCTGAAAAGAACGATACTACTTCCCTCCGCCGTCACTTGCCAATTCAATTTTACGTCCAAAAAAAGAAAAAAATATATATACAAAGGTATAAATTAAAAATATAACAATATAATTTAATATTAAAAAAATATTAGTGAAATCATGCAAAATGCAATTGTCGCAAAAAAAAATATACAAAAGAAACAGAATAACCAGGCAACCGCAGGTTCAGCTGTTCTGAAAAGAACGGTAACCCCCACAGGGACCTGGAAATTCGATTCGAGTTCATAAAAATGAAAAAAATAATATTAAAATTAAAAATCAAATAAAACGAAAGCATGCTAATTTTTAGCAATTAGTCAACATGCTAGAGTCATTCAACTGACATAATAGAGATACACTAGGCTCGCATTTAAGTGTAACTATACAACAATCTTTTCAGAGTGAGCTTGCTACAGTTATAATCAAAGTGGTTTGCAATTATTAACTTCACGTAGCATTCTTGTGAACGGCTCATTATAACCGTAGGCCGTGCGATGATTATTTAATCGAAAAAGAGGGATAGATCTTAGAGAGCGCGCATTGACGTTTATATTAATGTTATTTAAGAATGCTGGGCACTCTATTAATCCCGAAATGACCTGTTGCACAAATAAAATGTCAGCGACTTCACGACGTTTTTCAAGGGATTGCATGTTGATGAGCTTAAGACGATCGCGGTATGGGGGTAAGTTGTAAGTATCTACCCAGGGTAGGCCCCGTAAAGCAAAACGGATAAATCTACGCTGAACTGCTTCGATTCGATTAATATGAACTGCATGGTATGGTGACCATACTTGACTAGCATATTCGAGCAGAGGTCTTACTATGGTTATGTAAAGGGATTTTGTGACATACGGGTCGCGGAATTCCTTGGACCACCGCTTTACAAAACCTAGCGCTGAGTTAGCCCTATTTACAATACTATCGTAGTGGGATCTGAAATTAAGCTCACCATCGCAGATAACATCTAAATCCCGAAGGGTCGTAACTCGACAAACGATCTCATGATTGATGAAGTAATCCCGTGAAAAGGAACGAGAACGTTTACGAGAATATGTAATTGTCTGACATTTGCTTACATTAAGTTCTAAGTGGTTTTTAGCACACCAAGTATCAAATTTATTTAGGTCATTTTGAAGAATATTACAATCAGGATTAGATAAAATTTCTCTGTATATTTTCATATCATCGGCGTATACTGAAACACTCGAATCAACTATAATATAATCAACATCATTTATTGCCAATACAAAAATCAGTGGGCCAAGATGGCTGCCCTGTGGAACACCGGATTTTACAATAAAAGGGTCAGAAGTAGAGGACCTAAATAAAACACGGTATTGACGATCACTTAGATATGATTCTAGCCAGCGAGTGATCCCCGAAGGAAAACCGAGGGCCTTAAGTTTGAACAAAATTAATTTGTGTGAAATCTTATCAAACGCTTTGGAGAAATCTGTAGTGATTACGTCAATTTCTTTCCCTTTTTCCATATTGATTAAAGTATTAGAAACGAAATCAGTTAGATTCGTAGTGCTGGATCTACCTTTAAGAAACCCATGCTGCTTTGAAGAAAACAACGATTTGCAGTGGAAATATAGAGAATCGTAAATTATACTTTCAAACAGTTTTGGAATACTGGATAACTTTGCGATTGGCCTATAATTCGAAATATCCGTTTTACAACCCTTTTTGTGTATCGGAATTATGAAAGAATCCTTCCACAAAGCGGGAAATATTCCTTGAGAAAGTGATATTTGAAAGAGAAATGTTAACGGGTACGCCAATGAGTTACAGCATTTTTTTAAAACTATAGCAGGCAAACCATCGGGACCGGATGAGTAATCATCTTTAAGGTGTTGAATCTTACCAACTACATCATTATAGTCAATATTAAAAGAACCGATATTAGTTTGGTTGCAATTACTTAAGTACGAAAAATAATTTTCATCAGGCTGAAATTGGTTGTCATTAAAAGCTTGACTGAAAAAGTTAGCAAACATATTAGCGATTATCTTAGATTCATTAGATGAGTTATCTAAATACTTTAATGTAGAGGGATAACCATCTGATTTGTTTTTAATATTGATAAATTGCCAAAATTTTTTAGGATTTGATAGAATCTCCGTTTGCATTTTATTCAAATATTCATCATATAATAGTTGAGATAAATCCGAGAATTCTACGTAAACGCAAAGATACTCAATGTAGTCGGAGTCTGTTTTAGACTTTAAAATTTTTTGCCATAATTTGTTTCTACGATTACGGATTGAGCGAAGTTCCTTATTATAGCATGGTGGGGATGACGATTTCCCGGTCCCCGGCGAAATCGGAACAGACAAAACCAAGCATTCGAAAAGAGCTGAGTAAAAGTTTGCAGTTAATAAATCAATGTTATTGTCTAGGTTATTAAAAATTTCATCAAAATTTAAATTAAAAAGTAACTGATTAAGTTTATCAAAATTAGCTTTATGGAAGTTAAAAGAATAAGTTTTTTCAGAATCTATGTTAATAATACCGTTCTCGTACGAAAAAGTTAAAGCTAAAGGAGGGTGATACGGATGATCAATAGTGGATAGAGTGAAGCTACTTTCCACTACAATGCAATTTACGTTATTAGTAGAGAAAATAAGATTGAGTTGCCTGTTTAGATTGTTTTTAATATCACTGATCTGGCATAGACCGTTGTCCTGCAAGGAGGAGTCAATATTATTAAGCAAGTTAATGGTTTTAGTTAACTGTTTAGAATTATCAAAGCCGTTACCTTTAATAGACCGTGTGTTGGCATCAATATCCCTATTGATTTGTTCCATATAATCAATAACGTTATTTGACAACAACTCAACTTTTTTTTCCATACTAAAAACGCGTTCCCCAAAAGACTCCACAATCATTTTAATGCTTTCAGCTGAAGGAGTGAGATTCTCAATCAGATCATTATTTCGTCTAAGCATAGAAAAAATATTATTTTCTTTACAAACATTGCAGAGAATTGACTTATTTTTGAAAAAATCAGATCTAAGTCTAGTGGAACTATCGACAACGAGTCCACAAAAACAGCACTTTATATCTATAATAAGTTAAAAATTAAAAATATAAAAGTTGAAAAAATTCGATTAAATAATGAACTAGTACGAAAATGTAAATATACTCGTATAAAATTAACTAGGTATAAAATAAAAAATTAGATCAATTGTCAGACAAAAAATTGACCGGATTATTGACCGGATTATTTGAAAACACAAAATAAAAATTATACTTAGCTGATAAATAATTACTGCGAGCCAGAGAAGACACACACACACAATGAAAAATTTTACTCACGGTCAGAGAAATTGAAAAAAAGCACTAGCACACAAAACAATAAACAATAAATGTTCTCTCAAGAGTTACAATTGAATTATAAATTATAATTAAATACAATAATAGAAAAGTATGGCAAGAATATATATATGTTAAATATATATAAAAAAAAAGTCAATATAAGAAATTTAAGTATTACTGTTAAATTAATTTTGATCATTAAATATTTTATTTTATTAAGATTATTAAATAAAATTTAAATTTAAATAAGCACTTTCAGAATCAAAATAAAAAATAAAAATGAAGAACAACACAAACCGATTTATTTAAAATTAAAAATTTGATTCAATTACAGAAATAAAGTAAATAAATTATTTAGTAATATGTGAAAATTGACAGCAGAAAAACAAAACACGTCCGATACAATTAAAACTCTAGAGAGAACTCTGAAGTATTATTCGAAGTTTGGCTACGTCCATTAATGTCTTTTTGTATATTCGTAGATGTTATTACTAATGATAGCTGTTGGAGTATTTGCGCTATTTCCGTTTTAGTTTCAACTGAATCGGCATCTAACAATTTTAATCGATCTGTAACATTAACCATTACATCTTTTGTCTGATTAATAATATTTGCTTGTTGGGCAATACTTGATCTAATTGTATCGATATCATTTTTCTGCATATTTTGGTTTGAATCTTTGCTTAATTTTTCATTATTTATATCATTTTCGGAACGATACCTTTGAGCTTGATTTTGAAGCTTAGCTTGCTTCTGCAATTTTTTTCCTTCAGCTTCTTTTCGTAGTTCCTTATCCCAATCTTCTACACTACTTAATTCTTGTTTGTCTTGCCAGTCAAACGATTTAATGGAATTATCTGCTTCAGACATACTACTTTCCGATTCTTTCCATTGGTTTGTATTTATATCACTTGCTCCACTCGTTGATGGCATATTTTACGCCGCTAATTGTTTTTCCAGCGCTTCGCGAGTCGTATCACTACGAGTTTTAACTTTTTGGACATTAGTATTCGTAGATTTGCCCATTTTTACACAGAATGTGGTGTAATTATTTATAGTTCCGGAAATTATCTTTGAATTGAAAGTAAAACAATTAAAGCGATGTTGTTCTGTTGAAGTCAGAATTTATTCTCTATTTTTATTTCTTAAAAGCTAAACATTAAACCTTAAAATCTAATATTTTATTATGTGGGAACATAATTAGTTTCACACGATTTTAATTTTGACAGTCAGCATTTATGCAAAATAAAGAAATATATTTAGTTACGCGAAGATTAAGTAAATTTAAAATATAGAAATATATTTAATTACGCGAAGATTAAGTAAATGCTGATTAGACGTAAAATCGTGTGAATTAAAATTATTAAAATAAAATTATTATATGACATACTCCTTCCCTCCTAAAAAGGGGTTAGGAGTTTTTTTTTTTAGTTTTTTTAATTTATAACTTTAGTGCATTTTTATTTTATTTTATTAATATAGTATGTGTTATCCTTTAGTAGCATCACATATAGGTTTTAATATATATTTACTTTTTTTTTTTTAACTTTCTTAAGCACATTAATTTGTACGTTCTTTGTTTTTTAAATTTTTGTATTTTTACATGTAGTTTTTTTTTAAATTTTATCATACACCCTTTTTTTACAGTAATTAGCATTTGTTTTATTATTACAAATTATTATTTTTAATTCTTTTAGTAGTAGTACCTTTTTTATACATAGAATTTAATTTTATTTATATTTGTGTGTAATATAATAATTTTTAAAGTAATATACAATTTTTGTTTTTTGTATTTTTGTAGTAAGTAAAATTATTAGAAATATTTTTTTGTAAATTTTATAATACCTATAAATAATTTTGTTAGTATGTAGTAGTACTTTAGATATACATTTTTTTATACCTTTTTTATAAAGTAATGCAATATTTTTTTTTGTATTTTTGTAGTATGCATAATTATTAGAAATAAAATTTTGTAAATTTTATAATATAGTTAATTCTTTTAGTATTAGTACCTTTTTATACATAGAATTTAATTTTATTTATATTTGTATGTAATAATTTTTAAAGTAATACATTTTTTTTTGTAGTGTTATTAGAGAATAATTTTACATTATATATTTTTTGTGTTTTTTTTTGTTTAATTTTATATTATATATTTTTTTTTGTTTCTATAACATATAGAACATATGATAGATTTGATTTCCAATGTAACATAATATAATTTATAAATTTATTATTTATTACATATTTATGTAGTTTCTTTTAAAAGATTAATTCTAGGGGCAGGTTGGGGTTGTATTGTACCGTAGTATCGGTAGGATTTGTATTAGGGAAATAATTAAATCTGCAATTTAGATTGAAAAATCTGCTAACTAACCAAAATATTATAGATATGATCAAAACTATAGTTATTATAGCGAAAGTAATTGTCATAACGTTCAAAGTTTTGTGAGTTTGTATTAATTGTTTTTCATTATCTATAAAAGCATATATATTTCATCAAAATCAAAATTTTCCATATGTTTAATAGTCATGTTTTTTTTCTCTAATGGAAATTCAATTTTAAATGGAACTACAATGGAACTGTTAAAAAAATAAGTTATTGGTTTACTTTCAATATTATGATGTTCAGTTTGTAGGTTTATTTGAGCTGTGATTGCTTTATACAATCTTCATTTAATCGAACTATACCACTACCTGATAATTCCGTAGTAAAACTTTCATTCGGACAAATAACCTTGAAATTTGTGGTAGCAGGAATAACAAATAACCAAGAGTTGCTTTCAAGCAGACTGTACCATATTTCATGATTTGGTGAAAATATTTTAATATCGCAGTTTTGTGGACTTTTTTGACCAGAAATTAATCTTACTATACAATTATTTGAGATTTCGTTGTAAATTATGAAATTTTTTGTAGAAATATAAGAATGTTTGTCTATTTTAATGCATGTTTGAAATTCGCTTTCAGTTAAAAATACATATTTGCGTTGAATTTCATTTATGGCAACATATTTTTGATCTGTTTTAACGTAGAAATAGGTTTTCTTTTTAATTAATGCAGGCAAGCTTGTTAGTTGAAATAAGTTATGAGTAGTTATTGGGCCACTTGGTGCTGGGAACTAAATAAAACCCATTAATCATTCGTTAATGGGTTTTTTGACGTTAATGTGTTTTTAATGGCTTTTTTCACACCTTTTAATTAGGTCAATTATTTTTTATGACTTTATTATGCTAATTATTTATTACCCTATAAATTTTAATTAAGTCAATTATTTAGGGATAAATTTTAATTAGGGTAATTATTTTTGTACGTGACTTTAAAGTGTTTTACGCATGTGTTCTGTAAAATACGCGAGAAAAAGTAATATTGGCAATGGCTGGGATCGATCGCGGAATATTTTGTGTAAGTTGCTGAGCTCTCTACCTATTGAGCCACCAACCTTGTTATGTTTGAATGGATTAAATGATTATATGAACGAATTTTCTTTGTTTTTCTTGTTTCTCTTCTGTTTCTTTGTTTGAACAAAGAATTTGTATTTTGTTTTTTAAAAAAAATATTCTTGGTTTTGTGTAGATTTGAACCGTGGATGTCTTGATTTGTAAAGCTACACGCTACCATCTGAGCTATCAAGTGAAAATTTTTCACAACGCAAATAACGTGTTTTGTTTGTTTGTTTGTTTAATGCATGACTAACATATTATATGAATCGGAACTTCAACTTAGTGAGGTTTAATAAAAGATAATGAACTTTTTTTTTCAAGGTTATTATAATTACATATTTTAAAAAACTGCGAAATACTAAAATTAATATACACATGTTATTTTATATTTCGTATAACTTTAAGCGGTATATTTTATATGCAGTATATAAGTTTAAGTTTGTTATTTTTTTTTTGTATATGATTCTTGTATACAACAAAAAAACAATAAAACAAAATTACAAAAATATTTTTTGTTTCCATAGAAATTTAATTACCTAAAAAAAAAAATGATTTTTTATATAGTTTTTGCTGCACGTGCTTGTTAAGTAATCGGTTTTACGTTTTTATAAACCGAAAAAAAACATATATACAACATATGTATTTTCCAATAAAATTCCAAAAAAAAAAATGTTATACAATATAGTTATAGTATAAGTATATCATATCAAAATTTTGTTAATATATAAAATTGTAAAACTATATATATTAAATTTGTTTTTCGAAAACCATATTCAAAGTTCAATCAGGGAAAATAGTTTAATTACTATGTTGATTATATTAAAACAATATTGAAAATGTTTTTAAAAAATATTGATAATATTCAATTACGGAATTTTTTTCTAAAAATACTATTAAATAATAGAAATAATAAAATTAAATTATTACAAAATAATAAATATAGTTCAGCACAAAGTTTAATCAGGAAGAATATAAAATTTGATTAATTAATATGTATATATTAATATATAGCGATAATGTTTTTAAATAATCAGCATTTTGTTCTAAATAATTTCTATATTTTTTTCAAAATATCTGATTACAGAAATTATTTCAATGCATTTTGAATGCAATTTTTATTTTTCACAAATCAGTTTTCTAACTACATAGCTGAAGTGTAAACGTTAAATAATAAATTAATAATAATAAATTAAATTTTTTAAAAAAAAATGGAAATGATAAAAAATATTAGTGTTTTTTTTATGTTGTTGAGTGTTTTTTTTTGTTATGGGGCACCGCTTCCCCATCAGTTACATCAACAAAAGGAGGCAATACAAGGGCCTCATAATTATAGTTTATTATTTGGAAATGCCTCTATGGTATTTAATATCAATGCGTCAGGAGGCCATGTATTTGGCTTTCATAACGAAATACATAATAATTATAATACACAAGTAAGTACAATATTAATATTATTTTATAAAAAAAGTTATTTTTCAAAATAAAAAATGTGATTTTCAATTAAATTAATATGAAATTTTTTTTTTTTTTTTAGATGAAAGAGGAACAGCTAATCCCATTTAATATTCAAAAACCGATAGTAGAGCTATCGAATTATGATAAAGTAAGTATAAATAAAATGTTATAATGTTAAATAAATATTAATATTTATAATATTTTTTTAGTTAAAGCCAGCATATGAACCAAAAATAACTTTTACAACCTATAAAACAAAATACTTAACAAATAATGAAGTAAGTTTTTACCAAAAAAAATATAATCATTTTTAAAATTCAATTTTTCTTTTTTAGACAGATTACGATACAGGGAGTGGTAATAACTCCATCGAGGGTGAGTTTGAGGGAAAATTTAAAGTCAAAAAAAATAATATGCAGCGCTTGTAGTTTTTTTTGTAGTTTTTTTTTTGTATTTCTTTGTAGTTAGTGCTTTTTACTTTGTAGTTACTGCTTTTTTTATATTAACTTTTTCAATTTTTTAAATAATATATTTTTTGTAATTTTGCTCTTTTTCTTATAATAATAAATGGTTTTTTAAAATATTTTTATGTTTTTATATTTATTTATTTTTGTAGCTGAAAAAAATGATACATCAAGAATTGCGGCCAGTTATTACATTTGTAATATTATTATATTGATTTATGTAATAATATTTTTTGTATAAGTTCTTTTATAAAATAATATATTTTTTTTGTATAACACAATATAATTTTGTATAATAAAAAAACAATTAAAATCAAATATACAATTTTTGGGGTTTTTTATTTCATTTTCAATTTTCAGAAATTTTACAGAACTTTGCTTTTCTTTTTTTGTTTTATCGTCGACATACTCTATTTTTTTTTGTATACGATTGATTGATAGCGTGTTTTTTTATATAAGAAATGGAACTAAAATTATAATGAAAAAGCATTATCAAATATTTTCTTTTGTCTTCTGTTGTTGAATTATGTTTTTTGCAGCTAAAAAAAAAAAAAATGTTTTCTAGTGCATTTTATATATCACGTCTGCGATATAAAATGTAGATAGGTGTGTAAAAATTAAAAACAAACATAACGAGGATTGATCACACGTATTAATGTTTGTACAAATCAAGAGCTCTATACACTGAGCCATCACCCTCATGTTTTATTTTATTATTATCTTTCGTTCTTCTACTTTTTTATATTGGTTTTATTCAATTATTTTAAAAGTTTTGAAAATTATTTTGTTTATATTTCGCGCGTCACATATCTTTAGGAGTTCTGAAAAATGTTTTTAAATTTTATAGATGGAAATTGATCCTGTAAACAAAAAAATTTGAGAAAATATACACCTTTTTTAGAAATAGTTTTGCATCGTAATTTATTTATTATGTAAATACTTTTTTACAATAAATGTTTTAATTTTACCATAAAATTTTAATTATTTTTTTGAAAAAAACGTATAATAGGCCCCTCTATTTTGTCCACTATCATGTACAAATTTTTAGGTACCTGACTGGGTGTGTAGTTTTGTTCCATCAATCCGGCTGATATTTTTTCTGGTAGAAAATATACACTTGTGCCCAAGTCTACCAGGAATTTCGGTCCGTATCGAGTATTTGCTATCCTCATGTTGGTTATTTTATACTCCCTGCCAATAGTTAACTCATTTGTTCTTGTGATTGGTTTAAGCGAAGTTGGAGCGGATCCAAAACTGTTTAAATCTTTTAAAAGGTTTGCCTAAAACAGAGGAAATAATATATTTAAAAAAAAATATAATTATGTAAATGGTATAAAAAATACTTACCATTTTCTTTTTTTTTGTATTTTTCACTACGTTTACAGGAAAAGTCTTCAAATAAAACTGATACTATAGCTTAATTTGAACAGACTTTATATACTTTTTAAAATATGAAAAGACTATAGACAATGTAAATATGGATAGAATAGACTTATACACAGATTATATTTTAACATTAAATTATTTATTAAGTTTTTAAAATTTCAATAATACATTTTTTTTTTTGAAAAATCATTACAATTTATTACATATTTTTAAAAATCATTACAATTTATTACACTTTTTATAAAATTTATTACATTAGGATTACCAGTATATAGGCTGAAGCCTAATGTCCATCGTATCAAAACATTCTCTATTTTGACAATAATTTAAAAGCTGTAGTATTGTATATTCATAAGAATATTTCATTTGACTGTCAAATAAGAAGCTGTAATAATCCACATAATACAATTGTTTATCCATTAGATATCGTTTTTGAAGACTTTTGTGCTCATGGCATTTTATCCAATATTCATAGCTGTATGCATGCGAGTTGAATGCAGCTCGTAGGGCTAAATTTGCCAATGTTGGGGGTTGAAACATAAAGCTGTTTGTCTGTGATTGTTCGATTTGTTGATTTTCCATTTCGTTTAACATATTTTAACTACTTTCTGTTGGTTTGTTTAAAATTAAACTAACTTTTTTATTAAATTAAGGTAAGTTATTTATATGAAAATTTTCAAGTTTATAAAAGTTGTTATTATAAAACTAAAAGTAAAAAACTTACAATTGATATTATTAACAAATCTTTAATTAAAAAACGTATAATCACTTTTTTATCATAACAATAAAAACACAATTTATTGAATTATTTTTAAAATTTATTGTTATTATTAAAAATTATGGTGATAATAAACTTGCCGAGAAAAAATATAAATTTAATTAAAGTTATTATTATTGTACTTACAGTTGATATTGTTAACAAATCTTTAATTTAAAAACGTATCATCACTTTAATTGACACAATTTATTGAATTTTTTTTTTGAAATTTATTGTTATTATTAAAAATTATGGTGATAATAAACTTCCCGAGAAAAATATAAATTTAATTAAAGTTATTGTACTTGTACATAGTCAATCTACTGACTTTCCATTTTGTTTAAAATATTTGAATTACTTTCTGTTGGTTTGTTTAAAATTAAACTTTTTATTAAATTAAGGTAGGTTATTTATATGAAAATTTTCAAGTTTATTACAATTGTTACTATAAACTAAAGTATTAAATTAAGGTAAATTATTTATATGAAAATTTATTACAATTGTTACTATAAAACTAAAAGTAAAAACGACGATAATAAACTTGCCGAGATTTTTTTTTTTAAAAAATGCAATAAGAAATAAGTATGATTAGTTTTCAGAAAGATAAAAACAATGTTGTAGTTATTAAGATCGAAAAAGTATTCACGTACAGTATTTTTAAAAACAATTTTGTAATAAATACTACGTATTTTTGATTTTCGTTGTGTATTATCATTATGGAACCACCTATTAAAGACCTTGAAGAAGAAAAAGACGATGCATTAGTTCATCCTGATGCCGATTATCCATTGGAAGGAAATGGACGCAGATTTGTTCCTGACAACCTTCCGGTACCAGAACCGGAAGAAGAAAATTGGGATTAATTATATATTTATTATGATTAATTTAATAATTTATACAAGATTGTTAAAATAAATAAAAAATTTAATATTCTCAATATATACATTTTTTTTTATTTTTTTTTATATATATAGTAACGTATAATTTTAACATTATTTTTTATATCCATACGGAATAGAATCAAAATCATCTAGGAATTTTCTTTTTGTTGATGTTGGTTTATAAAGTTTGGTTTCAGGTACGGTTATTACTTGATGATCTTTTGTACGTTGTATATTTTTAGATACAATTGTTATCGGTTCCATGTTATTATCTTCATGCAAAATCATTTGTTTAATAGTATCAAAATTTATCAGATTGGAGTTTTGGTAATTTAAACAAATGCCTTTTACCTTACATCTGGTTTGTAAATTTTTAGTTTTTGTGCTGAAAACTTGAAAAGCATAGTTTTTAGGACCACCACACACAAATTCTGTTATATAACTTTCAGCACCAAATTCTCCTTCTAATTCATCAGTCATATAACCAATGAAATCACCTGTTGGTGGGTCAATTTCATTTTTTCGGCTTATGTATATCACAGAGTCTGTATCATAATACAAAACTCTATTATCAAGATTTTCTAAATATTCGTAAAGTTTAAGACGTGCCTGTGCAGTTGTATATGAAGCGATGCAAACATTTACAGTTGAAAGTGGTGTACATGCCTCTTCTACATATTCCCAGTTTACAATTAAAGTATTGTCATTAATTGGTAAGATATGATTGACGTTAATAGCTGCATTTGTTAATAAATTATATAGTTCATCAGGCTCATTTACAATTGCTGTTTTTGGCTGATTTTCTCTTTGACCAAATTTACCCCAGAAAGAGTTTAGCATTAATTTGGCCAAAGATCTTAAACCAATATTTTTAATAATATTGTCAAATTCAAGCTGAATATTTTCATTTTTCAAAAACTCAACAATATATTCTTCTTGTTGTGCACGCGTTTCACACCATATTGGAAACCCGCTGGCAGATTGTTTCATTTTTATGAACTTATTCATCATTTCTGTGAATATTCCAGTACTATTTGTTGTCATATCATATTGGGCAATTTCATACTCCCATATTTCAAAAATATCTATAATTTTATACCCTTTATCCAAAGCTTTAACTACTTCATCAAATATCCATGTTCCTGTTAAAGCTCTTTCTTGATCGTTATGAAAACATGTTAATTGACATAATTTTTCGGAACATGTCCGACACAACGTAAACATTAATTTATTGTTCTGTTTTAGTGGTAGAACAGGATGATATAAATTTTGTGGCGGAAGTATTTTGCATTTTATTAAACCATTTTTTGTTTTCAAATCAATCTGTCGACAGACCTGATCACCTACATATATTTTAGGGTGGCCGATCGGGAATTTTCCATATTTGCAGACCCATGGATAAAGTGAACATACATCAATATATTTAATTTTCTCACCAAAATCACATTTATAATATAATCGTGTATTACCTGTTCTCCCACCAAAAAATGAATCTCGAGGATTAAGTGGCAAATTATCTAAGAGAGGATGATTTTTAACATATTCGGTTATTTGTTTATTTTGTTGGCATTGTTTGAAAAACTCGCATTCCCACATTTCTATTACCTCATAACCAAAAGATTGCAGTCTATTTGTTTTCGCTATTGTATTTTCATAGCGAAGCTCAAATGTCTCAGTAGATTGATTATTTATTAACTTATTTCTATTATGTTTAATACATACAGGATGACCGTGATAGAAACAGCCATGAAATTCAAAAATTTGCTTAGTCTCTTTGCAGTAGCCATCTACCTTTACACCATTTATAATTGCCTCTTTTTGTTTTGCTGCAAACTGTATGGTAATCTTTCTATTTTTTTCTTCGTACAATAGCCATTGCATAGCTATTTTGGATTGTTTGTCACGATTTCTATATCCTTCAACAGGAATAATAGCAATTGTGTTTGGTTGTAAAAAATTTCGTCGAAAAACCAAATTACATGCTGATGCAACTGTGGTCGCCTCAGTAAAAGGACATACATTACATTCTGTAAGCAATAGTTTTCTAAATTTTAAACAGGCCTCTGTTAAAATATTAACATCACTCGCACAATAGCTTTCGATTTCTTTTTGTAAATTGAATTCCAAATTTTTATTTTCCTCATACCACTTTAAAAACGTTTTACGATCATCTGTCTTCATTTGATCACAACCATAATATTCTGTAGGAGGTAAACAACCAATATAATTTGTATTTTCTAGAGTATTAAAAAAATGCGGAAAATAACCTTTTTTATATGAATCGGGTAAATCAAAAGCTTTGGGTAATTTAGACAAAGCCATTGGAAAATAATTTATAGAATCAATAAATTTAATATTTCCTAATAACATCATTATAATTTTTGTCCCCTGCATAATTAATTGTGGGGTTAAGTCAGTTTTTGTTAAAATGTGATTTAAAATAAACTGATGATCAAATGATTTACCATTATGAGCTATTACGATTATTTGTTTAAATGTTTTTCTAGCTTCTAGCAAATTTTCTAAAAATGTTTGTATTACATTTTCTTTATATATAAGCTGTCTAAAACCACATTTTTTACAAAATACCAAATTTTCACATTCTAAGCACGCATCACATCTTTTATTATATATACATAAGTTGGGCTCATGTAGTTTAATAGCTTTTACAGAAGTTGTATTTAAATCTTTTTCTTGTCGTGTTTCTAAATTGTAAAAAATAAACATTTTATCTTTAAAATTTGGGGTCTTTTTATCTGTTTGCATATAGCACAAATGTTCTTTTGGTACATATTTTTTACATATATTGCAAAAAAATTCTCCACAAGTGTGTACTCTATTTTGTTTGTAGGTTTTTAAACATTTTAAACACTTTTTTATGTCTGTGCAAATGTTGTTGTTTTTATTCGAACCTGAAGACAGATGATTATTGTAACAGTCTTGACCTCTAAATTTTCTATTACAGTATGTACAAGTTATTTCTGTTGTGACTTTATGACACGGTGGTGTTTTTTGACAACAGGGGCATTGACCTCCGCAATGGTGTGCATTTTTATTATTATATGGTATACGACATGTTTGACAAAAATATCTACAGCAAAAAGCTGAAGTCAACGACGAAATTACGTTGAAGTGGTTTTTATGGTACAATAAATTTAATGATTTACCATCATTATCACCTTTATAAATTATATTTTTTCCTTTTGTGCCATATTGATACACTACAATTTTATAGTCTTTGAGATGTAGTTGAAATTGATGAATTTCTACAACACCAGCTCCTTCCGACGCTATACTAACATTCGCTTCTTTAAGTAAATTCATTGCTCTGATTGTCTGTATTTTATGCGTATCTTTAATTATCCATTTATTTTTGTATACAGGATCTTGTTCTATTATTGCAATAGCTACAACTAATGCTCTAGGTAAGCAGATATAATCATCATTTTGTATTGAAATGATACCTTTTCTTTTAGCACTTTCCTCATCAAAAGTGTTATAATTTTTACCACGACCGCTACCTCTTGGTAATCTAACAGATGTTACTTGTAAACAAAAGTTGTTTGTGCTAAGACCTTCTGAATTACTTTGGTATATTTTTGATATAAGGGCCCAGACTTCTTCTATATTTATCAAAGATGCTTCTTTAAAATTAAGCCATCCAGGAGCGCGTTCTAATAAACTGTTGTCACAAAATGTGATTCCCACCTGATCAGTAGGTAATAAACCATTTGTTACATATGCAATAATTTCCTCAATAGCCTTTTTAATCCAGCTTGTGGGTTCCTGGTTTTCGGGCACTTGTTTTATAGAAAATTCTACACGACGTCCACGTAAATTAAAACGTTTAACATTCAAAATAGATTCGTTTACAATTATAAAACTTGACATTTTGTAAGTTAGTATAAGACTAAACGAAATAGTTGTTTATCTAGCTTTTATATCCTAGAAATTCATATTACAAATTTTTTTTATAATAAACAAGTTATACTGTTAAAACAAAGTTTATTTTTTAGTTGTACTATTTTTTTATTTATCCATGAAGTATGAGTTTTATTTTAAAATATCTTTTTTATTTATCCATGAATTATGTGTATTATCAAATCCAAGCCATTTGACAAAAACTTGATTACCTTTCTGTCGGATTATTTTTTCAACAAGATAAGAATGAGCATATTTTGTTTTCTGCATTTCAAATTCATAAAAACCTCCCATTATCGGCTGTTCTTTATAATCAGTTAAAGAATAAGTTACAGGGTTTGTTGAGTTAATTTTTGATATTTTAAATATTTCGGTAGACCAATTTGGTTCATAACCTTTTTGAAAAATTCCTTTGGACTTGCTGATGCGTACAAAATCATTTATTTTAAATTTAGGCGTTTTATATAACTTTGGGGTATTGTATATTGTTCTTAATAGAAATTTTTCATTTTTTTTAGAGACTTGATTTGGTTTCATTTTTATTGTACGATGTCGTGTATGATTATATTTATTTGTTAAATCATTTATAATTGAAATCCAATTATAATTACCCTGTAAACTAAATTGTTTCCACATATTATTTTTTAAAGTCCGATTAAAACGTTCACAAATAGAAGCCTTAAGTTTTGTGTATGTATGATAATGATTTATATTATGTTTTTTTATTAAGTTTTGAAAATTGCTGTTAAAAAATTCTTTTCCTTGATCAGAATGAATATTTTTTGGAATTTGCTTGCTTTTAGATAAAATCTTATTCATAGCCTTCGTTACATCAGAACCACTTTTTGTTTTAACTGGTTTTGTATAAGCATATTTTGAAAAAATATCAATAACTGTAAGTAGGTATTTGTAACCTTTGTTGAATTTTGCAAATGGAATCATTTCTACTAAATCAATTTGCCAGGTATCATTAAGGCCTTTCTGTTTAACTTTCCGCCTTTCGATTTTTTTTCTTGCAGGCTTATGCAATTCCTCTACAATTGACTTTTTACTCATGACGATACTTCATAACTAACTTAATTATACTAGTAAATTTAGTTTTATAGCTTTTGTCAAAGAGTAAAGTTGTTCTAAAAAAAAAAATATGCAGAGCAAAATAATTTTTGTTGATTTTCAATTCGTAATTGGTAATGGTAAACATTATTTTATAAAAGAAATGGCTACACTTAAGCAAGGCTCACTGACTGCAGATTATTATTTATTAAAAGCTCCATATCCTAAAAAAGAACTAAATTATGAAATTTTACAACAAAATGACTACAATAGGGATAATATAAACGGTCTGGAATGGGAAAGTGGTATTATTGAATACAACAGTCTACCATATATATTTAAAAATTTAGAACAATACAGTATTTTCGTAAAAGGCAAACAAAAAAAAGATATACTTATCAAATATTTTCCAAAAACAACAAAGATTGTGGATTTAAATTTTGACATTCCTAAATTACAAGAATTACAAAATTATGCCACATACTGTCCCGTTCACTCCACATCAGAAGGACGGAACTTAAAAAGATGTGCTTTAAAAAATTGTTTTAATATGTACATGTATATGTTAAAATATCAAAATATTCGGCACATCCTGCTTGGGGAAAATTTAAAACAAACCAGTGTGATCCAGGTTTTGTATCAGGATCTGAATTAACAACAATACAAAACGGTTTCTTTTTTATCTGTTTTGGTATGCGATTAAAAGCAAAAACGCCCCTAAAACAAAATTTTGTGTGTTTATTCCTCCGAAGAATTTTTACTATCTGTTGCGTATTCATGCTGTTCTGTTAGGTTTGAAATATCGTAAATTTTTGTGTTACACTTTATAGATTGTAATAAAAATTCTTTTTTGTTACAACAATACATCAAATTTGTTTAATTTTTTATTTAAAGCTTGAGTTATATTTTCGTTGTATAAATTTCCATTTGTGTTGCAATTGTGTTTTTCTGCATTTATTTTTGATGTTGGATATAAATATTTGTATTCGTAGTGTACTACTTTATTTGATTCTTCAATACCTGCAATACTTACTTTATGTCCAAAAGTAATTATTTTATCACTGGTAAATGATATGTCCACTAAAGCATATGATGGAAATTTATTATTATTTATCATTTTTATGCTCTAACACTTTCAAGGCCTGTTGTATAATAAAAAATTATTTTGTTTGTACAGCTATTTATAAATTTGTGTAAACATTCCGATTTCTATCAATTTCTAATGACGCATCAAACTCTCCATAAACAATGCACGTTAATGTTGAGGGTAGTGCAGAGCTTAATTTTGCCTCAATTCTTACTGTACCTTGATTTAACAGGTTTTGACATGTTTCATTACCTGATCCATCGGCTGATAAATCAAAAGCTAATACTGTGTAGCCTTTTGAAAAATATTCTCTTGTGATCTGATGACCTCTATCGGAATGATGTATTCCTGTACCCTTAAATAATGTTAAATATGCTCTGGTATTACAAAAACTCTCAGAGAAATTTGTTTCAATTGGCGAATTAGGTACTTGTACACCGTTTACATATAATTGAAATTGTGATAAATTATTGTGATCAAAATGATATGGATTTTTTGATCGTTTTCCATTAAAGTTTTCATTATTTACCATACAAAATAATAATGTATTAGGTAGCTGACCAATAAATACATTATCCAATGAAATGTTTGAAGTATTTGCTGGTATTGTAAATGTTTTCAATTCTCCTCTTTTGTAATGATACTTTGCATTAGTTTTTGCAAGAATAGTGTTGTGAGCCAATAAAATATTAGGGTTAACTGTAACATGTTTCATGTATAGTGTTGCTTCATGAATTTTCAAATAGCTTTCATCCGTGTCAGCGCAAAATAAATAAAATTCTGGTTTTTCCAGTGTTAACGAAATTCTCACATCAACATTGTTTAAAAGCAAAGTAGGTGTGTTAAAAAAATCCACATGTAATTTTCCCATTAGCTCTACAGTAGAAGAGTTTTTGTACTGTTTCTGTCTTATTTTGGAACCTTCGTTATTAATATCATGAACATTTGGTTTATCTAGCTCCCAACCAGATCCTTCCAAATGTGTTGAACTAGCATCTTTTCCATAGCTTACCAAGGAAATTAAATAACTTTTATAATTATAAAAAGAATCAGAAGGTGTTACATTTTTCCCATTTATTGTTACATTTACTTGTTTAATCATTGAATGTAGCAAATTATTTACTACACTAGGCTGTGGTATTGACTTTTTATCAGCACCTGATCCTGTTGTATCGGCATAACTCCATTTTGTTCCATCTTGTTTTAATATTTGAACTTTAAATTTAATATATGTTGATGCTAAATCTCTGTATGTATCACCATTACCAAGTGAGACAAATTCTATTGTAGAAGGTGAGGCCTCTAACGAGGCTAATGGATTGTAGACTACTTCATCAGTTCGTAAAATACTCGTCTGTATTGGTGGTGTTGTGAAAAGATCTAACTCTGACTTCATGCATTCTACAATAACCATTTTTAATTAAAAATATATAGAACATGTGATTTTTTATTTCCTGCTCTCCGCCTATTTCTACTGATTGAATATAGTTTCGGTTTTACACGTCTTTTTATAGTTTTACGTCTTTTTTTTACTTGCATCGTTTTTTTACTACTTTTTTTTCGCTTTCTACCACTACCATACGTTGAATGCAATTGGTTCACTGCTGAAGTTCTTAAATTTTTTATGCCTGCTTTAGCTTGTTCTTCGAATACTTCTTTTGGATTTGACCCTGACGCTATATCATACAAAATATTAGAGCCAGTTTTGAATGCTTCGTCTTTTAGTAAATTTAAACCAGTAGCCAATGCAGGTTTTAAAAAACGAAATAAACCTCCAAATAAATTACCTAAACCACGCCCTCGCTGGATTGTTGGATATGCCTGTAAAAGTGGTCCTATTTCATTTATATTACCGCCAGCTTGTGAAGAATAATATTTAATGTATTCACGATGCATGTTTAAGTAAAACGATAAAGCTTTATGTGTTGTTTTTATTTATATACTTTTTTTTATTAAAATCTCTTAAAATGTAATACAATTTTTGTCGGATAATAGTTTGGTACAAAATCAATTTTTTTGCCATACTGATCGGAAATATTAATGGCAATAGTTTCAAAAATCTTCTTTTCCAATGGAACGTATTGTATATTTTTAAATTCTATATTGTTTTGTCTTCTACAGTTATCAATATTTATTGCACGCAACGCTCGTATATTATTATTTCCAAAAATTTCTGGCTGAATAATATCACTATATACTAGTAACATACCACTTTTTTCATCTTTTATTTGTTTAAACGTACGTTCAAATAAGTCTAGTATTGTTTTTTTGTATTCAATAATATTTTTTTTTTGCTGGAAAAGCTCTTTTATTAATTCTGGTATAGTATATTCAACATCTGGTTTTAAATAGAAACTGTCTTTGTTAAAAGTTTTTGATATACGTATAAATTTTAGGCTATTTGCTTCCGAAACAGGTTTATATTCACTCTTATAGGTCTCATCGTTCGATAGAGTGACTAACAGTTCATTATAAAACTCATGTACTACTTCGGTACGTGTACACGTTCCTAACGGTGTAATGTTGTTAATAAGTGTAGGTAAAAAATTTCGTTTCCAATCATCATGCATAAATTTGGCACTATCTTCATGGTAAAATGTATATCCCAGACGTTTTTTAACAAATTGTTTATTTCTACCTACTAAAACTGAATGAACCCCCAACGCAATAGTAGCTGATTTTTGTTTTTCATATAAATCAGTTTGTAGGTAGTCATTAACAAAAATTTCCGAAAGACCAACCTGCCAATCGGCTTTAGTTAAATCTAAATGTGTTGGTATTCTATTTTCAAAAGTTGCCAGAGTATTATCGGGAAAAAAATTTACTGAATCATTACTAAACAATGTAATATAGAAATTATCTCGTGAATTCATAATTACAATTGGTAAATTTAACCTTTTAACGCTTATTTATAGCTTTTTATCAGTTATTTGTAGTTTTCCCAAGAGAGGAGGGGTGCCATGTAGTTTATATTGCTTGGGTGTGTGTGGTGGAGTGCCAGGTGTTGCTGGCTTCCTTTTTTTAATATTTTTTTCTGCAGGATATTTTGACAAAATACTTTTTCTTAACAATGAACCACTTGCTTGTGCATGTTGTCTTGTATTTATAGGTGACAAAATACTTTGGTTAAAAAATGAATTATTTGAATTTGTACGTTGTCTTGTAGGAGACTTTTCTGGTAATGCTACTGTAATAATACCACCTGTATTTGTGTTAAACATTCTTACATTGGAATTAGAAGAAGACAATCTTCTAGTTAAACGCTCTTCAGGTAATGTTTTCTGCAAAGCAATTTCATCATATTCCATATCTATATCTTCATCACTAATCTGTTCTCTATATTGCGATATTTGTTGTTGTTGTTCTTTTACTGGGTTAAAGTCGAGAAAAACTTCATTGTCTTCATAATTTTCTTGCTGTTTAATATTAGGCTCATATTGTGTTTCCTGATTTTTGACAAATTTAAGTCTTGTTTGAGTTTCAGTATTTTTTGTATCAACATTATTTCTTTTAAATGGAGAGGGTATAGCCAAGCCTGTTCGTCTTTGATTAGCATACTTTATTAAATTCTGTCTTAACAAGTACCATTTTTGTGTAGGGTTTATTTTTTTATTATTTAAAAGATTTTCAATATTATGATTTAAAATATTTAAGTTCTTTTCATTTTCTACTAATTTTTTAAATCTTACAAAAACATCGGGGGGTATAACAATCATACGCTGCATATTATTCATTTTTCGACTGATAATCTCCTATTAATTTACCAATAATACCTGATAGCACGGTTCCAATTAGTACAGGTAAAAAGCCTCCTTTTTGACTAAGAATTCGACGTTTTGCTTTCAAACTACTTTTTGTACTGACTAAACATCTTATTGCACTTTTATGTTTTTTTAAAAATGATAAACTCTTCTTTGATATTTTATTATTGCCGTTTAAAGTATTAATTGCAATTTCAATTAAAGTCTTTATAACATCATCATCGCATGACTTCAAAATACTATTACGTAGTTTTTTATTAGGGTTTTTTAACAGTCGTAATATATGACGGTTTCTCTTCAATCGTTTCATATTTTTCACAGTAAGCTCTGTTATTTAAATCATTTGCGGTACAATAAGAAACAGAATAATTTTTTTCTAATATATCACTACGTATACGGTACAATTCATTAATGTTTTGTGTTAAGTCTAACACAATATAGCCGTGAGGACGTGATGTCACCTCATTATATACTTTTGTAAACTCTCTTGTTTTTTCAGGAAAAATCTGACGTGCCAGAGGTACAATTTGCGATTTATCGCGGGGGTTCTTAAATAAAACCAGATATTTAGCATTTAATGAAATATCACGGCAGTATTTA
Organism: Rhamphomyia laevipes; assembly: GCA_963920725.1. Classification (NCBI taxonomy): domain Eukaryota; kingdom Metazoa; phylum Arthropoda; class Insecta; order Diptera; family Empididae; genus Rhamphomyia; species Rhamphomyia laevipes. The sequence goes on along the minus strand of OY987255.1, from coordinate 75,613,032 downwards.
CCCTGATGAAAAATATTTTGTATTAACAAAATAATTGACAAGTTTTTATGATGAGACCCTTTGGTAAATAACTCACACACCTGTTTATTATATGTCTCAAGCATCAAATCATCCAAAACTATTAAAATATTGTCGTCATTTTCATTTTTTATTTCTTCTGGTATATTATTTAAAAGTTCTATATTATCAAAAAGTAAAGTCCTAGGTACAGCCGCTAATTCAGGATTGCACCAAATTATTTTAGTTATATTTGGTTTGATTAAGTTTTTGTGCTGTTGAATTACATTACAGACAAAGGTTGTTTTTCCACACCCCGAAGGGCCTGCTATAATCATAGTAAACGGATGCATAAATGGTATCATGTTTTATATTCTCATATCATCCATTCTGGTAATTAAAATATCATAAGTATTTTTAAAGTTTTTTATCACTTTCAGAGCATCTTTATATTGAAACTGTATTGATACACAGATACATGTATCAGGTCCAGATGTTGTTTTATTATCTGACCAAATACAACATTTATAATGTTCTCCAAATTTTGATCTGATTACACCTGATCTAATTAATAAATTTATCTTCTCTTCAAGATTTTCCAATTTTTTTATATTATTATTATTTAACAGCAATTTATATTCTTTTGTAAAACTAGAAATTACTTCTACATTCGCCGCTGTCAGTAACATTATGCATACTGACTAGCAATTACATTAATCATTGTATATATCAAAGATGATATTTTTGTTCATTGTTACGAAAAATGTTCAAGTTCACGGTTATTATATTTTATTTATACTTATTTTTAGATGCATTTTTTATTTAGTCATGCATTAAACAAACAAACAAACAAAACACGTTATTTGCGTTGTGAAAAATTTTCACTTGATAGCTCAGATGGTAGCGTGTAGCTTTACAAATCAAGACATCCACGGTTCAAATCTACACAAAACCAAGAATATTTTTTTTAAAAAACAAAATACAAATTCTTTGTTCAAACAAAGAAACAGAAGAGAAACAAGAAAAACAAAGAAAATTCGTTCATATAATCATTTAATCCATTCAAACATAACAAGGTTGGTGGCTCAATAGGTAGAGAGCTCAGCAACTTACACAAAATATTCCGCGATCGATCCCAGCCATTGCCAATATTACTTTTTCTCGCGTATTTTACAGAACACATGCGTAAAACACTTTAAAGTCACGTACAAAAATAATTACCCTAATTAAAATTTATCCCTAAATAATTGACTTAATTAAAATTTATAGGGTAATAAATAATTAGCATAATAAAGTCATAAAAAATAATTGACCTAATTAAAAGGTGTGAAAAAAGCCATTAAAAACACATTAACGTCAAAAAACCCATTAACGAATGATTAATGGGTTTTATTTAGTTCCCAGCACCAAGTGGCCCAATAACTACTGTTATGAGTATCTGAAATTAGCGGAACAGTTAATTTTGTCATGAGAGTATTCATAACATAAATTGGTTCGATTTTTTCAATTTTATTTAGTAGTGGTAAATTAAAATTGGATAATTTAAATGGTAAATTATATTTACCTAGTAATTCTAATTGTATTTCTTTTAAGGAATTTAATAATGGCGTTGACTGTAAAATATGCCTGTTAAATTGATTTAGCCTTGCTTCTTGAATAATGTCAAGTAATTCATTTTGTTTAGATAGGAGATGGCTAATTGAAATTGAAATTATTTGAGCTGAATCATCGAACGTATGAATTCCTCTTTCAAACATAGTGAGATTTTGAATACTATCATATAAGTTCACAATTTCTTTATGAATTGTTTCAAAATTACGATATATTTTTCGTGTTGTTTTATTAAATGAATTTACTAAGTGTGAAATTATTGTAGTTTGTGTGTTAAATGAATGTTTAAGGTTAACTTGGTTGCGTTCCAAATTTTTAAAATTTTCGTCAATAGCTTTGGCATCCCGATCGTCTATCACACCAAAAAGCATATTGGCTACTGCCCCTACTACATATAATAAGTGTCTTTTAAATAATCTCTGTTTGGTAAACAATTTTTCAATATATTCTTATGTCCTTTTAACTTCAATAAGCGATGCATTTATTACTTTTATACTTATTTTGCAGTGGTCTAAAAAAAACTTACTTAATTGCTCTTTACATATTGCGGCTAGTTTATCGAAATTACAGTCGATAAGTTTTAAGTCTTGTTGAAGGGGTGACATATTTAGATGAATTATAACTGTCCATGACGTTAGAAACTGGCGTAATTCTCCAATATTTTCCAAATGAACTCCTGTGTTGTTTATATATACTCGCCGGCTGTCCCCATACAAGAGGAAATAAAACGAGTAATGACAATATAGTTGATACCATTTTACGCAGTGGACGTTCACAACCTTTAATAACAAATTACTTATAAAAATTTTACCAATTTGATATACATATATAATATATATATATATTTTTTTAATTAAATTAGGATTAAAAGGAAAAGGTACAAAATTATTTTGTTATGTGTAAAATTTCTTTAGTCTATTATTGTGAACTTTTTGAAGGTTTTTTCCAACCAAAATAGTAGTGTTCAATGGATTATTTATTTCTGTCTGTTACTAGGAAAGGGCCTTTATACACAGATTGTAATTTAGATTTTCTAGCCTTATCAATTAGTAAAACATATTCTCCTACCACAAAAGAGGAAGTATTAATTTTTTATCATAATATTGTTTTGATATATGTTTGCTACGATCTATATTATTTTTCGCTAATTGATAAGTTTTTTGTAATTTGTGTCGAAGTTGTAGAAAATAGTTTTCATGGTCATAAATTGGTGTTGCTAATCTTTTCATAGTAGAAGGTAATTCTGATGTGAAACCAAATAATACATCATAAGGTGTTAAGTATATACTAATATGCGGAGTATTATTATGTAAGAACAAGTTTCAGAAAAGTTTCTTAAGTATTCCACTAAAGGGCGATGTATTCTTTCTAACACACCGTTTGACTCTGGATGATATGACGTAGTTTCTAATTTGTGAATTTTTAGAAATTTGCAAACCTTTTTGAAAAGTTCACTACAGAAATTAGCTCCGCGATCTGTAATAAGTTGCTTAGGAATTCGATATCTACTAATTATTTCATCATAGAATACCCTAGCCACTGTACGTGCTTCCATATCCTTGATAGGATAACAATCTACTCTACTAAAATATATTTATTGCCCTTTTCTGTTTCAATTAATGGACCAACTATATCCATAAAAACTTTATCAAATGGCAATTTAGATGTTTTAGTTATCATCATTGGCATGCGAGTATGTCGTTTTTGTTTATTTTTTTGACATTTTACGCATTTTTTAACATAATTTCGAATATCATTGAACATGTTTTTCCATATGTAATACCTTTTAATTCGCAAATATGTTTTTAATGCACCTTGGTGACCACCAAGTGGATTATCGTGATATTCACCAAGAACGGTATTAATAGTTTTTGAATCTGTAATTACAGTACGTTTTTTATCATTTAAATTTAAGAAATTATTACTTGATTCTTCTACGATTAGCTCTTCATCGCTAGAATCATCTGAGATACTATTTGAATTATTATCAGTATAATTTATATTTTTATCTGAAGAAGTCTTTGATTGAGTATTTTCATCAATTTTTTGAGTTTGAGCACAAGTAAGAACAAAAATTTTTGAATTAGATGGGTTATTATCAATTTTATTTCCTTCTGGAATTCTACTCAAGGCATCTGCAACTACATTTTCTTTACCTGGTCTATATTTAATATTAAAATCATATTCAGATAATTTAAATTTAAAATTTGCTAATGTTCCCGACTCGGTATTCATGTAAAAAAATTTAATTAAAGGCTTATGGTCTGTTTAAGTTGTAAAATGACGACCTAACAAATAAGATGTAGAGTATTTTACAGTCCAAACTATTGCTAAACCCTCTCTTTCAATGGTAGAGTATCTACGTTCATTTGGACTTAAAATTCTACTTGCAAAAGAGATAGGTGAATCGAGTCCGTTTATGTTTTGGGATAAAACACCCCCCCAAGTTGAAGAACTAGCATCTGTAGAAAGAATAAAAATGGTTCCGAAAAATTTGGATAGATTAGGATAGGTGGATTTGAAAGAGCAGTTGTTAATTTTCACACTCAGACGACCATATAATTTTTTTTATCTTTTTGAGTAATTTCCCGTAAAGGTTTTTCTAATGTAGCATAATTTTGAATATTTCTTCTGTAAAAGTTTGTCATACCTAGAAAAGATTGTATTTGTTTAACATTTGTAGGTCTTAGTATTTCTAAGATATTTTTTACTTTATCTGGGTTAGGCAAAACTCCGTTTTCAGTTATTTTAAAACCAATGTATACAATTTCACGTCGCAAAAAATTACATTTTTGTGGTTGAAGACGCAAATTAAAATATTTAATTCGTTCTAAAACTTCGATTAACTTTGTATTATGATCTTGCAGATTCTTACCGTAAATAACCACGTCGTCTAAATAAACAAAGCATTTTATACCTTGAAGGCCGGACAAAATATAATTCATAAGACGTTGAAACGTCGCAGGCGCACCTTTTAAGCCAAATGGCATACGTTGAAACTCGTAGTGGCCTATATGGGTACTGAAAGCAGTCTTTGGGCGATCATTTTCCTCTATTAAAACTTGATGATAACCGCTTGCAAGGTCAAGGGTGGAAAAATACCTGCAGTTTCCAAGCTGATCCAGTATATCATCAATACGTGGTAAAGGAAACGCGTTACCAACTGTCTGTTCATTGAGTTTGCGGTAATCTACAACAACTCTATATTTATTTTTGCCATCTTTACCGGGCTTTTTTGGAACAACCAGTAGAGGGCTATTCCACGGGCTTTTACTATTTGATATTATACCTTCATCAAGCAGACGTTGTACTTCATTATTTATAATATTTTTTTGCGTTTCCGGTAGTCTATATTGTTTTTTATTAACTGGTCCTATAGAGGGATCAGTCGGTATTTCATGACTAAATGCAGTTGTATAAGTAAGTTTATCATTTTATAAATGAAAAATATTTCTTGGCAATTTTTTCAATTGAATCGCGTTCTTCGGTATTTAAATAATTTTGTAATTGTAGTTCATTTAGTAAATTTTGATATCGATTTTTAAAATTATTATTTTCATTATTTGCTGATTTATTTAATGAATAAACGCGTTTTTTTAACGATTTGTTATTTAACGATTTAATATTAAAATTCGATAATATTTTGAAATTGGCTTTTGGATTTTTTAAAATAATTTCTTTGTTATTAGTATTAGCTACGCTAATAATAACATTTCCATTTACTACTTTACAAAGAGTACTCGCAAGATAGACTCCTTGTGAAAAACATATTAAATCAGAATTGTCAAGCCATGACGGGCAGGGCCATTTGAACGTGAAGGAATTGTAATATAAGTTTCATTTTCGATTTTTTTAGTTTTATTGTATTTTTGTTTCAGTGAATTTTCCGTATAATTATTATTTATTCCGTTTAATAGTAGTTTCGAATCTGAAGATAATGTGCTATTATCTAAATTTAGTTTTTCGGTTGTTAGAGATTTTATCCCATGCGAGGGGTAAAAATCTCTTTCTTCAATATTATTTTTATTCATAGAAATTAAACTTTGGAAGTTCTCAGAATTTCCTGGATTTTAATATTTTCATCATCATCAGAAATTAAAGTTTTTGAGTTTTCAGAATTTCTTCGATATGATATGGAAATATTATTTAGAGAAATATCTGAACTAGATTTATTAATATTTATTGGTAACTTTTCAGCAAGACATTGTGCGTTAGCATTCTTTACCGATAATAATCTTGAAGTTAAATGATTAGAAATATTGTTTTCGGACATTGAACTTTCAATTAAACAAGATTCTTTAAATTTAATATTTGAATTATTACTAAAAGTTAATAATTTATTTGGACCTTCCATATTAGTATAAGAAAATAAAATTTCTTGTCCTAGTATACTTACACAATTTGGAATTGGCAGATTTTGTACAACATGAAAATTACATTCTATTGGTGGTAGTGTGGCTTTAATGGATCCCAGAGTTGATCGATTAGAGAAAAATCCATGTATCTGTATAATATTAGTGTGATCAATTATAACATTTCTATTCAGTGCTGTTTGGGATATAAGATTAATATCTGAGTCTGTATCTATTAGAAATTTAGGATTTCGAATTTTACATATATTTAGAGGTATTTCAACAATACCATTTTGGTTAAAATGAAAATTTGAAGTTTTTTCTATATTTTTATTTAATTTTTTATTGTCGGAAGAACACATATTTTGTACTGCATTCTCCCGACCAGTATTTAGTTTTTTTCTTGGTTAGTTTTTTCCTCCCAACGTTTTTTTGTATAACAATCATCAATTTTATGACCAATTCTTAAACAAAAATCGCATTTTGGACGATTAGATTTGTAACAATTTTCTCGTTTATTTTGTGAATATTTATTTTTGTTTTCCGATACAAAATTTACGTTACGTTGTTGTAATAGTTGTGGACAGTTTTGTATAATGTGTCCATAACCCTTACAATTTACGCAAAATGGCGTATTTTTTCGTATTCTACAATCTTCAAACGTATGATTGAATTTAGAACAATATTCACATTTAATTCTTGGTTTATGTTCCGTAAATCTATTAGTTTGATTTTAGTTCCAAATTGTAGATGGTAAATTTTGTGGAATTGGCTGAGTATATGATGAATTCTGACTGTATTGGGATTGCCAAGGGGCTTGGGAATAATTATTTATATTTGGAGATATATGTTGCTGTTGATATGTATTTTGTGGGTAATAAACTGAATTAAGTGTATTACTTGTTGGTGGAAAATTATTTAACATAAACATATTATTTGGAGAATTCGTTTCATCGATTTCAATTTTACGAATTTTATCGAATATTTCTTGAAGACCGCTTTCCGAGCCTGTTAATAAATATTGTCTAATGTTCGGATTTAGAACACCTGTTTTTAAAGAAAAAATTGCAGCTAATTGTAAATGTTTTTCGAGCGCTGCAGCATCTGTTGGATATTCAATAGCTGCACTCTCCTTACATTTGGCTAACAAATTTTGTATTTTAAGAACGAAAGAACTAGCACTTTCATTCGGAAGTTCTCTACATTGTCTAAGTTCATTTGACAAATGAATATAATTTTTTCTGACTGAAAATAATTTTTTAATTCTTTTTCGAAATCTTCAAAAGAATTTGGATTTTTATTTTCCATAACAATGTAAGCATATCCCCGCAATCTAGTAATTAGAAGTTTTAAGAACAATATTTCATTTTCTTTAATTTTGATGCAAGACTTTACTTGTCTACAACATCCTAGGAAATTTTGTAAGTCAGTACCTAAAGAATCTACTGAACCCGAAAATAGTGGAATTAATTGAGAAACCATTTGGGAAATATTTTCTTGTGCCATTATGTTGGTATTCTCAGAAATTTCGATTTGGTTAAAATACACGTTTTCAAATTCTTTTTGCAAAGATAATAAATTTCTATGATGAGATATTTCTAAAGAGTCAATAATTTGTATATTATCTTTTAAAATAGAATTTTCTAATAATAAAGAAAGTTCAAAATTTTTTGACACTGGAATTCTATTAGCAACCGAATCTTCTATAAATATAACGTCGTTTGTATTGTTTGTGCCTAAAATTTCTGAAATTTCTAAATCTGTATTACTTTTAGAATTTTCTATTATTATATTATTTTTTGGTGAAGAGGAAAGGTTAGAGATAAAAATATTAGATATTGACTTTAAATTATCTTTAAAATTTCTATGTTTTAATTGGAATTCAAATCTTTCACTTTCTGATTTTTTTAATAAATTATCACTACGTTCTAACACTTCACTTAAAATTTTATCTATTTGTCTATTTTCTCTAATTAAATTATGTAAATTTCTATAATATCGCTTACCGGATCTTAATGTATATAATAATGATGTATTTCTTCTTCTTCTTGTTGTTGAACTTCTGGTTGATTTACTGCGACAGGTTCTTCAGGTTTCTCTAATCTTCTAGTTTCTTCCCATTTCTGACTTTCTGTTGCACTATTGATGTTACTTGATGTTTCCTTCTTTTCCAAATTAATTTCCAGCACTAACTTATTTTTCGACATGAATTAAATAATTATATTTCAAAATTTGTCGGTATAATTATTTGTAATTTTCACCACAATTTAATAAATTTATAATTTATAAATTTATTGTCGGTATAATTATAAATGACATATATAAATTTCAATAATTTCAATAATTTTTTTTTTTGAAAAAAAAAAAGGTTTATATACATGAAACTGTTTTTATTTCACTATAAAAACTGTTTTTATTTCACTACAAAATTCAATAATTTTTTTAAAATAAGTTAACATATATGAAACGGATTTTATTTCACTATATTGTTTGTTATAATTTTACTTGTTATTAATTTATTTACTTAAAAAACAAGATTTATTTATTTTTTAAAACGTATTATGAAATTTGTATTTATTATTTTACACTATTTTATTTAAAAAAAAAAATGTCAATGAATTCTTTTTTTTTCGAATTTTGTAAAACATATACTATTTATTAAAAAAAATATCTTAAATTTTAGTTTTTTTTTTTTTTTTGGATTTGACCAAACAGTATTTAACAAAAACTAAGTTTCACCGGCTGCGCCAAAATATGTGGTGTAATTATTTATAGTTCCGGAAATTATCTTTGAATTGAAAGTTAAACAATTAAAGTGATGTTGTTCTGTTGAAGTCAGAATTTATTCTCTATTTTTATTACTTAAACCTTAAAATCTAATATTTTATTATGTGGGAACATAATTAATTTCACACGATTTTAATTTTGACAGTCAGCATTTATGCAAAATAAAGAAATATATTTAGTTACGCGAAGATTAAGTAAATTTAAAATATAGAAATATATTTAATTACGCGAAGATTAAGTAAATGCTGATTAGACGTAAAATCGTGTGAATTAAAATTATTAAAATAAAATTATTAAATGACAAGAATATTAATTTTTACGATGGTCGATTTAAAAGAAAGTGATTGGATAAACAAATATAAGGATACAGTTTCGAAAACGACACTTTTTTTATGTTGTCAGTCACTGTCAATGTTATATAAGTTGTAATAAAAAATATTGGATAAATATATTTAAATTTTATACCTAATACATGTGTGTTTTATTAATCTGAAAAAAATATATCATCTAATACCTAATATATATCCATAAATACCTAACTTCAAATAAACTTTCTGTATGAATTATTTGCACTATTACAAATTCTTCTAAAATTGATTTTTGCTAGATTAACTAATCGGTGGTTTCCTAAATCAACGAATTCCTCATGATACATGGCTTGTTCGATAATTCGATCTATACTTGTGTTTTTATTTTTTTGTTTTAATGTTTTATATTAATTTTGCCCCCATACTACTACAATTTTTTTTTTTTTTTAAATATTTTTGTCGATGTCGAAAACTAAATAATTTAAATTTCTTCTCTCAAATATTAAACATGTATTTTGTAACTTTAAAGGCTTACGTATTACGATCAATATTTGATTTTTTCGAAATTTATTTAATTTTCGATATAATCCAAATAATTAATAATAAATTCTCAAAAAAAAACTTCCGTTTGCTGATATATTGATCCTACAAATCGGGTAATTTCTGATTATTTACAAAAACTATCTTGATTAAGAATTCAATTTGGAATATTGTGATTACCCCATACACAACGTTTTATTGCTATTTGTGCCTACAGTTGCGGATTTATTACGACTAAAACACAATATCCCGATTAAATTCTAACCTCAATTATATGTGCTATTCAGTTTTTTTAAATGTGATATTATTTGATTCTACTTTGTAATTTACTACAAATTTTTTTTTACTAGAAATGATAAAACGAAAATAATTTTAAATATGATATTATATTAATTATGACTTTAAAATATTTATTAGCTTGTGGCGACACCACAGCGTCACCCAGTTTTGGCAACTCTAGCTGCATGGACGGTGCTTTAAAATAATCTAGTCTTTTCTTTGAGCAGTGTAAAAATACACACGAGTTATGAAATAAAAACCAGAAGTAGTTTTGCCACTGTCTTTAAAACACGTCTTTATATTCTGTTCTTTTTTTGTAAAAAATTATTTTGTATCGGAAATTAATAAAAATCATTTTTTTGTAATTTATATTTTAAAGAATATTGATATTTTTTATTTTTAAAGATAAATAAAGTTTTATCGAATATAGGTACAACTAGAAAATCATAGACCTATAAGCTTTACTCTACCATTAATTACTCTACTATATATTCATAAAAGTAAACAGAAAAAATAATAAAATTTACAAAAAAATATAAAATTTACAAAAATAAGACTAAGCTTATGAAAATATAAATTTATTTATTTCTGAGCACAAGTTCCATATAGAATTTTTTTCCTATTTTATAATCGGTATTGTCCCTTTTCTGATATGGAAAGCAACATTAATAAAAACTTACAAACACGATCATATCGCCATGTTTCATTTCGGAACCGTTTCAAAAGTTCCCCACCGAATATCTTTTAATTACTGACACATCCTATTACGAAAAAAATACTCAAAAGGAAATATAATGTTCACTATAATTTTTATTTAATATCTAATAAATTTTTAGCTAATTCATACTGTAAATTTTAAATTTCTATTTTACTTAAAATTTTAGATGTAATATATATAATCATGTCGATTATGTAGTTCGATTGGATTTTATCGAAAGGTTTCGATCGTTCTTCTATTGGATTTTATTTTCCTATTATGCAGTTCGATTAAATCGAATCGAAGGGTTCCAGCTTTTTCTGTTAGTACTGCCAAAGTAAATGAGGGATAAGGCAACAAAGATTATTTATATCTTAGTTGCCTTAGATATAAACAAGTATATTTTCTAATTTTTTATGTCAAATAAATAAACTAAGTGTTCAATAAACTAAGTGTTAAATAAACAAAGTAAATGGTAAATAAACAAAGTGGTTTTGGTAATAATAAATTATTGGTAATATTAAAATGGATTCAATTGATATATGGACTGATTCAAGCGATAGTGAAGAAGAATGTTCCTATCCAAATTCTTTTAGAAACATAAGTTTATCTATAATTTTGCAGTTAATTATATTGAATTTGTTATATTACATTTTATTTGGTTTATAATTTATATAAAATAAAAAAATTTTTAATAAAAGCAAAAAAACAACTTTAAAATTATGAAAAAACGACCATTCGATCAAAAAAACTACATCCAAAAAATATTGGATTATTTTTTTGACAGTTCGGTAAAATCGAACTGCATAATTGACTAAATTTTATCTAATCGAACTGCATAATGGACTACCCAGTGTGCATAATTCGGAGTTTGAGAATTTTTTCTTACTAATTCCGAAGGTGAGCGAGCGAGAAAGAAGCGTATCAGGGGCAGATGGAAAATAAAAAAATAAACATTTGCTAAATTTTGAATAATTTCTTTTTTGATTTTCCATCTTCCTCTGATACGCTTGTTTCTCGCTCGCTCACCTTCAGAATTGGTAAGAAAAAATTATCAAACTCCGAATTATGCACACTGGAATTTAATTTATATTCCTTAAGAATTCTTTAGGAATATTTATGAAAATTCTTAAGGAATATTTATGAAAAATCTTTACGAATACTAATAAAACAGAAAGTTTACAATAACGTGTGTTTAAAAAAGTATTAACCTTAAAATTATTATCAATTAGCCGTACACCCGTTTAAAGTTAAAGATAATTTATTTTCATTTTAATAAAATAATTGTTAATTTAGAAATTTAATTAAGATAATTTAGTTTCATTTTCATAAAATAATTGTGAACAAATACTTGTTACTTATTTAATTAAATATTAATATGGTAATTTTTGTGGTAAGTTTTCTAATATTTTTATATAACTTTGCTATAACTTTCGCTTATTAACTTATTAAATTTCTATTATTTGTGATATTTTAAAATTGCTCTTTCTCAAGTCTGCAATTACAAAAATCGAAATTATAAGTGCATATTCTAAAATATACTTATTTTATGATTGTTTACATAAATTTTATTCAGATATTTTCCTCTAACTAAATGTGTCCAAAAAATATTGTGAATATTTGGATATCACAAAAATATCAAAGCCGCATCATAATTTTTGTTACATATACTCAAAATCCATTGAAAATTGTTTAGATATTCTACAATTTGTACACAATAAAATTTATTTTCCATCGGTAAATGCTTTGCAAAAATTTCCTATTTTCATTGCAGAGAAGTTATACAAATTGTTTGAGTCGAAATTATTTGGTTTAACATTTTCAATGCCATTGTATATAACCTTAACTAAACCTAACTTGTTTACCTGATCACATAATATTATTTACCAAAAAATTAAGTAACGAAAAGATATTTTCCAAAGAACTTTATGAAAATATGTACTAAATTTAAATTGAATGCATATTTTCCGAATAGATTTTATTTAATGAAATGTCATGTAAGCACATATGTTGTGATTGTGACCCTTTCCGCTAATTCGATGCTTTAGCAAATTTAATAATTTGAATATTTTTATGATATAATATTTTAGATTCCTAAGTCATTTTAAGGACTTTGGAAAATTTAAATTTTTAATTAAACTTTTTTAGTTAGTATATTTTTCTCGGAAAATGAGAAAAATATGAATCAGAATTAATAAAAATCAATTACAAGTTTTCAATTTTTTAATTTTTAATGTAAACCTTATGAAATTACTGTAAACTCTTGTAACGGTTGCCCCTAGTTTTTATAATTTAATTTTGTTCAATTTTAATGGAATATAAAAATATGGATTTTTTTTATTATTATTATAAACCTGAAATTAAATAGTGAAATATTTCAGTATATCTAAATGAAATTAATGTATGAAATATTTCAATATCCAAATTAAATCGATTTGTACTATTACTAAGTATCGCATAATTGTTGAGAATTTCTCCAATTAAATAACCAATTAGAATATGGCACGATTATCTTCCTTTTGTGATTTCTACTGAGAATTTAAATCTTTTGTAATTGCAACTGAGCAAAGATAATGAGATGGAAAAACAGACGCCGCGTTTAGAAAAAAGTCAGTTTGGAGATAAGCTACGGTCAAGACGTTTTTTTTTAAATTAGAATTTTTATATATAAAGTTTTATAGTTATTATTTTAAATAGTTTCAATTTTTAAATAAATAGACAATTTATATATTAATTAATAAATTAATAAATTATTTAAATATTTTAATTTAAATTGAAAAATAAATAAATAAATAAATACAATAATTTAAATAACATTAACGAATAAATAAATGGTGTACATGTGGTGTGAGACTGTACCTAGAAAAAAAAACTATCTTAATTTTGTATCAAAATCAACCTTATATATTTGTATGGTGAAAATAAAAATTATAATAAAATTTCATATAAATTATTAATAATAAATTACCATAAAAATTAAATAAAATTATGGTATTTTCCTAAATCAAAAAAAAAAAGAAATATATATATATATATAATATATGTATATTATAAGAAAAGTTGAAATTTGATTAGACTTATATTTTATAATTGAAAAAAAAAGGTACAGTCCACTCAGTTTGAAAAATCAGTTTTTGGTCAATCAGTTTAAAATAACTTAGAAACAAATACATAATCATTGAAATAAGCTACTAAAGCAAATAATTATAAAATAAATTAATAAAACTTTAAAAATATATTGTAAAACCAACGCTAAAATAATAAAATTATAACAAATAAAATTATAATCAACGTAAATCGTTCCAGCGTTAAAAAGAAAAATTGAACATCGATGGATATTCAGAACAATCACAGATAATTAATTATATTACATATATTGATATATATATATATATATATATATATATATATATATATATATATATATATATATAACACCATTATAAATTTTTTTTAATATAAAAATATTTTTTTTATTCTTTTAAAATAATATATTCTTTATTGTATAAAATAAAAATTAAATTTTTATAATATATTATATATTAATTAAAATGTACGGGCAAGCTTGCGCCAAAATTATTAATTTTAAAAATTTAATCATTTTATCAAACTACTATTAAACTTTATAAAAAAAAAAAAAAAAAAAATTAAGGAAATATACCAAATTTGGTAAGAAAAATGTAATTTTTGCGACCAATTATAGTTTAAAGTAAAATTGAATTTGAATTAAAAGTGGAAATCATGGTTAATAAATTTAATTTGTTGGTTATATTTTATAGTTGAAAAATTATGCTTTTCCTTTAATTAAAAACATTTCTTCCCTTATGCACTCGCACATTATGTTTTAGTTTTCAGATGGAAAAAGGGTGGTCCAATAAAATGTTTGTTGGAAAATTTAATGGCCACAAAGGTAGGGTGGGCAAAATAAGGGAAACAAAACATCAGTTTCCCAAGGTTTTTCTTTTGCTGTTGATGTGATACGAATTAATTTGGTTTTTGTTGTTTTTTGTGGCAGTAGTTTTTTCCTTTAGATTATTTTTTTTTTTTTTTATTATATTTTTTTTGCTTTTCTTTTTTCTTCGCACGCATTCTAATTTTTGTTAGTGGATCAAGGAGATGAAGAGGGCACCAAGACCCCCCCCCCCAATCCGACGAGCTAAGAACGTGCATAGACAAGGCGTGCCGTCCTCGACATTCTCCATGGAGGAAGAAAATCAAATATTTCTTTTATAAATTATCTTCCCTCGCCGACGTCCATTACAAAATGGCGCCCAACGTGGGGCCCGAAGATTGGTTAGGGTTCAACACGCTAGTCAGTTTTAGTGTTCCGTAAGACTTGATATTAAATTTCTAAAAATTTGTATTTGCGATTTTAAGATTTTCAATTGTGTTATGGTAATGATTAGATTGTGAATTACGAAAATTGGTTTCTATTTCATGCTAGTTTGTCGTCCAAAATAAGGCGTTATCAAATTCATTAATTGAATATTTTTGGATTAATTATACAATAAAAATATAATTAATATAGTTTCAGTAATTCATATTTTTTTGTATGTGATTGTGTTTCGTTTTTATTATGTTTTTTCACGGTTTTTCAATGGAATTGCTAAATATTTGGCTCTTGCCTAGTCGAATTTTCGACCGGTTAGATTTTGGAATAACATTTATGAAAATTTGAAACATATTATTACATTCATATAAATATAGTTTATAATATTATGTTCAAAAATAAATTATTTCAAAAATAAATTATCGTTTTCATTTTTTTTCAAGTCTGTAATTTTTTTTAAAATTTAATTAATCATTAATTTGTATCATTATTGTAGCAAACAAAAGAAAAACCAATAAAAAAATATATAATTGTGTGTAGTGCATAAGGGATTTTGATTGATATTGAAGTAGTTCATATAAAATTTACTTTATCGTTGAATTTTTTTTGGAAGTTTATCGTTTGAAATAATTACGATTTTATTATCAATTTACATATTTTTATATTTGCTTATATTGAATTATAATTATTTTTTTAATTTACATTTTTTTGTAAATAAAATTTCATTTGATTGAATAAAAAAGCAGGTTAATTTTTGTTGAAGTTATTTTTTTAGTTTAGCTAAATTTCCTTCAGTTTTTATAATTTTCTTTAAGTTTTGGTAATTTTGTTTAAGCTTGGGTAATTTTTTTTAGGTTTTGATAATCTTGGTTAAGTTTAAGTAATTTTGTTTAAATTTGGTATTTTTTTTTTAAATTTTAGATAATTTTTGTTTAAGTTTTGATAATTTTGTTGAAGTTCAGGTTTTTTTTTAGTTTATACTATCTTTTTTATGTTAAGGTAATTTGTAGTGTAATTAGCCCTATAGTTTACAGAAGTAGTTTGATTTTTGTAAGAATTTATAATAATTTTTTTTTAATTTTTTTTTGCTTTTGAGTATTGTAAAAACGCTTTTTTTAATTTGCTAAAATGTCGGTTAAGCATAGCAACGAGAATCTAGCGTCACTTACAAATGAGCCAGATAAATGTTCTATTTGTGGCGAACTATTAGTTCCATTAAATACTATCGTAACAACCAAATATGAACACTTATTTCATGCTAATTGTATTAAAGTATGGTTAGATAAAGTTAATAAATGCCCTAATTATCGAGCAGCTTGCAAAGTTGGTGATTTGAGTCCATGTTCAATGGGAGGAGCAATTCCTAAAAATGTTGGTCCTAGTATCATAGCTAGTAATTTGATAAATATTTCTAATATTGATGATATAGCTAATAATAGTGGTAACCAAAGTTCACCATTACAACTACAACAACCTTTAGCACCACCACCTGCATCGGTCAATAATATATTACCATCACAAGAAGTTCATTCAATAAATCAGCTTTCAGCCAATAATAATAATTCTTTTGACTTTTCTGCTTTTACTGAAATTATTCGTAGTACTATTGAAATGAATCAAATATCTGTACTAAATAGTTTACAAAATCATATTAGAGATATTGTTCAGAATTCAGTACACCAAAGTTTAAATAATTTAAATCTTGATAACATTCAGCGTGAGCCAAGATGGCCTCGTGAACGACCATTTGAACCGCGTATTTCTTTAGATCGAAATAGTATCAATATGCCAAATTTATCTCAACCACCAGCACAACCTATTGGTACTGAAAATGTTAGCAATTTTGAAGATAATTTGCGTAATGCTAATCAAAATTTATACAATCTTTCTAACCGTAATCCGCATTATTCTAATCATAATCCAAGAACTATGTTTAATGAGAAACGGTCTAATATTATTAAAGGATGGAATTTGTCATTTTCTGGTAATCAGTGCAAACTTTCAGTTGAAGAATTTATTTATCGAGTCGAAACACTCACAAATTCAATGTTAGGTGGAAATTTTGATGGTCTATGTAATGATATGCATTTACTATTGACAGATAAAGCTAACGATTGGTATTGCCGATACCATAAAAAAGTTAGAATTATTCGTTGGGTAAAATTTTGTCAGGCATTATGTACACAATTTAAAGTACATATTAGTGATTTTGATATTATGGATCAAATCCGTGATAGAAAGCAAAGAATGGGAGAAATTTTTGATGATTTTTATGAAGCTATTATGGCATTAGCAGATAAATTGCATACACCTGTTTCAGATCGCGATATTTTAATTATATTGAAAAAAAATTTTAGAGAAGAAATTCGCAAAGATCTTTTATATGTTCAGGTATATAATATTGAACATTTACGTACTCTCTGTAGGGAAAGAGAACAACTTTTTGTCGAATTACGAAAGCGTAATATGAGCAAAAATTTTCCACCGCGATACGTAAATGAGATAGATATATCTGCAAACACCAATTTTATTCCTTCAAATACAAATGAATCTTTAGATAAAAATTATGTATCTTCAGATACAAATACTGTATATTCTTCTAATGAAATTGCAGCAATAAGTGAGCAACAACCAAAGTTAATTCATAAAGAATTTATTTGTTGGAGTTGTCATCGTTTTCAAGATTGTATTTTACCACCTACAATTTTTTGTTATGGATGTGGTTTGAAAAATATCTACAAACCAAACTGCATTAAATGTAATTCAAAAAACTTGAAATTTCACGGGAACAACAACAACAGTTACCGATAGAATTAAATAATATTTTCGAAAATAAATCTGAAAATAAAAATATAACTATTGTTTGACGTAATATAAATTATTTTAATTCAAAACCATTGTTATCATATATCAAACCTTACCAACAAAGACTTAAAGAATATAATATTATTCGAAATAAAATTTTTAGTGAAAATAAATTTAATCAAGACATTAGTAAAAATTTACCATCTGATACATTTAAAGTAGATACTATACGTAAAACTAAACGTTCAACAGTAAGATTTCGTAATCATTGGTATAAAATACTTAAAACTCGTAAATCAATGATTTCGTCAATTTGTACGGTTTTAAACGATGTGCGTTCTTATGCAGAAATTTCTATTCTAGGAAAGAAAATGCTGGGTTTGTTGGATAGTGGAGCTACAGCAAGTTGTATAGGGTCTGATTTCGTGTTAGAATTGCTTCTGATGTTTAAATATCAAAATTTATTTCAGGTGTAAACACAGCTGATGGTAGTAATCAAACTGTTCATGGTAGCTTAACAACTGAAATTAATTTTAAAGGTCAAACAAAACCAATAACATTTTTAATTGTGCCCACTCTAAAACAAAATATCTATCTAGGAAAAACTAATTTAATTAAGCATGTAATCGATGTTGGTGATGCACCACCCTTAAAACAAAGACATTATTCTGTTTCTCCTGCCATTTAGAAATTAATGTATGAGGAACTGGATCGAATGCTTTCTTTAGGAGTGATTGAGGAGAGCAAAAGTTCGTGGAGCTCCCCTGTAGTACTTGTTAGAAAACCTGGCAAGGTAAGACTTTGGTTAGATTCGAGACGGGTTAATTCTGTATCGAAAAAGGATGCATACCCGCTACCCGCATATAGAAGGAATTTTAAGTAGGTTACCAAAAGCAAGGTATATCACGAGCTTAGATCTAAAGGATGCTTTCTGGCAAATTCCTTTAGATGAGAGTTCCAAAAAGAAAACTGCTTTTACGGTACCGGGTAGACCTCTTTATCAATACAGGGTTATGCCGTTCGGTTTATGCAATGCTCCACAATCAATGTGCCGGCTCATGGACTTAGTTATTCCTCCACATCTAAAAACGAAAGTTTTTGTATATTTAGATGATCTGCTATTAATTTCCGAAACATTTGATGAACATATTATTTTATTACAACTAGTTGCTGAACATCTTCGTCAAGCAGATCTAACTATAAACGTAGAAAAAAGTAAATTTTGTCTGAAAGAAGTCAAATATTTAGGCTTTGTAATAGGTAATGGTGTTTTGAGTACTGACCCTGGAATAATAACTACTATAACAGAATATCCACCACCAAATTCTGTAAAGCAAGTTCGTCGTTTTCTAGGTATGGCGGGATATTATAGGAGATTTTTAGAAGACTATGCCACCTTATCTTCACCAATTTCAGATTTGCTCAAAAAGAGTCGTGGAAAATTCATTTGGACAGACGAAGCTCAAGACGCTTTCATTAAAAAGCTTTAAGTACAGCTCCTGTTCTTACTAACCCCGATTTTTCTCGTCCTTTTAGTATCCAATGCGACGCTAGTAATTCTGGTATTGGTTGCGTGTTATGTCAGGAGGATGAAAATGGTGTGGAATGTCCAATTGCTTTTATGATCCAAAAACTTAATTCAGCCCAAAGAAATTATTCTGTCACAGAAAAAGAATGTTTAGCTGCTGTGCTCGGTATAAAAAAATTTAGGGCATACATTGAAGGCCAAAGTTTCAAAGTCATTACAGATCATGCCTCACTGAAATGGCTTATGACACAAAAAGATTTATCTGGTCGTTTGGCTAGATGGAGTTTAAAACTCCAAGGCTACACTTTCACTATAGAGCATAGACGAGGAACCTTAAATACGGTCCCTGACAGTTTATCTCGAATATACGAAGAAATAAATACAATTGACGGTTTTGGTCCAGAGATTGATTTGGATTCCACTCATTTTTGTTCACCTGACTATGAAAAATTAAAAACAAATTTCAAAATTAAGCAAAATGCTTTTCCAGATTTAAAAGTAGTTGGTAATCACCTTTATAAACGTACCGAACATTATTCTGGTTCAACTTAACAAGAAACAACGGCATGGAAATTATGGATACCAGAAGAAATGACAATTAATTTAATAGAAAACGCTCATAATCCTCCGTTAGCTTCTCATGGTGGTATAACAAAAACATTAGAAAGATTACGTAGAAATTTTTATTGGCCGCGAATGGCATATCAAGTACGTAAATTTATCATAAATTGCGATATTTGTAAGCAAATTAAATCACCTAACACCACTCTTAAACCACTTATGGGATCCCAGGTAACAACTGATCGTCCTTTTCAGAAATTATATATGGACCTACTTGGACCATACCCTAGGTCGAAAGATGGGCATATTGGTATTTTTATTGTGTTAGACCATTTTTCTAAATTCCATTGGGTGAAACTTATAAAAAAATTTACTGCCAATTCCTTAATAAATATCTGGAAGAAGAAATCTTTCATAATTATGGTGTGCCAGAATATATTACCACTGATAATGGCTCGCAATTTCGATCTGTTTCATTTAACGCCCTATTAAGTAAATATGGTATATCACATATTTATACACCTGTTTATTCACCACAGAGCGAGTTTATTCACCACAATGCCTCAGAGCGAGTAAATAGGTCAATTATTGAAGGAATGCGCGCATATATAAATGGTGACAAACTAACTGGGATAAAAATATTAGTAGCATAAATGCTGCATTAAGAAGTTCGTTCCATCAGTCAATTGGTTATTCACCTTATTATATATTATATGGTCAGCATATGATAACAAACGCTTCCACTTATGCTTTGTTGAAAAAATTAAATAATTTAGAAGAAGGTGAAGAACATTTAGATAGAAATGACAGATTACAAATTCTGCGAAAAGTTGCTAAAAAAAACGTTCAAAAAGCTTATGATAGAAATGTTAAAACGTACAATACTCGAGCCAAAAATATAAAATTTATACCAGGACAAGAAATTTTTAGAAGAAATTTCAGTTTAAGTAACGCATCAGATAAATATAATTCTAAATTAGCGCATAAATTTATAAAAGCTAGAATAGTTAAGCAAACAAGTTCATCATCATATGAAATCGAAGATTTAAAAGGTAAAAGAATAGGTATTTACCACGCAAAAGATTTACGCAGATAGTTCACTATTATTTTTCATTTTTTTTACCTTATGAATATATCTTAATATTAATTATTAAGTATCTTATGAATATTAGTAAATATGTATTATATATACATAAAAAAAAATGAATATCTAGTTCTAGTTATGATTAGTTAAAGACATATTTCATATGAATAATTCTTAGTTATTAGTTAATTCTTAGTTATTAGTTAATTCTTAGTTAATAGTTAATATGTTTAAATCAATAGGTTAAGTATTACTATTTTAGAAAGATAAATAATGGTATTTCAGATTAGTAATATAGTATTAGATAGTAGCATAACAATTTAAAACAAAAGCTGTATAGAAAAAAAAATGAATTGAAATGAAGAATTAAATTATGAATTATATTCAATTGCTATTTGTAGGTTAAGATTATAACAACCGCTTTCAGCTTCAGCATTTTTTAAATGAATTTAACCCGCTGAACCTGCCCTGTAACGGTTGCCCCTAGTTTTTATAATTTAATTTTGTTCAATTTTAATGGAATATAAAAATATGGATTTTTTTTATTATTATCATAAACCTGAAATTAAATAGTGAAATATTTCAGTATATATAAATGAAATTAATGTATGAAATATTTCAATATCCAAATTAAATCGATTTGTACTACTAAGTATCGCATAATTGTTGAGAATTTCTCCAATTAAATAACCAATTAGAATATGACACGATTATCTTCCTTTTGTGATTTCTACTGAGAATTTAAATCTTTTGTAATTGCAACTGAGCAAAGATAATGAGATGGAAAAACAGACGCAGCGTTTAGAAAAAAGTCAGTTTGGAGATAAGCTACGGTCAAGACGTTTTTTTTTAAATTAGAATTTTTATATATAAAGTTTTATAGTTATTATTTTAAATAGTTTCAATTTTTAAATAAATAGACAATTTATATATTAATTAATAAATTAATAAATTATTTAAATATTTTAATTTAAATGGAAAAAATAAATAAATAAATAAATACAATAATTTAAATAACATTAAAGAATAAATAAATGGTGTACATGTGGTGTGAGACTGTACCTAGAAAAAAAAACTATCTGTATCAAAATCAACCTTATATATTTGTATGGTAAAAATAAAAATTATAATAAAATTTCATATAAATTATTAATAATAAATTACCATAAAAATTAAATAAAATTATGGTATTTTCCTAAATCAAAAAAAAAAAAAAGAAATATATATATATAATATATGTATATTATAAGAAAAGTTGAAATTTGATTAGACTTATATTTTATAATTGAAAAAAAAAGGTACAGTCCACTTCCAGTATGGAGTTTGTTAAGGTTATAGCCAATATTAACTGGAGGTGTTTTTATTTTATTTCCAATCTATTTGAAACATTTGATAATTAATTATTTAAGATATGGATTTTATTTTATTTCCTATAAAATTTCCAACATTCGTTCAGTATTTTCAACTTTAAAATTAACAAAATAAAAATAGAAAATTAGAAAATCAAATAGCAACTCTAAAATAGTAAAAGTAGAAAATTTATTGTGAAATTATTTTGTTTTTATTTTGTTACTCTAAAATAGTAAAAGAAGAAAATTTATTGTAAAATTATTTTGTTTTTTTTTATTGGCAATGATTCGCATGAATTTTTTTTTTAATGTTCTCAGCTAACTTTTTACTTCGAATTTCTTTTAATTTATTTAAATGTATTCACGACAATACAAATCGAAAATTATAAAAAGTTGCAGAATTATTTGCAGATTCAAGTGCTAATAGGAAAGCAATAATGAGTGAGCATATTCCAACGATTGATGTTGAAGTTATGGATGATAATTTTTCAGACATTGACAATAATGCAATTGTCGATAATACATCAATTACAAATATTGAGGATGATGCAAATATACTATGCAAAAATTTGGTTAAATGGGCTATGGATTTTAACATTACAAGTCGAGCTGGAAATAAACTGCTAGAAGTACTGTATGAATTAGAGCCATTATTCATTACCAACAGATATGCGAGCATTAAAAGGAAACCCAACCAAACATTATATAGAGATTATGGCTGGTGTCACTATATGCATTACGGATTGCAAAATTGCTTGACAGATTTCTTCGTCAGTAACCCGAATAAAGTCATAGATGAAAATTTAAAATTACAATTTGGTGTAGATGGATTATCTATTCATAAAAGTTCAAAACAAGAGGCTTGGCCAATTCTCCTAAATATAGTCGGATATAAAAATGTTTACCTGGTATCTTGCTTTCTTGGGAAAAGCAAGCCTAATAATTGCAACATTTTTGTGGAAAAATTAGTTGAAGAACTGAAGTATTATACTAAAAATGGATTCATATTTAATCAAAACCTATATAAAATAAATGTGTATAGTTTTATTTGCGATACGCCTGCTAAATCGTTTTTATTAAATATAAAAGGACATACTGGATTTTATTGTTGTAATAAATGTTTAGTTAAAGGAGAGAAAATCAACAACGCTTTATGTTTATTAGATATGAATTCCACATTAACATCAAATGAAAGCTTCGCAAACAGAACTAATGCAAATCATCATAAATCTTTACTACCTCTAGCCGTAGAGTCGTTGAACATATGATATGTTACAGGCTTTCCATTAGACCATATGCATTTGACATGTTTAGGTATCATGAAGCAGTTTTTACATTTGTTGGCAAAATCAAAAAGATCTAAAAATTGTCTTAATAATATGCAAATAAAGCAAATAAATTTTAGAATTATTACAATAAAATCACAAATTCCATGTGAATTTAACAGAAAGTGAATTGGATTATTGGAAGGCAACAGAGTTCAGATTATTTTTGCTTTATTTGGGTCCTATTATCTTAAAAGGAATTTTATATACAGAAAAATATGAACATTTCCTGCTATTAGTTAGTGCTATGAGGATTTTACTTCATGAAACAGATTGCATAAAAAAACAATACCTGTGCTGAAATGCTTTTGAGATCTTTTACTGAAAATTTTCATAAATTATATAATGAACATGATGTTACCTATAACTGCCATAATTTGATACACTTAGCAGCTGAAGCTAAAATATTTGGAAGCTTAGAAAACATTAATGCATTTAAATTTGAAAACAAAATGCAAGAGATTAAAAAATGGTGCATTCAAAGCGATTTGTATTATCTCAAATTTTTAATAGACTCATAGAAAAGAGTTTAAATTTGTGTAATACAGATAATAAGGATGTAACATATCCTAAAATATTATCAAAAAGAGGTAAAAGTGAAGAAATTTTAAAAATCAAGACAGAAAAATTTATATTTTCGATATTTGAACCAAACAATTTCATACAAATCGATCAAAATGTATAAAAAATGGTGAACATTTATATGGAAAATAATGATTTCTTTCTCTAAGTAAAAGAAGTCAAAAATTTGCAACCTATGTTTACAACTCCTATAAATTCAATTCTGTTAAATATTTTTTACACAAATAATGTAATTTTATCAGAAAAAATAGAAAAAATAAGATTTACCAAAAAATCAATAAAATTTTATTTTATTCTCCTGATAATTCACAGTTTTTTTTAATAAGACTTCTTCATCAAACATAATTATTATTAACTTGTTGTGCTACGCTATGTCATCTGAAGATGTATTTGATAGTTGAAACTCCAGGGATAGTAAACGCTTAAAAACGGACACCGAGAATTATTACGAAGAATTTGGTATATTGAAACCTGGTAAGCAAAACTGATTAATATTTTTTTTTTAAATATTACTAATATAATTATTATTTTATATCATTATAGAGGTGATCGTATTCCAATAACATCTACTTAAAAGTATAAGCGGCCATCAGAGTCGCGGGCTTTATCGCCAATTAAACATAAAATTTTAATGATTTCTACGAAGTTGATATGATGGAAACTGAATATCTTTAAGATATTGCTAATGATAATGATAATGAAACACAGTCTATAATCCCGCAAAGCGTTTTAAAAGGAACTATTACAAGCAAAAAATTTGATACTGAAACACAATATATTCAACAGCAGAGCGTCAGAAATGAAAGTGTTATTCTATCACAAAATCAATTTGATCAACGTAAAGTTTTAACAGCGTAACTCAACTATTTTTTATTTTTTTTAGTAATTCATGAAATTCAGTCTTTAAAAAAGAGCATTGAAGTATTAGGAAAGGAGTTTACAGTTTAAAAGAGGAAATTAAAGATATGAAAAAACCATTGCAAAACAATGTGAACAACTTCTTGCCACCACTTCCATTTGTTTCCAAAGAAGATGTAATGACCTTTGAAAATAAATTAAAAGAAAATGAAAATGACGTGCAAAACATTTTGGTAAGCTAAATTAGATATTAGATGTGAGCTACATTTAATATCATTTATTTATTTTAGAAAAATTATTTTTTATCAACACAATCAGGAGATTTTGTTAATTTTATTAAAATTATTTTTAAAAAATTAATGACTGATGACGTTGGCAAATCGTTTACTTGGTTGGATTTGGCAGCTGGGATCATTGCTATCAAGCATTTCCAATTAATAACTATTTTGAAAAGTATGCATATTTTTTTGAAAAATTATATTATTTTGTAATTTTAATTTTGTAATTTTATAATTTTAGATGTTATCAATATAAAGTTACCGGCTGTTTCTGGCTGGAATAATAAAAAAGTGTTTTATAATACAAAGGGCAGTTTAAGCAAGTCAATATCAAAAAATATAACTAGCACAACAACTTAAAATTTATAATTCATTTAAAAAAAAAAATTATTATAGAAATCTATTTTTTATGAATTTCTTATTTCTTTCCCAAGAAAAAACATCAGAATTACTTAAAAATAATTCCATTTTTTCTTAAAGAATTGCTTTATTTTTTCTTAAAGAATTGTTTTATTTTTCTTACAGAATTGCTTTATTTTTTCTTAAAGAATTGCTTTATTTTTCTTAACGAATTGCTTTATTTTTCTTACAGAATTGCTTTATTTTTTCTTAAAGAATTGCTTTATTTTTTCTTAAAGAAAATCCTATTTTTTAGGAAGAATTTTATTAAGAAAACCTTCAGTTTCAATACGAAACTTTCACCATATCTCATAAAAAAAGAGGGGAAAGTTTCGGCTAATTCGGCGTTTTTGTCAACCTCTCCATATATTTTTCTTTAAGAAAAACTTTAAGACCTTCAGAACCCCCCGGGGATTCCACCTTGACGCGGTGGTGGGGCTTAAGTAGGATCGATGAGCAAAGTGGGCGATGTCGGCGGATACCGTAGCTTTGTATGGTATCTGGCAGGTCTAACCATGCCGATAAGGCCACGAGTGAGGTCTGAAAACTAAGGGAATCCGCAACAATATGGACCATGGCAACGAATAAGGATCAATCGCGTGTTGGGATGTCAACACAAGTGTCGTCTGTACCTACGACAGGCGGCGAGGGCTTGGATCTGGAAGGATCTAAGTCGCCAGTAGGACCGTGTATGAAGGTGGAAACAGGCCTTGATGCACGTAGAGTTACTGACTTTGATGATGATTTAGATGAAGAATTGCGAGATTTGTCGCAATCCTCATCTACAACTCTAGGTTTGTGTAATCTAGAACTAGGGAGTCTGACGGATTCTAGTTCCGACATGGAAGCTGATGGTAACAAGACCATCATCAATCTCGAAGAGAAGAAGGAAGTTGGTAAGGTAGGCTCTAGCACCACACCAACTGTGCCATTCCGAAAGATTAACCCACACACTGGCGTTCAATCTAAGAATATCAGAAAGGACGCGCTCAACAGAATTCGAAGCGCTAGAAGAAGGTTACACAAGTTATCGTTAAAGGACTCAAAAGAGCTAAGTGCTTGGGACAAGGAAAAGCTTGTCGAAGCCAAACACATAGTTGAGTCTGTTGAGTTAAGGGAACTGGTGAAACTGTCTACCTCCAATGCGTCTGGTAAGCAGACTAGGGAGGCTGACACGAAGAAGACGAAACCGTCGTCATCAACCTCCGATGCGTCGGACAAGACTAAGGAGGCTGGTGATAGACGGATTGTAAAGGCATCTCGATCCAATGCGTCTAAACAGACTAGGGAAAGAGGTGATCATGGCAACAATTCGCGTACTGTACCGAAGCCTACTGCAGGAAAAGCCGCGGCAGCTAAGGAGCAGTACGTGAAGAAGAGAGGTAGGTCCGATGACAACATTTTCTTTTTCGTTTAATTACAGTTTAGGTCGCGAAATTATATTTACGTTTATAAGCCGTCACGTTACAAAGCAGGTACTTTGGTCAAATGTACCACCCATTATGAACGAAATTCGTGAACGATTGTTTTTTTTAATTTAATAAATAACTAAAAACAAAAAAAATTCTTTTTAGGATTCATGTTGAAATTTACGCTGATACAATAATCAATTATCGTGTAATATATTGAAACAATCTGTTTTTGGGAAAATAATTAGAAAGGCATTTTCTTGGACAGAAAAACAACAATAAATAAATTATTGAACATTACGAAACAAAATAAAATTAAATTGACGATTTGTGTTTCTATTTTGTCTGCGGAATCGACCCACATAAAAACCCTGGGGTCGGATTCCCTTACTAGATATCGAGTATAACGATAATCGAGTAAAAATTTCGATCACGATTCTCGATTGCAATCGAATCGAAATTATTAAAAAATCGTAGTAGATTTTACTACAATTTGAAATGTCAAAATGTGAAATTTTGGTAGTTTGAAAGTTGAAAAGATAATTTTTTTTTTTGATAATAAGGGTTTTCGTTAATTGTGTAAACGTAAAGTAAAATAAATATAAATAAAAAAATATAGTTTAGATATGAGTGAGTTATTATTATCATCATTTTCTGACGATAATGAAGGAATTATTTGCAGAAAGGAAGTATTTGCAGTTAAGAGATTACAGCAGTCCAGCCCATAGGCTTTGGATAACAACACTAATTTTTATTTAACAATTAAATTTGCGATTTCTTACTTATGACTACAAAATAAATTTATTTTAGATTCAAAATGATATTTCGATTTACAAAAGAAGCATTTATTTATGTGTTAAATAAATTAGATAATCTGTAAGGTTATTTATCATCATCAATATTGGCAGCTACTTTGTCCGCTTTAGCTAGTGGATGATACCAACATTTCATTTTTTATTTTTGGTTGATTTTATTGCAATTCGTCCTATAAATAAAACAAGTATATAAAATGACTTTATATTCACCATAACAGTCTGTGTACACCGCATTTATTAAATTTTTTGTATTAAAATATTATTAATAATAATTGTTTTTTATATTTACTTACATTATTTCTAAAATAATATACTATTTTCCAAAAAAAAAAACATAAAAAAGCGACGACTCGATATCAAAATATGTATCGAATGAAATTATCGTTTGAATGCTCGATCAATCGAGTGCTATCACCCAAATACCACAAATTTCGATATCGTATACTCGATATCTATTCAGAGAATTCGACCCCTGAGATCGTTATATAATTCTTGATTTATTTTAAATCTTTCGCATGGAAGACACCAACTATTCTTCTGTTATCCATATCTGTGCGTTCATAGCGATTTTGACCAACTATTCCAGAAATTTTACTTTTTAAGATTTTTTTTGAGAGTTTCGGATTTGCAGCGAAATTGCTTTGTAAAAAATTTCTTCGAAAAACAATTTGGCCAATTACAAATTTTCGATGTCTCGATCTCAAATTATACACCTTCTCATGTTTTTTATGTGCTTTTTCCAACATTTTCAAAACTCTATCCCGCATTACTCTTATTCTTTCTTCTTTTGGTAAAACATTTATATTCTCACTTAATCCATCTAGTCGTTTCAAAATTGGGTACATGGATCCATGAGTGACCATGTTACAACCAAATAAACCATAATATGGTGTTCACGGCGTAAGTTTAATTTATAACTTAGCTGAAAATTTATCAAATAAAAACACTAAAACTTTTATTTTATTTTTTATGAAATTGTATTTTTTATTTTAATATACTTTTTTCAAATTGATAAGACACTTTTATAATATACTGGCCAAAAACTAATTTTTTACTGTGTTAAAATTTAGAATTTTTTTCTGTTTATATAACAGCTGATTGAATTTCTATGTACAACAAAATATAAAGATGGTCATTGACCTGCATTAATTTTATTATATAAAATTTGTACATAGAATGATAAAATCTATTATTTAATTAATTAATATTATATAATATAAATGTATTTGTGAAAAATGAGAGTTTATACAATATTGCCAGTATTAAATAATTAAAAAATATAATGCAAATTAATTATAATTTATTGGAAAGCATCATGTTTTTCTCGCTAAGCCGCTAGCCGCTGATGTGATGACATTTTGACTGACATTAGTATACAAATAAAAGATACACATGGTCGGGAACGAACATTCTCCGGCCCTTGGATTATCTTAATTTAATCCAATATGTAAAGTGTCTTCTAAGTAAAAATTATAATAAGTGTAAATAATATATATTAATAGTGAAAAGTGATGTAATTAATATATATATAGTGTATAATTTTAATAATAATATAGTTTTTAAAAATTGAAAATATTAGCTTTGTTGACATCGGTATAAGTGATATATATTTTCATTTTGCATTTGTTGATAAATGAATTGTTGATATTCCATCTTCAGGTATGTGGAATATATGTTTATAATATATTTTCTTGCATAATTATACTCCAGCAAACCATCGTTGAATCACATGAAATTGATAAAAAATGTTATGTAAATAGTGTAATGTTTATGTTAATTATATTTGTTTTGATAAATTTGATATAAATTTGTAATTCTGTGTATGCATGTGTATGTGTGTATGATGTGTTTGGGAATGTATAGTTAGTGCAAATGTGATTGATGAATGTTTTTGTTTATTAAATTTTATTAAATTTTATAACACCATAATTATAATATAAATGTCGTTTTAATTAATTAATTTGTTTATTCATTAAAGTTCATTTGTATGTATTAAATTTATAATTATGTTTGAAAAGTTCATAAATTAATTATTTTTTAAAATGTTCGAATTTAAATTATCTTTTATCGGTAAAAGACATAGTTTTTTAATTGGTCGTTTAAAAATACCATTCGCAGTTTTTACGGTCACAACGCGAACCAATTTATCATCACCGGGATGAGTCGCGGT
This sequence comes from Rhamphomyia laevipes, assembly GCA_963920725.1. NCBI lineage: Eukaryota > Metazoa > Arthropoda > Insecta > Diptera > Empididae > Rhamphomyia > Rhamphomyia laevipes. Next base: position 75,582,968 of record OY987255.1, on the reverse strand, counting down.
AACACGCGCAATTTGCCAATGTGTCGGTGGCATTCGTTCATCTTTAAGTAGTGCAATATCTCCGATTTTGATATCATCATGTGTGGAATTCCATTTTGATCGTTTTTGCAATTGAGATAAGTATTCATTACTCCATTTATCCCAGAATGTTTGGTATAAATGTTGAATATATTTCCATCTATCTAAATTGTTTATTTTAATATCTTTTAAATCCTTTTCAGGCGGAGTATTTAATGAATCCATAATTAAGAAGTGACCAGGAGTTAGTACTGATAAATCATCTGGATCAGGCGTTTTCGGACATAAAGGACGAGAGTTTAAGCAAGCTTCAACTTGTGATAATAACGTTGCGTATTCTTCGAACGTTAGTTTTGCATTTCCAATAATGCGTTTAAGATGAAATTTAATTGATTTGACTCCCGATTCCCATATGCCACCCATATGCGGAGCCGATGGTGGATTAAAATGCCAATGCGTACCTAATGAACTTAATTTATCAGCTATTTCGTGCGACCATTGTTTTTGGGTAAGTTTTCGTTCTTTACTTAACATGTTATCCGCTCCAACAAAGTTTGTTCCACAATCACTATAAATGTTTTTACATATTCCTCTTCTAGATGTAAAACGATGATACGCTGCTATAAACGTTGCACTGCTAAGATCGCTTACCAACTCAATATGTATTGCTTTTGTACATAAGCAAATAAAAACAGCAATATAACCTTTATAAAATTTATTGCATCGTCCTTTCCATGCTTTTATTTCTATTGGACCAGCATAATCAACACCAGTATTATAAAATGGACGAGCAATTTGAACACGAACAGCCGGTAAGTTTCCCATTAATTGATTAGATTCTTTTGCTGCAAAACGAAAGCAAATAATACATTTTTTAATTACTCTTTTAATATTATTTTTTGCATTAATTATCCAAAATTTATTTTGTAGATATTCTGTGGTCAATGTTTGTCCACCGTGAGACGTAGAAATATGCGCATTAAGAATTAACAAATCTGTAAAATGAGATTTTTTCGGAATAATTATTGGATGACGTCTATCATATTTCAACGTAGAATTCTGAAGTCGACCACCAACCCGAAGCAATTTATGTTCATCGATAAAAGGATTCAATGTTAAAATGCTACTTTGTTTTGATATTTGAATTTTTGATGATAATTTAGATATTTCATCGCTATATGCAGCGTGTTGCATATATGTTATTATATAATTTAATGCTTTATCGATTTCTGATGGTGTGAGTGGTCCAAGTTCTCGATGCTTATGATTTCGGAAATTATAAATCGCTCGAAAACAGTACGCAGTTACACGAAGTAAAGTTGTAAGTGATGAATGCTTTTCAATTATTGTTTGAATAAAGTTTAAGTTATCATTTGACAATTGTATAAATAAAGATTTTATTTTTCTTATTTCTAGATTTGTTACATTACAAACATTTTGGGGAAGATTTTTTGATAAAAAATCTTTAAGAAATGTTGGACCCTGCCACCAAATCGATGAAATAATCATTTCAGAAGGAAGTAACCCACGAGAACCGACGTCTGCTGGATTATCCTTTGAGCCAATATGATACCAATTGGCAGCTGCAACACGAGACTGAATTTCGGTAACTCTGTTGGCTACGAAAGATTTCCATTTAGATGGATGTGCTTGTATCCATGCTAATGTAATCGTTGAATCAGTCCATGCATAAACTGGAACATTATGCAAGTCCATCGAATTTTTAACAAAAATAATCAGTTTTGATAATAACACAGCACCACATAGTTCGAGGCGTGGCAATGTTATACGTTTCAGAGGAGCAACTTTTGTTTTTGATGTTAATAGTTGGATTTTAACTTCTTCGTTTTCGTCCACAAATCGTAAGTATATTACTGCTGAATATGCTTTTTCTGAAGCGTCACTAAAACCATGAATTTCTATATTTTTAGTTTGTTTTGTTATATGAATCCAACGCGTTATTTCTATGTTTTCAAGTATGGCTAGTTCTTCACGATATAATAGCCATTTGGATTTTAGTGCGTCTGTGACTTGTTCATCCCATCCACATTGCTGAAGCCATAAATCTTGCATAATGATTTTTGCATAAACAATACATGGTGAAATCCATCCAAGTGGATCGAATAATCTTGCTACGTCTGATAATATGCTACGTTTGGAAATTTTAGAAATTATAGGTAATTTAATTTTAAATTTAAAAATATCTTTGGCTGGATGCCATTGAATACCAAGTGCTTTAATTGATTCTTCTTTATCAAATGTTAATGGAAAATTTATTTCTCTTTGATTTTCAGGAACCTGCCGTAAAATTTCATTATTATTACTGGCCCATTTACGTAATGGAAAACCAGCTGAATTGGTGATATTAATTAATTGCTGCTGAGATTGGACAGCATCTTCAACAGTATCAGCTCCATACATAACATCATCAACATAAAAATTATGTTTTAAAATGTTTGATGCTATTGGAAAATTATGTTCTTCATCATCAGCTAGTTGATGTAATGTTCGAATGGCTAAATATGGCGCTGATGCAGTACCGAATGTGACTGTGTTAAGAGAATATGTTTTTATATTTGTGTCGCAACTATCTCTCCAACAAATTAGTTGATACATGGCGTCATCTGGATTAATCCAAATTTGACGATACATTTTCGTTATATCAGCCGTATATGCGATTTTAAACATTCGCCATTTCATCATGACACTAGTTATTTCATTTTGAAGTTTTGGACCGATCATAAGACAATCGTTTAATGATTTACCATTTGCAGTTTTGCATGATGCATCAAATACAACTCGAAGTTTAGTAGTAGTTGATTCTTTGAATACTGCATGGTGAGGTAAATAATAAATTGCACCATTTTCAACAGTTTTTACTTCGGTCATATGTTGCAATAATAAATAATCGGTAATATTTTCAGAATACATTGTTTTTAATTTTAAATTATTTTGAAAACGTTTTTCTAATTGTAGAAACCTGGTGATTGCAGATTGACGTGAATTATTAAACAATGGTCTTACATTGTCTTTAAATGGAAGCGAAACTTGATATCTTCCGTCAGAATTACGCTTATGTGTTAACGCAAAATGGCGTTGACAACTTTCTTCTTCTGTAGTCAGCTTTCTGTTCTCTGCGATTTCTTCAATTTCCCAGAAACGTTTTAATTGTTGCTCTAACTCGACCATATGATGATGAGCAATAATTGTTTTTTCTGTAGCGTCGAAAACGTTTCCAGAAACTATCCAGCCGAATTCAGACATTTGTGCTATTGGTGCACCGGGAGGACCTTTTATCAAGCCTGACATAATTATTGCTGCATATACATTAGCACCTAGTAATATATCTATTTTACCAGGCGTATCAAAATGAGGGTCAGCTAATTTTAAACCTTTTAAATGATCCCAATTATTAATTTCTATTTTTTTAGATGGCAATATACGCGTAATATTTGTAAAAACGAAAGCTTCTACATCAAGTCTAAAATTGGAATTGTATAATGATGATAATGTAAGTGTTACTTATGTTTAGCTACACCAGAATTAGATTGTCCTAAACCAGTTATATTAACTAAGGTTTTTTCTTTTTTTAGTCGTAATTTTTGGACAACTGCTTCTGTTACAAATGTTGCTTCAGAACCCGGATCAATTAAAGCACGGAACGTGTGAAAATCGCCATTGGATGAACCGGTATTAATAAGTGCGGTAGCTAATAATACTTTTGAATTTTGAATTTTTTGTGTAAAATATGTTTGTATATCATTTGTTTGTTGTGATGGACACGCAATAGGTGTGTGTTGAATTTGTAAATTCGATTGATTTGAATTTTGTGCATTATTTTGCCAATTTATTGCGCCGGTTTGATTCTGAATTGAATCAAATATTTGTAAATTTGGATCACTTGAATTTATTAAATTGTGTTGTACTGTACGAGAATTGTAATTTGGTGAATTGTTATTATGTTGTGATGTGTTAAAATGTAGTAAAGAATTGTGCCTTTTATTGCAATGCAAACAATTCTTGTTGCTTGGGCACTGGGTTTTTAAATGATTGTATGCCAAGCAATTTATACATGCTGATATCTTTTTAATAATATCAAATCTATTTTTTACATCCATTTTTAGAAATTTATCACATTTGCGTATAGTGTGATTACCTCCACATATACGGCAAGACAAATTTTGTCCAGAAGTGTGACCTGAGTTATTGCCATTAGTTTGTCCAACATGAAATGATCTGCTCAATCTATAATTATTTGAATTTGATGCAGATGGAGGCACAAATTTTCTAAAAACTGTTTTGGATTGTTCAACTGATTCAAGCGTGCGGAAACGAGTCTCCAAAAAATTCTTAAAAACATTCCATTCTGCGCAATGTTTTGTACCGCCTAAATGCTCTTCCCATAACTCTTGGGTGTTTGAAGGTAATTTTAAACAAATTATATAAATTAAAATTATATCCCAATTATCTACAGGTATATCTAAATTTCTTAGTGAATGAATACATTCATTTGTTGTATCTAGGAGTTCTTTTAATCCAGAAGCAGTTTCTAATGTAAGATTTTTTTGGTTAAATAACATTCGTAATTGCATATTAACTAAAACTCTTTTATTTTCATATCGTTCTGTCAGTATGGACCAAGCCGAATCATAATTTTTTTCTTCGAGTGATACATGCTGTAACAATCGTGCCGCTTCACCATGAATTGATGATTTCAAATAATGCAGCTTTTGAATATTTGGAATCGACTTATTTGCATGTACTAGCGATACGAATAAATCATAAAATGGTTTCCAGCTTTCATAACCGCCTGAAAACACTGGTAATTGTATTGGTTTTAATTTTATGTCGCATGGATTTTCCGCCGCGACCATTGATTTTGTTAAATTAACATTTTCAACCATGAGAGCTTCGTTCATTTCCCCCGAATAATCAAAATATATGGATTTTATTTTGTTAAAAATCTCTGATGCTAAATACTCAGATTTTAGCGATCCTTCCTCTTTCGCCGTAACAATTTTGAAATGCCAATCTTGGGCTCCTAAAAATAACGCATCTAAATTTTTTGAACGCGTTTTAATGTAAGATTCACGCCGTCTTAAATTATCAACTTCTTTAAAACTTTTCGCGTCGTTCAACATTTGTTGATAAACATTTTCTAGGTATTTAATTGCTACCTCTAATGTAGGCGCCATTTTATTAATATATGTATACTTTTAACAATTTCTAAAATAAATCAAATACTACTTTAATTTTATTTATTTATTTTAGGTGTGAAACAACGCAATATATAAAATGGATAATTCACAACCTATTATAGTATATTAATAGATATTTTTTTTAATAAATAAAATTCTAATTTTTTTTATTTTAGGTATGATTCACCAATTTTATTATTAATAATATATTTTTATGTAATGATATATTTATTTAGTTTTAATTATTTAATTTATTAATTAATATATAATTTATGTAATATAATTTATTTAATTTTATAATAATATAATTAATATAATATAATTGAATGTAATATATGTAATATAATTTAATGTAATATAGTTTATATAGTTTATATAGTTAAATAATATATTTAATATATTGTATTTAATATAGTTTATATAGTTTTTAAATAATATAATTTATGTATTTTTTATGTAATATTAACATAAGTTATTTATTATTTGAACGTATGTAATAAAAAAAGTTTTTAATAACGAATATATATTATTTTAAATTTAATTCACTTATTCACCAAATGTATAAAATTATTAAAAAAAAAATTAAAATATGGTTATATACCAAATTAAATATATGGTTATATTATATTAAGTATCCGTAAAAAAAAAACTTTTTTTTTAAATAAAACAACGGCAATCGCCCAAATAAAATTCAATGATGATGCTTCAGAAACATTTCCAACGGCGATCACTCAAAAAAAAATCTACGGTATTCGCCCAAAACTAAAATTTACGGTATTCGCCCACAACTTTTCTAACTATTATATATCATAGATATAGATATATAGAAAAAAAAACTGTTTAAAATTTTGCAAACCGTACAAACTGTTTTATTAAAAGTTAATTTTTCATATAAAAAATTAAATTTTTCTGGTTGACAACCGCTTTTTATTATTTATTATATATTATATTATTATTTTTTTTTTTAATTAATTGGCGGTTTATAAATTTACCAATTTTCTTTTACTAAAAATGATTTTAACACTAAATAATTTTTTATAGATACAGGAACCCGCACTTTAAATATGATTATTGTTTAAATGTTCACTTTTGTATTATATAATATTTTATATCATCAATTTGCACTAACCTTTGTGTCTTGATTTTCCTCCTTTCCTGATCTTCCTTTGACGTAGTTTCACATACACACTACACTTTAATGTCTTATACACTGTTCTAAATGTTTTAACTTTTTAAATATTTTTTTTTTTATACACCGAATTAATTATAAAATATATTTTTTTATGCACTATAATGTTTTAACGTTAACGTTTTAATGTTTTTTTTACATTAAAATTTTTTTAAACTAATTTTAATGAAACCGAATTATTTAAATGTTTTGTTTTAATTTTAATAAACCGAATAATTTTTTCGTTCGAAGGACCAAATGTTCACGGCGTAAGTTTAATTTATAACTTAGCGAAAATTTATCAAATAAAAACACTAAAACTTTTATTTTATTTTTTATGAAATTGTATTTTTTATTTTAATATACTTTTTTCAAATTGATAAGACACTTTTATAATATACTGGCCAAAAACTAATTTTTTACTGTGTTAAAATTTAGAATTTTTTTCTGTTTATATAACAGCTGATTGAATTTCTATGTACAACAAAATATAAAGATGGTCATTGACCTGCATTAATTTTATTATATAAAATTTGTACATAGAATGATAAAATCTATTATTTAATTAATTAATATTATATAATATAAATGTATTTGTGAAAAATGAGAGTTTATACAATATTGCCAGTATTAAATAATTAAAAAATATAATGCAAATTAATTATAATTTATTGGAAAGCATCATGTTTTTCTCGCTAAGCCGCTAGCCGCTGATGTGATGACATTTTGACTGACATTAGTATACAAATAAAAGATACACATGGTCGGGAACGAACATATGGTGATGTTCCTATGGATTCATGTACTGAATTCTGAAGTGAACCAGGTATCTTCTGCAGATTAATATCCTAGTCATGATGATCATTTTTAATATATGTTCTTATTGCAGCTAAGATAGATCTGTTTACACGCTCTGACTGATTTGACTGCGGATAATAGATTCGTGTTCTTAAATGTTTTATTCCATATTCGTTTAGTAGATTCTGAAAATTTTTAGCTGTAAATTGTACACCGTTGTCTGAATATATTGCCTGTGGGACACCGAATACATTGAAAACATCCTCTTCTAAATATCTACAAACATTTAGATACGTTGGACTACAGAATGGTTTTAACAAGACATATTTAGAAAATTGGTCCAATACTATAAGTATAGATGTATACCCTCTATTCGACCTGGGATATGATCCCAACAAGTCTATGTAAAGACATTGCCACGGGCGTTCCACAAAGATTTGTTGGCCCATTTCCGGACGTAAGACAACATTTGGTGCTTTTGATTCTTTACACGAATCGCAATTTATTATATAATTTTGAATTTGTTTTGCCATTCCTGGCCAATAAAATAATTGTTTCACCCTATAGATAGTCTTGCTCACCCCGCCGTGAGCTGCATTTGGTGGATCATGAAAGTTTTGAATTATGGATTTAGTCAGTCCATTCGGTATCCACAATTTTCACGAATTCGCGTCTTGGTCTGCGACTCCGTACCGTCTTTCCGTCCGTTTGTACACTCGTCCGTCAACAACTTTTAAGTCAGGAAGTCGTTCAGTGTTGTCTACTACTGTCTTTAATGTCTAGTTCTGTCACCATCATCACGATTTCATCTGCACTATCGGCGCGTGACAAAGTGTCCGCAACTATATTCTGGCTGCTTTCCGGTGCTGAATACTGAAATCGAAGCTTTGCAGCTTTAAGCTCTAACGTTCTAAGCGTCCACTTAAGTCTTTTTGTCCCATAAGCCATTTTAAACTGGCATGGTCAGTTATGATTGTAAATGGTAATCCTTCAAGATACGGTCTGAAATGTTTGACGCTTAGCACTGCAGACAGACATTCTAATTCTGTGATGCTGTAGTTGCGTTGCGCCGAATTTAATTTTTTTGAAAAAAACGTGATTGGGATTTATTTCCCATTATCAGACTTTTGATACAAAAGCCTACCAACCCCTGAAGTACACGAGTCACACTGAACATAAAATCTTTTAGAAAAATCAGGGTTCACCAATACTGGTGCCGATGTCAGTGCTGCTTTTAATTTTTCAAACGATTCTTGCGCTGCTGAAGTCCAAGTGATTTTTTTTTGTAGTGTTGTCCGCCGTTTTAAGTGTGTCTGAAATTTCTGACGCTAATATTGCAAAATTGTTGATGAAGCGTCGGTACCACCCCCCATTCCCAAAAATCTTCTAACCTATTTCGGTGTTTTAGGTGTCGCGAAGTTACTGATCGCTTCGACATTCATCGGATCAGGTTTTAGATTTCCGTCCGATAGTATGTAACCAAGATATTTCAATTCTTGGAAACAGAATTTACTTTTGTCCACGTTAATTGTCAGTCCAGATTTACGTAATTGTAGCGCTACTGTATTTAAAGTGTCGAAGTGAGATTTTAAGTCCGCTGAAATTATTAATAAGTCGTCCAAATATACTAAAACTCTGTCCCGTAGTTGTCGTGGTATTACTTTGTCCATTAATCGACACATTCTTTGCGCGGCATTACAAAGTCCAAACGGCATTACACTGAACTGATATAATGATCTACCAGGTATTGTAAAAGCAGTTTTTTCTCGAGATTTTTCTTCCAGAGGTATCTGCCAGAAAGCATCTTTCAGATCTATACTACTAATGTACCGAGTATCTTGTAACCTGCTCAATAATCCTTCGATGTGTGGCAACGAATACGCGTCTTTTTTTGTGACTGCATTTACAGCTCGGGAGTTCAAACACAGCCTGATTTTATTTGGCTTACGTACCAACACAACTGGTGAGTTCCACGAACTATTACTTTCTTCTGTAACTCTTAGACTAATCATCCGATCTAATTCGTCATACATCATTTTTTCAATAGCCGGTGAAACTGGCCAATGCCTGCTTTTAATCGGTTCCGCATTTCCGGTATCGATGATATGAGTTTCGATATTTGTCTTTCATAGTCCTGCAGTTTCACAAGATGGAAATTCTGATTTAATTGTGTCTAATTGGTTTTGGTCCGTTTTCGAAAGTACGTATTGATGTTTCAGTTTCTCGTCTGTTTTTGTCCCTGTCTGATTTGAAACGTTGTCTATCAAGTCTATTTTATGTTCGTCCATATCAATCAGTCCCAGTCCACAAGTTGCCATAGACGGAAATTTCGCGATTATTGCGTTGATTAGTTTTTCTTCGTCTTCTGTCAGTTCATGTAGACTTCGTTCTGTCTGTGTTACTTGGAGTTTCTTCTGATTTTCAAATGTCGGTCTTAGTTCAAATGTCTTCCAAAAATCTGTCCCTAAATATAACTCCTGTTGTAACGCAGGGCATAAATATAATCTAATGTGTTTCACCGTGTTGTTACATATAATTGGAACGAAAACATGTCCTATAATATTTTGTGGTGTCCCGTCAGCTGTTCGTACTGTTGTTGACATTTTCGTGTATGTCAAATTAAGCTTTTCAATTAATTGCATACATCCCGTTCCTTAAATACTCACGTTTGCACCGCTGTCCAAAAGTCCGCGTATGTTTTCGTCTTTAATCTGTACTGTAAAATACCAACGAGGATCTTTACCTTTTCGGCATTTTCTTTCTGTTTTATGTCGTAATCTACATTTGTCTATTTGTTTTTGTTTCTTGGTCTTATTTGAATTTGTCTGTGAAAATATTTCTTTCCGTTTTATTGCGTACTCTTTAAGTCTCTGTTCATATGTCTTGATTTTACTTAGTGTCGGTTCTGTTACTATTTGTTATCTGGGTCAAATTTTAATGTAGTTTTTCTGTTCTAAATTTGTCGCTGTTGCGTTTAAACAGCGACAAAACACACCAAATGTGTTTCTGATTGATTGCTTTGATTATTTCAATTACTATAATTTTATCTTGTCTGTCTTCGTCAAATAATTGTGGCGATAGTGTTGTCAGTTTCGAGTTTACTATTGTTTCGGAGTTTCGAATTTTACACACGCTGACTCCGAGATCGTCGCGTGTTTCTTGGCGTTTTCCAGAGAACACTTTGGACAGAATGGCTATGCTACTTCTTTTGTTCCGCACTTATAACAGAATAGTTTGCTTTGAACCTCGCCACAATCTTGAAAGCTGTGACCCTGTTTATCGCAGTTCCAACATATATATTTTGATGTGTTTCTGTTGTCATTTTTCTGATATTTTATTTCTTCGAGTTCCATTTCCGCAATTTCATCGTCGTGCTCTGCATACTCATTTACTTCATGAACAAACCTAGTCGGCTGTTTTGACTTATTCAGCACGCGTTCTGCTTTCCTTACTATACTTTGTAAATGATCTACGGAGAATATTTCAGCTGTTAGAATCATTTGCTGAATTTGTAGGTTTAAATTGTTTCGCAGAATATCAACCAATTGTGCCTCGCTCATGGGTTTTTTGAACTGTAAGTTCCATGCTGTCATGTCGGTACAAAATTCGTCAAATATTTCTCCGGGTTGCTGTTTCCTACTCATTACAGTCATAAAAATTTCGCTGTCACATTCTAAGATTCGGTATTGGTTAACTAATGCTGATTTTAATGTCGTCCAGTCAATATTATTGTGTCGTGTAACGTATTGAAAATACCACGTTTTAGCCTGTCCTCTAAGTAATATATGTAGTTGATCGTAACGTGCGTTTAGTCTAAATTGTCATCTCTAGTTATTTTTTCGATACGCTCTACAAAATCTATCACTGACATCGGTCATTTTCCGTCAAACATAATACCCCAATCAAACATTAGTGATTTTCTGTCTGTATATAAATGTTGTCTTGGATTTGTTTGAAGTCTCCGATTATTCTGTTCTAATCTTAGTTCTTGGTTAGATATCATAAGGTCTGACATCATCTTTTCCAACCTGGCAAATCTGTCACTTCCTGATTGTCCGTCTATGTTGGAATCTACTTGTTATTGTCATTGTGCAATATTGCGGTATTGTTTGTGGTTTGTCTATTATTTGTTCTGTCAATAACCGTATGTGTTGTCACCGAGTCTGAAGTATTATTCGAAGTTTGGCTACGTCCATTAATGTCTCTTCGTATATTCGTAGATGTTACTAATGATAGCTGTTGGAGTATATGCGCTATTGCCGTTTTAGTTTCAACTGAATCGGAATCTAACAATTTTAATCGATCTGTGGCATTTACCATTACATCTTGTATCTGATTAATAATATTTGCTTGTTGGGCAATACTTTATCTAATTGTATCGATATCATTTTTCTGCATATTTTGGTTTGAATATTTGCTTAATTTTTCATTGTTTATATCATTTTCCGAACGATACCTTTGAGCTTGATTTTGAAGCTTAGCTTGCTTCTGCAATGTTTTTCCTTCAGCTTCTTTTCGTAGTTCCTTATCCCAATCTTCTACACTACTGTATTCTTGTTTGTCTTGGCAGTCAAACGATTTAATGAAATTATCTGCTTCAGAGATACTACTTTCCGACTCTTTCCATTGGTTTGTATTTATATCACTTGCTCCACTCGTTGATGGCATATTTCTCGCTGCTAATTGTTTTTCCAGCGCTTAGCGAGTCGTATCACTACGAGTTTAACTTTTTGGACATTAGTATTCGTAGATTTACCCATTTTTACCCAGAATCCAGAATATTAATTTTTACGATGGTCGATTTAAAAGAAAGTGATTGTATAAACAAATATAAGGATACAGTTTCGAAAACGACACTTTTTTTATGTTGTCAGTCACTGTCAATGTTATATAAGTTGTAATAAAAAAATATTGGAAAAATATATTTAAATTTTATACCTAATACATGTATGTATTATTAATCTGAAAAAAATATATCATCTAATACCTAATTAGATGAAAGAGGTGAGTCACTTTTTGATTTTATTCTTAATACTAACTTATCTATATGTAATAGAGGTAACACTCCTACCTTTACCTTTCCAAGTTCAAACATTACCTGCATTAGTAATGTTGACTCCTTAGCGGTTGACAATTGGAGGGTGTCTGCTAAAAGATCTTTTTCGGATCACATCTGGATACTCTTCGACGTTAATCTCAAAATTCCTACCCCAAACCCTATAGAAATCCGAAGAATACGGACTGTGGTAAATTTAAAACTGTGTTGAGGCAAAAGTTATTAGTCATAGGTAATGCCGAGACTAGAATAGATACGGTTGATAACCTTGAAAAGGAGTCGGACAGATTTTCCAAAGCCATGGAGGTTTCCTTCAAGGTATCGTGTCCCATAAAACGTAGCAAAAAATCATTTCCAGTTTGGTGGAATGAAGAACTTACCAATCTGAGGAGGATGACTAGAGAGGCATATAATGTTTGCTATAGGCAGAACACTTGGTAGTTCTACAAAGATCGCCTCAGAGAATACAAGAAAGCAATACGTACGGCCAAAAGTCTCACTTGGCGCGAGTATTGTGAGTCGGTTGAAAGTACTCGAGACTCGGCCAGACTTAGCAGAGTCCTATCCAAGGAACACTCTTATCCTTCCTTCCTAAGAACTACGGAGGGGGTTTGGACTGAGTTTTTTTATGATACATTAAATCTCTTAGTGGGCACCCACTTTCCGGGCTGCTCGGAGGTTGACCAGCCATTTGCCCAGTCAGTAGAGCGTGCTGATCGCGAGCAAATAGCAGAATGGGTTGACAAAACAATCAGCCATGATAAGGTGGCCTGGGCGATCGATAATTTTTCACCGTACAAATCTCCTGGTTTGGATGGTATTTTTCCTAAAATGTTACAAGAATCGAAGGAGCTAGTTGCTCCAGTTATGGTTAAACTTTTTAAAGGTAGTCTTTCACTAGGTTATATTCCACAGTCGTATAGAAGTGTGAAAGTTGTATTTATACCAAAAGCCGGTAAAAGAGGGCATGAAGAGGCGAAAGATTTTAGGCCAATTAGCCTGTCTTCCTTTATGCTGAAAACCCTAGAACGAATTCTAGAGCTGGAATTACGAAAGACCCTGGAAAGAAATCCACTCTGTAAATCCCAACATGCGTACTGTAAACGTAAATCCACAGAAACCACGCTGAGTGAAGTAGTGCGTACTGTGGAGCATTCTATCCAATACAAACAATATACGTTAGCCTCCTTTCTGGACATAGAGGGAGCGTTTATTAACGTTCATGTTACGTCTATCCAGGAGTCCCTGGTCGAGCTAGGTGCTCCAAGGGCACTGAATCAGTGGATAACAAACATGCTAATGGCCAGAGAGATCCAAGCGGATCTTGGCAATTGTAGGATCACCAAGCGAGTAAGCAGGAGTACTCCTCAAGGGTGTGTTCTATCTCCGCTGCTGTGGATATTGGTGATGAATAAAATATTAAAAATACTAAAAGAAGAGGGCGTTAATGCAACCGCATATGCGGATGACTTAGCGATGTTAGTCTCTGGTAAGCATCTTCACATAATCAGTGAGATTATGGGCAGAGCTTTAAGAAGAAATAGTGCGTGGGCCAAAGGGTGTGGCCTGAGGGCGAACCCGCAGAAAACGGAACTAATGTTATTTACGACCAAAACGAAAATACCAGAATTCACCTGTCCAAGTCTGGACGGAGTCATGCTGAACCTTTCCTCTAATGTAAAATATCTGGGCGTAGTTCTCGACCCTAAATTAAATTGGAAGTTAAACGTAGAAGAAAGAGTCAAGAAGGCATGTGTAGCCTTATATGCTAGCAAAAAAATGCTCGGTAAAAAATGTGGGTTGACGCCGCGGATGGCTTTATGGCTGTTTACGGCTATAGTGCGACCAATTTTTACCTATGGTTCCATAGTATGGTGGCCAGCAATGGAGAAGGAGTACAATCGTACCAAGCTAGGTAGGGTTCAGAAGAGCGCGTGTATAGGTGTTTCGGGTGCGTTGAGATCAACGCCGAGAGATGCACTAGACGTAATCCTCTACCTTCTCCCTCCAGACCTTCATATCAAATATTTATCTGCGTGTAGTGCAGTCAGACTCAGGGAAAATGGTTCGTGGCTTAATAAACCTTACGGTCATTGTAGTATTCTTGGCCTTATTAATAATACCATGATGCCAGCATCAACGGATTATATTATTCCCAAGTTATACCTTGAGAAGACATTCAAGGTCCTGATACCAACCAGAAAGGATTGGAAGAATAATAATCCGCTGATCGGGTTTGATATGACAGTATTCACCGACGGTTCAAAGAAGGACTGTGGCGTGAGCCCTGGAGTGCATTCGGAAGCACTAAATATCAGAAAATCCTTTAGATTACCAAACAAATCCAGTGTATTCCAGGCAGAAATGCTAGCCATTTGGAAAGCATGCCAAATAGTTGGAGAAGTAAACCCTCCCTGCAATAGTGTAGCAATAGTATCAGATAGCCAGGCGGCACTAAACTCCACGCTAATAGCCTCTAAACTAGTCAACATGTGCGTGGCGGAGCTGGCGCGTCTGGCTAGTAGATACAACGTTAAGCTACTCTGGGTTCCTGGTCATAGGAACATCCCAGGGAACGAAATGGCCGATGAATTAGCGAGAGAGGGCTCCAGCATGGAAGTTTCGTTAGCGGAACAGGTTGACCCTCCCATCAATACAATAAAAAGAGAATTATACCTCCACTTCCTATGTCAAGCCAACTCTAGGTGGTCTAGTCTAACCACGTGCAAAACGACCAGGAAAACCTGGCCGTCTTACAACAAGAGTAAAACAGATAACCTTCTAAAAATCTCCCGAAAGAACATAGCCAGAACGGTAGCTGTGTATACTGGTCACTGGCCCATTGGTGAACATGCGGCCAGACTTGGCATCCCGTTCAACCACCTATGTCGCAGCTGCAAAGAACCAAGTGAAAAAGAGACGGTAACACACTTCATTTGCAAGTGCCCGGCACTGGCAAGAGCCAGACTCTGTTTGCTTAGCAGCCCTTCCTTCAACGACCTCATTGATCTTGCTGCGAAATGGCCTACAGAAACTGTCAAATTTCTGAACGCCACGGGGTAGATCTAAAAACTACCTAATAATTACTGTGGTCACGAGAATGAGTGGTAACAAAACAACGCAAATGCGCTAATTGGAACTCCATGTCAGCGGATATATAGTTCGCCACTTTTACCAACCAACCAACCAATACCTAATATATATCCATAAATACCTAACTTCAAATAAACTTTCTATATGAATTATTTGCACTATTACAAATTCTTCAAAAATTGATTTTTGCTAGATTAACTAACCGGTGGTTTCCTAAATCAACGAATTCCTAATGATACATGGCTTGTTCGATAATTCGATGTGTTTTTATTTTTTTGTTTTAAAGTTTTATATTAATTTTGCCCCCATACTACTACAATTTTTTTTTTTTAAATATTCATGTCGACGTGGAAAACTAAATAATTTAAATTTCTACTCTCAAATATTAAACATGTATTTTGTAACTTTAAAGGCTTACGTATTACGATCAATATTTGTATTTCTCGAAATTTATTTAATTTTCGATATGATCCAAATAATTAATAATAAATTCTCAAAAAAAAACTTCCGTTTGCTGGTATATTGATCCTACAAAACGGGTAATTTCTGATTATTTACAAAAACTATCTTGATTAAGAATTCAATTTGGAATATTGTGATTACCCCATAAACAACGTTTTATTGCTATATGTGCCTACAGTTGCGGATTTATTACGACTAAAACACAATATCCCGAATAAATTCTAACCTCAATTATATGTGCTATTCAGTTTTTTTAAATGTGGTATTATTTGATTCTACTTTGTAATTTACTACAATTTTTTTTTACTAGAAATGATAAAACGAAAATAATTTTAAATATGATATTATATTAATTATGACTTTAAAATATTTATTAGCTTGTGGCGACACCACAGCGTCACCCAGTTTTGGCAACTCTAGCTGCATGGACGGTGCTTTAAAATAATCTAGTCTTTTCTTTGAGCAGTGTAAAAATACACACGAGTTATGAAATAAAAACCAGAAGTAGTTTTGCCACTGTCTTTAAAACACGTCTTTATATTCTGTTCTTTTTTTGTAAAAAATTATTTTGTATCGGAAATTAATAAAAATCATTTTTTTGTAATTTATATTTTAAAGAATATTGATATTTTTTATTTTTAAAGATAAATAAAGTTTTATCGAATATAGGTCCAACTAGAAAATTATAAACCTATAATTGGTGACCCACGCGAACACATAACCTTAAAAACTATAAAAAAAATCTAGAACAATTACCGTTATCTTTGTTTTTTAAAAGTGCGTAATACACTCGGACAATTATTACAATGAGTGATGAAAAGAAAGATAATGAAATTAATGAAGGCTATGAATCAGCAGATTCCGGCGGAAGCTCCTTGGCACAAAAAATACCGAAGGAATCTGTTGATAAAAATGTAGCATCAATTTCCATAAAAACTCCGCCATTTTGGTGCGACAATATTGAATTGTGGTTTTCACAGGTTGAAGGCGCTTTCAACATGCACCAAATTAGGTCGGATAAAACAAAAATAAAAAGTCGTGGCAACACACCGACCACAAGTCGGAATAGTACAAAACTCAAAAGTCGTGGCAACACACCGACCACAAGTCGGAATAGTACAGACCAAAACTTACCACTTGCTGGTACCATAGGAAATTTGGAACAAAAGCATCCAGGTGTCATAAGCCATGTGATTTCAATACCGACAACAATATAAAAAACTAAAGTACTCAACGATGTTACACAACTGTGCTGACAACACAACAGCACAGACTAGCAACATTGTTGAGTATGCAAATGTGTCAACCAACTGTGCTGACAATACAACAGCACAGACAAGCAACATTGTAGCATACAAAAACAACAACATTGTTGCCAACTATAACAAAAACATGGTTGCCAACAACAACAATGCTGACAAAAATAATAACAAAAATGCTGACAGATACTTTAATATGGTGGAACACAAAAATGGTAGCAAAATTTCAATTGATCGTATTTATATTACTGATAAAAAAATTACACACCGTTTTCTTATAGATACTGGTGCTGACATATCGGTAATACCACGACCAAAAAATCTGAAAGTAAAAATGATGGAAACAGATACCAATTTATTTGCTGCAAACGGAACAGCAAATAAAACATATGGTATAACAAGACTCTCTTGATATTGGTTTGAGACGATCCTTCATTTGGATTTTGTGATTGCTGATGTTAAAAATTCTATTATTGGTGCGGATTTTTTAAGATATTTTAATTTACTGGTTGATGTAAAACATTGCAAAATAATAGATGGTATTACCAAACTTCAATCAAATGGAATTTTCACTAATCCAGGTAATTTTTCTGTGTCAACATTTAATTTAAATGGTAAATTTGCAGATTTATTGAAGCAATATATTTACATTACTCACTTTGGTGAGAAAAAACAATCTGACATTGGTATTTGTCATCAGATTGTAACCAATGGACAACCAGTATTTGCTCGTCCTAGAAGGTTATCACCGGAAAAATTAGAAGCAGCTCGGGTCGAATTCAAATATTTAGTTGAAAATGGTATTTGTAGACCTTCAAAAAGCAGCTGGTCCAGCCATTACATATTGTTAAAAAAAGTAATGGTGAATGGAGACCTTGCGGTGACTATTGTGCGCTTAACGCAATTACAACACCGGATCGTTACCCAGTACCTTTTTTACAGGATTTTACCAATATTTTACATGGTAAAACCATATTTTCAAAAATCGACCTACAGAAAGCGTATCATCAAATTCCGATTGCACCAGAGGATATTCAAAAAACAGCAATAACCACTCCGTTTGGGCTATTCGAATTTCCACATATGACTTTTGGATTAAAAAATGCCAGCCAAACATTTCAACGACATATCCATAAAGTATTATTGGGAATGGAATTCGTTTTTCCGTTCATAGATGACATTTGTGTAGCATCAGATGACGAAATTCAACATGAACAACATCTTAAAATGCTATTTCAACGTTTAAGAGAAACGAATTTAACAATTAATGCATCAAAATGTGTATTTGGACAAAAAGAAATAACATTTTTAGGTCATCGTATATCGGAAAAAGGAATTAAGCCATTACCTGAAAAAGTCCAAGTTATTGAAAATTTTAAAAAACCATTGGTGGCAAATGATTTAAAACGTTTTTTAGCCACGATAAATTTCTACAGACGTTTTATAAAAAATGCTGTAAAAAATCAAATGGTTTTGCAGGAATTAATTAAAGGTAATACCAACAATGATCGTACGCCACGCCACTCATTTGGAGACAGATTTTGCTGAGTGCAAAAAGGATTTGGCGCAAGCAACGCTTTTAGCACATCCTGTACCAAATGCGGAATTAACTCTAACAGTCGATGCCAGTGATTCAGCAGTAGGTGTTGTACTACTCCAAATGGTGGGTGGAGAATCACAACCTCTCGGTTTTTATTCTAAAAAACTGCAGCTGCACAAACAAAATATAGCACCTATGATAGAGAACTGACAGCAATTTTTCAAGAAGTTAAACAATTTCAATATATGTTGGAAGATAGACCATTTGTGATTTATACTGATCACAAGCCATTCATTTTTGCTTTCAAGAAAAAATCGAATAATTCACCACCACGTCAACTTCGCCAGTTAGACTTTATCAGCCAATTTTCGACTGATATCAGACACATAAATGGCAAAGACAACAATGTGGCTGATTTTCTTTCACGTATAAGTGAAATATTTAACAAAGAGATTAATTATGACGACATAGCAGATTTGCAACAAACAGATCCAGAATTATTATCCTTACTTGGAAATCCAGATGTAAATAGTACATGCAAACCCGATATTCAAGCAACTCCTGCAGAATTGGTATATGGTACATCACTAAAGTTGCCGGGTGAATTTTTTTCGTCAAGTAAATGTAACCAGGATTAAAACGAATTTGTAAAGGAATTTAGATTGTCAATGCGTAAAATTCAGCCAACGACAACGTCAAATCATAATACACAAGCGAAGCCATTTGTTTTTAAAGAATTGAAGAATTGTACGCATGTGTTTATAAGAGACGACACAGTCAGACCGTCACTCAAGTCACCATATGATGGTCCATTTTCAGTCATCAAGAGAAATGAAAAATATTTTTGTGTCAATGTTAAAGGTAAGAATAAAAATGTTAGTATCGACAGATTAAAGCCAGCTTTTATGGAATGAACGATGGCAACGCAACATCTGTATCAGCAAGCAACACGGTCAAATCATATGATACAGCTAAAGTGACATCGACAAATCTGAGTGCAGAAAAATCAATAACAGCTGCATCTCCAACAACAGTGTCATTTTCACCGGTAAAGACTATTATGCCAAAAATCTTCACCAGAACGGGAAGAACAGTTCAAGTTCCTGCTCGTTATCGTTAAAAATAATATCAACGATAATCTACAGGGGGAGTACTTTGGCGACACCACAGCGTCACACAGTTTTGGCAACTCTAGCAACACGAACGGTGCTTTAAAATAATCTAGTCTTTTCTTTGAGCAGTGTAAAAATACACACGAGTTTTGAAATAAAAACCAATGTTTGCCGATCGTTTTCAAGAAATTTTTTGTGCCAATTCTGACAAAACGTACTCTTCTCCCACTAGTTCATACACTCCATCTCTTATTAATCATATCACACTTTCGCTGGATGATATAAAAATTGCTCTTAGTGACATTGACACAAAAAAAGGTTCAGGTCATGATTTAATCCCTAACATATTTCTATATAATTTTGCAGAACAACTATGCCTCCCATTACATATTCTATTTAATAAATCATTAGATCTAGGCCACTTTCCAACCTCCTGGAAATCATCATATCTTACACCAATCCATAAAAGTGGTGACAAGAGCAATGTTGATAATTACAGAGGCATCGCAATCCTCTCATCCATTCCGAAGCTCTTCGAGAAAATTGTTTGTGATAAATTAACAAAAATAATTAATCCAATTCTCAATGAACAGCAACACGATTTTAGAAAAAATAGATCTACAATAACTAATCTTATGGTACTGGTTTCAGATAATCTGTGTCAAATGGAAATGGGACATCAAATCGATACTGTTTACACAGATTTCAGTAAAGCTTTCGTTGACCATACTATTCTTATTAGTAAGTTGCGGAAAAAGGGTATAACGGGTTCAGTACTTGAATGGCTTACATCTTACCTAACCAACAGAGTACAATTTGTAAAATTTCAGGGTTGTATTTCTAAACAAATTTCGGTGTCCTCTGGTGTTCCTCAAGATAGTCATTTAGGCCCCCTTCTTTTTAATATTTTCATTTCCGACTTATCAGAATTTTCATCAGATATACCACATCTACTGTATGCCGATGATTTAAAGATATATTATATCATCAAAACATTAACCGATTCACTATTTTTGCAATCAAAACTGCAAAAATAATTACTATTTTAATGAGACTTTGCTTAATCGCGTTGACCAAATCTTGGATCTTGGTATAATTCTTGATAGTAAGCTTACTTTTATTATTATGTTCATTTATTTAACTAATATTGTTTACAAGATTTTTTTATAATTTTACAAAATTGCTTAGCTTAGTGTTAGCCTATTTGGCTTTAATCTAATTTAAAAAGTATGTTTATGATATTTATGGATAATTTTGAAGGTGCATTCAGCAGAAATTTTTTATAAAAAACTACTATTATTATATTTTTACTTAAACTATTAAATATAACTTATTACTACTATATCTTAAACATAAATTTAATTTTGAACAATGTATATTTCAGAATAAGTAAATGATATTTTATTAGTATTGTCGTGTTCGGAGTGTTACCTTTTGGTATATCCACATATACCGTTGAATCGATTTATGTCTTCTTCTTCTTATGATGACCAAAACCTTACCACTGGTGGGGGGTTTTGATCAGGAATACCTATGTCTGATGGAATAAGACCAGTGCAGTTGTATTTTTAAAACTTTATTAATCTTAGTTGATAGTACAACTTATTAATTAATAATTAACCAATTAATTACAACTATTCGCTCTGGTTGATCAAATTGTTCTGATAAATTACAATCGATTTTCACCCTATTTATATGATTTACTTAAATCGATTGACCGGACGCATATCTCGAATTACTTAATATTTCAAAATGCATTTAGGTAATTCACCTTTAGTATTTTATTAATCAATATGCTTAATTAGCAAAATTGCTAATTAAGCATTTTATATTTAAATTAATAAAATCAATAAAATATTTAATTGACTAATTTTGTCAATTTGACAAAATCGATTTAAATTTAAAATATCAATACAGGGTGCACCATGTTGCATTCTGAAATAGTATTACAAATATTATTACAGGTTTTGAAGAAATAAATCTTTTTTAGGTACTAAAGTGTCTTCGGTCTTAGTTGTTGATTAATTGATCATTTATTATTTACAATTTCCCTAAAATTTATAAGTACATTTAGATAATTTATTTTAAATTCAAATTTAAATTTCCTTACAAAACTTTTATAAATTAATTACTTTTTTAAAAGATTTTTTTTTTTTTTTTTACAACTACAAAAAAATTTATTTAATTTAAGTATCTATATATTTACTATTCTTGTTTTTAAAAGTTTTTTTTTTATATATTTATAAATGTTTATAGCTTATTTTATTTATTACATTATTTATTAATTATTTTCCTTAATTTTCTATATTTTACTTCATTACATTATAAAATTATTTATTTATGACATTATTTATTAATTTTATTTTTCTTAATTTTCTATATTTTAATTCATTACATTATAAAATTATGTATTTATTACATTATTAATTAATTTTATTCCAATCTATTAATTAAAATCTATATTAATTATAATTATTCATATACCACTGCCTACTTTTCCTTCCCCTTTAATCTACTATTAATGTAATTTTTTTTCAACAACAATTTACCCTGGTTATTTCATTTTTTGTTTTCTATTTTTACCGAATTTCGCACTTCCAACGGTATGTTGTTGGAAACTTTCACCTATCCAGGATTTCTGGTAGGCTCGGTCGAATAATAACCAAAATAAATTACAACTGAAAAATGGTTAATATGTATGTATTTTTGTATAATGTGTTTTTGTATATTTTTTTATTTTAGAACAAAAATTGATATGTATTATTAAATTTAAAACGGTTAGTATGTATGTATTTTGTATAGTATGTATTTATATAATTAAAAAATTTATGTTTTATGTGCAACAATTTATCTGAATGATAACATAACAGGAGATATTGATGAGTCTGATTTAACTATGTTTTGTCTTTTTTATCTAATTTTGGATATTTGAGTTTTTGTTTTAATCGGTGTAATGGTGGGTGATTCACAATTGAATCCCGTTATTTTAACTGGACTTGATAATTCTATTGGTCTGGAAATTTCTATTTGTCTCAAATTTTTGTTGTTTATTTCTATAGGCTGTTCGTACGTCTCCTCTGGTCTATAATTTTTTGATGGTTGGCAACATCTTATTATTTTAATAATAATAAAAATTATTATTATTATTACAATAATACTTATTATAATTGTATTAGTCAATGTGTTGGTTTTCAAATAATTATAATTTTGTTGTCTGTTTTTTTCTTTATTAATATCGTCCTGTAATTTTTTTATTCCGAAACTACGTTTGTCAAATTCGTATCTTAGTTCGTCAGGTCCTAATGGTTTTACATGGCTAGTTATATTTAAGTCTAATGTCCACTGTTCCTCTGATCCCGTAAAATTATGCGTGATTGTTGGTATTTTATTAAAGATATAACGTGTCATATTTCCCACCTGTTTAATTTTCCTATCAAAATAAGGTATTTCCAAACTACCTAAAACATTCGAGCATTTTTGTATGAATTTAACTATTCCTGTCCCAACTATCACTTGCTTAATGGTATGCGAATTACAAAAACTAGTTAACTCTTGTTTCTTAAAAAATATAAATAACCAACTATTTTCTGTTTGCAGGGGTATAACATGATTTTCTATATTTTTTATGACCTTCCTTTGACATTGTTTACTTTCGTCCGTTTCTCCAAAATTACGAAATATTTTAACTATACAATCTTCGGAATTTGTTAATAATAATTTTGGGTGTAACTGTCTACATACCTCAATCAACTCATTATTCGCTATTTTTATTTTTTTACAAGCGTACGCATAGTCTTTAGTCGTATAATAAATATATTGTTTTGCTGAATTATTTGCTATGTAATCCCAGTCCGTCTGTACTATCGTTATTCGTCCGTTGTTATCTGCTATTGGCAATGGGTATATTTTGTATAATTGAAATTCTTCATTTTTTAACACATTAATAGACACACGAATTCCTATTTGTTTTTCCCAAAAAGCTAAATCAATATTTGGTAATTGATTTACTACTTCTGCTGAATATAGATGCATGTTGGCATCATTATTAGTCATATTTTGTAATACTTCTACTAATAATTGAGAATCAATAACCGAAGGATGAATTTTGTGCTGTTGTAGCGCATTTATAATTTCGCCTTGTTCTAATATAAATCCTTGAACCCGTTCAAGTTCTGCCAAAACATAAATAATTAATTTATGAAGTTCTATTTCAGCCCAGATATGCTTCATTTCATTCTGTATTCCTTCAAATTTTTTCTTTACTAACTTCTCCACTGACCCCAACCTATCCTCTAATTCTATTGTACGTGCTGTCAGATTTCCCGTTACATCTTTCATGAATTCAAAATTTGAAGCTATTATTGCTGTTTGATGATCTAATAATTCCATTACCTTCTCCCCGTTATGTTTTAAATTTTCTAACCCACTATAAATTTTGTCCGCGTCATTTTCGTCCATTGTCCCGAATAACATTTTTGAGACCGACCCTATTATATTTATTGCGCCCCTTTTTCTTCTACTAAAATAATGGTTAATACCCGTAGTTGATTTAGTAATGCTGTCCACCCATAAGTTTATCTCTTTTTTGAAAGTATCACATGTACGTGTTTCTGTGTATTGTAATAGTGTTAAACATGTATTATCTACTTGGTTAGTAATAGATATTAAAAAATCATTCATTTCTTCATTTGTAGTTAACTGCATTTTAGTGTAGATGTGAATAGTATCCTGATATTCGATAACCGTTCCAATTTTTTCAAATAATACATCGGTGTTTTTTATTTGTTCGACTATAACTGGAGTACAATATACCAAATTTGTCAATAACAATAACACAATTATTTGTAAAATTCCCATTTTTCCTAAAAAAATATATTTATGAAATTACTATATTATAATTTTTATCCTAACAAAATTATTTTATTAGGAAACTAAAAAAAATTCTTTGTAATTCTATCCCTTCAACGCATAGTCTAAATTTTTTTATATACCTAATGCATTATTTTACGTATTTTATATTTTAAAAAAAAACTGCATAATAGGCTAAAAAAAATTCATAATTATCTTATAAAAGAATTTTATAATTGTCTTATACCTTCAATTGACAATTAATTCTTATACCGTCCGGTTAAAAATTTAAAAAACTAAAAAATATAAAACAATGAAATCCATGTGGATCACCATTTCGGCTTGTCGTCCAGGACGAGTAGTCCGCATAATTGATAAGTACGATTGCGACCTGTGTACCTTATATTTCTCCAATGAGCATGATAGGCAGGTTCATTACGAGTGTACTGGCCACAAAAAAGTGGTTTTAAAAAAATTATAGTAAGTATTTTATTTTTTAGTTAATTAAATATATAATAAATTGATATTTTTTTTTTTATTTTTTTTTCAGATTTCGTTGCCGTTTATTAACTTTTAATTTTTTATACATTACTACATATTAAAAATAAATTGATTTAAAAAAAATAAAAAAAAAAATATAAAAAATTCAATTGCAATAAAAAAATTCAATAAAAAAATTAATATAAAAAATTTAAACTATGCAAATTATGTCTTATTATTTTTTAATTTTGTTCCTATTTCCCATCTCCTAAATTGTTTTCTCTCAATTTCGCATCTTGTTTTTCTTTTTTTTTACCCTTGTTTCTCTAAATTTACATTCCGTTGAACTTAGTGTTGCACTAAGCATAAATTTTATTCAACAGAATTTGTTATAACCCAAAATTTTACATATTCGTTCCATTATTTATACAAGTTCGTTCCGATTTCTGACCTTTCACATTTGTTGTGACATGTGGGATGTGAATAATCAATGTGTCAAAAATTTAATCAAAAAAATGTAATCAAAAATTTTGATATGTGAATAATCAATGTGTTGCCAAAATGTGGTGCCAAAATGCCAAAGATTATATGTATATATTTATATATGTATATTTTTATATATTTAAAATGTTTTATTTCTTTACAATTATAACTTTTAATGAAAATATTTTAATTTTACAGGTTATTTCAAAACAAATGACAATATTAATATTTTTTCATATTACATATGCAGCTAATAAAAGGTTTCATTATGGATGAAATCAACATAAAAAATGAATTATATATAATTATATATATATATATATATATACTTCACACTTTTAGGAAAGTATTATTTTATTTTTTAAAAAAAATTATAAAACTGTAATCGCTCTATTTATTTTCAGAATTAAATTTTGCGGGAGGATAGCCGCTTTGTTTATATTTTGTAATATTATTTTTATATATATTTATATCAGTTACTAAAAATGTTTCTTTTTATATTTTAGTTTTTCAAGAAAAATTACGTCATCAGTATTTACCACTGGAAAAATTATTGTATGCTCAATAATTAATGTTCAATTAATCTCGATGAACATTTTTTTATCAAAAAAAATTATTTCAGCACTTTTAAAAAACATATGATGTGATATAAACGTTGATATGTGTATCAGGAACAAATAATTATTATTTGTTTGCGTTTTTTTTTCTTATTATATTTTCCCCAAAGAAAATTTTTTTTTTAAAACATTTTTGTTTATTTTAGGCAATTCAACGGAACTTGTATGACATGGAAAAAATATTAGCTAGAACAACAATAACTGGATTATTTTATGAAAAAAAATTAAATTTTAAAACTGGAGATAACTAATCAGGAACAACCGTGAGTAGTTTTAACATTTCTTTTTTTTCTTCCCTTTCTTTTTTCATAATAACATTAACTTAAATAGTCACAAAAAAAATAAACCGAGTTTGTTTTGCCAATTTTTTATTTTATTATCATATGTCTTAACGTTAATTTATTCGTAAAGTAGTATATTATGTAACTTGTTTGCTCTGTAAATTAAAAAAATACTCGGTATAAACTAAATCGAATCGTCAATATAAAATGTACATATTGATGATTCATAACATGTTAGGTTGTTATAATTACTAACTTTCCTTAATAACATTCTATCTACGGTTTTACAGTTTGTGGTAGACTGTAATTCTAATTCTAATTTGTTTAATACCACACAAAAATAAAAAAAACTATTTAAATTATGGAAATAGATTAGATTATTTAATATGCTAACGAAAGCTAATTATAATTGTTAATTATAATATAAAAGAAAACTTACTATTACTATAGAGTATACAAAAAACTATTTATCTAATTGTCGGTCCATCTTTTAATTCTGTTGTTGTGTATTCTTCTGAGCTTTTTACCTACTTTTATAATAGTATTTAAAGAGTTTGGAACTTTCACAACTTCATATGGACCTAGCCAACCTGCACTTAGTTTGTTAGCCTTATTAGGGTTAATTAACAACACGCGATCTCCTTTGGAATATTTTTCTTCAACTACCTTTTTATCATAATATTTTTTCGTTTTCAGTTTACTGGCTATTAAATTTTCCTTTGCGGTTTTATGAATAGTTTGTAATTTGTAACGTATTGTGGAACATAAATCCTCATAGTTATAAATTGGTTCAGGTTTTTGTTTGATTATTGTAGGCAGGGGATCACAAAATCCGTACAACGCGTAAAGTGGCGAAAATTTCATTCCTTCATGTGGCGTATGGTTATGTGAAAAAACTGCTTCTGCTAACCATCCATCCCAGCTCTGTGTATTTTGATTTACCATAATACGTAGGTATTCTACCAATGGACCGTGTCGCCTTTCTAACGAACCATTGGACTGGGGGTGATAAGCAGTGGTTTGAACCTTTTTTAATTTTTAGCAATTTACACAATTTTCGAAATATTTCTCCAGTGAAGTTAGTTCCTTGGTCAGTTATTAGCTTTTTTGGAATTACTGAATATTTCAGAATTATTCGTTGATAGAAAGCTTCTGCTACCGTTACTGCCTCCATGTTGGGTATTGCTACACAATCCAATAATTTGGTTAGGTCATCTTGAAATGTTAAAATATACTTGTTACCATTGTTGGTAATAGGAAAAGGACCTACTAAATCCAAATACACTTTATCAAACGGTCTCTTTGCCGTATCTGTTATGGCCATTCCCATTTTGGTAACTTTACCTCGTTTTCCTTTTTGACATTTAGGGCATGCTTTTATATATTTCCTTATAGTCCTAAGCATATTTTTCCAGAAATAAAATCTATTCACTCTTTTATAGGTTTTTACGACTGCAAACTGTCCTCCTAGTGGTGTGTCATGGTATTCCTTTAATATGATTTTAATTTCCTCTGGATCAGTTAATTCTATTCGTTGTGCAGAGCTTTCCTTAATCTCCAACTCCTCTTCGTCTATTTCTGATTCTGTATCGGATTCATGTGTTTCTAACTCAACCTTTTCCTCTTGATGAGCTTTAGCCTGTGCTCTAGTTATAACATTTATTTTTCCCAATGTAACTTCCTTGCTTTTCTCTTCGAATTCATCATATGGGATACGGCTAAGTGCATCAGCATTTGAATTTAGCTTTCCTGGTTTATACTGAACTTTGTATGAATATTCAGATAGACGCATTTTCCATCTGTTTAGTCGACCCTCAGGGTTTCGTTTATTGAATTCGCTGATCAGGGGTTTATGATCAGTATAAACAATAAAATCCCTACCGAACAGATAACACCTGTAATTTTTTATTGCCCAGTATATAGCCAACATTTCTTTTTCAATGGTGCTATAGTTACGTTCGGCACTGTTCAATACTCGACTAGCATAGGCTATTGGTGAATCACTTCCTACTTCGCCTTGCGATAATATCGCACCCAATGCAGTGTTACATGCATCTGTAGTCAGTAAAAATGGTTTGTCGAAATCTGGATATTTCAGTAATGGTGGTTCCACCAATAATTTCTTTACTCCTTTGAATGCTATTTGGCATTCCGGTGTCCATACAAATTTTTTACTCTTTGTTGCCAATTTATACAACGGCTCACCTATTTGTGCTAGATTAGGCGTGCTAGTACGATAATAATTTACTAGTCCCAAAAAAGATTGCAACTGAGTCGTAGTTTTTGGTGTGGGAAAATCTTCTACACATTTAATTTTTTCAGGGTCAGGTAATACACCATTTTCAGTATATTTATGACCCAAATAAACTACTTCTCTTCTTAAAAACTTGCATTTCTCTGGTTGAAGTTTCAAGTTATTCTCTCTCAGTCTTTCTAACACCGTTTTTAATTTTTGCTGATGATCATCAAGATTTCGACCATAAATTACTATATCATCCAAATAAACAAAGCATTTTAGTCCTTGTAAACCTGACAATACATAATTCATTAATCTTTGAAATGTGGCCGGTGCTCCGGTCAAACCGAACGGCATTCTTTTAAATTCATAATAACCATGAGTTGTGCTAAAAGCAGTTTTTTCTTGATCTGTTTCATCAACTAATAGTTGATGATATCCACTGGCTAAATCCAAAGTGGTAAAATAACGTGAATTTCCTAGCTGTTGCAATATATCCTCTATTCTAGGCAAAGGGAATGCATCCTTTACTGTTACTGCATTTAATTTTCTATAATCTATTACTACCCTAAAACGCTTTTTACCATCAGGTCCTGGTTTTTTAGGTACTACCAAAAGTGGCGAATTCCAAGCACTTCGACTGGGTTGAATTATATCATTATCCAACATTTGTTCTACTTGCTCTTGAATTTCTTTCCTATGTGCTTCTGGTAACCTGTAATTAGCTTGAGCTATTGGTGGACTATCTTCCTTTATTTGTATTTTATGTGCTATGGACGTTGTGTAACCTAGATGGTCACCTGGCAGATATAAAATATCCTTAAATTCATTACAAATGTCTTCAACTGCTGATCGCTCTTCATCATTTCAATTTTTATCCCATTCCAATTTTTCCTTAAGTAATTCCATTCTAGGACAATTCTCCGATGCTGCGTACTCTTCCACAAAAAGTGTTTTTAATTCTCCATACACCTCTGAGTTTTCCGAATTCTTAATTTCTTTATTTTCATTAATATCAAAAATTTCAAAATCTTCTATATGTTTCAAATTAATTTTTGGATTTTTTATTATAACCTCATTCTCATTAACATTTATTACACTAATCTGTACCTGTCCATTATTAGCCTTAACTAAACTATTTCCTACAAATACCCCTGGATGAATTTCTCCACTTTCACATAAAAATTCCCCTACCTTATCACAAGCTACTGTAATTATTTGTTCTACTCTACCTATTACTTTAATTTCTTCTAAATTTTCTTCATCATTTTTTATATGCCTTTTACCTACATTTTTATCCTCCATTTCATTCTCCTCTATTTTAACTGCATTAACAATTATTAATTTTTCATTAACTATCTCATTTTCCTCTTCATTTTTACATTTTTTTTTATTTTTTATATTTTGAAATGGTTTAGAAACATTGAATTGTACAATATCATTGAAACTGTTTTCATGTACTGGAATTATTTTTCCTAAGTATTCGCTGTTGCTGGTCCAATAATTTGGAACCTTGTTATCAGCATTAGTGTAATAATTCACATGATTAGTTTCTTTGCTATTGTTCACAATTCCCAAAAATTTTGTTTCTAAAATTGCATTATTCGAATTGTTAAATATTGGTTTGTTATTAGTAAAAATTATCTCATTGAATTTACCATGACTTGGTTCTTTTTTAGGTGTTCCCATTTGATCAATTCCTTTGGCACTGTTCTCGTTTGTTAATTTTGTATTTACTAAGTTATCGCTGTTTCTGTTATTAAACTTGTTATCAGCCTCAGTGATACAAATCAAATGATCAGTTCCTTCGAAACTGTTCTCAACTTTACAACTGTTTTCGATTTTACAGACTGATTCAATCAAGTTTTCGCTGTTACTGGTTATCACCTTGTTATCAGCCTTGGTACTACCATTTGTTTCGAAAACTGGAGCCTTATGAAAATTAAAAATGCTCGCTTCTGACGATATCGCATTTTGTTTTATTTCATTGTTAACTGGTTCTTTTGTTGTTGTTGGTCTTAAACTTAGTGGTACGATAAATTCTTTTTTATTTATTTCTGTGATAGGGAACCGTAGCTGTTGCATTGGCCCTTCTATGTTACAATTTGCTGTTAAAAATTCATTTCCTAAAATTCCATCCACGGGTAATTGGAAATTTTCGTCCATTACTTGAAACTCACAACTTAATTTACTAGGAGTCAAAAAAGTTCCTGTACAAGTACCCATGGTATTACTTTCACTGTGAATTGATCTTACTTTCATTTTTCTGTTTTTATCTATTGTATTTACTTTAGCTAAACTATTTTTATTTAACAAGCTGATTTGGGCCCCTGTATCTACTAATAATGTTACTTCTTTTCTTTTACTTATGTCTAACGGTAATGTGACTAAAGTTTCAGGTCCAATGTTTGGTAATTTTGATAATTTTGGACCTGCCCCTATATTCTGTTTTAGGAGTGTGCACGGGTATTTTGCGCCACTCCCTTGTTGTTTCCCGCGTTAGTTTGAACCCTTGATTGGTACCGTTGTCTTGTAGAACAATTTAGTTCTAAATGACCTCGACGATCACACCAATCACACCACAAGTCGTTAGTTAATGTGTTTACCTTTGCAGCGGCGTTTCTCCTTACATTGCAGGTAGCTGCATAATGTCCTTCTATTCCACAAAGGTTACATTTCATTATCTGATTCGAGCGCATATTATTCTTACAGTCTCTACTAATATGCCCCGGTTGCCCACATTTGTAACAATTAATTGGTCCACCGTTCCTTTCTATATTCTTTTGGAAGGGCCTAGGATTGTTATTGGTTACGTGATTTTGTCTAAATGGATTGTTATGGTTATTAGGATTCCTATTGAATTGGTTACTATTGTTATTGGGGTAATGAGTCCTATTAGGAATTCTATTGTTATAGGAATTATTCCTAAATGTTGGTGGACCATTGTTATTCACCGTTGTATTATGTGGTACTTGGGCAATTTGGTTATTCTTTAATAAACTAACTAATTCCCCAAACATTTTCTCTATTTTGTTATCACTTTGTTCATGTGTGTGATTAACTCTTCGTGTTGTTGTTACTAAATCCAATTGTTCTGCAAAACGTTTCGTTCCTCTTATTATTTCTGTAAAACTTTTATAATCCTGTCCCAAAATATGTTGTTTGATTGTCTCTGACCTTAATCCTCTGAAAAATACCCGTTGAGCTGTTTCCTCAGCTTCCTGAAGCATAGAACCTGGTTCAACGCTATATCGTTTCCTGATTCCTAATTTAAGACAAGCATATTTCCTACTTATCCTATCCCCGAATGAGTTAACTGACTCATCTATCGTTTGAAAACAGTCTTCTAGTTCTGTTTTTAGTTGTGCGACTGATTTTCTAGGCACGAAATTAACTTCCAAAATTTCCCTAAACTCACTAAAAGTACCTACTGTCCTGTCTTGAAATAAGTCCGCGGCACCGTTTCTTAGTTTGCCCCAGATTAATTGTCGCAATACTGACGGTCTGTCTACCTCATCTGTTTTAAAATATGCTTCATGAGCTAATTCTATAAATCTTTGTAAATCTAACACTACCCTATCACCTTCTCCTGTAAAATTTGGAATACCCGCTAAATACAAAGTGTTGGTCGTCGTTAGTGGTAATGTTACGTTATTTCGTAAATTATATGTATTATCCTGATTTACGAACCTATTAGTATTATTTATTTGTTGTGTAGTGTGTTGTGTGGGTATGTGTTGTGTAGTTGGTGTAGTTTGATCTTCTAAATTTTGTTCTATATTTGTTTCAGGCATTGTGGCTTGTCTTTGTTTTTCATTTCTAGTATTATAATTATGCATTAAATTTTTATTTGTTATTTCCTTAAATGTAACCGATTTTCTATTACCTACTATACGCGGTGTTGATGAAATTGGTTCAGTTATCTCTATTATTTTGCTTCCCTCGTTGGAGTTTGTAGATATCTCTGGATTTGAAAGATTGAAAGTGAAGGAGTCAATTACTCTATTAAATTTTTTCCCATTCATTTAATTTCGACAAGAAAAAAAATTCTTTCAACAATTTTCCAAATATAAAGTTTTTAAATGTACTTTAATAACAAACTTTCAACAAACCCCTTTTTTAAAAAAAATATAAAGTGTTAAATGTACTTTATATTATTTCAACAATTTTTATATAAAATTTAAAATGTACTTTATAAGGTTCTAAAAATCTTTTTTTTTTTATGCTAATTTGCATTCAACTGACTTCCAAACAAATAAAAATGTTCTAATCAAAATTCAATAATTTTTATTTAGCATATTTAAAAATTTTATTTCATTTACTTATTTCATTTTTTTTTATATACAGTTTTTTTTAATTAATTTTTTTTAAAAAAAAAAAAAAAAAAGTTTATTATATATTTTTTATTTCAAATTCTAATTATGGCTGTTAAACACTACAACCATTTTCCTTTCAATTATAATAATCATGTTTTCTTCTATAAAAAACATACTAAAATAATTTAGTTCGTCGTGCCTAACTAAATTAGTCATAATTTACACTTAACGTAAAATCCTCCTTCCCTTTCTTTCTTTCAATATTCTCCTTAAGCTCTTTATTCTGTTCCTTCGTTGCGCTGCCTCCTCTTTGCTGCAGGTTGGAAGACGTAGCAACCTGTATTCCTCTGCAATATGCCTTTTCGTTTTCTTAATTATCCCTCCCTTTGTTTTGACACTGCTAACTGCTGCCGGCGTAGTTGGTAATTTTCTCTCTTCAATTCTCCTTCTGTACTCCTCTATACTGATTGGCCTTGGACCGGCTGATGGCTCTTTTCTTAACACCACGTCCAAAGGTTCTATATGCACCTTTTGAAAGGAGAAAAAAAAAATCTCATTAGTAAAGCAATATATTGCCCCGTCAAAGCTGCATTTAAGCCACTTTGATAGAGATTTTTTTTATATTGAACGTAATTGGTTCAACAGAAACGTACTTTCTGTTTCACCGGCTGCGCCATATGTCGTGTTCGGAGTGTTACCTTTTGGTATATCCACATATACCGTTGAATCGATTTATGTCTTCTTCTTCTTATGATGACCAAAACCTTACCACTGGTGGGGGGTTTTGATCAGGAATACCTATGTCTGATGGAATAAGACCAGTGCAGTTGTATTTTTAAAACTTTATTAATCTTAGTTGATAGTACAACTTATTAATTAATAATTAACCAATTAATTACAACTATTCGCTCTGGTTGATCAAATTGTTCTGATAAATTACAATCGATTTTCACCCTATTTATATGATTTACTTAAATCGATTGACCGGACGCATATCTCGAATTACTTAATATTTCAAAATGCATTTAGGTAATTCACCTTTAGTATTTTATTAATCAATATGCTTAATTAGCAAAATTGCTAATTAAGCATTTTATATTTAAATTAATAAAATCAATAAAATATTTAATTGACTAATTTTGTCAATTTGACAAAATCGATTTAAATTTAAAATATCAATACAGGGTGCACCATGTTGCATTCTGAAATATTATTACAAATATTATTACAGGGTGTACCATGTGGTGCACCACAGTATTTATATGTTGTTCACAAAAGATGGTTTTGGAAGTTTATGCTTAATTCTAAAAGTTTGTGATTTGTAAATTTCTACTCCTAAGTTGTTAATTAATTTGTTTCTAGGAAGTTTTAATTTTTCGTAAAAAGATTTCGTTAATTTAGTAATGAATTCATATATATATACGGAATTTTTGCTATTGTATGTAGCTTTTTTGTAGGTGTAATGTAAGGTAGATTCAGTGACATTCTTAATATTTTGTTTTGAGTTATTTGTAGTTTATTTATATGTGTGTGTGCACAGTTTGACCATACTGGACATGCATATATAAGGATTGATCTTATATATGTTTTGTAGATGTGTAGTTTGTTTTGGATTGACATTGAGTTGTGTTTCAATAGTGGGTGTAGGAGCTTCAGAGTTTGGTTTGCTTTTATTTTAATTTGATTTGTATTTCCTGAAAATTTTAATTTTGGGTCTAGATAGACTCCTAGATATTTTATACTACTCTGCCATGGAATAGCGCTGTTATCCACTTTTATCATATTAGTTGAGCATGTATTTTTTGCAATTGGCGAATGAGTAAAAAGCATGGCTTCGGTTTTAGATTGGTTAAGCTTAATTTTCCACTTGTGGAAGAATTGGTTTAACACTTTTAGCCCATTGTCTAAATTGAGTTTTAGTTTTTGACAGTTATGATTTTGTGCGTGAGATAGTAAAGCGGATCATCAGCGTAGATAGCTAAAGAACAATTTTCTGGGTGAGGGATATCGTTTAAATATAAGTTAAATAAGTGTGGCGATAAAACGGAACCTTGTGGGACACCAGCCGTTAGATGATATTGATTTGATTTTTCGGAGAGAATTTGGACAA
The DNA here is from genome assembly GCA_963920725.1 of Rhamphomyia laevipes. NCBI lineage: Eukaryota > Metazoa > Arthropoda > Insecta > Diptera > Empididae > Rhamphomyia > Rhamphomyia laevipes. The sequence continues at coordinate 75,547,893 of OY987255.1, read as the reverse complement.
ATGATACACGGTTTGAAAGGAAAGATTTTATAAGTTTAATTAGATATGTTGGGAATTTAAATTTGAGAAGTTTGTGTACTAGGCCCTCGTGCCAAACGCTATCGAAAGCTTTTTAATATCAAGTATTAACATACCATTTAGAGAGATTACTTAATTCACTAGAAAAAGGATATTTGAATTTTGGAAATATTTTTACAGGGATGTGTTTTTTCATTGCAGTTTTTATTAATTTATTTAAATTATGTATATTTGTGTCGATTTCAGTTGTTGTGAGAATGGGATTTGAATTTAGAACTATATTATTATTTAAGTCGGATTCCACCTTGTCGCGGTGGTGGGGCTTAAGTAAATCTGAGGAACCCTGAGGCGATGCCAGTAGGTGCAACCATGCTGGAACGGCGAAGGGCGATGACCGAAAACCAAGAGAATCCACCTTCATGATTTGAATGTCCGAATCTAGAAAAAATCGTGGTAGGATATTACCACAAGTGTCGGAAGAGGCTACGACTTCCGGCGAGGGCTTGGTTGCTACTAATGTAACAACTAAGTCGCCAGTAGCAAGAGTAGATAGGGCCGATACGATTAAAAACGCGACCCAAACCTCGAACCCCTCCCATACGACAGGAGGTGTGGTCCTGGTTAAAAAGAAAAAGAAAAATAAACTGTCGGGTGCGCAACAGCGCAAACGACAGCGGGCAAGGGCTGCGCTCGAAAGGCTCAACCTTGGAAGTCCGTCTGCGCGGTAGGGGGTTATACCAGGTGATGGGAAACCACTGTCTGTCGGTCAGAAGCGGAAACAGAGAAAGGAGAAGTTGCGCAGCGCGGTACAGGGCGTGAAAGGTGGAGAACCGGGTGGTGCACGGGCGAATCCCAAAGGTGGAAACACCGCGGGAGCCGCTAGTCATTGCCAGGTTCCACATCGGTCCACCCGGCCAAACCAGCAACTACTTGTGTTGCTCCTGCTGCGTTGCCATGTCAACCACATTAGGTTGGAAAATGGGGACAACTGATCCTGCACGGGCTCTTGTTGCAACAGAAGCAGCAAAAAAGAGAATCCGCTCGGATGATTCGGGAGAAGCAGGACCAACCAATAAGAAGGTAGTCCCTGAGCTATCAACTTATAGGGAAGGACCTGCTCCCAAATCAGGCTTAGATCGTAGATCTAAACCTGTCGCAAGACCGAAGGTCATTTTAACGGGTAAACGAACCCTGAGTTCCTATTCTCAGGTGGTCAGAGGAGTTGACAAAACATCTTTCGAGATGGCTGTCATCAACTCTGCAGCACCTGGGGGCAGGATCGCTCGGGACAGACAGTCTATTATCAGGGAGGCATTAGAATCAGCTATAGACGCTGCTTTTATGTCAACCAGTGATGTTCTGCCGGTTCGTATCCGTTGGAGTGGCTTTCGTGGCGATTTCTTCTGGGCAGTCTGTCTAGACAAGTTCTCGGTAGACTTCCTAGGGAAATTGATTAGCGAAATAAAGTTGCCTTGGGATGACATCCGCTTACAGATGGTAAGCAAAGATGACATTCCAAAGCTAAGGAGGGTAACGGTTGAAGTGATAGGTCCGCCTAAACCTGTACCAGCCATCCTTAGCCAGATTAAGCAACAGAACAACCTGCCGACTGAGCTCTGGACGGTATACTTTGCTAAGGAGAATCCGCAAGGAATCTACTTGGTGTTGGGTATCGTCCAGACCTTATTCGATAGGATTAACGAAACCAGGTTGAGGTGTGGTACAGGATGGCAAGCATCTTTTTCAAATTGGAAAATGTGTCGCCAACCTGCCCCACACAACCACCGGTTTCCAGTTCTGTTGCTGAAGCCAAACCAGCACCCTCTAAAGAAGAGAGCGCGAATGCTGCTCCAACGTTAGAAAAATCATCTGGCTTACTGATCACCGAATTGGTTTTAAATATCATTGATTCTGATAAATTCTATTAATTCTCATAAGGTCTCTTTACATACTATTAATTCTGATGAGATTTGCTACCATTATTTTTGATCAGTTATAGGGGGTCTACTTCCCTTTTACTACACTTTACCTTTGCTGAATCTCTAATCTAGTACGTTTGCAGTTAACCCTACTACAATTGACCATTACTGAAACTCTAGATACAAGAATGTAAGACTATATAATGTTAGTATTATTTATTAGTTTTTAGTCGCATATTATTCTTTATAAAGGAAAGTATTTTTAAAAAATGTTTTTTTTATTTATTTATTTTTCACGTTTAAAATTTAGCATAACCACATAATTAATTAAAAAGGTCAAAATATTAGAAATAAAATCCATACCACATACAAAATAATGCACATTTTGCTCATTTTTGCACATTTTAATTGTTTATATGAAATAAGTAATTCTTCATAAATGTGCAAAATATTGAAAATAAATCCCATACCCCATACAAAATAATGTACATTTTGTTTATTTTTACACATTTTAATAGTTTATATGAGTTAAGTAATTCTTCGCAAATGAGCAAAATATTGACAATAAATCCCATCCCCCATAGAAGTTAATGAGCATTTTCGCACATTTTAATAGTTTATATGAATTAAGTAATTCTTCGCAAATGGGCAAAATATTGAAAATAAATTCCTACCCCATACAAAATAACGCACATTTTGCTCATTTTTGAACATTTTAATAGTTTATATGAATTAAGTAATTCTTCGCAAATGGGCAAAATATTGAAAATAAATCCCATACCCCATACAAAATAATGTGCATTTTGCTAATTTTCGCATATTTTAATAGTTTATATGAATTAAGTAATTCTTCGCAAATGGGCAAAATATTGAAAATAAATACCTACCCCATACAAAATAACGCGCATTTTGCTTATTTTTGAACATTTTAATAGTTTATATGAATGAAATGAGTAATTCTTCGAAAATGGGCAAAAATAAATCCCATATTCCATACAAAATTATAAACATTTATTTCATTTGTGAACGCATTAAGTTTCAATTAAAAATATTTATATTTAAGCGTAATTTTAAATGTTTTTTTAATTCCGGCTAAGGCTAATATATAGCATGCTCAAAATGGATTTTTTTTTACTTTTCCAAAAGTTTTGGGAATTTTAAGGGTCAATTATTAGGATTCAGTTGAAATGGTCAAATGAAATGGGTGAAATAATGAAAATAAATTACATACTCCATATGAAATAATGAACATTTTATTCATTTTTGAACATTTTAATAGTTTATATGAATGAAATGAGTAATTCTTCGAAAATGAGCAAAAATAAATCCCATATTCCATACAAAATTATAAACATTTCTTTCATTTGTGAACGCATTAAGTTTAAATTAAAAATATTTATACTTAAGCGTAATTTTAAATGTTTTTTTACTTCCAGCTAAGGCTAATCTATAGCATGATCAAAATGGATTTTTTTTACTTTTCCAAAGGTTTTGGGAATTTTAAGGGTCAATTAATTCGGATTCAGTTGAAATGGTCAAATGAAATGGGTGAAATATTGAAAATAAATTCCATACTCCATATAAAATATAATGAACATTTTATTCATTTTTGCACATTTCATATAAATTATTGAAATTAATTGGTATAAAATATTGAAAATAAAAAAATTGACATCGCATTAACTTTCGATTAAAAATATTTCTCTGGCTGAGGGGCAAAAGCACTTAAGTCATGATTTATAGTTTGTCAGAAAATCATTTTTATCGAATATGTTCTGCTACTTTTACATTTGACAATTGTATTTATTAAGATTTTTTATCCATTCAGAATTTCAAGTAGTTTTACAATTAATTCTAAACTTCCTGGCAACCCTTTTTTTGGCCCGCAATTAATTTTAGTAATTTGGCTTGGTTGATCAATGTAGAATTGTATAAAATATTACATTCAGATCGAGTTAGATGTTTTAGCTAAAATATTCGATTGTCATTGAACTTGGCTTAGGCAAAGTAATTTTTTTTTTTGAAATTCTGAATTAAATGGTTTTTCCCCGTAGTCTGAAATTTATACTTAAGCGTAATATTCATTTTCTTTTTACTTCAGGCTAAGAATAATATATTATAACATGATGCGAAACAGATGAACGGGCTGGACATGATCTGATGACAGGATCGGTTAAAGGTACGTCTTGCGACGAAGACGAGGATTTACTCCTACTAGGACCGCTCCTGGCATCAGATGATGACCAAACCCTAACGGAGGATATGTCAACGGAAGAGTTGGAGATGGAGGTTGATCAGAACAATTCATGAGAATTGTTCAGATCAATCTCCATCGTAGTGGGGCGGCCACGGCCAACCTACAACAACTTTTCAAAAAAAGCGATGTGGATTTTGCGCTAATTCAGGAACCTTGGACCGTCGTAAACAAGGTTTCTGGATGGAGCAACAAATCAGTAAATCTGTTCTACAATAACGAACAAGGTAGGCCCAGGGTCTGTATTGTAGCCAAGAAAAATATTAATCTATTTTCTCACCCACAGGTCTCAAGTAAAGATAGCATAGCGGTTTCATGGGAGGGCGAATTAAACGGGAGACCAAAGCAGATCATCTTTGCTTCTGTTTATCTACCGTTTGACTCACCCACCCCTCCGCCATCTACCGAGTTGGATGAGGTAGCGAAGCTAGCGCAGAGCAACCACAAACAACTGATTATAGGCTGTGATGCAAACTCTCATCATACAGTATGGGGCAGCTCAAACTGTAATGAAAGGGGTAAGTCACTGCTTGATTATATTTATACAACTAACCTATTATTAATGAACCTTGGGGTAGAACCTACCTTTATCACGCGTTCTCGTAGGGAAGTAATAGATATAACACTAACTATAATTGATATATCTGCATACATCCATAATTGGAGAGTTTCGAACGAAGCATCCTTATCGGATCACAGATATATACGTTTTGAAATTGATGCCACGGTCCCACCAGCCATTCCTTATAGAAACCCGGCAAAAACTGACTGGGCTTCTTTCAGGAGCAAGGTGGAATCAAAATTAAATCTCTCAGTTAACTTCCCCCGTACATTGTACTCGTGTGAAGATATTGACAGAGAAGTAAATGTGATCACGAATCTGCTTATGGATTCTTATGAAGAGTCTTGTCCCTTGAAACGGGCCAGATCCGACTCTGACCCTCCTTGGTTGACACAAGACCTCAAAGGAAAACGTAAACGGGTACGCAGGCTTCGCAACAAAGCGAAGAACTGTAATCGTGATGAAGATTGGAACGCATATCAAAATGCGCTCAAAGATTATAAGTATGCCATCCGCTCATCCTAGAGACAATCTTGGAAATCGTTCTGTGATGGTGTAGATAGCGTAAACGAGGCGTCACGAATTAAGAAATTTCTAGCGAAAACCCACATTCAACCTGAACTCCTAATCAATAGTGAAGGTAGTCACTAGAATTAATAATGGAAGAGCATTTCCCGAAATGCTTTGACACCTCTGTTGTAATAGATTCATACCAGCCTAGCAATAGGTTGGAGAATACATAATTAGAGTTTATTAACCTTAATGCAGCTAAATGGGCAGTTTTTTCTTTCAAACCATTTAAATCCCCAGGTAAAGATGGGATATTCCCTGCTCTACTCCAAAACTCATGGGATTTCATAGCTGATAGATTAATAAACCTTTTCAGGGCGTGTATCCTCTTTGGATATAATATACCCCGGCAAAATGGCAGGAGGTTAGAGTGGTCTTTATACCAAAACCTGGTCGAGATGACTATTCATCCACCAAGGCATTCAGACCAATCAGCCTTACTTCCTTTCTTTTAAAGACTCTGGAAAGAATCTGAGAAAGAGAAATTCGAGATAAGCTCCCCTCGGCAGCCATATCTGTCAAACAGCACGCCTATTTAAAGGGTAAATCGGTGGAAACAGCTCTTCATGAAGTGGTTCACACCATTGAAAAAGCCTTTCTTTTCAAAGAATCTGTGCTTGGAACCTTTATAGCCGTGGAAGGAGCTTTCAACAATGTACTCCTGCAAAAAATTAATGAAGTGCTACATAAACAAAACATCAACCCACAAATCTCCAAGTGGATTGAACACATGTTAGCACATAGGAGAATTTATGCGAACCTTGCGGACCAAGAACGGGCAGGGAAAGTTCACAAAGGTACACCACAGGGCGGCATTCTGTCACCCTTGCTTTGGATACTAGTCGTGAATGACCTCCTATTCGAACTCACAAGGCAGGGATACCTCGTCGTATGCTACGCAGACGACCTGGTCATTCTCGTCACAAGCAAATTTGAATCGGAACTCTCTGGGTTAATGCAACCTGCACTGAATATTGTTAGCCAATGGGCAGACAACTGTGGGCTGAACATCAACCCGCTAAAAACCGATATCTGTTTATTCTCATTGAGAAGGAAAACTCAACTATTGAGTCTTCCCGTTATAAAAGGCACCCGGCTAACACTAAAAGCAAATGTTAAATATCTGGGCGTTATTTTAGACAAAAAATTGAACTGGAGATCGCACCTAGAAGAACGAGCTAAAAAAGCCTATAGGATTTTTGGCATGTGTCGGGGCGCGATGGGAAAGAAATGGGGACTACAACCGGATATGATTCGCTGGCTCTACACCAGTGTCGTCCGCCCTACTCTTTCCTATGGATCTCTCGTCTGGTGGAAGGTGATTGAGAAACTCTCCAATCTTAAGTTGTTGGAAAAAGTTCAACGTTCTTGTTGCCTCAGTATTACTGGCGCAATGAGAACAGCATCAACAGCAGCACTGGAAACCATTACGGCTATCCACCCAATTGGGATCCACATCAAAAAAGTTGCTGCGGGGGCTGCATTGAGACTTCACTTAAACCAGGCACGGACTCATGCAGGTTCTTCTGTACCTCATGAGTCTATCCTGGGATTTGTGAAATCCATCATACCCAATGTTGAGAAACCTAGCGATTCCAGGAAAGAAACCTTCCTGGAATCAAACGTAAAACTCAGTATCCCTTCTAGAGCTGATTGGAACACTGACATAGTGTCTCAAACAGCTGGCCTGTTAACAGCATATACCGACGGCTCCAAAATGGGAAACCTGACTGGCGCGGGTATGTACTGTGAGGAATTAAATCTAGAAAGGTCTATTCGCTTGGAAGACCACGCCACAGTCTTCCAAGCAGAGGTGGTGGCAATTAAAGAAATCTGTAACCACCTTCTATTAGAAGGAACCACAGATAGGGACCTGACAATCTTCTCAGATAGTCAGGCTGCGTTAAAAGCGGTGACATCCTATACAACCAAATCCAAGCTGGTCCAAGAATGTAAACACAGTCTTAACAACCTGGCGCGGTCGAATAGAGTCACACTGAAATGGGTTCCTGGTGTTGTGTAATGGTCTAATTAAAGTCCATTGCACGTCATGATCAATTTCTGTATATTGACCGATTACAAAATCAAAAGGTTAATACACTAATGATCTAAATTTGTATAAAAACTAATTTATATTTGTGTACTATATGATTTTGTAACAGAGAAATGCGAATATGCTGATAATGCATATTCAGCATTTTACTGTTTAATATAGAAATTTATCATAACATTTATGCATGATTAATAAATTTGTGTCGCAATCGCGAATAAAAAATTATATTTGTATATAAATTAGCGATGACGACACAAATTGAAAATCATATATAAATGGTTGTTATAGAATTGGAAAAGTCACTTGGAATCAAGCTTTCTAATTGGAAACTTAGTAATTGTATAAAAAGTTTATCGCTTTTACGATTTTCAATAAAGACACCAATAGAACAACATAGTACCAAGTCTTCCTTATTTCCAATACAGGTATTTTTAGTTCACCCCCTACCCAAGGTAAGGTGAACTGTAAGAACAACCAACATCGTATTTACGGCAGACTACAACCTGCAGCAAAGAAGAGGCAGTACAACGAAGAAAAAGAATAAAGAGCTTAAGGAGAATTTTGGAAGAGCGAAAGAAAAGGAAGATTTTAAAGTAATTATCAATTAGAATGGAGAATTTAGTTAGATACGATGAGCTAAATTATTTTAGCATGTTTTTTATAGAAGAAAATATAATTCTTATAATTGAAAGGAATATGGTTGTAGTATTAAACAGCCATAATTAGAATTTTTTTTTAATAAAAAAAATATAATGATTGTTATAAAGGAATAAACATTTTGGGTTTTTTTAAAAAATTAGTAAATAAATAAAAAAAAAATATTTTTATGAAAATGATTTAAGTACTTAATAAATTTTTTTTTTTGATTAAAAAGTTATTGAATTGAAAATTATTATAGAACATTTTTTTTTTTTTTTTATTTTTTTTTTTATTTTTTAAGATCTTTATTTTCTTCAGATATTTAAAAGTATAACATATTTATTACAAAATTACTAATTTTTTATTTTATTTTTTTACTTAAAAATAGTTAAAGAAAATAGTTATAAGGCATTCTATATTATAAATAATAGAGACGAATGCCCATTCAAAAAATTAAATATAAAAAACTGTTTGTAATGGGGTGTAAAATAATATTAAGTGAAAAATTAATTCAAAAAATTAAATTAGAAAGAAAACAAAAAAGAAAAAAAAATTACTTTATCAATTCAATCAAAACAAAAACAATAAAAATTTAAAATGAATTTAGTTCCAATTCCAAACATACTACAATTTTTTCCCCTGCACCAAAATAAAAAGAAAAATTATACTTAAAATAATAAAAATAATGATTTAAATAAAAATAATAATAATAATAATAAACCAGCATATCATTAAGTAGAAATATATATATTATATATAATGATTACGTATACCTCGTACAACGACATTCAGCAAAGATTCAATTTCACTATGATCAAAATTAAATAGCCATTTTTTTACAACAATTAAAAATTTAGATAAAACACGAATTCCTCTAAATACTACCGGTAATTTATTAAACAATCTGGGTGCAGTAATGTTAAAAAATCTACTAAAGTGTGTAGAGTGAAATCTTGGAATCATTGCCATATATCTATTGTTAGCACGTAGATTGTGGTTAGATATAACTCTATTTTGATAAAAACCACCACGAATAAAAAATACTTTTAATGTTTTAAAATAGAATAAATGTCTAATTGGTAGAATTTTTAATCTGTTGAACAATACAAAACTTTTTACATATAATTCTTACAACATGTTTCTGCGCTATGAGCAGCGGCTGTATTTTGTTATAGTAACAACCACCCCAGCAAACTATACCATATTGTAATTTAGATTGTACCAAACTGTAATAAATCATAATTAGTAATTTTTCAGTACAGAATTTACTTAGATGATAAAAATTCCGTATAAGAAATAGTTTTTTAAACTAACAGTATGGTCAAACCAATTTAATTTACAATCAATAAAGATACCTAAATATTTAAAAGAATCTACAACTTCAATATTAAAACAGCTTGGAGAACAATTCATATTATCACAAAAAGATACATCATTTATTGCGTAGGAACTACAATTACAAGAAACCAAATACTTCTTACAACCAGAAGAATGAAACACAAAATTGTAATCAATTTGTAAATTACTTGATATATTAAAAAACATTAATTTAGTTTTACTACTTAAAATAAGTTTATGTTTCCCAAACCACTTTCTAAGTATGTCTAGATCATAATGTATATCAGCTACCAAATTAAGCAAGCTAGCACTACCAGTGTATTTCTTATTATTAATCTCCTCATAGATATTACTACAAAAGTTTAAAAGTGCGTCTTCTGTAGATCTACCCTCCCGGAAACCAAACTGATTATTGCTGACGAAATTAATTTTATTTAAAAAATCTAGCATACGCTTTTTAATTGTTTTTTCAAATAATTTAGCAAAAGAAGGTAAAATCGAGATTGGCCTATAATTATTAATATTGCAACGATCGCCTTTTTTAAAAAGAGGAATAACTTCTGCTGAAGTCGGTTTTTTCTTGAATGCAAATTAGCATAATGAAAAATTGTTGAGTACTTCATATATATGGACAATTTTTTATATATAAAAAAATAAATAAATAAATAGAGTACAATTTGAAAAAGTATATTTTTTTAAAGGAAAAAAAAATTGGAAATTTTTAATATTTTGACAATAGTTTTTGAATTGTTTTTAAATATTAAATAAAGTAAATGAATAATTTTGGAATATTTAAAAGAAAAAAAAAAAGAGAAAGTAATCGTATTTTTTTTAAGTAATTTTTTTTGCGGTTTTTGACAAAAAGAATAGAATACATTGACTTTTCATTTTTAATGAGTAACGAAAAAGACTCTTTATATCAAAGGTTTAAAAATTATGTTGATTCCTTTACTTTTGATCGTACTGATACTAGTTTAGAAGATTTATCACCAGAACACAGCGTCAAAATACCTACAAAATCCAGTCACCTTCCTTTAATTACATCAACACCACAAACAGTAGCAGGTACTAGTAAAAAGAAAAGGGTAACATTTAATGAGTTACCATTACAAAAAAATAATATAATTAAGCAAATGGTTAATACTAGGAGTAAGAAAAATTTAGGTAGTGAAGATTTAGACAATTTAGAAACAATTAGTAATAATAATATGACACCACCCACACCACCACCTACACAACACAATACAACAGTTACAGATAACGCCACAACAAACAATACAGACCATCCTACGACACCACTCATTAGCGGATATTTAGGTAAAGACAATACATATAATTTAAGAACACATAATAATATGACTATTCCACTTAGTACCACGTACGCCTTATACATGGCCGGGATGCCTACATATTCGGCTGAGGGAGAGAAATCGGTAATAGAATTGCAAAATTTTATAGACTTAGCCTATGACGCTTACTACAAAACTGACGTAACAGATAGGAATTCTGTATTGAAACAACTGGTGCGAGGAAAGCTGCGAGGACGAGCAGCTGACCTTTTTCAAGATAGGACAATAACAACGTTTAATGAATTTAGGGAGATTTTAGAAACAAATTTTATACCACGGAAAACGATAGCACACTTAAAATCGAAATTAGAAGAGTGCTTCCAAACTATAGACGAGTCCGTTGCTACTTTCGGAGATAGAGTCAAAAGGAAATGTGCGTGCCTTAAATTAGGTATAACTAATAGGTATACGGTAGAACCAAGGTCCATGCTGTTAGACGCGGAGGAAACAGCACAACGAATATTTATAAGAGGGTTACGATCGGAGTCTATTAAGCAGCACGTAATCGGACAAAATTTTAGGAATTTTGACGATTTATTTAAGGGAGCTACAAGGTTTGCTGATCAGTTAAGTTTGTTGACGCCGGCAAGGATGGAAGAAAAAAGAGCAGACGAAAGCAATACTAGTAATTTGGAAAAAAATTTAAGCAATTTTCTAACGAGCTTCCAAACATTACAATTAGGTAATGGCCCATTGCAACCAAATAATGTTCAAAATAATAGGAATAGGAACACTAACAATAATAATTATAATAATAATTCAAATAATAGTTATAATAATAATTTAAACAATAGTAATAATAATCGGAATTATAACAATTATAATAATAACGTTAATAACAATAGAACTTTTAATAATAATAGGAATTCATATCCTTATAATCCAAATCCTTCTCCCAGTAACAATGCTAATCCCGGTAGACCTAATTTTAACAATAATAGGGCTCCCACTAACAGATTTAGAAGTAATGGGCCAATTACTTGTTTTAAATGTGGTTTGGCAGGTCACATTAGCAGAGATTGTAGAGAAGGTGGAAAAATGAATACAACGTTAAAATGCAATTTATGTGGTAATGAAGGACATTACGCAGCAACATGCAACCTAAAGAGAATACCGTCAGCGGGAGTAAATGCACTTAACATGGAAATGGAAATGTGCGATTGGTGCGACAGAGGAGGACATAGAGAATTAAATTGTCCTGCACGCCAAAAATACCAAGCCAAAATTTTATGTTCGGGAAACGAACGGGGAATGGCACAAACCTCCCCCCGGCATTCCTAAATCAAACGAGTGGGGTGGATTCATCTGATATTGGACCCGAGTCATTGGTGACGTTACCTTTAGATATCAGTAGAAACAAAGAGGTTACGTTGCTTGTAGATACAGGCGCACAAGTCAGCCTATTGAATAAAGACAGTGTAGCAGATCTAACACAAATTAAAACAAATAGAAAAGTTAATATTCGAACGTTACATAATGAAAGCTCTACTCTAGGAGCTTGTAAAGGGAATTTTCTAACACCTAGTACTTTAAGCTGCGAATTTCAGGTAGTAGATGGTAATTGTAAGTTACCCGTAGACGGTATATTAGGGAATGAATTTTTAGTAAAAAATTGCGATATTAAAGGACCTGAACAACGGTTACGGTTCCCCGTGACTAAAGAGAATAAAGAGGAATTCTCAGTGCCATTACAATTAAGAAAAAAATCAGAAAAAATAATTACAACACCACAAAAAAATGTACATATCCATAGTTTATATCATTCAAGACCAGAGTCCAGTACTGACACAAACTGTACAAACAAGGCTGATAACAAAGTACCAATTTATTGTACCAGTAACAGTGAAAACTTAGATACAACAGTTTTGGGAAGTGTGAACAACATCGAGGAAACTGATCACTTGAAATATTACACTAAGCCTGATAACAAGGTTCCAATTTATTGGACTAGCAACAGCGAATACTTAGAAAAAATATTTTTAGTAAGTGAGAACAGTCTCAAAGATATTGAACATTTCGAGTGTACTGAGTCTAAATGTGGTATTAAACCATGGCAAAAGGATAAAAGCATAGATGACGAAGATAAATTCACCAATAGGAACGATATATTTATTGAAAAAAAGGATAAAAATATGGAAGAAATAATAATTGTTAATGCATGTAAAATAGAGGAGAATAATGTGGAGGTAGAGAATAAATTGGAAAATTATGACCAGTATTGTATAGATACTGAAAGTTTAAAGTTTAATGATAAATGTTGTGTATTTAATGAAGATAATACAAAGGTTGGAGGATTGTATGAGGAAAAATTGGAGAATTTTCTTCAATGAATTTAATGACGAAGTTAATAAAAATGTTATAAGTGTTGCAGGAAATTATAATGAAGTCAATGAAGATATTGAAGGTGAAAAAGGAAATAATGAAAATAATGTTATACAGATAAAAGGTAGAACAGAACAAATTATTAATATATCGAGTAATAAAATAGGGGAATTTATATGTTGTAATGAGGAAATTTATCCAGGGATTTTTATAGGTAATGGTTTAGTAAAAGCAGAAAATGGAAAAGTACATGTAAGCGTAATTAATATCAATGAAGAGGATGTTACCATCAAAGAACCAAAAATTCTACTAACACCAATTGATGATTACGAAATTATAAAAGTTAAAGGAAGTCGCAACGAAAAAAAATTATAATAAAGAGGGTGAAATATGGGCTGATATACGGACACTTTTCGTTGATTCAGAAAATGAACAATTAAATGAGAGGTTGAAGTTGTTAAAAGAAAAACTAGAAGTTGATATAAAGAGTATCAAGACATTTTTCATCTCCCAGGAGATAATTTAAGTCATACCACATCGATAGCTCATAAGATTGAAACTAAAGTAGATAGTGCACCAATAGCCCAAGCGAATTATAGATTGCCTGAAAGTCATAGGAAAGAAATTCAAGCACAGGTGGAGCAAATGTTGAACAGCAATATTATACAACCAAGTCAAAGTGCGTGGAATTCACCTCTTCTGGTCGTTCCAAAGAAACCGGGACCAGATTAAAAAACGATTTAGATTGGTTATTGACTATCGCAAATTAAATGCAGTAACCATTAAGGACGCATTTCCCTTACCAAGGATAGAGGATATTTTGCAACAATTATGGAACTCAAGGTATTTTACTACATTGGATTTAGCCAGTGGTTACCATCAGGTTCTAGTAGACGGGAAGGATTGTGAAAAAACAGCATTCAGCACCATCTTCGGTCATTATGAATTCAAAAGAATGCCATTTGGTTTGACAGGAGCACCAGCTACTTTCCAACGTTTAATGAATTACGTTTTATCTGGTTTACAAGGAATTAAATGTTTCGTATATTTGGATGATATCGTTATTTATGGAAGAAATTTAGAAGACCATCAAAATAAACTAAGAGCAGTACTGGAACGATTAAGGGAAAATAACTTAAAGCTCAAACCAGAGAAAAATGTTAATTTCTTAGAAGAGAAGTAGTTTACTTGGGTCATAAGTGTACGGAAATGGGGTTTTACCATAGCACAGCACAGGAGAAGTGGGTCAAGATCACCCAATAGCATATGCCAGTAGAGTATTGAACAAGGCCGAACGTAACTATAGCACAATCGAAAAAGAAATGTTGGGCATTTATTGGGCCATAAAAAACTACAGGTGTTATCTGTTCGGTAGGGATTTTACGGTTTACACTGATCATAAATCTTTGATTAGTGAATTCAATAAACGAAATCCTGAAGGTCGGTTGAATAGATGGAAAATGCGATTATCAGAATATTCTTATACGGTTCATTACAAGCCAGGTAAACGAAACTCGAATGCCGATGCACTTAGTAGAATACCATATGATGAAATGGATGGAAAATTAGAAAATGAAAATAGCAAGTCAATGGAAGCTCATATTAACATAGTGACCCGAGCTCAGGCAAATAAACTAATGGAAAATGGGAAAAATGATAACACCATAGACATGGAAGAATCTGAAGAAGAAGGGGATGGAGAGGAAATAACAGCAATAAAGGAAGGTTTATCGAAGAAAATTGAATTGCATACGACAGAGGAGATTAATACGATTTTAAAGGAATATCATGACTCCCCTCTAGGAGGTCATATGGGAGTGGTTAAAACATATAACAGAGTGCGTAGATTTTACTACTGGAAAAATATGATAAGAACTATAAGAAAATTCATTAAAGCTTGTCATAAATGTCAGAAGGCTAAACGTGGTAAAATTACCAAAATGGAAATTGCTATAACGGACACCGCTAAAAAACCTTTTGATAAAGTTTACATAGATCTCGTTGGGCCTTTTCCTATTACCAACAATGGAAATAAGTACATATTATCATTTCAGGATGATTTGACTAAAATGTTGGATTGTGTAGCTATACCCAACATGGAAGCCACAATTGTAGCAGAAGCGTTTTATAAGCATATTATACTAAAATATTCAGTCATACCTAGGAAACTAATAACAGATCAAGGAACAAATTTCACAAGTGACTTATTCAAAAAACTTTGTAAAATGCTTAAAATAAAGAAAGTACAAACTACAGCATACCATCCACAATCTAATGGGTCTCTAGAACGAAAACATGGGCCTTTAGTGGAATATCTTCGAATAATGGTAAATAAAAATGTACAAAGTTGGGATGAATGGTTGGCTGAGGCAGTGTTTACTCACAATCACACACCACATGAGGGAACCAAATTTTCTCCGTTATATATATTATATGGGTTTTGTGATCCGTTACCCAGTATATGTAAAAGAAAGCCAGAACCATTATATAATCATGATGATTTTTGTTTAATCACCAAAAATAAATTACAAACTATTCATCAATTAGCCATGGAAAATTTAATAAAAAGTAAAATGCGATCAAAGAAATATTACGATCAATCTGCGAAAAAAGAGAATTACAAAATCGGAGACAAAGTATTACTTGTTAATGCGAACAAAGCAAATAAATTAAGTTTAGGTTGGTTAGGACCTTATGAAGTTATAGAAATACCTAATTCCCTAAATACAACCATTGAAATAGGCAATAAAACGCGACGAGTGCACAACAACAGGATAAAAAAATGGACAAACTAAGAACAGACTAGTTTTTTTATATATATATTTCAGTTAGTAAATAAATTTAATAACACATTGGATTTTTTTTGTATCAGTAAAAATTCATTAGTTGATAGATATTATTTTGTTTGTTTTTAGAATGTTATTAGCGAGCATAGTTTGATTGCTTATGCTAGCAACACTTGGAGAAGGAAGTCCAGTCGAAATCGAGGAGATAAAAAACACGGAAATTTTATTTGAACATATGGACAAAATAATAGAGTATCGGGATTCACTTCACATCTATACCAAATTACAATTAACCTCGGAGGAGGAAATGGCGGATTTTTTAGATTCTATAATAAGTAAAGTAGATACTACATGTATACAATTATTAGGTCATGTAAAATCACAAACATGTAATACATTTAAAAATGAAATTAATCTTTGGGCAAATAAAATAAAAAAAAAACGGAAGAAGTAAATCACTATTTTAGAAGACGAAAAAGGGGGCCACTAAATATAATTGGGACAGTTTCAAAAATGTTATTCGGAACAATGGACAAGGGGGATTCAGACCAAATTTACAATAGTTTAGAAAAGTTAAGTAAAAACGGTGATAAAGTAATGGATTTATTGGACAAACAGACTGCGGTCATAGCTTCTAATTTTGAATTTGTTAGGGAAGTTACGGGCAACTTGATAATACGTGCACAAGAAGTAGAGGAAAGACTTGGGAAATTAGAACAAAAATTACAAAAGAATTTTAAAGGGATGCAGACTGACATAGACGAACTATGGGCAGAAATTGAATTACATAGGATAGCAATATTTGTTTTGGCAGAATTAGAAAGAATACAGGATTATATGTTAGAACAAGGTGAAATAATTAATTCATTGCAACAGCACAAAATACATCCATTAGTAGTAGATTCACAATTATTAGTGGACATTATCAAGAACATGACAAATCAGGAAGGACATTCATATTTATATACGACAGAAATAATAAATCAATTAGCACAAATAGATCTAGGTCATTGGGAAAATGAGTTAGGAGTTAGAATTACAATTAATGTTTTAAATAAAGAGGAATTTGATTTATACAAAATTTATCCTCTTCCAAAACTGACTAATAATAATCAGCTCACGGTTATAAAAAGTGATTGGGACTATATTGCTAACAATTCAGCAAACCAATTTATTTATTATACAACAGTTGAATTCAATATAGCATGTCAAACTATTAATGGAGCAATGAATGAAATGGTTAGAGTATGTAGGCAACTTCACCCTAAAGCGTTATTGTACACATCTAATAATTGTATTCTAAACAAATTTTTAGCTCAAGAAAACAGGGACGGACATAACAGTTGTCAATACCTTCCCGTAATGTCAATACCTTGCCGTTAAACAATTGACAAATCATGTGGTACCATTACAAACTTTAAACACATGGCTGTTTATATTTTTTGTCAAACAAGATGTGACAAGTTTCTGTAGTCCAAATACATATAAACATACAGTAGTAGGGACAGGTATTCTTAGATTAACTAAGAAATGTTCATTTATATTAGGACAGCTAGAAATGCCTTATTTTGACAGAAAACATCGAGAACTTGGGGGAACAACAAGTTATGTTTTTGGAAAAATACCAGCTATAGAACATAATTTTTCCACAACATCAATAGAATGGACAGAAATAGAAAAAGAAAATAGTAAAGTACAACCACTTGGACCGGACGAGTTACGACGGGAATTTAATAAACGTAGTAAAACAATAAATAATATAAGAGAGGAAATTAGTGCTAAAAAGAATAGACAACAACAGATTGAATTTTTGCGGACAGGAACGATGACTAACTTTATAATAACGGGGACATTAACAGGAATAATAATATTGTATATATTTATTAAAATTATAAAATATTGTATGAGTAATAAAGAAACTAGAATTAAGGTAGAAGACGGAAGACGAATAAAACATAACAGAGAGGATTTACATAATAGAGATGACAATGACGGATTTTACGAAGAACCATTAGACGTAACTCTAAAACGAAGGAAAATGCAAATTTCAAGACCAATAGAAATTTCCAGTCCTATAGAAATTTCCAGTCCAATAGAAATTTCGCGACCAATAGAAACAGTTCATTTTAATACACCACCAAAAATACCGCTGCCCAAAATTCCGACAACAAACTTATCGAAAATTAGAACTAATGAAAGAAACAAATCTTACTCGACCGATTCGGAATCACTAACTCCACAAACGTTATCGTTCAGAAGTTAATTAATACTTATTTTTTTATTTTGTTAATTAATTATTGATTCGTATTTTTTTTTATTATTGATTCGTATTTTTTTTATTTAGAAATTAACTTTTATTTTTAATTTTTTAGTAATAATATTTTTTTTTGTGGCAGTAAAAATTGCTTAAAATAGTACAAATCACTACAGTACTGCGAGCTGAAGTGATTTGAAATAAATAGCGTTAATAGAAAATTAGTAAAATACTTAAATTAATTGTTATGGGTTGACAACCCTAATTTTTTTATACCGAGACTTAATTAAATTAACAATAACAAAAAATAAAAAAAAAAAAAATATATATATAATAAAAAAAACGAAAAGATTTTCAATAGATTTTTAATATTACCATTATTAAATGTACTTTTTTGTGACCGGTTTCGGCATAGTGCTTGTTTCGATCCGTCAGTGTATGGAAGAAACGTTCGCACAAATCACAATTATATTTGCGTCCTATGCGAACGCTTCTTCCATTGGCGAAACAAGAAATAGAAATGATGATGGTCTCCATTTTTTTTTAATATAAATTTTTGGTTTTTAATTTAAAATATATAAAATTTTGAATTTGTAATAAAATAAATTTTTTTTATTTCTGATTTTTAATTTTAAAATCTATAAAATTTTTAATTTTTTTTGATTTTTTAATTTTAATATATAAATTTTTTGATTTTTATTTGATTTTTTAATGTTAAGATATATGAAGTTTTTTTATTTTTTTTATTTGTTAATTTAAAATTTATGGAAACGTTTAGTTCAACAATTATAATTGTAGTGAATAATAAATTCAGTAAATTAGGAGTTGTAAGGATTTTTTTTGCACATACGGCATTTTAAAATATAAAATTTTGCTAATTTAAAAAATTAAAAAAAAAAAATTATTATAAAAATTTTTTGTAATAGAGGGGAAGGAAGTAGTCAAATGGTAATTAATAGATCATTTACATAAAATAGAAGTATAAGATAAAAAATTGTATTGTATAAGGTAACATGTTTACTATAAAAAAAAAAAAATATAAAATTGTAAACAATTTGTAAAAAAATTTATACTGTAAGAATATATATAAAAAAAAAAAGTTTGAATTATTACACTGTAAAAAAAAAATTGTTTTTTGCTAGTTTGAATAAATTAAATAAATATTTGTTTTTGTAGAATTGTTTGTAAATGTAAACGTCCGAGCCTATCCCATTACGGGAAGGTGAAATTTCTCAACAAAAGAAATGAGAGTGCGAAATTCGGTAATTACAACAATTTGGTATTTTTTAAAAAAATAATAATAATAATAATAATAAAAAAAATTTAACTATGTAATTAAAAAAATGGAAATTAGAAATTAAGATTAAATTTGTAAGAAGGTTTCATTTCAATTGGACCAATCTAGAACAACACTCCATTGAAAAGGTAAGTCCTCTTCTAGGACTCATATTTTCAACTTGTGAATTGGGAGGTATGTTGTGTAATGGTCTAATTATATTCCAGTGCACGTCATGATCAATTTCTGTATATTGACCGATTACAAAATCAAAAGGTTAATACACTAATGATCTAAATTTGTATAAAAACAAATTTATATTTGTGTACTATATGATTTTGTAACAGTAAAATGCGAATATGCTGATAATGCATATTCAGCATTTTACTGTTTAATATAGAAATTTATCATAACATTTATGCATGATTAATAAATTTGTGTCGCAATCGCGAATAAAAAATTATATTTGTATATAAATTAGCGATGACGACACAAATTGAAAATCATATATAAATGGTTGTTATAGAATTGGAAAAGTCACTTGGAATCAAGCTTTCTAATTGGAAACTTAGTAATTGTATAAAAAGTTTATCGCTTTTACGATTTTCAATAAAGAAACCAATAGAGCAACATAGTACCAAGTCTTCCTTATTTCCAATACAGGTATTTTTAGTTCACCCCCTACCCAAGGTAAGGTGAACTGTAAGAACAACCAACATCGTATTTACGGCAGACTACAACACTGGACATAGCAATATACCGGGTAACGAAAAAGCAGACGAGCTAGCAAGAAAGGGATCGCAACTGGAGGTCATCACGACCACAGTTGGGGTAGCACTGCAGACTCTTAAAGCGAACCTAAAACGATGGGCCGACGAATCTCATCAACAAATCTGGCTAGCTAGTGATATCGGCCACACCACGCGGTGTCTCTGGGCCATCCCGAAGGAGAAAGTAACCAAGAAATACCTGCGGCTTAACAAGAGCTCGGTATACCTGGGCACTGCGATCTTAACAGGTCACTCTATGTTGCGGGATCATGCCTACAAAATCCGGCGCTCTGAAGTGCACGTCTGTAGGGGCTGCGGTGAGGATAGAGAGACTACTGAACACTTCCTGTGTCATTGTCCCTGCCTCATGCACCTGCGTTATAAATGCTTTGGTGCCTATCTCCTGAACGAACTGATCGAAGCGGGGGTTCATGGATGGCAACAAATCTGTAAATTCGGAAAAGATAGCGGATGGCTCACAACCGCCACAGCGGGAGTGACATGAAGGTTCTTCGCACCGAGGGGTACAATGGGCCTAGTTCTGGCCTGAGTGCTTGAGTCCTTCACGGACTCCCCTCTCTCAATCCATCCATCCATTATTTAAGTGGTATTTAAAATCTTTCCAATTACCCTTTTTGAAATCCCAAATAGGATTCTGAGTATTTTCTATTACTGGATTATTTAATTTAAATAAAACAGGCAAATGATCAGAAGAGAGATCGTTTATAGTGGTAGGTGGACTAATTTTATCGAAATTTTTGGAGATCAGTAGATCAACTATCGAAAGACTTCCTTTGGACGGATAAAGTGTTGGTGTTTGAGGTGCTTTTATTGTACAATTTTTTGCAACGCAATATTCCAAAGATGTTTACCTTTGTGGGAGTTATTAATATTATTCCATGATTTATGTTTGCAATTATAATCCCCTGCAATTAAAATGGATGTTTAATTGATAATAATTTATTTATATCACTCTTAAATAATGTTGAAGTAGTTGTCGGTTCTATGTAAATGGCCCCTAAAATTAAACTAGAATTGTCACTAAATCTAACTTTAATTAAAACATTTTCTACACATGTAGTATTTATTTTTGGAATTTCAGTATGATTTATAGATTTATGAATCATAATTGCAACTCCACCTCCTTCTCTGTCAGAACGATCTGACCTATATAATATATAATTTGGAAAACTTAATTTTATGCTTGGATGTAACCAAGTTTCTGACAATAGTAAAATTTTTATTTTATTTCTAATTATGAAAATACTTAATTCATTTAATTTATTTTTAACTGACTTACAGTTCCAATACATGACATTGAGTGTATTATTTGTTGAATGACCCATTATGGAAGAGTATATTCCAGTAAAATTGCCAAACGAGTTTTTTGACATGTGGTGTTTTTAAGTTTGTTGGTTAGTTCTCTGAATAACTTTATTAACTTTATTGTATCATTGATACCAGGAATTGAGCGGAAACCGTTTATTGCTGAGAAAATATTCTCAGAATCATTATTATTTATTATTTCATTATTGTTTTTATAATTTATTGGATTTACTCCGCTAAAAGTTGACACATTTGATACAGAATTTACGTTCATCGGTGAGAATACATATGGTGAAGAGTTTAAAATCTTTGGTTGTGGTAAATTTGGAAAATTTATATTGTAGCTATTCTGGGTTGGAATTGGAAATGAATTGGACCATGGTGCAACTGTACTTGTAAAAGTATTTAATTGTTTATTATTAATTTCGCTCACCAGAGGTGACTTTCGGTTTATTTATTTTATGTATGATTTATAAAATTCGCATTCTTTTGAATTTTCTGCGTGGCCACCATTACAATTACCACATTTTAACTTTACGTTTTCATCCATCAGGTTAAGATGGCAATTATCTGGAAGATGATTTTCGGAGCAGTAAACACATTTGATCATTTTACCACAATTTGTAGCACCATGTCCGTATTCCCTGCAGTTAAAACATTGCGTAACTTTCTTTTTTAGGTTCTTGAACTTCTCTCATTTTACACAGACACCATCTATGATGGCAAAGTTACAATTTATATCATTTAGAGAGATGTCATCTGGTGGTTTAAAGGAAACTAAATATAGTGGAGCTGATTTGTCATCGTTGAGCGCTTTCGCTGTTATGTATGGAATTTTATAATTTTTTAATGTTTTAAGAAGATCCTCTAAGTTTTCATAGTAAAAATACTTTAGAACGAAATTGACGCATTTTTCATCGTTGTTGGTGAAAGTATAATAGGGAAGTATTATATTCTTTTTATTTTAGATAGTTTAATAGAGTTGTTTTATCCTCTTTATTATTTAGAATCACTTTTATTTTATTTAGCTTTAGTTATTTAAAATTAACATTTTCCTTGAATGTTATATTTTGTTTTAAAGATTTTATTGATTACCGGTAAGTTTATAGAAAACGAGTTTATCGAAAACGAATTTATCAAAAACGAGTTTATCGAAAGCGAGTTTATCGAAAACGAGTTTATCGAATGATTAATTGATCGAATGACGAGTTTATCGAAAAATATTATTTTTAAGGAACTTACGAATTGTGGATTTTATCTCATAAAAGCATGTCTTTTTTTAAAAAATTTAAAACTTTGAAATATTTTATTTATATACAGAAATTTTAAATATTTTATTTATATATGTACATATAAATATGTATTTATATTGTATTCATAACTTTTGTCCTTATAGAATAAACATCCATTTAAAAATAATTTTTGTTTTCCTTTTTCACTACTAAAGAATTGTAAATCCATTTTCAAATTATTTTTTTTAATTTCTAAATATTTTATATATTATCACTAATAACCGCACTACTTGATAACTGAATATCTATAAGATTCAAAAATATAAAAAACCTTTCTTATTAACACAAAATCAAAAAATGCATAAATGAAGGGAATTTCCCACAATTAATGAAAACCTGTAACAGAAAAACCGTTGCAGGTTAATTCTTAGGAAAAAATTTCAGTGTTTTTTACTTTAAACCTCATTATTTCAGTATTTTTTGCTTTAACCCTTTTTTCAATATTTTTTATCTAAAACGCATTTTTTCTAACAAATGCTATTATAAACACATTTGAAGTTTCTGTTTATAAATAAAAAATTTAAAAGTTTTTAATTCCTTAAAAATAATATTTTTCGATAAACTCGTCATTCGATCAACTCGTTTTCGATAAACTCGATTTCGGTAAACTCGTTTTCGATAAATTCGTTTTCGATAAACTCGTTTTCGATAAACTCGTCAGCTACCGATTTTATTAAACTGCTGGCATTGTCATTTTCTATAATAACTGGTGGTATAGTAAATTTGATTTTTTTATTTTCAATAACAATTTCACTGTCTTTATCAGACAATAATTCAAATTGATTTAGGTTTTCAGAGGTTTTTGTTAATTTTCTTGGAGTTTTAATTATCTCTCTTTTTTTTGGCATTTTATTATCAATTGATATAAATTACCACGTTTCTATTTATTCTTATTATTTGAAATTTTATTATTACACACAGAAACACTTGTTAACTGAATGATAGATTTCACGAGACTGAGCTTACTTTTAATAAACACCATGACAAAATAATCGCAAAAGCTAACAAAATGATCGGTTTTATCAAAAGAAGAGCTAAAGAATTTAGTAATATATGGGTCACGAAATCCTTATACTGTTCACTCGTACGAATCATCTTAGAATATGCCTGTCAAATCTGGGACCCTGCTTTTCTAGTACACAGTGATAGAATTGAATCAATTCAAAAACAGTTAATGCTCTTTGCTTTAAGAGAACGATATAACCCCAGAGATTATGAGAATCTACCATCTTACACTTATAGACTTTCACTAATTAATCCGTCCCCCCTATCGTCCAGGAGAATTATATTAACTTCCTGTTTTACCTTCGATGTTTTAAGAAATAATATAAAAGTAAAATTCATATCAAATAAAATTAAATTAAATAATAATAGACAAACGAGAGTTACTAAAACACTAGTAAAATATTCTCACCGTACTGAATATGGTCGTAACGAGCCTATTAACAGTTGTAGTAGGGTTTTCAACACATATAGCACCCTTTACTCATCCTCAGTAACTAAATCCTCTTATAAAAAAAATCTTCAATCCAAACTATATAATCTGAGAATTTAGAATTTATAAATTGTACACTTATTAATTTGCAAATTTTGACAATAACATAAATTTAATATGTTGTATGTATATATGTAAATGTATAGTTTATAAAATAAATTAAATTAAATTTAATTTAGTATATTTTTAGATTAGATTTAGAAGTTGTAATTCATGTTATTATTTTTAAGAAAATGCTTATATATAAGAATACTATGTAAATATTATATATGTACCTTGTTTGGTTAATAAATAAAATAAAATAAAATAAATAAAAGTTACAACCGGGATAACTTACGTCAAGTGCTTGTTGTACCCTCATAGCAACATTACGACATGCCTGGCATTAAGCACAGCTTAGCTCGCCGGTTTGGGGTGAATTTATTGTATTCATGAGTGGCACGTTATTAACATTATTTTTTTTGCATGGCTGGGGTAGTCTACAGGCTGGAGATGAAGTATGTGACCTCTTCACCTGTATTTGGGACTATGGAATACATAACACAGAATTGAACTTATAAAAAAATTTAAACAGCGACAAATAAACAAATGTTAATCACACCGGGTCGACATTATTGCAATTGTATTTTAATTCTTATTGCATTTATTTTATTAATCACGTTTTTTATATTATTGATTGATTAATGATAATTAATTTTAACTATTTAGACTCGAAACAAAATTAAAAAACTAAAAATAAGAGTTTATACATTTTAATGTCTTCCCAGGTTAACTTACTTAACTTACGTCAAGTGCTTGTTTTACCCTCATAGCAACATTACGACATGCCTGGCATTAAGCACAGTTTAGCTCGCCGGTTTGGGGTGAATTTGTTGTATTCATGAGTGGCACGTTATTAACATTATTTTTTTTGCATGGCTGGGGTAGTCTACAGGCTGGAGACGAAGTATGTGACCTCTTCACCTGTATTTGGGACTACGGAATACATAACACAGAATTGTACTTATAAAAAAATTTAAACAGCGACAAATAAACAAAGGTTAATCACACCGGGTCGACATTATTGCAATTGAATTTTAATTCTTATTGTATTTATTTTATTAATCCCGTTTTTTATATTATTGATTGATTAATTATAATTAATTTTAACTATTTAGACTCGAAACAAAATTAAAAAACTAAAAATAAGAGTTTATACATTTTAGTGTCTTCCCAGCTTAACTTACTTAACTTACGTCAAGTACTTGTTGTACACTCATAGCAACATTACGACATGCCTGGCATTAAGCACAGCTTAGCTCGCCGGTTTGGGGGATTTGTTGTATACATGAGTGGCACGTTATTAACATTATTTTTTTTGCATGGTTGGGGTAGTCTACAGGCTGGAGACGAAGTATGTGACCTCTTCACCTGTATTTGGGACTACGGAATACATAACACAGAATTGAAGTTATAAAAAATTTAAACAGCGACAAATAAACAAAGGTTAATCACACCGGGTCGACATTATTGCAATTGTATTTTAATTCTTATTGTATTTATTTTAGTAATCCCGATTTTTATATTATTGATTGATTAATGATAATTAATTTTAACTATTTAGACTCGAAACAAAATTAAAAAACCAAAAATAAGAGTATATACATTTTAGTGTTTTCCCAGCAATCGGCAAGAATATTGTGCTTATAATGTTGTTGTAGCTCATCGCGTTACCCACCCCTATAGTCAAGTTTATTTTACTAAACTGCCTTGAAAATACAAGCCGCGAGCTTTAAGAGTGTTGTCCCTTTTCTGATATGGAAAGCAACATTAATAAAAACTTACAAACACGATCATATCGCCATGTTTCATTTCGGAACCGTTTCAAAAGTTCCCCACCGAATAACTTTTAATTACTGACACATCCTATTTAGAAAAAAATACTCAAAAGGAAATATAATGTTCACTATAATTTTTATTTAATATCTGATAAATTTTTAGCTAATTCATACTGTAAATTTTAAATTTCTATTTTACTTAAAATTTTAGATGTAATATATATAATCATGTCGATTATGTAGTTCGATTGGATTTTATCGAAAGGTTTCGATCGTTCTTCTATTGGATTTTATTTTCCTATTATGCAGTTCGATTAAATCGAATCGAAGGGTTCCAGCTTTTTCTGTTAGTACTGCCAAAGTAAATGAGGGATACGGCAACAAAGATTATTTATATCTTAGTTGCCTTAGATATAAAGATATAAACAAGTATATTTTCCAATTTTTTATGTCAAATAAATAAACTAAGTGTTCAATAAACTAAGTGTTAAATAAACAAAGTAAATGGTAAATAAACAAAGTGGTTTTGGTAATAATAAATTATTGGTAATATTAAAATGGATTCAATTGATATATGGGCTGATTCAAGCGATAGTGAAGAAGAATGTTCCTTTATCTATAATTTTCCAGTTAATTATATTTAATTTATTATATTACATTTTATATGGTTTATAATTTATATAAAATAAAAAAACTTTTTAATAAAACCAAAAAAACAACTTTAAAATTATGAAAAAACGACCATTCGATCAAAAAAACTACATCCAAAAAATATTGGATTATTTTTTTGACAGTTCGATAAAATAGAACTGCATAATTGACTAAATTTTAAACAATCGAACTGCATAATGGACTACCCAGTGTGCATAATTCGGAGTTTGAGAATTTTTTCTTACCAATTCCGAAGGTGAGCGAGCGAGAAAGAAGCGTATCAGGGGCAGATGGAAAATAAAAAAATAAACATTTGCTAAATTTTGAATAATTTCTTTTTTGATTTTCCATCTTCCTCTGATACGCTTGTTTCTCGCTCGCTCACCTTCAGAATTGGTAAGAAAAAATTATCAAACTCCGAATTATGCACACTGGAATTTAATTTATATTCCTTAAGAATTCTTTAGGAATATTTATGAAAATTCTTAAGGAATATTTATGAAAAATCTTTACGAATACTAATAAAACAAAAAGTTTACAATAACGTGTGTTTAAAAAAGTATTAACCTTAAAATTATTATCAATTAGCCGTACACCCGTTTAAAGTTAAAGATAATTTATTTTCATTTTAATAAAATAATTGTTAATTTAGAAATTTAATTAAGATAATTTAGTTTCATTTTCATAAAATAATTGTGAAAAAATACTTGTTACTTATTTAGTTAAATATTAATATGGTAATTTTTGTGGTAAGTTTTCTAATATTTTTATATAACTTTGCTATAACTTTCGCTTATTAACTTATTAAATTTCTATTATTTGTGATATTTTAAAATTGCTCTTTTTCAAGTCTGCAATTACAAAAATCGAAATTATAAGTGCATATTCTAAAATATACTTATTTTATAATTGTTTACATAAATTTTATTCAGATATTTTCCTCTAACTAAATGTGTCCAAAAAATATTGTGAATATTTGGATATCACAAAAATATCAAAGCCGCATCATAATTTTTGTTACATATACTCAAAATCCATTGAGAATTGTTTAGCTATTCTACAATTTGTGCACAATAAAATTTATTTTCCATAAGAAAAATAAAATTTCTATATCTTTCCCCATTGGTAAATGTTTTGCAAGAATTTCCTATTTTCATTGCAGAGAAGTTATACAAATTGTTTGAGTCGAAATTATTTGGTTTAATATTTTCAATGCCATTGTATATAACCTTAACTAAACCTAACTTGTTTACCTGATCACATAATATTATTTACCAAAAAATTAAGTAACAAAAAGATATTTTCCAAAGAACTTTATGAAAATATGTACTAAATTTAAATTGAATGCATATTTTCCGAATAGATTTTATTTAATGAAATGTCATGTTCATGTAAGCACATATGTTGTGATTGTGACCCTTTCCGCTAATTCGATGCTTTAGCAAATTTAATATTTTGAATATATTTATAATATAATATTTTAGATTCCTAAGTGATTTTAAGGACTTTGTAAAATTTAAATTTTTAATTAAACATTTTTAGTTAGTATATTTTTCTCGGAAAATGAGAAAAATATGAATCAGAATTAATAAAAATCAATTACAAGTTTTCAATTTTTTAATTTTTAATGTAAACCTTATTAAATTACTGTAAACTGTGGCGATATTGTGAATTAACATTCGGGTAAATACTATTTAAAAAAAATGGACAAATTTGGTTTCAAAATAATGGATAATAATATTTAATGAGTATTAGATTTTTAACGGGAAATTGTAATTTTCCTTGAAATTTAAAGATCATTTTTTAGATATTAAAAATACATAATTATGAACATTGCAATATGGAGTTTGTTAAGGTTATCCTTGAAGATTTATACCACATATTTAATCGAAATTATTTATATATAAATTATAGTCAATATTAACTGGAGGTGTTTTTATTTTATTTCCAATCTATTTGAAACATTTGATAATTAATTATTTAAGATATCGATTTTATTTTATTTCCTATAAAATTTCCAACAGTCGTTCAGTATTTTCAACTTTAAAATTAACAAAATAAAAATAGAAAATTAGAAAATCATATAGCAACTCTAAAATAGTAAAAGTAGAAAATTTATTGTGAAATTATTTTGTTTTTATTTTGTCACTCCAAAATAGTAAAAGAAGAAAATTTATTGTAAAATTATTTTGTTTTTTTTTTTTATTGGCAATGATTCGCATGATTTTTTTTTTAATGTTCTCAGCTAACTTTTTACTTCGAATTTCTTTTAATTTATGTATTTAAATGTATTCACAAAACGTATTCACAAATACAAATCGAAAATTATAAAATATTGCAGAATTATTTGCAGATTCAAGTGCTAAGAGGAAAGCAATAATGAGTGAGCATATTCCAACGATTGATGTTCAAGTTATGGATGATAATTTTTCACACATTGACAATAATGCAATTGTCGATAATACATCAATTACAAATATTGAGGATGATGCAAATATACTATGCAAAAATTTGGCTAAATGGGCTATGGATTTTCACATTACAAGTCGAGCTAGAAATAAACTGCTAGAAGTACTGCATAAATTAGAGCCATCATTACCAACAGATATGCGAGCACTAAAAGGAACCCCCACCAAACATTATATAGAGATTATGGCTGGTGTCACTATATGTATTACGGATTGCAAAATTGCTTGACAGATTTCTTCGTCAGTAACCCAAATAAAGTCATAGATGAAAATTTAAAATTACAATTTGGTGTAGATGGATTACCTATTCATAAAAGTTCAAAACAAGAGGCTTGGCCAATTTCTTGGGAAAAGCAAGCCTAATAATTGCAACATTTTTGTGGAAAAATTGGTTGAAGAACTGAAGTATTATACTAAAAATGGATTCATATTTAATCAAAAACTATATAAAATAAATGTGTATAGTTTTATTTGCGATACGCCTGCTAAATTGTTTTTATTAAATATAAAAGGACATACTTGATTTTATTGTTGTAATAAATGTTTAGTTAAAGGAGAGAAAATCAACAACGCTTTATGTTTATTAGATATGCATTCCACATTAACATCAAATGAAAGCTTCGCAAACAGAACTAATGCAAATCATCATAAATCTTTACTACCTCTAGCCGTAGAGTCATTGAACATATGATGTGTTACAGGCTTTCCATTAGACCATATGCATTTGACATGTTTAGGTATCATGAAGCAGCTTTTACATTTGTTGGCAAAATCAAAAAGATCTAAAAATTGTCTTAATAATATGCAAATAAAGCAAAGAAATTTTAGAATTATTACAATAAAATCACATATTCCATGTGAATTTAACAGAAAGTTGCGACCTATTGCTGAATTGGATTATTGGAAGGCAACAGAGTTCAGATCATTTTTGCTTTATTTAGGTCCTATTATCTTAAAAGGAATCTTATATACAGAAAAATATGAACATTTCCTGCTATTAGTTTGTGCTATGAGGATTTTACTTCATGAAACAGATTGCAAAAAAAACAATGCCTGTGCTCAAATGCTTTTGAGATCTTTTACTGAAAATTTTCATAAATTATATAATGAACATGATGTTACCTATAACTGCCATAATTTGATACACTTAGCAGCTGAAGCTAAAATATTTGGAAGCTTAGAAAACATTAATGCATTTAAATTTGAAAACAAAATGCAAGAGATTAAAAAATGGTGCTTTCAAAGCGATTTGTATTATCTCAAATTTTTAATAGACTCATAGAAAAGAGTTTAAATTTGTGTAATACAGATAATAACGATGTAACATATCCTAAAATATTATCAAAAAGAGGTAAAAGTGAAGAAATTTTAAAAATCAAGACAGAAAAATTTATATTTTCGATATTTGAACCAAACAATTTCATACAAATCGATCAAAATGTAAAAAAAATGATGAACATTTATATGGAAAATAATGATTTCTTTCTCTAAGTAAAAGAAGTCAAAAATTTGCAACCTATGTTTACAACTCCTATAAATTCAATTCTGTTAAATATTTTTTACACAAATAATGTAATTTTATCAGAAAAAATAGAAAAAATAAGATTTACCAAAAAATCAATAAAATTTTATTTTATTCTCCTGATAATTCACAGTTTTTGTTAATAAGACTTTTTCATCAAACATAATTAGTATTAAATTGTTGTGCTACGCTATGTCATCTGAAGATTTATTTGATAGTTGAAACTCCAGGGATAGTAAACGCTTTAAAACGGACACCGAGAATTATTACTAAGAATTTGGTATATTGAAACCTGGTAAGCAAAACTGATTAATAATTTTTTTTTAAATATTACTAATATAATTATTATTTTTTATCATTATAGAGGTGATCGTATCCCAATAACATCTACTCAAAAGTATAAGCGGCCATCAGAATCGCGGGCTTTATCGCCAAATAAGCATAAAAATTTTAATGATTTCTTCGAAGTTGATATGATGGAAACTGAATATCTTGAAGATATTGCTAATGATAATGAAACACAGTAATCCCGCAAAGCGTTTTAAAAGAAACTATTACAAGCAAAAAATTTGATACTGAAACACAATGTATTCAACAGCAGAGCGTCAGAAATGAAAGTGTAATTCTATCACAAAATCAATTTGATCAACGTAAAGTTTTAACAGCGTGTCAAATCTAAAATTTATTTTATTTTTAGTAATTCATGAAATTCAGTCTTTAAAAAAGAGCATTGAAGTATTAGGAAAGGAAGTTTACAGTTTAAAAGAGGAAATTAAAGATATGAAAAAACATCGCAAAACAATGTGAACAACTTGTTGCCACCACTTCCATTTGTTTCCAAAGAAGATGTAATGACCTTTGAAAATAAATTAAAAGAAAATGAAAATGACGTGCAAAACATTTTGGTAAGCTAAATTAGATATTAGATGTGAGCTACATTTAATATCATTTATTTATTTTAGAAAAATTATTTTTTATCAACACAATCAGGAGATTTTGTTAATTTTATTAAAATTATTTTTAAAAAATTAATGACTGATGACGTTGGCAAATCGTTTACTTGGTTGGATTTGGCAGCTGGGATCATTGCTATCAAGCATTTCCAATTAATAACTATTTTGAAAAGTATGCATATTTTTTTGAAAAATTATATTATTTTGTAATTTTCATTTTGTAATTTTATAATTTTAGATGTTATCAATATAAAGTTTCCGGCTGTTTCTGGCTGGAATAATAAGAAAGTGTTTTATAATACAAAGGGCAGTTTAAGCAAGTCAATATCAAAAAAGATAACTAGCACAACAAATTAAAATTTATAATTCATTTAAAACAAAAAATTATAAAAAAAAAATTATTATAGAAATCTATTTTTTATGAATTTCTTATTTCTTTCCCAAGAAAAAACATCAGAATTACTTAAAAATAATTCCATTTTTTCTTAAAGAATTGCTTTATTTTTTCTTAAAGAATTGTTTTATTTTTCTTACAGAATTGCTTTATTTTTTCTTAAAGAATTGCTTTATTTTTCTTAACGAATTGCTTTATTTTTTTTACAGAATTGCTTTATTTTTTCTTAAAGAATTGCTTTATTTTTTCTTAAAGAATTGATTTATTTATTCTTAAAGAAAATCCTATTTTTTAGGAAGAATTTTATTAAGAAAACCTTCAGTTTCAATACGAAACTTTCACCATATCTCATAAAAAAAGAGGGGAAAGTTTCGGCTAATTCGGCGTTTTTGTCAACCTCTCCATATATTTTTCTTTAAGAAAAACTTTAAGACCTTCAGAAATTCCTTATTTTTTCCGTAATTTTTCAGAAACAAAATCCGAATTATGTACATTGGGTACGTTCGATTTTATCGAAACGATTCGATAAAATCGAATCCAATCGAACTACATAATCGGCATGAATAATTTTAATTTGTTCTGATCTATAATATATTTAATTTGTTTTATTTTTTTATATATATAATATAAGCATTTTATTTTAAATTTTGATTTCTGTTTTATATAATAATTCCTATTTGGAATCTTTTTATTTTAAATTTTGGACAATAATTCTTTCTTTAATAAAGTTTTATTTGAAATATTTGTATTTTAAATTATTTTTTATTTTACTAGAAATTTTAATTAGAATGAACTGTTGTTTTTAATTTTAAATTTATTTTTGAATTGTAAATTTATATAAAAAAACTAATTTTAAATCTGAAATTTGAATGATTCTTGAATTTGAATTTTATTTTTGTTAATATTTTCAATCTTTTAAATTCAATTTTATTTTAAATATTTATTAATTTAAATGACTTTTTAATTTGGCAAATACGTGAATAAATTCTTATTTGAATTTTTATAATTCTTATTGATTCTTTTTTTTTTTAATTCAATTTTATTTTTAATAATTTTTATGTATTTCAATTTTATATTTTTAATATTTAGTAAGGATTGTAATTTACTTTTATTTTAAAAAATTTATTTTATAATTTATTTTGATTTTTAATTGTATTTTTAATTTTTTGAAATTAATATTTTGAATTTTTTTATATAAAGATTGTAAAGATTTAATTTTTTTATATTCGAGTATGAAAAAAATTAATATTTTTGATTTTTTTTTTATATAAAGATTGTAAAGATTTAAATTTCGAGTATGAAATTTTTTTTGCTTTAGAACTGTTTTATTATTCTAAAATTTTTCTTATTACTTACAGAAATTTTCCTGCGTAGCTGATTGCGCAAACAGGAGCTGTTCTTGATGTTTTACTATGTACTCTTGATTTTTCTTTTTTTTTAACTTATTGTAGTTTTAATTTTATATTTTTATTTTTTTTTACAATTCTATTAAATCTTACAATTTTTACAAATTTCAAAAAATACTTCAAACTATTTCAAATACAATAAAATTCAAGTTTAAATCAACTACCAAAAATTATTCTATATTTAAATTGATTAACAAAAGAATCTTTATATAAAAATCTTTATATTTTTATTTTTATTTCTTTTTTATGTGTTTTTACACACTAATTTTTCATAAAAAAATTATTAATACTAGATAAAGTAAAAAAAAAATCTTGATAATATCGATGATATATATATATTGATAATGATGGCTTGAATTTTTTTCATAAATTTTGTAAGTCTGTCTGCTCTACATATGTATGTATATATATTTGTTTTACTATATGCAAATTCTGGTAATTTGATGGAAAGTCGTTACTAAAATAATCTAATTAATATAATTACTACTATAAGTTCTAACCTCTCATCACGTGTATAAAATACCTTTTTTTCCTTTAATCCTGACTAACTCTTTGGACTTTGGACTAAAGCCTAAACTTTGGACTAACTCCTGTCCAATTCCAACAATTTTATTATTATTTTTTTATAACTAATTTTCAATTGATATTATTTCAAATTTTGTCAATTACTAACTAATATATTAAATTTTAGCTTTTGCTAATTTTTTTTTTCAATTTTTCGTATTTTTTCCGTCTGCTTGGTTTGATGTTTCAGCTAAGAAGAACGAAGTAGTCCAGTTTTTTTTTCAATAAGCTTCCAATTAGTTTTTGCTTTGGCGCCTACAATTTATATAGCCAACATGCGCGAATAAAATTCGCATAATTCATGCGCTGGTTACTCTG
The DNA here is from genome assembly GCA_963920725.1 of Rhamphomyia laevipes. Taxonomy (NCBI): domain Eukaryota; kingdom Metazoa; phylum Arthropoda; class Insecta; order Diptera; family Empididae; genus Rhamphomyia; species Rhamphomyia laevipes. The sequence goes on along the minus strand of OY987255.1, from coordinate 75,513,577 downwards.
TCCTAAATTTAGACAAGCTTTGGCAACATGATTACTTCCGCCTTCTTAGCTTAAATGTTATGTCAAGTTAAAAGCTAAAAGTCAGGTGGTCGGGCCGATGTCGTGTCGTCCATTCTATAAGTATATTTGTTTATATTAATTATTAATTTTTTTCTTTTCTTTTTAATTTTCTTTTTCGTTTAATTACAGTTTAGGTCGCGAAATTGTATTTACGTTTATAAGCCGTCACGTTACAAAGCAGGTACTTTGGTCAAATTTACCACCCATTGTGAACGAAATTCGTGAACGATTGTTTTTTTAATTTGATAAATAACTAAAAACAAAAAAAATGCTTTTTAGGATTCATGTTGAAATTTACGCTGATACAATAATCAATTATGGTGTAATATATTGAAACAATCTGTTTTTGAGAAAATAATTAGAAAGACATTTTCTGTTACAGAAAAACAACAATAAACAAATTATTGAACATTACGAAACAAAATAAAATTAAATTGACGATTTGTGTTTCTATTTTGTCTGCGGAATCGACCCACATAAAAACCCTGGGGTCGGATTCCCTTACTAGATATCGAGTATAATGATAACCGAGTAAAAATTTCGATCACGATTCTCGAGAAAAAAAATTCAAATTATGGCAGTCGATTGCAATCGAATCGAAATTATTAAAAAATCGTAGTAGATTTTACTACAATTTGAAATGTCAAAATGTGAAATTTTGGTAGTTTGAAAGTTGAAAAGATAATATTTTTTTTTTGATAATAAGGGTTTTCGTTAATTGTGTAAACGTAAAGTAAAATAAATATAAAATAAAAAAAATAGTTTAGATATGAGTGAGTTATTATTATCATCATTTTCTGACGATAATGAAGGAAGTATTTGGAGAAAGGAAGTATTTGCAGTTAAGAGATTCCAGCAGTCCAGTCCATTGGCTTTGGATAACAACACTAATTTTTATTTAACAATTAAATTTGCGTTTTCTTACTTATGACTACAAAATAAATTTATTTTAGATTCAAAATGAGATTTCGATTTACAAAAGAAGCATTTATTTATGTGTTAAATAAATTAGATAATCTGTAAGGTTATTTATCATCATCAATATTGGCAGCTACTTTGTCCGCTTTAGCTAGTGGATGATACCAACATTTCATTTTTTATTTTTGGTTGATTTTATTGCAATTCGTCCTATAAATAAAACAAGTATATAAAATGACTTTATATTCACCATAACAGTCTGTGTACACCGCATGTATTAAATTTTTTGTATTAAAATATTATTAATAATAATTGTTTTTTATATTTACTTACATTATTTCTAAAATAATATACTATTTTCCAAAAAAAAAAACATAAAAAAGCGACGACTCGATATCAAAATATGTATCGAATGAAATTATCGTTTGAATGCTCGATCAATCGAGTGCTATCACCCAAATACCACAAATTTCGATATCGTATACTCGATATCTATTCAGAGAATTCGACCCCTGAGATCGTTATATAATTCTTGATTTATTTTAAATCTTTCGCATGGAAGACACCAACTATTCTTCTGTCATCCATATCTATGCGTTCATAGCGATTTTGACCAACTATTCCAGAAATTTTACTTTTTAAGATTTTTTTTGAAAGTTTCGGATTTATTTTTGCAGCGAAATTGCTTTGTAAAAAATTTCTTCGAAAAACAATTTGGCCAATTACAAATTTTCGATGTCTCGATCTCAAATTATACACCTTCTCATGTTTTTTATGTGCTTTTTCCAACATTTTCAAAACTCTATCTCGCATTACTCTTATTTAAAATGGGGTACATGGATCCATGAGTGACCATGTTACAACCAAATAAAACATAATATGGTGATGTTCCTATGGATTCATGTACTGAATTCTGAAGTGAACCAGCTATCTTCTGCAGATTAATATCCCAGTCATGATGATTTTTTTTAATATATGTTCTTATTGCAGCTAAGATAGATCTGTTTACACGCTCTGACTGATTTGACTGCGGATAATAGATTCGTGTTCTTAAATGTTTTATTCCATATTCGTTTAGTAGATTCTGACAATTTTTAGCTGTAAATTGTACACCGTTTACACCGTTGTCTGAATATATTGCCTGTGGGACACCGAATACATTGAAAACATCCTCTTCTAAATATCTACAAACATTTAGAGACGTTGGACTACAGAATGGTTTTAACAAGACATATTTAGAAAATTGGCCCAATACTATAAGATGTATACACTCTTTTCGACCTGGGATATGATCCCAACAAGTCTATGTAAATACATTGCCACGGGCGATTTGTTGGCCCATTTCCGGACGTAAAAGAACATTTGGTGCTTTTGGTTCTTTACACGAATCGCAATTTATTATATAATTTTGAATTTGTTTTGCCATTACTGGCCAATAAAATAATTGTTTCACCCTATAGATAGTCTTGCTCACCCAGCCGTGAGCTGCATTTGGTGGATCATGAAAGTTTTGAATTATGGATTTAGTCAGTCCGTTCGGTATCCACAATTTTCACGAATTCGCGTCTTGGTCTGTATCTCCGTACCGTCTTTCCGTCCGTTTATACACTCGTCCGTCAATTACTTTTAAGTCAGGAAGTCGTTCAGTATTGTCTACTACTGTCTTTATAATTTCCAAGTATTCAGGGTCCGAAAAATTGTCACTGTTTTCAATGTTTAGTTCTGTCACCATCATCACGATTTCATCTGGACTATCGGCGCGTGACAAAGTGTCCGCAACTATATTCTGGCTGCCTTTCCGGTGCTCAATACTGAAATCGAAGCCTTGCAGCTTTAAGCTCCAACGTTCTAAGCGTCCACTTAAGTCTTTTTGTCCCATAAGCCATTTTAAACTCGCGTGGTCAGTTATGATTGTAAATGGTAATCCTTCAATATACGGTCTGAAACGTTTGACGCTTAGCACTGCAACCAGACATTCTAATTCTGTGATGCTGTAGTTGCGTTGCGCCGAATTTTTTTTTTTTGAAAATAACGTGATTGGGTTTTCTTTCCCATTATCAGACTTTCGATACAAAACCCTACCAACCCCTGAAGTACACGAGTCACACTGAACATAAAATCTTTTAGAAAAATCAGGGTTCACCAATACTGGTGCTGATGTCAGTGCTGCTTTTAATTTTTCAAACGATTCTTGCGCTGCTGAAGTCCAAGTGATTTTTTTTGTAGTCTTGTCCGCCGTTTTAAATGTGTCTGAAATTGCTGACGCTAATTTTGCAAAATTGTTGATGAAGCGTCGGTACCACCCCCATTCCCAAAAATCTTCTAACCTATTTCGGTGTTTTAGGTGTCGCGAAGTTACTGATCGCTTCGACTTTCATCGGATCAGGTTTTAGACTTCCGTCCGATACTATGTAACCAAGATATTTCAATTTTTGGAAACAGAATTTACTTTTTTCCACGTTAATTGTCAGTCCAGATTTACGTAATTGTAGCGCTTCTGTATTTAAAGTGTCCAAGTGAGATTTTAAGTCCGGTGAAATTATTAGTAGGTCGTCCAAATATACAACAACTCTGTCCCGTAGTTGTAGTGGTATTACTTTGTCCATTAATCGACACATTCTTTGCGCGGCATTACAAAGTCCAAACGCCATTAATCTGAACGATGTGTGGCAACGAATGCGCGTCCATTTTTGTGACTGCATTTACAGCTCGGGAGTCCAAACACAGCCTGATTTTATTTGGCTTACGTACCAACACAACTGGTGAGTTCCACGGACTATTACTTTCTTCTTTAACTCTTAGACTAATCATCCGATCTAATTCGTCATACATCATTTTTTCAATAGCCGGTGAAACTGGCCAATGCCTGCTTTTAATCGGTTCCGCATTTCCGGTATCGATGATATGAGTTTCGATATTTGTCTTTCCTAGTCCTTCAGTTTCACAAGATGGAAATTCTGATTTAATTGTGTCTAATTTGTTTTGGTCCGTTTTCGAAAGTACGTATTCATGTTTCAGTTTCTCGTCTGTTTTTGTCCCTGTCTGATTTGAAACGTCGTCTATCAAGTCTATTTTATGTTCGTCCATATCAATCAGTCCCAGTCCACAAGTTGCCATAGACGGAAATTTCGCGATTATTGCGTTGATTTGTTTTTCTTCGTCTTCTGTCAATTCATGTAGACTTCGTTCTGTCTGTGTTACTTGGAGTTTCTTCTGATTTTCAAATGTCGGTCTTAGTTCAAATGTCTTCCAAAAATCTGTCCCTAAATATAACTCCTGTTGTAACGCAGGGCATAAATATAATATAATGTGTTTTACCATGTTGTTACATATAATTGGAACGAAAACATGTCCTATAATATTTTGTGGTGTCCCGTCAGCTGTTCGTACTGTTGTTGACATTTTCGTGTATGTCAAATTAAGCTTTTCAATTAATTGCATACATCCCGTTCCTTAAATACTCACGTTTGCACCGCTGTCCAAAAGTCCGCGTATGTTTTCGTCTTTAATCTGTACTGTAAAATACCAACGAGGATCTTTACCTTTTCGGCATTTTCTTTCTGTTTTATGTCGTAATCTACATTTGTCTATTTGTTTTTGTTTCTTGGTCTTATTTGAATTTGTCTGTGAAAATATTTCTTTCCGTTTTATTGCGTACTCTTTAAGTCTCTGTTCATATGTCTTGATTTTACTTAATGTCGGTTCTGTTACTATTTGTTGCCTGGGTCAAATTTTAATGTAGTTTTTCTGTTCTAAATTTGTCGCTGTTGCGTTTGAACAGCGACAAAACACACCAAATGATTAATTGCTTTGATGATTTTAATTACTATAATTTTATCTTGGGTGTTTTCTTTTATTCATTCCGTGGAAGGAATAGAAGGAATAGAATTTTGAATACGTCACGAGAGAATATTCTGAACGCACCTGAATAAAAGAATGAAAACACAACAAATGGAATGTTTTTTTTACAACTTCAAAAAATCATATGCTTGTTTAATTGTTTTGTATTTTTTTTGATTGTTTAAAAACAAATTATTTTTATTAACATTTTTTAAATTGTGTTTTAAAGTGAATTGATAAATTAATAGAATTGTTTAATTGGTAAATTGTTTTTTAAAGTAAATTGTTAAATTAATAAAATAAGAATTATGTATAACTCAAGTAAGATTGCTCTTGCAATGAGCGTTAAAATTTATTGGGAAAATATGAACATTTCTTCGGATGAAAGTGAAGATGATGAAATTAAAAACAATTGTTTGCCTAAAAATGAACAATATTATGAGGCAACTGTTTGTAGGTTTAATGACGAACAATTTAAAAGTCACTTTAGGTTAACGCCAACAAGTTTTGAAGAATTATACCGCTTAATTCTATCTGTTGAAATAAAATATGTTGCAGTCTATCGAGGTCATCCAAGGATTGCATTAGAAAAACAAATTTTAATGGCTTTGTGGTATATTGCCAACACTGAATGCTTCAGGTTATATTTACAAAAAAAAAATATATTCCATAATAATTAAATTCTCTTAATAGATCCGTGGCTGATAGATTCGGTGTTTCCATTAATGCTTGTTGGAATTGTATTTTCAACATAAACAAGATTATATTGAAGGTAAATGTACAAAATAAGATTATTTCATGGCCTTCTACAGCCAGAGCTGGTCAAACTGCAGATTACTTACAAAGAAAAAGAAAGTTTCCTGGTAATTTTCTTTTTAATTTATTGAAAAACATAATGTAATTTTTGTAAAACTTATAGGTGTGATTGGATGCATTGATGGCACTCATATACGTATACCAGCACCTAAGGAGCATCCTAATTCCTATATAAATAGAAAAAAATTTCATTCGGTGCTTCTGCAATCTGTTTGCGATGAAAACATGATGTTTATAGATTGCTATGCCGGGGAAGCAGGGTCAATTCATGATTCTTGCTTATTTCGTCGTTCAAATATATTTAAAAAAAAATCCGATGGTTTGTTTATTATCATTTAGTTTTTAAAGTAATTAATAAAATAATATTTTATAATAGGTTCTCTTACAATTCCTCCAGACCAGCATATGCTAGGTGATGCAGGCTATGCATTAAAAATCTATTTACTTATTCCATTTAAGAATAATGGTAACTTAAACGAAGAGAAGAATATATACAATTTAGTGCATTCGCAAGTAAGGGTTACAATTGAGAGAGCCTTTGGTCTATTAAAAAACATATTTCGGCGATTGTATTGTTTGAATACAAGACGACCAGATTTTATACCGCTCATCATTATGGTAGCGTGCATTTTGCATAATTTTTGTATGAAAAGGAATGCTACTATTCCAATGGACTTTCATTATATTGATGACATGGACGATGATTTTTGCAGCGCAGTTGGTGATCAAGATTATCATTTAAAATTAAATCACATTGCTAGAAATTTGTGTTCTAACAATAATTAATTTTAAAAAACAATAAGAATAAAACCAGTAATTTAAAAAATTAATATTTGTTTTATTAGATATCAAATTAATTTAAAAAAATAAAGAATTCATTTTTATATAAACATATATTAATAAAAAAAAATAAACAGAAAAATTATAAAATTCATTTTTATACATATTAATAAAAAAAAAAAAACTGTTCAAACATATAAGATATTGTTTCTTTCTTTTAGAGCACCACAAGTTTTTTTGTACCACTCTTTTTCAAATAATTTCACACAACAATTTTATAATTTTATCAAGTTTTATAATTTTATTTCTTGTACTAATTCACAAATAAATGTCATTAAAATTTGATATATTCAATCAGTAATATTATAAAGTTAAAGTTCAATTAATTAATTTTTACTATCATAAACAGTTCTTATTTTTACTTGAAAAGTTACTATTTACAATTTTGAGATTTTAAAACTTCTATTTACACAACTAAAAACACACTATATAAAATTTACTAAATGTACTGGATACAAAATTAAGTTCAACTAATCACATTGCAACCAAAAATTAGAATGAATTTTCGAAAAAATTATAAGTCTTAAAAGAACTTATTACAAAAAATAATGGTTTTCATTTCTCATACAATCCCATATAAACCTTAAGTTATATGAGCATATTATATCTGTGGAATGTGCTGACTGACATTTCTTGGAAGCAAAATAAGATTATATTTAATATATTTATTGTTTTAGCGCTGTCGCATTGAAATAATAAAAACAGAAAATTTATAAATACAGTGACGCTCAATATTATGATAATATATAGTATATATTGCAGTGAATTTATTGTAATGAATTTCTGAATTATTGTATATTAGTGTATGATCAAAAACCATTATAACTACGTATAGAGACGAGTTAACAGGAAGAAAAAAAATGTAAATTTTTCTGGGGTTCCAATGTTTTAACATTGGAACCCCATAGAATTTTGAGAGAGATATTATTTTTTTTATTTTTTATTTCTCAATAACGAAGTAACGTTTGTTGGTTAATGATAATGAATAACGAAAGAAGGAAAATATGTATACATATTTTAAATTATTTCAAATTATTGAATATGGAAATATTTTAGTAAATATTTTCTAATTTTGGATTATTATATTTTTTGAAATTCAAAAAATATGTAATTTTTGGATTTACAATTAAGATATAATTTTTTCTGATTCATATGTAAAATTTAGGTAGAGGTATAGGTATAGGAATTAGCAATATAAATTTGGAAATTTTTTATCAACTTCATCTAGCTATTAAATATTTAGTATAAATTCCACAAATAGCATTTTTTTTGATAAATTCATTCATGAGCTGTAATAAGAGGTATATGTACTTATTCATTAATAAAATAACTACCTAATTTGTTTTGATATATACTTAATTACTTTGTTCAAAAAATATTGAGGCTTTTTTAATGCAATAAAAAATATTATTAAGATAACAATAAATAGGTGGAAAAATATTAGATTTTTTTTTTTTTATAAAATGTAAAACATTTCTAAAGTGTAAAATGTAGATGTTCACTAAAGTATCATTAAATTTTTGAAAATTAACAATATTTTAATATTCTATATAATATATCATTTGGGTTCCTTATGCCTGATTTATATTAAAAAAAATCCGGCTTTATAAATGTTATGAAGGAACATAATTAAGTATTAAGTAAGCAATATTTTTCTAATATTTATATGATTATTGTACCTGTACGGAACTCATATTATATGGAACTCATCTTCAAAATTTAATAAATCTTTCATTTTCGTAGCTTCTCCATAAACATCAATAAAAAGAATATGTGATGTGATTTTCTTAAAAATTTTTTTGGAAATAATATTAAAAAAAGATTCATATGCATAACTTGAGGACGTATTAAGAAATAATAATTTAAAAATATTGGATCTTTGTCATACTAGTAAAAAAAATAATTGAAATCGTAGATATTCTAAAACACCAATCAGACCAAACCGCGCTTTAATTTTTTTTTTAAATTTCCATGCCAGGGATAGGGAAATATTCAAGACTTGGTTAAAAAGTTGTTAAAACCTTTTTAATTTTTTTAATTTTAAAATTAAATTAATTAATTTTAAAATTAAAATTGCATTTAATAATTGAAATTATAAATCCTACATAAATAACTCTATTCCTACCTTTTCTATTTTTTTTATTTTATTACGATTTTTCTTATACCTAAAATTCCTATACCTATACCTCTACCTAAAATTTCATTGTTATGTATATGTATGTTAAAAATTAAAAAATGATATCTTAATTGTAAATCCTAAATATTTATATATTTTTTGCATTTCAAAAAATTGAAAAATCAAATTTTTGCTATTGCTTGAAAATATTTTTTTTTTCGTTTTATTGTCATTTTGCTTCGATACAAAATACACAAATTTTAAGAATGAGATTTTCTATTTTATGTGAGAGACATTATATTATGTGTGAGAGATGGGTGCCTACGAAATATTTTTCGTGGGCACTCAAAAAACGATTTTAGTTTGTTCCTTGTTAACTCGTCTCTATACGTAGTTATAATGGTTTTTGGTATGATAATTAAATTAAAAAATGAGCGTGACTGTATACAATATAAATTCTAAATAAAATATGCTATATGAGATGTATGAGAAAAGAATTTATATAAAATTAAGTAAGCATAATTTTTATATTATGATAATCCGTTAAAAAATTAAAAGTTAATACAAGATTTGAATGAAAGATAAACTTAATAATGCTATGAAAAATAAACTTAAATTAATGCTATCAGACTTCCCACGAATTCTTCTGGAATTTGTCCATACTCCCCCACGTTGAGATGTCTAAGCTCAAACTAGATTTTCGCTGGTGAATGTGTAGTCCTCGGGCCTTCGAAGTTTTCTTACTGCTGCTTGTGGAATATGTACAGATAAATTTTCTTTAGCTGCACTTGTCTGATTTTTCGCACTTCTATACCTTTTCCAGCCAAAATACGCAACACCAACCATCGCAATACTCAAACCAATATACCCAATTGCAAATTGATGAATATCATGTGATTGCAAGTCTTTTGCGTTGTTTTCTTGAGTCTTCAGCATATTTATTTGTTGTTGTATATCCTTTATGTCATCGAGTCGAAGCAGAGTTAAATTAGGACCTCGTTCATAGGTTTGTGAACTCTTTTTGTCTAATAAGTCACTCACATTTATCGACGGCCAAAATGATGCTCTTATTTGAGTGAAATATATATTGTGCGAAGATATTGTTAGTCCATTTTGCTTGATGATGCAATTCGCTTTAATCCGAATAATCCCGATTCCATTCAATAATTTTGTGTCAACGTCATCCATACATACAATGTTAATTTTGATTTCATTTGCAAATGAGAAGAGCCAATCGTTTGGTTAAGGAGCTGTATCCACTGTGGTGCTTCGGCTAGTATTTCTGTAGTACAGCTTTCCAAATTTGATTGGTGATTCAACATCTCGATTTCACACTGGCTTACCTTTGAATTTCTATTGTAGATAGGACGATTTTGCTTGCACAAAATGTTATTGACTGCCGTCTTGACACAGGATGATGCTTCTAACTCATCCATCGGATAATATAAGTCTCGATGAAGATTAACGATGATGTATGGAGCAGATACTTTAAACCTGATATATCCGTCAGTTGTCTGTATAGGAATTGGAATTAATCTAAATGTTTCATACTGATTATTTGATGCTAAAGGAAGTTGAATTCTAAAAATTATATGAGTTCATGTAACTCTGCCTTGCACATGTAAAAGATTATAAACATTTAGCACTTCAGCTTTGGTGGACGAGGTAAACGGAAATTTCATGGTTGACGGCAAGTTCTTTCTAATGTCATGCAAAGATGATTGAATTTGCATTGGTGTCACTAGCAATGGACTGATCTTACCATTATGAGCATCTAGTAAAACATCAATCAGTTGTGTCTGAGTCTTTTGATAATTATACATCACTAACATGGTTTGAACTGCCAGCGCTGAAAACATCTTCTCTAATTCACTCTTTTTTAAATCCTGATCAACTCTCTCCAGCTGATTGTGGATTTGGTCTAATTGTGAATTAAATGCTGAAAATTGGAAAATTGTTTATTTACCTGTTCCTGGCATTTTTTAATAACGTTGGACGTTGATCCTAATATTGATGTTTGATTACGTATAAGGTTGACCAACTGATTTTCATTTGATTGTATTGTTTTAATTGTTCCCGCCATGTTGTCCGCGTAATCTTTGTCTAAGACACCAAACAATTTATTTGCCACCGTTCCAACGAAAGTCAAATGCAGATCGTTTTATCCTATCGATGGTTTGCTCATTTTGATTAAGCAGAACCGTGTTATATATTTCCATTTCTGAGAGGCTGTATCGAAATTGTATCACAATATTCTCACAGTAGCTTGCGTTACCAATTCGGGCACATAACTGCTCAAGTTTGGTCATTCCCTCCTTAAATCCTTGCAATTCATGCCAATAGTTTTCTAAGTCATAGTATACCACCAACTGCCACTCGTTGTTAATGATGTTGGTTAGGCCAAGACTTTCAAAATAAATACCAGGAAATGTATCGAATTTGACCACTTCTATTAGTGATTTTGTAGATTCTATCGGAAGGATGAACGATGATACTAAAAGTAAATTAATAATGTTTAATAAACAGGTTTTGCTTGAAGCTGTTTTTGACCTTGTCTGTATTTCCTCTCGAGAATCTGACTCCTCCGGTGGTGAATGGTGAGTGCATTCTGAATCGCTGTCTTCGTTTTCAATTGGCAATGGACACAGTTTATGGATTGCTCTTTTAAATATTCCAGACGAAGTTTTAACATCTGCAACCCTTACTAGATTGTCTCTACCTGTATAAACGTTTGTTATCCTTCCAAGCCTCCATTGCGTTGGAGGCAAGTTGTCTTCTTTCATTAATATCATCATACCGGGTTTTGCATTTTCATTTTTTGTGTTCCATTTGTACCTCTGTTGCAGTCCCGATAAATAGTCTTGGCCCCATCGATGCCAGAACTCGTTTTTGATTTGACTTACCAGATTCCACCTTTTCAGAACATGAAGTTTAAGTGTGCTGGAATCTGGATCAACTATGGTTGTGAGTTGATCTCCTATGAGGAAGTGGCCTGGTGTCAGGGCTGTTAAATCATTTGCATCCGAGGACATTGGTGAAATTGGTCGTGAATTGATAATTGCTTCTATTTCTGTCATCAAGGTACTTAATTCTTCGTATGTTAGCGATGCTGCTCCAGCTGATTTGCGCAATAACTGTTTGGCCGATTTAACGGCAGACTCCCAGAGCCTTCCGAAATGAGGTGCTCTGGGTGGAATGAATTTGAAGTCTATTCCACGAGCAATGCATTCGGTATGGATTTTCTCTTTCGACATGCGCTTGTTGAATGTGTCGTATAATTCTTCCAGTTGATTTCGACCCCCTACGAAATTAGTAGCATTATCGGAAATTATTGTTCAACAGTGTCCTCTTCGGCCCCAAAAGCGTCTCAGAGTTCCAATGAAACCATCGGTTGACAAGTCAGACACCACCTCCAAGTGGACTGCTTTTGTGGAGAAGTAACAGAAAATGGCGATGTATGATTTTTGAGGTTTCTTGCCACGAATTCTAAAATGAGTCCACACCGGACCAGAAAAATCTACACCAGTTATAATAAATGGTCGACCGGGCTCCAATCGTGATGCTGGAAGATTACCCATGAGTTGGCTCATTACCTTTGGATTTGATTTGACACATTGAACGCAGTGATGTATAATGCTATTCGCCAGAAATTTTCCTTTGACTGGCCAAAACCTTTGTCGTCTTATTGCAAGCAGCGTTTGAGCTCCCACATGATGGTATTGTATGTGTAATTCTGTCATTATCATTTTTGTAAATGAATGACCACTTGGAAGCAATATTGGATGTTTCGCATCATATGGCATATTGGAAGCTTGGATCCGTCCACCGACTCTCAGAATCCCTTTCTCGTCAAGAAAAGGGGTGAGAGTGGTAAGCCGGTTTTGTTTTCCAAGTTGACCTTTTAGTGCAAGGATATTTATTTCCTATTGAAAATAAAGTTCTTGCACTTTCTTGACTATCATCACTAGCGCTGATTGGACTTCTGTTAAAAACAAAAATGATCCTCTCCTGTTCTCCTTCTTCAACTTGAGATTGGTGATGAATCGTAGCACATACGCAGTCGTTCTAACTAAAAATGAAAATTGATTATTATGGTTTATATTAAATATAAAACTTTCTGATGAGGTTGTTGCCAGTAATATAGATTTTTGCTTCTTGGATTCTAATGTAAATTCACCATTTGGCATAAATTCTGTTACCCACTCAGATATAGGTGTTCTTAAAAATTGAGGGCCGTTGAACCAAACTTCTGTATTCTTTACATGTTCTGGAAGAATTCCTCGAGATATATAATCAGCAGGATTTTCTTTGGTGTTAACATGCATCCAATGTGACAGATCAGTGTTGCGTTGTATGTATGATATTCGATTGGCTACAAATATTTGAAACGACGATGACTCTGAGTGTAACCAGTTCAGTACTATTTGTGAATCTGTCCAAAAATACATATGGGAATCATTGATCGCTAATGTGGTCTTTAGATGTTTGCATAGTTGAGCTGATAATTTTGCTGCTTGCAACTCCAATCGTCGAATAGTGGCAATTTTCGTTGGAGTTACTCTTGATTTTGAACAGAGTAGCTTCACTTCGATCTTTCCATTGTCAGTGAATGATTTTAAATATACCACTGAACCATATGCTCTTTCAGAAGCATCTGAAAAGGCATGAAGCTGGATATGCTGATTTGATCCAGGAATGCACACATGTCTGGGAATAGTTATTTCATCCAGATATGTAAGTTGTTCTCGAAAATGTTCCCATTTGGTGTGCAGATCCATTGGGATCGATGCATCCCAATCAAGTTTAAGTTTCCACAAGTCTTGGATGAAAATTTTGGCTATTATTACAACTGGACTTAGCAACCCAATAGGGTCGAAAATATGTGCTACATCAGATAATATGGTCCGCTTGGTGATTCGCTTTTGCGCCTTCCACGATGTTTTAATTGCTATCACATCGGTCTTCGGAATCCATGTGATGCCAAGCGTTTTTATTTGACCTGTATGCTCATTTGTTATATCTAGCTTTAATTCTATGTCTTCATCTGGTACATTTTCTAACAGTGCTGGATGATTAGAACACCATTTCCGAAGTCGCATACCAGCAGTACTTAAGATTTCAATAACTTCAGTTTGAATCTGTATGGCTTCAGTAAGATTGTTGCTACCAGACATAATGTCATCAACATAAAAATCTTGCTTCATCCTTTTTGACCCAGTTGGATAATTTGTCTCATTCTGTTCTGCTAGACTGTGGAGACACTTGATCGCTAAATATGGTGCAGCTGTGGTTCCGTAGGTTACTGTGTTCAGCTTGTAGCATTCGAGTTTATTTTGTGGATTGTCTCGCCAAAAAATGAGCTGAAAGTGTGAATCTTGATCATGTATAAGCATTTGACGATACATTTTTTCGATATCACCAGTGAAAACGTATGTGTGCATTCGAAAACGTAAAAATACGTCAAATAAATCCTGTTGAATTTTCGGACCACTATGTATAATTTGATTAAGTGAGAGATTTGTCGACGTTTTGCACGACACATCGTTTTGTAGTACTACTATCTGGTTTGAGTACACAGTGGTGGGGTATAAAATAATGAAGTTCTCTAATGTCACTTTCTCTGATTTTCTCCATATGGCCAAGCATCTCGTATTCAGCCATAAACTGAACATATTGGGCTTTCAATTCTGAGCTTTTTGATAATTTTCGTTCAAGCGCAAAAAAATCTCCTCTTGGCTACATCTTTTGAAGATCCCAGTAATGCGGGACTCTGTTTCAACGGTAATTTGACCACAAATCGCCCATCCTCATTCCTGAATGTTGATTCATTAAATATGGTCTCACATTCTTGTTCCAATGGAGAAAATATATTTTCGTCTTCTGTGAGGTCGTCCATTTCCCACAGTTTTTGAATGTGCTGGTCTATTGTATTTATTCCACAGAATTTAGTCGAGCAATTTTGACGACTCTCTAGTTTACCAAGGACAACCCAACCGAATACTGTGTTTTGCAGTGTCGGGTTGCCTTTTTTTGTATCGAACGATGCTTGACCAACCATCATGAGTTCATTGTAAAACTCAGCACCAATTAGGACATCTATTTCTTGTGATCTGTAAAAATTTGGATCAGCCAGTGATAAGTTTAATGGTGGTGACCATTTTTCTGTGTCTAGTGTAAGATTGGGTTGCTTTTCCACAATTCTGTCAATGACGAACACTTCAGCTTATCTTGTGTAATTCGTTTATCTTGTGTAATTCGCATTTTGTCTGCATCCTCCAATGCCAGTTTTGCCTAGGCCACTGCTCTCGCTTCTTAGACCTAGCCTTTTGCAGAGTCTGTTCGTGATAAAATTTATTTGGGAGCCAGAATCCAGTAGTGCTCGGCATTCCACTGGCTCACCACGTTTATTGAATACTTGAAGTATGGCTGTTGCCAAAAATATATGTGACGAAGATTTTGATGCTGTTGCAGCAAGTGTAGCTTTTGAATCAGCTGATTGGCTTGATGAGGTTGGTTGATGAGTGCGAATTTTGGATTTAGTTGAGCTTGATTGTTGGTTACGATCATGGTTATTGTTGTTTGTCAAAAACCCGTCGTGTATAAGTGTATTGTGTTTCATAGTGCATGTTCTGCACGCGCCAGATGAACACTGTTGTGCTGAGTGTCCCGCTTTCAGACAATTCAAGCAGAATTTCCATTCCTTAAGCTTAGACAGCCGTACTGAAGGGGCCATCTGGAGGAACCTTGTACATCGAAACAGTGGGTGAGTTTGATGACACAGCTTACAGTTGGTTTGAGATACGGTTAAAGAAGACTTTAGATTACAGTACTTAGTTAATGTCTTACCTGATAGTTTCTCCTGGTGGTATCGGCCCTTGTATCCCACTGCTTCCAGTGACTGGAAACGGAGTTCAAGAAAATCCAAAAACTGCTGCAACTGCTGCTGTTCGCTTGGGTTTTTGAGTGATTGCTCATACAGCGTATGACTATTCTTGTCCAATTTCCTGACTAGAAGGTGTAACAGAATGGCATCCCATGTTTCGACGTTAATGCCTTGGTTGCGTAGTCCTAGGGTGCATTCAGTTGTCACATCATGTAAAGATTTTATTGCTGCAGCTGACTCGACTTGACTGCTAGGTTGTGCAAGCAGCTTGTTTAATAGTGAGTTAAGTAAAATTCGTTTATTATTGTACCGATTTTCCACCAATTTCCAAGCTGATAGATAATTGTCATTTGAGACAGGCAAATGTTGGATTAACGATTTTGCCTCACCACTTAAATTATTATTCAGATAAAACATTTTTTCTGCATTACTCATGGAAGTATTATGAATCATTTGAGTGTAGATATCATAAAACTGACTCCATTTAAGGTAGTCACCATCAAACACTGGCACAATAATTTTTGGTAATTTGACATGGTTATTATTCTGTGTTGGAGAGGTTGATGAAAAACCTTCCAGTCGTTGCAATAAATCAATAATTGTAGAATGCACTTTGTCTTCAGTTGCATAGTAATCATTGATGTTATATCCCTCGATTTCTGTGTCTGTTGTTGATTCCCAAATCTCCAGATTGTTGTTCATAATTTCGGTCCAATACTGATTGATTTTATCTAGGTTTAACTGATAAAAATGTTTTGTAAGATCTGCTGCCCATACGGCCTTAACTTGTTGTTTTAAGTGTGGCACCGCTGTTGTTGTTAGCTTCTGGCGTTTGATTTAGCCTTGAAGTTTTTCAGTGCTTGGGTCTACAGTATGATCTTCAAAATTCACAGAAAAATCGATAATTTTTTTATTTTGTGTAGGTACTTGAGCGTTAGCTTGATCTTGAGCTTGATCTTGAATTTGAGCTTTAGGTTGTGTAAATTGTGATGTACCTGGTACTGATGGATTCGGTGGTACAGTATTTATAACAGACTCCAATTTATTTCTCAATTTTGCATACCCATTCATAACAAGTTCATAATAATTTGAAGTAAAATATGGTTCGTCACCATATTCTGTTTGTACTTTGAGTAAGGTCTTTATGATTTTTTAAAAATGGTTGAATTAAATCTTCTGGATATTTTAACTTTTTTGTATATTGCTCGACAGTTCTTCGTTCTTTTGGATCTTTCGCAATATTTATGCTTAAAGCTTCAATAGCCTTGCCTATTTCGCTTTAGTTAGTTAAAATATCATCGATTTTAGCCATATTTATTTATTAAAATTTTCACTTTAATTAATAATAATACATACAAATCCAAATATTTGATATTAAATTTGTTTTAAGTAATCACAATGATGGACAATACTGTAATAAATTATTTTTATGTATTTTATATTTAATTAATTACTTGTAGTTTCACGATGATCTCGTCGGGGCCTCCAAAATGTTTCTTTCTTTTAAAGTAGCACAAGCTTTTTTGTACCACTCTTTTTCAAATAATTTCACACAACAATTTTATAATTTTATCAAGTTTTATAATTTTATTTCTTGTACTAATTCACAAATAAATGTCATTAAAATTTGATATATTCAATCAGTAATATCATAAAGTTAAAGTTCAATTAATTAATTTTTACTATCATAAACAGTTTTTATTTTTACTTGAAAAGTTACTATATTTACAATTTTGAGATTTTAAAACTTCTATTTACACAACTAAAAACACACTATATAAAATTTACTAAATGTACTGGACACAAAATTAAGTTCAACTAATCACATTGCAACCAAAAATTAGAATGAATTTTCGAAAAAATTATAAGTCTTAAAAGAACTTATTACATAAAATAATGGTTTTTATTTCTCATACAATCCCATATAAACCTTAAGTTATATGAGCATATTATATCTGTGGAATGTGCTGACTGACATTTCTTGGAAGCAAAATAAGATTATATTTAATATAATTATTGTTTTAGCGCTGTCGCATTGAAATAATAAAAACAGAAAATTTATAAATACAGTGACGCTCAATATTATGATAATCATATAGCATATATTGTAGTGAATTTATTGTAATGCATTTCTGAATTATTGTATATTAGTGTATGATAATTAAATTAAAAAATGAGCGTGACTGTATACAATATAAATTCTAAATAAAATATGCTATATGAGATGTATGAGAAAAGAATTTATATAAAATTAAGTAAGCATAATTTTTATATTATGATAATCCGTTAAAAAATTAAAAGTTAATACAAGATTTGAATGAAAGATAAACTTAAAAATGCTATGAAAAATAAACTTAAATTAATGCTATCAGGCTTCCCACGAATTCTTCTGGAATTTGTCCATACTCCCCCACGTTGAGATGTCTAAGCTCAAACTAGATTTTCGCTGGTGAATGTGTAGTCCTCGGGCCTTCGAAGTTTTCTTACTGCTGCTTGTGGAATATGTACAGATAAATTTTCTTTAGCTGCACTTGTCTGATTTTTCGCACTTCTATACCTTTTCCAGCCAAAATACGCAACACCAACCATCGCAACACTCAAACCAATATACCCAATTGCAAATTGATGAATATCATGTGATTGCAAGTCTTTTGCGTTGTTTTCTTGAGTCTTCAGCATATTTATTTGTTGTTGTATATCCTTTATGTCATCGAGTCGAAGCAGAGTTAAATTAGGACCTCGTTCATAGGTTTGTGAACTCTTTTTGTCTAATAAGTCACTCACATTTATCGACGGCCAAAATGATGCTCTTATTTGAGTGAAATATATATTGTGCGAAGATATTGTTAGTCCATTTTGCTTGATGATGCAATTCGCTTTAATCCGAATAATCCCGATTCCATTCAATAATTTTGTGTTAACGTCATCCATACATACAATGTTAATTTTGATTTCATTTGCGAATGAAAAGAGCCAATCGTTTGGTTAAGGAGCTGTATCCACTGTGGTGCTTCGGCTAGTATTTCTGTAGTACAGCTTACCAAATTTGATTGGTGATTCAACATCTCGATTTCACACTGGCTTACCTTTGAATTTCTATTGTAGATAGGACGATTTTGCTTGCACAAAATGTTATTGACTGCCGTCTTGACACAGGATGATGCTTCTAACTCATCCATCGGATAATATAAATCTCGATGAAGATTAACGATGATGTATGGAGCAGATACTTTAAACCTGATATATCCGTCAGGTGTCTGTATAGGAATTGGAATTAATCTAAATGTTTCATACTGATTATTTGATGCTAAAGGAAGTTGAATTCTAAAAATTATATGAGTTCATGTAACTCTGCCTTGCACATGTAAAAGATTATAAACATTTAGCACTTCAGCTTTGGTGGACGAGGTAAACGGAAATTTCATGGTTGACGGCAAGTTCTTTCTAATGTCATGCAAAGCTGATTGAATTTGCATTGGTGTCACTAGCAATGGA
Organism: Rhamphomyia laevipes; assembly: GCA_963920725.1. NCBI lineage: Eukaryota > Metazoa > Arthropoda > Insecta > Diptera > Empididae > Rhamphomyia > Rhamphomyia laevipes. Next base: position 75,494,609 of record OY987255.1, on the reverse strand, counting down.
CTGATCTTACCATTATGAGCATCTAGTAAAACATCAATCAGTTGTGTCTGAGTCTTTTGATAATTATACATCACAACATCACTAACATGGTTTGAACTGCCAGCGCTGAAAACATCTTCTCTAATTCACTCTTTTTTAAATCCTGATCAACTCTCTCTAGCTGATTGTGGATTTGGTCTAATTGTGAATGCTGAAAATTGTTTATTTACCTGTTCCTGGGATTTTTTAATAACGTTGGACGTTGATCCTAATATTGATGTTTGATTACGTATAAGGTTGACCAACTGATTTTCATTTGATTGTATAGTTTTAATTGTTCCGCCATGTTGTCCGCGTAATCTTTGTCTAAGACACCAAACAATTTATTTGCCACCGTTCCAACGAAGTCAAATGCAGATCGTTTTATCCTATCGATGGTTTGCTCATTTTGATTAAGCAGAACCGTGTTATATATTTCCATTTCTGAGAGGCTGTGTCGAAATTGTATCACAATATTCTCACAGTAGCTTGCGTTACCAATTCGGGCACATAACTGCTCAAGTTTGGTCATTCCCTCCTTAAATCCTTGCAATTCATGCCAATAGTTTTCTAAGTCATAGTATACCACCAACTGCCACTCGTTGTTAATGATGTTGGTTAGGCCAAGACTTTCAAAATAAATACCAGGAAATGTATCGAATTTGACCACTTCTATTAGTGATTTTGTAGCTTCTATCGGAAGGATGAACGATGATACTAAAAGTAAATTAATAATGTTTAATAAACAGGTTTTGCTTGAAGCTGCTTTTGACCTTGTCTGTATTTCCTCTCGAGAATCTGACTCCTCCGGTGGTGAATGGTGAGTGCATTCTGAATCGCTGTCTTTGTTTGCAATTTCATTTTTTGTGTTCCATTTGTACCTCTGTTGCAGTCCCGATAAATAGTCTTGGCCCCATCGATGCCAGAACTCGTTTTTGATTTGACTTATCAGATTCCACCTTTTCAGAACATGAAGTTTAAGTGTGCTGGAATCTGGATCAACTATGGTTGTGAGTTGATCTCATATGAGGAAGTGGCCTGGTGTCAGGGCTGTTAAATCATTTGCATCCGAGGACATTGATGAAATTGGTCGTGAATTGATAATTGCTTCTATTTCTGTACTTAATTCTTCGTATGTGAGCGATGCTGCTCCAGCTGATTTGCGCAATAACTGTTTGGCCGATTTAACGGCAGACTCCCAGAGCCCTCCGAAATGAGGTGCTCTGGGTGGAATGAATTTGAAGTCTATTCTACGAGCAATGCATTCGGTATGGATCCATTCGGTATGGATGTGTCGTATTATTCTTCCAGTTGATTTCGACCCCCTACGAAATTAGTAGCATTATCGGAAATTATTGTTCGACAGTGTCCTCTTCGGCCCCAAAAGCGTCTTAGAGTTCCAATGAAACCATCGGTTGACAAGTCAGACACCACAAGTGGACTGCTTTTGTGGAGAAGCAACAGAAAATGGCGATGTATGATTTTTGAGGTTTCTTGCCACGAATTATAAAATGAGTCCACACCGGACCAGCAAAATCAACACCAGTTATAATAAATGGTCGACCGGGCTCCAATCGTGATGCTGGAAGATTACCCATGAGTTGGCTCATTACCTTTGGATTTGATTTGACACATTGAACGCAGTGATGTATAATGCTATTCGCCAGAAATTTTCCTTTGACTGGCCAAAACCTTTGTCGAGTTATTGCAAGCAGCGTTTGAGCTCCCACATGATGGTATTGTGTGTGTAATTCTGTCATTATCATTTTTGTAAATGAATGACCACTTGGAAGCAACATTGGATATTTCGCATCATATGGCATATTGGAAGCTTGGATCCGTCCACCGACTCTCAGAATCCCTTTCTCGTCAAGAAAAGGGGTGAGAGTGGTGAGCCGGTTTTGTTTTCCAAGTTGACCTTTTAGTGCAAGGATATTTATTTCCTGTTGAAAATAAATTTCTTGCACTTTCTTGACTATCATCACTAGCGCTGATTGGACTTCTGTTAAAAACAAAAATGATCCTCTCCTGTTCTCCTTCTTCAACTTGAGATTGGTGATGAATCGTAGCACATACGCAGTCGTTCTAACTAAAAATGAAAATTGATTATTATGGTTTATATTAAATATAAAACTTTCTGATGAGGTTGTTGCCAGTAATATAGATTTTTGCTTCTTGGATTCTAATGTAAATTCACCATTTGGCATAAATTCTGTTACCCACTCAGATATAGGTGTTCTTAAAAATTGAGGGCCGTTGAACCAAACTTCTGTATTCTTTACATGTTCTGGAAGAATTCCTCGAGATATATAATCAGCAGGATTTTCTTTGGTGTTTACATGCATCCAATGTGACAGATCAGTATTACGTTGTATGTATGATATTCGATTGGCTACAAATATTTGAAACGACGATGACTCTGAGTGTAACCAGTTCAGTACTATTTGTGAATCTGTCCAAAAATACATATGGGAATCATTGATCGCTAATGTGGTCTTCAGATGTTTGCATAGTTGAGCTGATAATTTTGCTGATTGCAACTCCAATCGTGGAATAGTGGCAATTTTCGTTGGAGTTACTCTTGATTTTGAACAGAGTAGCTTCACTTCGATCTTTCCATTGTCAGTGAATGATTTTAAATAAACCACTGAACCATATGCTCTTTCAGAAGCATCTGAAAAGGCATGAAGCTGGATATGCTGATTTGATCCAGGAATGCACACATGTCTGGGAATAGTTATTTCATCCAGATATATAAGTTGTTCTCGAAAATGTTCCCATTTGGTGTGCAGATCCATTGGGATCGATGCATCCCAATCAAGCTTTGTTGTGATCCTACTTCTGATGTCTTACCTCTGTTTGTTTTTATTATCTATGGCCTGATCGTCTTCTTTTTAAATTAATACTACTGATAGTTTTCTTTTTAAATTACTACTTTTATTTATCTTTTATTCTTTCCTACAATCTACTAATTAAATTTGTCTACTAATAAGTATATGAATAACTTATTGAATCTGATTGTGTTAGGGTCAGAATTGAAAGACAATTGAATATAAAATTTCCACGACTTATATAGTGCCAAATTGCCCTTTCAGCAAATCAATTGTTATTAAACGTTAATTAATTAGTAATATAAATTATTATTACAGCATTGTGTAATCAGACTTTACCACTGTTTCAGTTGCCAATTCAATAATGCTGAACTAGCATTTTGATATTACTAAATGCTCCACAAAACAATATAAACAAAGAAAAGGTTATTCACATATGCATTAAAATATATGCATTATAATATAAATAAATTATGAATGTATTTTTTGTTCATTAACCTTTTCTTTGCTTTATTTATTATTTTGTTGTTATCGCATTAAATATTATTGTTTACATTTTGACTTATATGTGTCACATATAAGTTAAGGTATTTGCTGATGCGCCTTTTTCGATTTTATTTGAAGGTCGCATTTACTATAACAGAAATGTAAACAATAATATCAGAGCTGGAAACAATGATAAAACGCATTACACAACACCTCCCTTTTCCGCGATAAAAATTATATATAATTTTTAAAAATTTGATATTCAATTCTCTTTCAATTTTTTACAATAATATTAATAGATTTATAATAGTTAAATTAATGCCAAACATAAAACCTTAAAATTTAATAAAACCTTACAATATATAATTAAAAACTTAAATAAATATTTATTAATAAATTCCCTTAATATAAAATGTAATATATATTTTCAAAACAATTTTAAAAAAAAAAATAAAAAAATTAAATAAACATTTATTAATAAATTGCCTTAATGCAAATATGTAATTTTTTTTTTATTTTCCCTTTTTTTTTTATTACTACAATATATCATATAATCATAAATATTAAAAATTAATTTTCAAATAATTTCTATTTATATAATACATTTAAATTTTTTTTATTATTTACTTTATTATATTTTATAACTTTATCTGATAATTAAAAAAAACTTATAATTTTATTGTCATTGATAGGTTTTTATTCGCTTTTATTTTTGTTAAAAACAATTAATTATTAGATTTTACTTTTAACCAATTTAAAATTAAACGAATTCTATGTTTCTACTATTATACTATATTCTACTATTCCCTCCCTTTTCCAAATAAAACTATACTAACAATTAATACAAATAATTAATTCAAAACAAACCTTTATTCTAACTTTGTATCATCTATTGTAGAAATGTGCTAAACCTAATGTTAAAATTTACAATTTGTATATGATAAAAATGTGCCAAAATTTTTAACTAGTGTTCAAATTAACTATTAAACTATTAATTATAAAACTTAAAACAGATAATCCATATACTATATTTGATTTTCTCAATTTCTCGGAACGATAGCATATTGGTGTCATGCCACGTATTTATCAGGGTAACAAGAATATAATTGCCGAGTTTTGTGATTTTTCAGAATTGGTAGACTTGGTGCATTACCATGTGGTGGCTTAAAATGTTTATTCTATTAGTGTTGTTAATTGTAATTTCGTTTAAATTGTTTAACTCTTGTTTTATGTGTTTTTGGGGTTTGAATATTAATGGTTTGAGTTTGGATATTAGTTGTATTAGCTTTAGGGTTTTGACTGTTAATAGTATTAGTTTTTGGAATGTGCGTATTAGTGTGTTTAGTTTTTGTATGTATTGTTTCTGTTGTTATTTGAGGTAATGCTATTTGTAACTTTCGTCGATCTCCACTCAAAACTGATTCTGTCCTTTTTTTATTACATTTTTTACACGTTTTGACTAAAACGTAAACGATTATATTCAATATCAATACCAATAATGTTAGTCATTTTGTCATGCCATAACTTGTTCCAAATAATTTGTTAAAATCACACGGTTCGTAATCTTCTCTTCCTTTTGCAGTTATTTATTAGTGCTGATTTTATATAATCTGCCCCTAGTTCCCTTGAAATCGTATTATTTATTACATTACTTGTTCCTTTTATCTTTACAGGTATGTCCACAATTTTTTCCGTACGTGCAGGTATGATAATTTGCGAAAATTTTGGGTATTATGTTTTTGTTGTTTATTTTCCAAGCTTTGTTCATTATCTCCCTTCATGTTAATATGATTATTCAAAATTTTGATATCTTCTATTGTTGCATTTATTTCCATATTATTTTCGACCTTACTACCGATTTTCTTATTATAATTTATCTCTCTAATAATTTCTTTATCCTTACTTTTATTTTCAATATTATTTTCATCAATATTCGACTTAACTTTATTATCAACGTTATTATTATTTATATTTTCATTTTCAATTCTACTAAACTCAACTTCGACATTAATATTATTACTTTTCTTTATATTCTCATTTTCAATTTTATTACTTGTGAAATCTTTCATGCAACCGTAACTTTTTCTCATTTCTTTCTCACCAATTAAATCTTTGGTATCAAAATCTGCTGAATAATCATTATTTATAGGAATTGAAAATTCATTTTTATTATTAGATGTTATTGGAAATTGTAGAACCCTTCCTGGTCCTAGAACATTGCAATTTTCCGCTAGGAAATCATTACCCAAAATTCCATCTGCTGGTAACGAACAATTATCACCCACAACTTGGAATTCACATCGAAATTTCTCTGGTGTTAAAAAATTACCAATACACTTCCCTAAAGTTTCACTGCTGTTGTGAACAGTTTTTATTGTTGTTTTTTGCTCTGCACAAATCTTTGTTTTTTGACTAATTCTTTCTCTCTTTAATAGGCTTACTTGAGCTCCAGTATCAATTAATAATGTGACCTTATTGTTGTTGGCTATGTCCAACGGCATGGTCACCAAAGGTTCATACTGGTGATTTTTCGCCAGTACACCCACGTCCTTAAAACTACGGGATGAAAATTGGGTTTTTAATTCATCCCTTGCCCGTTTCCCTGCTTAGCCTGATATTGCTGTCGAGCTGGACACATAAGCTTGGTATGTCCATCCCTAAGACACCATTCACAGTTTACTAGTACTGTGCCAATCCCTACGGCATTTATTTGTGGCGCTGTTGTATTTATTGCTGAACGATTTTTGAAAGGACAATTTATTGCTATATGTCCTGTATTTTTACAAGAAAAACATTCCGTTCGTTGCCAATTGGTTTCTCGCTGTGGTGCTAGTGGACGAATCGAATTTTGATTTCATTGTGCACGGCAATCCTTACTTATGTGTCCACCCTGACCACAATTAAAACATGTTAATCTTAAGTTTGTTCTACCATTATTATTAAAACTACCATTATTATTATTGAAACCCCTATTATTGTTATTATAATTATTATTAATATTCCTATTACTATTATTATTAAACAAATTCCTATTACCATAATTATTATTATTCCTAATGAGATTTCTATTACTATAATTATTATTATTACTATTAAAATTACTATTACTAAAAATCCTATCTCTGTCATTGTTGTTTTGGTTATGTCTGTCTGAAAATTTTGTTTGCAAATTTGATCCGATTCCATGATTTTGCAAAAGTTCCAATAACAGTTGTGTTTGGTCTGTTTGTCGTCCGCGCTCTATACTATTTTTTGTTGGTTTTAATAATTCAAGTGATTCTCTAGCAAATCTACTAGATTTCACTATAGTTAAACCGAAATCCGTACAATTCTGAGTCAATATATATTGTTTAACCGTTTCGGACTGTAATCCCCTAATAAAAGTTTTACGTGCTGTGTCTTCTGCGTCCTCTATAATGCCTTCAAAACTGGTTGGGAATTTATACCTAGCTGCAGATTTGAAACACCCTAACTTCCTTTCAACTCGGTCTCCAAATTGTTCAACCGATTCATCAGGAATTTGGACACATTCTTCAATTTCCCTTCGAAGTTGTGTCAAATCTTTATAAGGGATAAAAGCATCTTCAAGTATGCATTTGAATTGCTTGAAATTGTGCACTATCCGTTCTTGAAAAATATCAGCGGCTTTTCCTTTTAGCTTACCCCTAATCAATTGATTTAAAACCGAAGGTTTGTCCTGATCGTTCGTTCTATAATATGCTTCGTGAGCTAATGATACGAAATTCTGCAATTCCAGAATTAACCTATCACCCTCACCAGAAAATGTCGGAACTCCCTGAAAAAAAGTCTTATAGGTCCGTTCCAATGGCATTGTCATGTCTTGGACATTACCAGATAATCCTAAATCGTAAGTGTTATCTACATTTAATATGTTAGATCGCTGACTGAACCCAGATTCACGATTCCTGAAAATGTCCTGTTGGTCTGTTCCGTTTTTTGTACGTGGTATTGCTCCTTGTGATTTATTTGGGTCCATTGCGATGTTTTGTGGTAAGCTTTCTTTTTTCTGTAAGTCTTCGTCAATCGTAGCGTAATGGTCTTCCGGTACTTCTGCTATTAAATCGTCTTCTGGTTTTTGTTCTATACCGCCAACCGCTCCTTCCAGTTCCAATTCACTACTTGAATCTGAATGGTTGGTCGCGAAAGTCACCGATCGTCTAGGTCTGTTTTTGTTTGTTGATGTTGTTCGAGGAGTAGATTCTAATAAAGAATTTGCTCCAAACGTAATGTTCGTTACCGAAAAATTCTCGTAATTTTGTAACCAGGTTGAAAATAATGAATCCTTTTCTTGAATTTTTCCCTGTTTGCGAGTTACAGGTGCCATAGAATTTCCATGAAAACAAAAAAACTACTTTGAGATAATCCAAAAAGAAAACACTGTGAGAAAAACTAAAACCTAATAAATTTAAAATAACTAATAGACTAAATCGAACTCTAATAGCAACCACTGAACAATTTTCTACAACACTATAGTATCTCAACCTAAACCTTATCAAAAAAAAAATCCCTTATACAAATATATAACTATAAAATATTATAAATATATGACAAAAATTTATATAAAAATAATTTAATTGTTCTTTATTTTAAAATTGTTAAAAGCAAAACATTTTTGCGTTATTTTACCACAATTAAAAATATTAAATTATATAAAAAAATCAAGACAAAAACGTTTAAAAAACAATGTACTACCAAACTAATCAATGACAAAAAAAAATAAAAATTACCGCCTAAAATTATGCAAAAATAAAAAAAATAAAAAAAATAAAATATACATTAAAATTATTACAAAAAAAACATGAAGATTAAAACCTTAACGCCTAAAATTATGCTATTACAAAAAAAAATCAACCTACTATTAAAAATTATTACAAAATCAAAACCATTTTTATTTGAAATTAATTATATTACAATTGAAACAAAAAAACTTGAACCTACTACAAAAAAATTAATCTAAAATAAAAACAAATTGTCACACACGACCCCTTTCTCATTGCATATTTAAACGGTTTTTAAATCCCTTAGCTGTTGTTTGAACAAACGCTCTTGTTCTCTCGTACACTCCAACTTTAATATTCGATGTAAATTCTTAATTTCATCTCTCCTTCTTGCTGCTTCTCCACCTCTTTTTGTTAGTTTTTGCTCCTCTGCTTTAATTTCAATTGCTTCTGTTTTTTCCTGTTGACGACTCCTATATTTATCAATTGAAATTGGTTTGGGTCCAACTTGAGGATCTTCCTTTATTAATTCTGCTACTGATTTCGATGACATTTACTATATCTTTGTTTTTTACTAATTTCAAGTAGTTAAGCAAAGTGAATTGCTTTTTTACCACCTCAGGCAAAAGCCTGTAGAGGTTCTGAAATTTAACGTAAAAATAAAAGACGTTTACCCCCTGGTTCTTTTTCTGGAACGTAGTCCAACACTGCACCAAAATGTTGTTTGAATGTAGACTTAATTCAGCAACTGGTCACGGCACCAATGTTGTGATCCTACTTCTAATGTCTTACCTCTGTTTGTTTTTATTATCTATGGCCTGATCGTCTTCTTTTTAAATTAATACTACTGATCGTTTTCTTTTTAAATTACTACTTTTATTTATCTTTTATTCTTTCCTACAATCTACTAATTAAATTAGTCTACTAATAAGTATATGAATAACTTATTGAATCTGATTGTGTTAGGGTCAGAATTGAAAGACAATTGAATATAAAATTTCCACGACTTATATAGTGCTAAATTGCCCTTTCAGCAAATCAATTGTTATTAAAGGTTAATTAATTAGTAATATAAATTATTATTACAGCATTGTGTAATCAGACTTTACCACTGTTTCAGTTGCCAATTCAATAATGCTGAACTAGCATTTTGATATTACTAAATGCTCCACAAAACAATATAAACAAAGAAAAGGTTATTCACATATGCATTAAAATATATGCATTATAATATAAATAAATTATGAATGTATTTTTTGTTCATTAACCTTTTCTTTGCTTTATTTATTATTTTGTTGTTATCGCATTAAATATTATTGTTTACATTTTGACTTATATGTGTCACATATAAGTTAAGGTATTTGCTGATGCGCCTTTTTCGATTTTATTTGAAGGTCGCATTTACTATAACAGAAATGTAAACAATAATATCAGAGCTGGAAACAATGATAAAACGCATTACACAACACTTAAGTTTCCACAATATAAGTTGTTCTCGAAAATGTTCCCATTTGGTGGATGAAAATTTTGGCTATTATTACAACTGGACTTAGCAACCCATATGTGCTACATCAGATAATATGGTCCGCTTGGTGATTCGCTTTTGCGCCTTCCACGATGTTTTAATTGCTATCACATCGGTTTTCGGAATCCATGTGATGCCAAGCGTTTTTATTTGACCTGTATGCTCATTTGTTATATCTAGCTTTAATTCTATGTCTTCATCTGGTACATTTTCTAACAGTGCTGGATGATTAGAACACCATTTCCGAAGTCGCATACCAGCAGTACTTAAGATTTCAATAACTTCAGTTTGAATCTGTATGGCTTCAGTAAGATTGTTGCTACCAGACATAATGTCATCAACATACAAATCTTGCTTCATCCTTTTTGACCCAGTTGGATATTTTGTCTCATTCTGTTCTGCTAGACTGTGGAGACACTTGATCGCTAAATATGGTGCAGCTGTGGTTCCGTAGGTTACTGTGTTCAGCTTGTAGCATTCGAGTTTATTTTGTGGATTGTCTCGCCAAAAAATGAGCTGAAAGTGTGAATCTTGATCATGTATAAGCATTTGACGATACATTTTTTCGATATCACCAGTGAAAACGTATGTGTGCATTCGAAAACGTAAAAACACGTCAAATAAATCCTGTTGAATTTTCGGACCACTATGCATAATTTCATTAAGTGAGAGATTTGTCGACGTTTTGCACGACGCATTGTACACCACCCTGAGTTTTGAAGTACTACTATCTGGTTTGAGTACACAGTGGTAGGGTATAAAATAATGAAGTTCTCTAATGTCACTTTCTCTGATTTTCTCCATATGGCCAAGCATCTCGTATTCAGCCATAAACTGAACATATTGGGCTTTCAATTCTGAGCTTTTTGATAATTTTCGTTCAAGCGCAAAAAAATCTCTTCTTGGGTACATCTTTTGAAGATCCCAGTAATGCGGGACTCTGTTTCAACGGTAATTTGACCACAAATCGCCCATCCTCATTCCTGAATGTTGATTCATTAAATATGGTCTCACATTCTTGTTCCAATGGAGAAAATATATTTTCGTCTTCTGTGAGGTCGTCCATTTCCCACAGTTTTTGAATGTGCTGGTCTATTGTATTTATTCCACAGAATTTAGTCGAGCAATTTTGACGACTCTCTAGTTTACCAAGGACAACCCAACCGAATACTGTGTTTTGCAGTGTCGGGTTGCCTTTTTTTGTATCGAACGATGCTTGACCAACCATCATGAGTTCATTGTAAAACTCAGCACCAATTAGGACATCTATTTCTTGTGATCTGTAAAAATTTGGATCAGCCAGTGATAAGTTTAATGGTGGTGACCATTTTTCTGTGTCTAGTGTAAGATTGGGTTGCTTTTCCACAATTCTGTCAATGACGAACACTTCAGCTTATCTTGTGTAATTCGTTTATCTTGTGTAATTCGCATTTTGTCTGCATCCTCCAATGCCAGTTATGCCTAGGCCACTGCTCTCGCTTCTTAGACCTAGCCTTTTGCAGAGTCTGGTCGTGATAAAATTTATTTGGGAGCCAGAATCCAGTAGTGCTCGGCATTCCACTGGCTCACCACGTTTATTGAATACTTGAAGTATGGCTGTTGCCAAAAATACATGTGACGAAGATTTTGATGCTGTTGCAGCAAGTGTAGCTTTTGAATCAGCTGATTGGCTTGATGAGGTTGGTTAATGAGTGCGAATTTTGGATTTAGTTGAGCTTGATTGTTGGTTACGATCATGGTTATTGTTGTTTGTCAAAAACCCGTCATGTATAAGTGTATTGTGTTTCATAGTGCATGTTCTGCACGCGCCAGATGAACACTGTTGTGCTGAGTGTCCCGCTTTCAGACAATTCAAGCAGAATTTCCATTCCTTAAGCTTAGACAGCCGTACTGAAGGGGCCATCTGGAGGAACCTTGTACATCGAAACAGTGGGTGAGTTTGATGACACAGCTTACAGTTGGTTTGAGATACGGTTAAAGAAGACTTTAGATTACAGTACTTAGTTAATGTCTTACCTGATAGTTTCTCCTGGTGGTATCGGCCCTTGTATCCCACTGCTTCCAGTGACTGGAAACGGAGTTCAAGAAAATCCAAAAACTGCTGCAACTGCTGTTGTTCGCTTGGGTTTTTGAGTGATTGCTCATACAGCGTATGACTATTCTTGTCCAATTTCCTGACTAGAAGGTGTAACAGAATGGCATCCCATGTTTCGACGTTAATGCCTTGGTTGCGTAGTCCTAGGATGCTTCAGTTGTCACGTCATGTAAAGATTTTATTGCTGCAGCTGACTCGACTTGACTGCTAGGTTGTGCAAGCAGCTTGTTTAATAGTGAGTTAAGTAAAATTCGTTTATTATTGTACCGATTTTCCACCAATTTCCAAGCTGATAGATAATTGTCATTTGAGACAGGCAAATGTTGGATTAACGATTTTGCCTCACCACTTAAATTATTATTCAGATAAAACATTTTTTCTGCATTACTCATGGAAGTATTATGAATCATTTGAGTGTAGATATCATAAAACTGACTCCATTTAAGGTAGTCACCATCAAACACTGGCACAATAATTTTTGGTAATTTGACATGGTTATTATTCTGTGTTGGAGAGGTTGATGAAAAACCTTCCAGTCGTTGCAATAAATCAATAATTGTAGAATGCACTTTGTCTTCAGTGGCATAGTAATCATTGATGTTATATCCCTCGATTTCTGTGTCTGTTGTTGATTCCCAAATCTCCAGATTGTTGTTCATAATTTCGGTCCAATACTGATTGATTTTATCTAGGTTTAACTGATAAAAATGTTTTGTAAGATCTGCAGCCCATACGGCCTTAACTTGTTGTATTAAGTGTGGCACCGCTGTTGTTGTTAGCTTCTGGCGTTTGATTAAGCCTTGAAGTTTTTCAGTGCTTGAGTCTACAGTATGATCTTCAAAATTCACAGAAAAATCGATAATTTTTTTATTTTGTGTAGGTACTTGAGCGTTAGCTTGATCTTGAGCTTGATCTTGAATTTGAGCTTTAGGTTGTGTAAATTGTGATGTACCTGGTACTGATGGATTCGGTGGTACAGTATTTATAACAGACTCCAATTTATTTCTCAATTTTGCATACCCATTCATAACAAGTTCATAATAATTTGAAGTAAAATATGGTTCGTCACCATATTCTGTTTGTACTTTAAGTAGGTCTTTATGATTTTTTAAAAATGGTTGAATTAAATCTTCTGCATATTTTAACTTTTTTGTATATTGCTCGACAGTTCTTCGTTCTTTTGGATCTTTCGCAATATTTATGCTTAAAGCTTCAATAGCCTTGCCTATTTCGCTTTGGTTGGTTAAAATATCATCGATTTTAGCCATATTTATTTAACAAAATTCTCACTTTAATTAATAATAATACATACAAATCCAAATATTTGATATTAAATTTGTTTTAAGTAATCACAATGATGGACAATACTGTAATAAATTATTTTTATGTATTTTATATTTAATTAATTACTTGTAGTTTCACGATGATCTTGTCGGGGCCTCCAAAATGTTTCTTTCTTTTAGAGCAGCACAAGCTTTTTGTACCACTCTTTTTCAAATAATTTCACACAACAATTTTATAATTTTATCGAGTTTTATAATTTTATTTCTTGTACTAATTCACAAATAAATGTCATTAAAATTTGATATATTCAATCAGTAATATCATAAAGTTAAAGTTCAATTAATTAATTTTTACTATCATAAACAGTTTTTATTTTTACTTGAAAAGTTACTATATTTACAATTTTGAGATTTTAAAACTTCTATTTACACAACTAAAAACACACTATATAAAATTTACTAAATGTACTGGACACAAAATTAAGTTCAACTAATCACATTGCAACCAAAAATTAAAATGAATTTTCGAAAAAATTATAAGTCTTAAAAGAACTTATTACATAAAATAATGGTTTTCATTTCTCATACAATCCCATATAAACCTTAAGTTATATGAGCATATTATATCTGTGGAATGTGCTGACTGACATTTCTTGGAAGCAAAATAAGATTTTATTTAATATATTTATTGTTTTAGCGCTGTCGCATTGAAATAATAAAAACAGAAAATTTATAAATACAGTGACGCTCAATATTATGATAATCATATATGTAGTATATATTGTAGTGAATTTATTGTAATGAATTTCTGAATTATTGTATATTAGTGTATGATAATTAAATTAAAAAATGAGCGTGACTGTATACAATATAAATTCTAAATAAAATATGCTATATGAAATGTATGAGAAAAGAATTTATATAAAATTAAGTAAGCATAATTTTTATATTATGATAATCCGTTAAAAAATTAAAAGTTAAAACAAGATTTGAATGAAAGATAAACTTAATAATGCTATGAAAAATAAACTTAAATTAATGCTATCAGACTTCCCACGAATTCTTCTGGAATTTGTCCAGATATTATAAAGTATGAAAAAAAAACACTTAAAACTAGTAATGAACACCAATATGGCAGTCTTTTTATATATTGCATGAAAACAAATGCGGCACTTTAGTTTATTTTATTAATTAAAGTTTCAAAAAGATCGAGAAATCTATCACTTCGTTGCATTTTCTCTTTATGTCTTTTTTCTCTAGCTTGTTCTGCTTCAATAAGTTTATTTTTTCTTTTGCGGTGCAGGGAAGAATTTGTATTTATGATGTCAGTTTCATCATTGATGATGTCTGCAAAATCAAAAGCATTTATATCACTTTGACTTTGTTCAGTATTGGTAACAACTGGGGCATTTACAATTATATACGCGTCATTACTTGAACAAATAGCTGGTGGATTCACTTCTGGGCGACGAAAAAGGACTTCATCCATAGCATCAAAATATTCCCATTTTTTTGTGGAATTTCCACTGATGTTGTTGTGGTCTTTAATTTTTTTGTACATTGATTTCAGACCCTTCCATTTGCCATTACATTGTTCCCCAGTAAAACGCCTTCCACGAATGCTTAACATTGCAGCTTTAAATAAAATTAGGAAAATTAAATATAAATTGAGAAACAATTTTAAGAGCTAAACTTACTAGAAATATCGTCCCAAACTTTTTTCCTAGAATATCTATCAAAATTTGTTATATTTTTTTGATAATTATCCATTGTCTAATTGACGACAATGGATATCACCCGGACTCCATCTAACAACTTCATTGAGATTGGTAGCAAATTCATTATTATTATTATTATTATCCATTATACTATACTAAAATTTATTTTTATTTTCATATTTCACAACTTATCAAATTTGTTCAACCTTCTACCCTTTTGTTTACTAAAAATGTGAGGTTAGAATACGGAATATTCCATTTATACTAGATTTATAGGTAGTACAAAAAAAACGCGTTCCGAATATTCCGAAGAAATAATAGAATGTAGAATAAAAGGAATGCAATAAATGGAATCAATAAAAGAACGTTTTATGTCACTTTGGAATATTCCGAATATTCGGAATTACTAAAAGAAAACACCCCTTGTCTGTCTTCGTCAAATAATTGTGGCGATAGTGTTGTCAGTTTCGAGTTTACTATTGTTTCGGAGTTTCGAATTTTACACGCGCTGACTCCAAAATCATCGCGTGTTTCTTGTCAAATATCTCTCCGGGTTGCTGTTTCCTACTCATTACAGTCATAAAAATTTCGCTGTCACATTCTAAGATTCGGTATTGGTTAACTAATGCTGATTTTAATGTCGTCCAGTCAATATTATTGTGTCGTGTAACGTATTGAAAATACCACGTTTTAGCCTGTCCTCTAAGTGATATATGTAGTTTGTTCGTTACGTGCGTCCAGTCTAAATTGTCATCTCTAGTCATTTTTTCGATACGCTCTACAAAATCTATCACTGACATCGGTCCTTTTCCGTCAAACATAATACCCCAATCAAACATTAGTGATTTTCTGTCTGTATATAAATGTTGTCTTGGATTTGTTTGAAGTCTCCGATTATTCTGTTCTAATCTTAGTTCTTGGTTAGATATCATAAGGTCTGACATCATCTTTTCCAACCTGGCAAATCTGTCACTTCCTGATTGTCCGTCTATGTTGGAATCTACTTGTTATTGTCATTGTGCAATATTTCGGTATTGTTTGTGGTTTGTCTATTATTTGTTCTGTCAATAACCGTATGTGTTGTCACCGAGTCTGAAGTATTATTCGAAGTTTGGCTACATCCATTAATGTCTCTTTGTATATTCGTAGATGTTACTAATGATAGCTGTTGGAGTATTTGCGCTATTCCCGTTTTAGTTTCAACTGAATCGGCATCTAACAATTTTAATCGATCTGTAACATTTACCATTACATCTTGTATCTGATTAATAATATTTGCTTGTTGGGCAATACTTGATCTAATTGTATTGATATAATTTTTCTGCATATTTTGGTCTTTGCTTAATTTTCCATTGTTTATATCATTTTCCGAACGATACCTTTGAGCTTGATTTTGAAGCTTAGCTTGCTTCTGCAATTTTTTTCCTTCAGCTTCTTTTCGTAGTTCCTTATCCCAATCTTCTACACTACTTAATTCTTGTTTGTCTTGGCAGTCAAACGATTTAATGGAATTATCTGCTTCAAACATACTACTTTCCGACTCTTTCCGGTGGTTTGTATTTATATCACTTGCTCCACTCGTTGATGGCATATTTCTCGCCGCTAATTGTTTTTCCAGCGCTTCGCGAGTCGTATCACTACGAGTTTTAACTTTTTGGACATTAGTATTCGTAGATTTACCCATTTTTACCCAGAATATTAATTTTTACGATGGTCGATTTAAAACAAAATGATTGGATAAACAAATATACAAATATATTGGATAAACTTTTTTTTAATGTTATCAGTCACTGTCAATGTTATATACCCAGCAAGACATGAATTGAAACCTAATTGATAATAAATTGATTCTGGAATCATAGAATCGATTATAATATCAATTCCAAATCAATTAATAACCATTTATTTTATATAGACCATGTCCGCTTTTTTAAACAATCTGATTGGGCTAGATCTCGACCAATAATAAATTGCTTCTAATAATCAATTAAAAATTGATGTATAAAGCGATTCTGAAAATCAAATAATAATTGATAAAATTGTGATTCCTAAAATTAATTATAAATTGATTTCAAATAAACCACTACTTTAGCTATACATGAGGTTATGATTTTGAAATTGCACGATTTTATATTTATGATCTTTGCTTTTTATAAATTTATTTTTATAATATGAAATTATAAACAGTATTTATATATTGGATAACGCAAAAAATTAAACAATTCATTTTTCTTAGTATAGAAATTTAAGACATAGCACTAAAGCATCTTTAACAAACATAAAAACATAAACTTTAAATAGTCTCTTCATGGATATATACATAAATTATAAAAAAATAATAGAAATTAAATATAAGATCATTTTTTTGTTGGTTTTTGAGACCAGTTATATTTATTTATTTGCATTTTTGCAGCTCTAAAAGCTTCATTCATTGAATTTTGAAATTCAATTTCGCCGAAGATTTCGGTTTGAACAGCTTCTATAATAAAACACAATTAAGTTAGAGTAGCAAAATATATTTTCATTATTGAAAGTATCACAACTTACCAAAAAAGCACTATTTAATGTGTTATGCGGAACGTTGTTTACTATACTCCATATAGCTAGCTTATTACGCAAACCATTTTCAGATGAATAATTTTCATTTTCAGATGAATAATAATTGGAATCTTCCAATTTATTTTCTATTGAGTAATCTGCGCTTTCAACTATTAAATTTTGTGAAATTTCATTCTGATGAAGTGGCAAAGTTAAGCCTTCATCACCTGAAGCAATTAAATCGTTGCTTTCTGCTTCTCTTATTCTCTTAAGTAAGCGACGAAAATGTCGTTTGCTTATACCACTAATTTTATTCATTATTATTAAACAATTTATTTATTTACTTACTTTTATATATTATATTTTTAAATAGTCTTTATTTAATAAATGTCTGGATGCCGACATAAGTGACACTTCAAATCAAAATTTATTTCACTTTGACACTTAATTAATTGACAGCAACATCAATTAATTAATAATAAATAAGCAAATCCGAAAATGATTGTTGGTATTAAGGGTATTAGTGATTTGTAACTGATTAAAAATTGATTCCTTGAGCCATTTCCTTTGGTTACAAATCTTTCGTAGCCAATCAGAAGATGATTACTAGAATCAGTTATTAACTGCTAAATAATTGATTCTCAGTTAACTATACTAATCAATTATTTAAATTTTAATAGCACGTGTCAATAAATGACAAAAATGACTATTGATGGATTTCTGATTGACGGAATCAATGGTATATGTCTTGCTGGGTAAGTTGTAATAAAAAAATATTGGAAAAATATATTTAAATTTAATACCTAATACATGTGTGTATTATTAATCTGAAAAAAATATATCATCTAATACCTAATATATATCCATAAATACCTAACTTCAAATAAACTTTCTATTTAATATGAATTTTTTGCACTATTACAAATTCTTCTAAAATTGATTTTTGCTAGATTAACTAACCGGTGGTTCCCTAAATCAACGAATTCCTCATGATACATGGCTTGTTCGATAATTCGATCTATACTTGTGTTTTTATTTTTTTGTTTTAAAGTTTTATATTAATTTTGCCCCCATACTACTACAATTTTTTTTTTTTTAAATATTGTTGTCGATGTCGAAAACTAAATAATTTAAATTTCTACTCTCAAATATTAAACATGTATTTTGTAACTTTAAAGGCTACGTATTACGATCAATATTTGAATTTTTCGAAATTTATTTAATTTTTGATATGATCCAAATAATTAATAATAAATTCTCAAAAAAAACTTCCGTTTGCTGGTATATTGATCCTACAACTCGGGTAATTTCTGATTATTTATAAAAACTATCTTGATTAAGAATTCAATTTGTAATATTGTGATTACCCCATAAACAATGTTTTATTGCTATATGTGCCCACAGTTGCGGATTTATTACGACTAAAACACAATATCCCGAATAAATTCTAACCTCAATTATATGTGCTATTCAGTTTTTTTAAATGTGATATTATTTGATTCTACTTTATAATTTACTACAAATTTTTTTTTACTAGAAATGATAAAACGAAAATAATTTTAAATATGATATTATATTAATTTTGACTTTAAAATATTTATTAGCTTGTGGCGACACCACAGCGTCACACAGTTTTGGCAACTCTAGCTGCATGGACGGTGTTTTAAAATAATCTAGTCTTTTCTTTGAGCAGTGTAAAAATACACACGAGTTGTGAAATAAAAACCAGAAGTAGTTTTGCCACTGTCTTTAAAACACGTCTTTATATTCTGTTCTTTTTTGTAAAAAACTATTTTGTATCGGAAATTAATAAAAATAATTTTTTTGTAATTTATATTTTAAAGAATATTGATATTTTTTATTTTTAAAGATAAATAAAGTTTTATCGAATATAGGTCCAACTAGAAAATCATAGACCTATAATTGGTGACCCACGCGAACACATAACCTTAAAAACTATAAAAAAGTTCTAGAACAATTACCGTTATCTTTGTTTTTTAAAAGTGCGTAATACACTCGGACAATTATTACAATGAATGATGAAAAGAAAGATAATGAAATTAATGAAGGCTATGAATCAGCAGATTCCGACGGTGCCGGTGCAAGCTCCTTGGCGCTTTCAACATGCACCGAATTAGGTCGGATAAAACAAAAATAAAAAGTCGTGGCAACACACCGACCACAAGTCGGAATAGTACAAAACTCAAAAGTCGTGGCAACACACCGACCACAAGTCGGAATAATACAGACCTAAACTTACCACTTGCTGGTACCATAGGAAATTTGGAACAAAAACATCATGGTGTCATAAGCCATGTGATTTCAATATCGACAACAATATAAAAAACTAAAGTACTCAACGATGTTACACAACTGTGCTGACAACACAACAGCACAGACTAGCAACATTGTTGAGTATGCAAATGTGTCAAACAACTGTGCTGACAATACAACAGCACAGACAAGCAACATTGTAGCATACAAAAACAACAACATTGTTGCCAACTATAACAAAAACATGGTTGCCAACAACAACAACAATGCTGACAAAAATAATAACAAAAATGCTGACAGATACTATAATATGGTAGAACACAAACATGGCAGCAAAATTTCAATTGATCGTATTTATATTACTGATAAAAAACACTACTCACCGTTTTCTTATAGATAGTGGTGCTGACATATCGGTAATACCACGACCAATAAATCTGAAAGTAAAAATAATGGAAACAGATACCAATTTATTTGCTGCAAACGGAACAGCAAATAAAACATATGGTATAACAAGACTCTCTTGATATTGGTTTGAGACGATCCTTCATTTGGATTTTGTGATTGCTGATGTTAAAAATTCTATTATTGGTGCGGATTTTTTAAGATATTTTAATTTACTGGTTGATGTAAAACATTGCAAAATAATAGATGGTATTACCAAACTTCAATCAAATGGAATTTTCACTAATCCAGGTAATTTTTCTGTGTCAACATTTAATTTAAATGGTAAATTTGCAGATTTATTGAAGCAATATATTTACATTACTCACTTTGGTGAGAAAAAACAATCTGACATTGGTATTTGTCATCAGATTGTAACCAATGGACAACCAGTATTTGCTCGTCCTAGAAGGTTATCACCGGAAAAATTAGAAGCAGCTCGGGTCGAATTCAAATATTTAGTTGAAAATGGTATTTGTAGACCTTCAAAAAGCAGCTGGTCCAGCCATTACATATGGTTAAAAAAAGTAATGGTGAATGGAGACCTTGCGGTGACTATCGTGCGCTTAACGCAATTACAACACCGGATCGTTACTCAGTACCTTTTTTACAGGATTTTACCAATATTTTACATGGTAAAACCATATTTTCAAAAATCGACCTACAGAAAGCGTATCATCAAATTCCGATTGCACCATAGGATATTCAAAAAACAGCAATAACCACTCCGTTTGGGCTATTCGAATTTCCACATATGACTTTTGGATTAAGAAATGCCAGCCAAACATTTCAACGGCATATCCATAAACTATTATTGGGAATGGAATTCGTTTTTCCGTTCATAGATGACATTTGTGTAGCATCAGATGACGAAATTCAACATGAACAACATCTTAAAATGCTATTTCAACGTTTAAGAGAAACGAATTTAACAATTAATGCATCAAAATGTGTATTTGGACAAAAAGAAATAACATTTTTAGGTCATCGTATATCGGAAAAAGGAATTGAGCCATTACCTGAAAAGTCCAAGTTATTGAAAATTTTAAAAAACCATTGGTGGCAAATGATTTAAAACATTTTTTAGCCACGATAAATTTCTACAGACGTTTTATAAAATATGCTGTAAAAAATCAAATGGTTTTGCAGGAATTAATTAAAGGTAATACCAACAATGATCGTACGCCACTCATTTGGTCACCTGAAGCGGAGACAGCTTTTGCTGAGTGCAAAAAGGATTTGGCGCAAGCAACGCTTTTAGCACATCCTGTACCAAATGCGGAATTAACTCTAACAGTCGATGCCAGTAATTCAGCAGTACTACTCCAAATCTTGAGTGGAGAATCACAACCTCTCGGTTTTTATTCCAAAAAACTGCAGCTGCACAAACAAAATATAGCACCTATGATAGAGAACTGACAGCAATTTTTCAAGGAGTTAAACAATTTCAATATATGTTGGAAGGCAGACCATTTGTGATTTATACTGATCACAAGCCATTAATTTTTGCTTTCAAGAAAAAATCGAATAATTCACCACCACGTCAACTTCGCCAGTTAGACTTTATCACCCAATTTTCAACTGATATCAGACACATAAATGGCAAAGACAACAATGTGGCTGATTTTCTTTCACGTATAAGTGAAATATTTAACAAAGAGATTAATTATGACGACATAGCAGATTTGCAACAAACAGATCCAGAATTATTATCCTTACTTGGAAATCCAGAGGTAAATAGTACATGCATAATTAAAAAAATTGTTATACCAGCATCGAATAAAATGATGTATTGTGATGTTTCAAATAAGAACATTCGTCCGTACATTCCAGGTAATTTTAGAAAAAACATTATTTATAAAATCCACTCTTTATCGCACCTAGGCGTGAAAGCAACATTGCATTTGCTGAAACAACGTTTTTTTTTGGCCAGGGATGCGTAAACAATGTGCAAATTTTGTTAAAACATGTTTACACTGCCAAAAAACGAAGGTAACCAGGCACACCAAATCACCATTGATGAGCTACAAGACGACAACGCAACGTTTTCAACACATCAACATAGATTTAATAGGTCCTATGCAACCGTCTGAAGGTAATTACTACTGTTTAACAATAATTGACAGATTTACACGTTGGCCTGAAGCTGCACCAATACCGGACATCAAAGCGGAAACGGTCGCCAAGCAACTCATTTCAACATGGATTGTGCGATTTGGTATACCACACTCCATCACAACCGACTTGGGCAGACAATTCGAGTCATCATTGTTTAACGAACTGTCAACTATTTTAGGAGTTAATCATTTCAAAACTACTGGATATCATCCTTAGGCCAACGGCATTGTTGAACGATTCCATCGGACCTTAAAAACATCCACTATGTTTACTGATTCAAAAAATTGGACAAAATCTTTACCTATGGTGTTACTTGGGTTACGATCAGCAATCAAACCCGATATTCAAGCAACTCCTGCAGAATTGGTATATGGTACATCACTAAAGTTGCCGGGTGAATTTTTTTCGTCAAGTAAATGTAACCAGGATCAAAACGAATTTGTAAAGGAATTTAGATTGTCAATGCGTAAAATTCAGCCAACGACAACGTCAAATCATAATACACAAGCGAAACCATTTGTTTTTAAAGAATTGAAGAATTGTACGCATGTGTTTATAAGAGACGACACAGTCAGACCGTCACTCAAGTCACCATATGATGGTCCATTTTCAATCATCAAGAGAAATGAAAAATATTTTTGTGTCAATGTTAAAGGTAAGAATAAAAATGTTAGTATCGACAGATTAAAGCCAGCTTTTTATGGAATGAACGATGACAACCCAACATCTGTACCAGCAAGCAACACGGTCAAATCACATGATACAGCTAAAGTGACATCGACAAATCTGAGTGCAGAAAAATCAATAACAGCTGTATCTCCAACAACAGTGTCATTTTCACCGGTAAAGACTATTATGCCAAAAATCTTCACCAGAACGGGAAGAACAGTTCAAGTTCCTGCTCGTTATCGTTAAAAATAATATCAACGATAATCTACGGGTGGAGTACTGTGGCGACACCACAGCGTCACACAGTTTTGGCAACTCTAGCAACATGGACGGTGCTTTAAAATAATCTAGTCTTTTCTTTGAGCAGTGTAAAAATACACACGAGTTTTGAAATAAAAACCAGCAGGAGTTTTGCCGCTGTGTTTAAAACACGTCTTTATATTTTGTTCTTTTTTGTAAAAAATTGTTTTGTATCGGAAATTAATAAAAATCATTTTTTTTGTAATTTATATTTTAAAGAATATTGATATTTTTTATTTTTAAAGATAAATAAAGTTTTATCGAATATAGGTCCAACTAGATAATCATAGACCTATAAGCTTTACTCTACCATTAATTACTCTACTATATATTCATAAAAGTAAACAAAAAAAATAATAAAATTTACAAAAAAATATATAAGACTAAGCTTATGAAAATATAAATTTATTTTTTTCTGAGCTCAAGTTCCATATAGGATTTTCTTCCTATTTTATAATCGGCTGATTGAGCCCCACGTTGGGCGCCATTTTGTTAATATTTGTTGACATAAATTTTCTTTTTAGTTTCTCCGAACCGCTTGACAATAAGAATATTCTATCTTATTCTTAGAATATTCTATCATAATTGTGGTGGTATAAGAGGCAAAATAAATAATCTTTATTTAGACGCCAAATCCTGTGATTTTGATATATTATTAATAAGTGAAACCTGGATAAACGACTCCTACACAAACGAAGAAATTTTGGACAGTGACTGGACCATCTATAGAAATAACCTTGACTACGAAGCCACAGGCCAGTCTAGAGGGGGTGGGGTACTTATTGCCGTTCGTAACACCTAAAATCATGTAATATTTCAAACCTCACCCTCTCGAAATTTTGAACTTGTATACGATTTTTTAAATGCTGATTTTATAAATATAAACAACCACCTCTCTAATATAAACTGGATGAATATTTTATCAACCAAATGAAAATGTTACTGAGATAATTGAAAAATTTGTTCCGAAAATCATTAAAAAAGATAAACTTACGGAACCTTGGCTCGACAAAAATCTACGCACTCTGAGAAATCAAAGAAACAGACTATATAAACAACTTAAGGATACAACCCTTGTAAATGAAGTCTTAAAACGTAAATATAATCAATTAGCTTCTGAATTTTCATTAAAATCTCGTGAAGCATACGATCGATATATTAATGACATTGGACAAAATATTATTCATGTACCAAAAAAAATTCTTCAATTTTGTAAATATGAAACGTAAAACAGTGGGATACCCTACTAAAATGTTTAGGAATATCAACAACTCTTCAAGTCCCGAGGTAATCAGTAACATGTTTGCCGATCGTTTTCAAGAAATTTTTTGTGCCAATTCTGACAAATTCTCCCACTAGTTCATACACTCCATCTCTTATTAATCATATCACACTTTCGCTGGATGATATAAAAATTGCTCTTAGTGACATTGACACAAAAAAGGTTCAGGTCCTGATTTAATCCCTAACATATTTCTACATAATTTTGCGGAACAACTATGCCTCCCAATACATATTCTATTTAATAAATCATTAGATCTAGGCCACTTTCCAACCTCCTGGAAATCATCATATCTTACACCAATCCATAAAAGTGATGACAAGAGCAATGTTGATAATTCCAGAGGCATCGCAATCCTCTCATCCATTCCGAAGTTCTTCGAGAAAATTGTTTGTGATAAATTAACAACAATAATTAATCCAATTCTCAATGAACAGTAACACGGTATTAGAAAAAATAGATCTACAACAACTAATCTTATGGTACTGGTGTCAGATAGTCTGTGTCAAATGGAAATAGGACATCAAATCGATACTGTTTACACAGATTTCAGTAAAGCTTTCGATCGAGTTGACCATACTATTCTTATTAGTAAGTTGCGGAAAAAGGGTATAACGGGTTCAGTACTTGAATGGCTTACATCTTACCTAACCAACAGAGTACAATTTGTAAAATTTCAGGGTTGTATTTCTAAACAAATTTCGGTGTCCTCTAGTGTTCCTCAAGGTAGTCATTTAGGCCCCCTTCTTTTTAATATTTTCATTTCCGACTTATCAGAATTTTCATCAGATATACCACATCTACTGTATGCCGATGATTTAAAGATATATTATATCATCAAATCATTAACCGATTCACTATTTTTGCAATCAAAACTTAAGGCTCTTGATGAATGATGTCAAATTAATAGATTATAAGTAGTTATTGGGCCACTTGGTGCTGGGAACCAATTTGATTGATGGTGTTGACAGGTGTTGACAGGTGTTGACAGGTGTGTTGACAGGTGTGAATAATTAGGTAATCATATGTACTTAGTGTTTTTTGTTGACAGGTGTGTTGACAGGTGTGAGTAATTAGGTAATCATATGTAATTTTTTTTTTTTTTTTGGATCTTGGAAAACATGATTTTTTTTTTTGCTTTGTCATCCATGCACAGATGAAATGTTGTTGACCTTTATAATATTTATAAGTATGTCGCAAAACAAGAAAATATGAATAAGTATTACGAACTTGAACTTGGTAATTTTTGTTATTATTATTTTATTGAACTTGAAAAACATGATTTTTACATTCTTATGTCTTTCTGATTCGTAATGATAAGAGTGTTAGGCGCTTACAAATTTTGTATGCATGGTGTGACGATTCTATCTAGACCACATATAAAGTGTGTAGGTGTAATTGACTTATCTTTACTACCTTTTTTTTTTTGGATACTTTATCGGTGTATGAAAGTTAGTGTTAATAAAAACACGATCAATTAAAATCATATTCGAATATAATAATTTATTTTTGATTGCGTTATTATCATGTATGTTAAAATTATAACAGTTCAGTGCTTTTGGGTATGAGAGTTTTATGTTTGTATATTAATAATAATGTATATACAAGTTTTTGTGAAACAATACATACATACCTACATATTCTTTCCATTAGGACTGGTAAGTATATAAATAAAAAGAAGTGGAAGATGAAAGAGATTTTAAGCAATTGTATGTATGTGGGTGTATGACGGCCGTGTGAAAAATTTCCGTTTGATAGCTCAGATGGTAGCGTGTTGGTTTACAAATCGAGAGACATCCACGGTTCAAATCTACACAAAACCATTTTTTTTTTACCATACTAATTCACCAAAATTTATTTATGCAAAAAATAATATATTATATGATACAATACTAATATATAGAAATTATTTTTCTTAAAACAGAAATTTTTACCAGATTGTAAGCACATTAACAATAATCACATTAACATAATTTGCGTCTTAGAAAAATTCAGCTTGATGGCTCAGTTGGTAGCGTGTAGATCTACAAATCAAAAGTTATGGGTTCGAATCTGCACAATATCAAAATTAATTTTTATGTTTCTACTCAAGGGGTATGTGTACTTTATGTGTTTTTATAGATAAAACAAATATATATATATATATATTTTAGTATAAATATATATTTTGAAAATATCATATTATATTTGCTGTATAAATTTTATATGAAAATTTTTTTTTTGATTCTATTCTCTATACTATACCCTACACCATTCCCCGTCATAAAATTAGTTGAAAGTATATATAATTCCATTTTCCTGTTCTGAAAAAATATTTTATAATACAATATTATTTAATTCCTATATATTCTAAAATTGATCTTTCACAAATTTCGGTGCATATGTTCTGTACATGATTCTTGCATAAGAATTACATACATATTGATCTAGTTTTACAATAGTAAAAAAATAATTTTGTAAAACTAGATTAAATATGTTTTCTAAAAATATTAATTATAATAAATATTTTTGCTATAAAAAATTCCAATAACAGAAAAAGTTCAGACATAGTTCAAAGATAAAATTAAATAAATTAATTTGTGCTTATTTTTAAATAATCAGCAATTTTCTAATAAATTTTTTAAAATATATTTCTGAAAATATCTGATTACAAATGCATTATTTATTAAATTATTGCATATTATTGCCATTATTAAAATTGACGTTCAAGAGTTTAAACGTTTTATTTTGTTTTAATTAAATTTTGTTTGAATTTTTTATATAAAAAAAAAATGATTTTTTTAAATTATTTATTGTTGTGCGTGATTGTATGCAGTTGTTTAGGGGTGCCCCAACACACGGGGTGACATCCATGTCACCCTAAATAATAATTCGTTTACGTTTAATTTAAGTGGTCCTACGGGGCATATGGTTGGTTTTAATTATATTAATTCAGTAATCAACCATAATAACCATAGGCTGAACAGTGTAAGTAACATAAATATTTAAAAAACATATATTATATATATATATACCACAAAATTATTTCAACCAATATAAAAAAGTTTTTTGGTGAAACCAGACTTTTTTTGCATGCATATTATCGCCAAAAAACTTTCTATATATATATATACATATCTTTCGTATATTAAATAATCATTATTTTTATATTGACTTATAATTGTATTATTTAAATTTTCTATTTCAGGCGGAAAAAGAGCAGTTCATTCCGGTGCACCCAAAAGCACCGAAATTTAATACAACTATGAAAAATAATAACAACAGAGCCAGCGAGGTAAAAAATTTTAATTTTAACTTTTAATAATTATTAATATTTGGTTGTTTTTTATTTAGATCGCTGAAGACGAGACTGTAACAGGGAGCGGAGGAGGAAAAACGGGCGGTAAGTTCGAAGGACAATTTAAAATATATGAGCATTAATATGTTCTTTTATATAATAATATGCTCACATATTGTAAATTTTTTAGTTGAAGTTATATATATAACTTCTGATTCTTCTGCAATCAACAGCCATCAGCTGATTTTTATAATTTTCATTTTTGTAAAATATGTAATAATTTTTCATTAAATTTTTTGTATTTTTATTTTACTGTAATTTTTTTAAATTTTCTTGTAAATTTATTTTAAAATAAAATTCATGGGTAATATATTAAAATTAAATTTTTCTGTTTTTATTTTTTAAAGACAAGTTTCAGTATTTTTTCGATTCTTCAGATTTTTCTTTTTTGCATATATGGTAATTTTTTATTTTTTGAACTCCAGTTTCGCCATGTTTCTTTTGGCTGGATCTCGGCCTCTAAAAATTAAGGTGTAACCTGCGTTGTTTAATTTGTCCAGTTCCTCCTGCGCTGTTATTGTCTGGGCAATCCGTGTAGGCAGGTATACTAGAAGTTCTTGAGGGTTATCAGAATGCTTCAAGAGCGCGGTTACTGCCTGTCCGTATTTGGTGTCTTTAAATGAGAATTTAATGACCTGATAGGATTTACCTATAGTCAGGTCATCAATTTTTGTGTAGACTGTGTCTACTCCTGCTGCTGAAGCCTCAAAAAAATCTAAAAAACTCTAAGATAAAAATACAGGAAAAATTAATATAAAATTTTAATAATAAATATATTAACAATTATCTTACCATATTGTTAACGTAATAATTGTAAAATCAAAACTGATAATTGTTTGGATTTTTTTAGGATATTTATACTATTTTTCCAGAAAATTAAAACTTTTTTTGCAATAATAATTGCTACATATATTTTGCGTTAGTATATGTTGAAGGCTTTTTTTTTTGTTAAAAACCAGGTTCTAATCTAACTTGATGTTCATTAATTCAAAACATTCACTATTTTCACAGCAGTTTAAAAGCTGCCGTATAGTGAACCTTTGAAAATAGTACTTTTGACTGGAAAATAGTAAGCAGCCGCTTGGGTAATTAACGAAATACTTCTGTTCGTCCATCAAATACCGCTTTTGTAGACTTTTGTGCTCAAGTATCTCCCACCAGCAGTCCCAACTGCACACTCGGGCGTTAAAAGCAGTCCGTAATGCTAGGTTCGCCAATGTTGGTGGTTGATTTTGGTGGCTATCCTGTTGTAGATCCATATTGATTGTATATTTATTTCAGAAACATCGTGTCCTTTTATATTCAATATATATATATATATTATTATTATATCGCTGTTACTTATTTATGACAAGATAAAAACTATTTTTTTTGTTTATAATTAGATTTACATTTTATTTTTTACGCTAAATATAATTGATGATATGTATATTTCTGACAGTTTAATTGAATTCGATATTCATTATTTACACAAAAACTAAAGGTACATATTTGTGATTTTCTTAGAAACAAAGTAATAAATAAAACTTAAAATTTATTTCGATTACTTTATCTTTGTCATTTATTCTTATATTTTTATCCTGCTATATAAAAATTCCAGACACTTAAAAAGGTAGGACCTATGCACTCGAATAATAATGATTGCTATAAAGATCAATGTACCTGAATTTAATTCTAATTGCTTCTGTTTGTTTATTTCTGCAAAAAATAATTTTAAATTATGCAAATCCTTTATTCAATTTTTGCGAAAAATACATGATATGCATAACTATCATAAATAGCGGATTAATATCCTGCTATATTAAAATTAAAAGGTGGGACTTCTGCATTCAGGTAATAATAATTGACATAAGGATTAATTTACCATAAATTCAATAATACCAACTTTTATTTATTTTAAAAATTTTTATTTCTTTGCATCAAATTAAATCATTTTATTTTATACATTTTCAACAAAAATATACAAAACTTTTATTATATAAAATTTAAGTTTTTTTTAGATAGCCATAAGGCACAGAGTCAAAATTATCAAGAAATTTTCTTTTTGTTGATGATGGTTTGTACAGTTTAGTTTCGGGGACAGAAATTACCTGATGATCTTTTGTACGTCGTATATTTTTTGAAAAAATTGATATTGGTTCAACAGAGTTAGCGTCTTCATGCAGTATCATTTGTTTTATAGTATCAAAATTTATTAAATTTGCGTTTTTATAATTTAAACAGATACCTTTTACTTTGCACCGAGTTTGTAAATTGTTGTCTTTTGTACTATATATTTGATATGCATAATTTTTTGGTCCACCACAAGCAAACTCTGTTATATAGCTCCCGACACCAAATTCTCCTTCTAATTCATCGGTCATGCAACCAATTAAGTCCCCCGTTGCTGGTTCATATTCATTTTCATGACTTATGTATATAACAGAGTCTGTATCATAATACAAAACTCTGTTATCCAATTTTTCCAAATACTCATAAAGTTTAAGACGCGCTTGTGCAGTCGTATATGAAGCAATACACACATTTACTGTTGACAGTGGTGTACATGCCTCATCTACATTTTCATAGTTCACAATTAATGTGTCCTCATTAATTGGTAAAATGTGGTTTACACTAATGGACGCATCTGTTATAAGTTCATACAAAACATCAGGTTTATTTACTATTGTTGTTTTTGGCTGATTTTCTCTTTGACCAAATTTTCCCCAGAAAGAGTTTAGCATTAATTTGGCCAGAGATCTTAAACCAACATTTTTAGTTATTTCTGCAAAATCAAGTTGAATATTTTCATTTTTTAAAAAATCCACAATATATTCTTCCATTTGTTCTCGAGTTTGACACCATGTGGGGAAACCACTGGCAGATTGCTTCATTTTTAAAAATTTATTCATCATTTCCGTGAACAAACCTGATAAATTTGAAATTTTGTCATACTGTGCAATTTCATACTCCCATATTTCCAAAATTTCTAAAATTTTATATCCTTTTTCTACTGCTTTAACTACCTCATTAAAAATCCAGGTACCAATTAAAGCTTTCTCATCCCCGTTATGAGAACAGTCTGATTGAGATAAATTTTCGGAACATGTTCGGCACAGTGAAAACATTAGTTTATTGTTTTGTTTGATAGGCAAAACAGGGTGATATAGATTTTGTGGGGGAAGTATTTTACACTTTATTAATCCATTTTTTGATTTTATATCCACCTGTTGACAATCTTGATTGCCTATATATATTTTAGGGTGACCAATTGGAAATTTTCCATATTTGCAAACCCACGGATATAATGAACACACGTCAATGTATTTAATTTTTTCTGAATTTTTACATTTGTAATGCATTCGTGTGTTACCTGTTCTTCCGCCAAAAAACGAATCACGAGGATTAAGTGGCAAATTATTCAAAACAGGATGATTTTTCAGATATTCTGTCATCTGTTTATTTTGTTGCAGTTTTTTGTAAAACTCGCATTCCCACATTTCTATTACTTCATAACCAAAAGATTGCAGTCTATTTGTTTTTGCTAGCGTATTTTCATAACGTAACTCAAATGTTTCATTAGATTGATTATTTATTGACTTGTTTCTATTGTGTTTTATGCATACAGGATGACCATGATAGAAACAACCATGAAATTCAAAAATTTGCTTTGTCTCTAAGCAATATCCATCTACTTTAACACCATTTATGACTGCCTCTTTTTGTTTTGCTGCAAACTGTATGGTAATATTTCTATTTTTTTCTTCATACAATAACCACTGCGTAGCTATTTTTGACTGAATGTCACGATTTCTATACCCTCCCATAGGTATAACTGCAATTGTATTTGGTTGTAAAAAATTACGTCTAAAAACCAAATTACACGCCGATGCTATTGTTGTTGCCTCGGTAAAAGGACATACATTGCATTCTGTAAGCATTAATTTTCTAAATTTTATGCACGCTTCTGTTAAAATATTTACATCGCTCTTACAGTACTCTTTTATTTCAGTCTGAATATTGAATTCTTGGTTTTTGTTCAAGTCATGCCATTTTAAAAACGTTTCGCGTTCATCTGTTTTCATTTGATCACAGCCATAGTATTCTGTAGAAGGTAGGCAACCAATATATTTTTTATTTTCTAGAGTATTAAAAAAATGTGGAAAATACCCTTTTTTAAACGTGCCTGGCAAATCAAAAGCTTTTGGCAGTTTAGACAGAGCCATAGGAAAATAATTTATGGAATCTATAAATTTTATGTTTTGAATTTTCATCATAATAATTTTTGTACCCTGCATAATTAAATCGGGTGTGAAATCAGTTTTTGTAATTATATAATTTAATATAAACTGATGATCAAACGCTTTTCCATTATGCGCAATTACTATAATATTTTTAAATTTTTTACGCATTGTCAATAGGGTTTTAAAGAAAAGATCTATTACATTTTCATTGTATACAGTCTGTCTAAAACCACAATTTTGACAAAATAGTAAATTATTTTCGTCAATACACGTTTCGCAGCGTTTATTAAATACACACAAGTTTGGTTCGTGTAATGTAATAGACGTATTTGATGATTTTTCTTCAATTACTTTTTCCTGCCGTGTTTCCAAATCGTAAAAAATAAATAATTTATTTTTCAGATCTGGTGTATTTGTGTTTTGTTGTATGAAACACAAATGTTCTTTTAAAACAAATTTTTGGCAGGTTGTACAGAAAAATTCACCACAAATGTGTATTCTGTTTAAGCGGGTAGTTTTTAAACAGCTTAAGCACCTTTTAATGTACGCACAAATACTGATTTTTTGAGATCCTGTTGTAATAAGATGGTTGTTATAGCAACTTTGGCCTCTAAATAGTCTGTTGCAATTTGTGCATGGTATTTCAGGTACAACTCTTTGACAAACTGGTGTTTTTTGACAGCAAGGACATTTTCCTCCGCAGTGATGAGAATTTCTGTTATTATACGCTACATGACATGTCTGACAAAAATACCGACAACAGAAAGCTGATGTTAGTGATGATATAACGTTATAATGATTTTTGTGATACAACAAATTTAAATTTTTACCACCTGTTTTGCCCTCGTATATTACATCTCTACCTTTTGCTCCATATTTATATACAATAATATTGTACTTTTCAGCAAAATATTGTTGAAACTGTTGAAGTTCTGAAGTACCAGCCCCCTCCGATGGTATTTTTATTTTGGCTGTCTGTAGTAAATCCATACTCCTAATAGTTTGAATTTTATGTACATCTTTCAAAATATGTTTATTTTTGTAAACAGACTCATTTTCCACTAAGGCTATAGCTACAACTAAAGCTCTAGGCAAGCAAATATAATCGCTATTTTTAATTGTGAGTATGCCTTTTCGCTTAGCACTTTCTTCATCAAAAGAGTTATAATTTTTGCCACGTCCCCTACCTCTTGGTATTCTAACAGATGTTACCTGTAAGCAAAAGTTGTCTGTGCTGAGACCTTCGGAATTGCTCTGAAATATTTTTGATATAAGGCCCCAGACTTCTTCAATGTTAATCAAAGATGCTTCTTTAAAATTAATCCACCCAGGAGCGCGTTCCAATACACTGCTGTCACAAAATGTGATTCCTACCTGATCGGTAGGTAATAAACCACTTGTTACGTATGAAATAATTTCCTCAATAGCGTTTTTAATCCAGCTTGTGGGTTCCTGGTTTTCAGGCACCTGTTTTATAGAAAATTCTACACGACGTCCACGCAAATTAAAACGTCTAACATTTAAAACTGAATCGTTTACAATTATAAAACTTGACATTTTGAACGTTAGTATAAAACTAAACCAAAAAGTTCTTTATTTCGCTCTTATATTCTAGAAATTCTTATTAAAAACATTTTTTTTTATAAAAAAACAAATTTTATTATTAAAATAAAGTTTATTTACACAAATTAATTTTTAGATGTACAATAGTATTTAACTTATAAATTTTATTTTAAAATATCTTTTTTATTTATCCATGAATTATGTGTGTTATCAAAGCCAAGCCATTTGACAAAAACTTGATTACCTTCTTGACGGATTATTTTTTCAACAAGATATGAATCGGAATATTTTGTTTTCTGCAATTCAAATTCATAAAAACCGCCCATTATTGGTTGTTCTTTATAGTCAGTTAAAGAATAAGTTACAGGGTTTGTTGAGTTAATTTTTGATATTTTAAAAATTTCGGTAGACCAATTTGGTTCATAACCTTTTTGAAAAATTCCTTTGGACTTGCTGATGCGTACAAAATCATTTATTTTAAATTTAGATGTTTTATATAACTTTGGGGTGTTGTATATTGTTGTTAATAGAAGTTTTTCATTTTTCTTAGATACTTGAATTGGTTTCATTTTTATTGTACGATGTCGTGTATGGTTATATTTATCTGTTAAATCATCTATAATAGAAATCCAATTATAATTACCTTGTAAACTAAATTGTTTCCACATATTATTTTTCAAAGTTCGATTAAAACGTTCACAGATAGAAGCCTTAAGTTTTGTGTATGTATGATAGTGATTTATATTATGTTTTTTTATTAAGTTTTGAAAATTGCTGTTAAAAAATTCTTTTCCTTGATCAGAATGAATATTTTTTGGAATTTGCTTGCTTTTAGATAAAATTTTATTCATAGCCTTCGTTACATCAGAACCACTTTTTGTTTTAACTGGTTTTGTATAAGCATATTTTGAAAAAATATCAATAACTGTAAGTAGGTATTTGTAACCTTTGTTGAATTTTGCAAATGGAATCATTTCTACTAAATCAATTTGCCAGGTATCATTAAGGCCTTTCTGTTTAACTTTCCGCCTTTCGAATTTTTTTCTTGCAGGCTTATGCAATTCCTCTACAATTGACTTTTTACTCATGACGATACTTCACAACTAACTTAAATATACTAGTAAATTTAGTTTTATAGCTTTTGTCAAAGAGTAAAGTTGTTCTAAAAAAAATATGCAGAGCAAAATAATTTTTGTTGATTTTCAATTCGTAATTGGTAATGGTAAACATTATTTTATAAAAGAAATGGCTACACTTAAGCAAGGCTCACTAACTGCAGATTATTATTTATTAAAAGCTCCATATCCTAAAGAAGAACTAAATTATGAAATTTCACAACAAAATGACTACAATAGGGATAATATAAACGGTCTGGAATGGGAAAGTGGTATTATTGAATACAACAGTCTACCATATATATTTAAAAATTTAGAACAATACAGTATTTTCGTAAAAGGCAAACAAAAAAAAGATATACTTATCAAATATTTTCCAAAAACAACAAAGATTGTGGATTTAAATTTTGACATTCCTAAATTACAAGAATTACAAAATTATGCCACATACTGTCCCGTTCACTCCACATCAGAAGGACGGAACTTAAAAAGATGTGCTTTAAAAAATTGTTTTAATATGTACATGTATATGTTAAAATATAATAAAATTGATTTTTAAAATATTATTCTTTGTTTAATTTCTCAAAAGTGATTATGCTTTAGTTATAATTGTAGTGACAAAATGGAAACACATACGCCCCGAGATGCTGGCAACTTGCTTCTTGCCTATCATTATTATCTAAATAAAGAACACACAGCAAAAATTTCATCGGGTTTTCATCCGAGTACGTTAAAACCAATAGTGGTAATTTCAAAGTTTGGTAAAACACCAATGAAATTCAGTTATAGTCTTTGGATTATGTTTGTTCAAAACATATGCAATGATGACGATATTCAAAATTTAACATTTTTGTTAAACAGCGAAGAATGGAATCAAATTAATGGAATCAGGGATTTTATAACCAGTCATGCATACTTTAACTATGTAAATGAAATATATGTAAAAGATTATATTACTAAATATTACAAAAATTGTGAAATTTATAATGTAAAAAAATTAACAAGAGAGCATTTTTTTCTACCAGAATTTAATATCTCGTTTAATTTCTCCAAACTTTTTGTAGAAATTCCTTTGTTATGTGCTGAAAATGTGATAATAAATGAATAAAACAATATTGATATTTTATTTGTTTGTATTTTAATTGTTTTTAAAATTACAGATTTGTTACTTATTATATATAAATTTACACTTTAAAAATTTTTCGAAATAATTGTAAAATAAATTTATCATTGTAGTTAAAATCATTTGAACTAAAGATGCTTAAAAATTTCTTCATTGAAACACCTCTGCAACGGAAATATATGAAAACACAACAATAATGACCACATACAGTTGAAAAGTCTGCTTGTAAACGTTTTGAGTTTCTTATGAAACATTTTTGCTTAGAACTCTGATTGATTTTTCTTATGATATTTGTTTTTATTGTTTGATTTCCATAAGAATCAAAATATTCGGCACATCCTGCTTGGGGAAAATTTAAAACAAACCAGTGTGATCCAGGTTTTGTATCAGGATCTGAATTAACAACAATACAAAATGGTTTCTTTTTTATCTGTTTTGGTATGCGATTAAAAGCAAAAACGCCCCTAAAACAAAATTTTGTGTGTTTATTCCTCCGAAGAATTTTTACTATCTGTTGCGTATTCATGCTGTTCTGTTAGGTTTGAAATATCGTAAATTTTTGTGTTACACTTTATAGATTGTAATAAAAATTCTTTTTTGTTTTTTCCATTAACCAACAATACATCAAATTTGTTTAATTTTTTATTTAAAGCTTGAGTTATATTTTCGTTGTATAAATTTCCATTTGTATTGCAATTGTGTTTTTCTGCATTTATTTTTGATGTTGGATATAAATATTTGTATTCGTAGTGTACTACTTTATTTGATTCTTCAATACCTGCAATACTTACTTTATGTCCAAAAGTAATTATTTTATCACTGGTAAATGATATGTCCACTAAAGCATATGATGGAAATTTATTATTATTTATCATTTTTATGCTCTAACACTTTCAAGGCCTGTTGTATAATAAAAAATTATTTTGTTTGTACAGCTATTTATAAATTTGTGTAAACATTACGATTCCTGTCAATTTCTAATGACGCATCAAACTCTCCATAAACAATGCACGTTAATGTTGAGGGTAGTGCAGAGCTTAATTTTGCCTCAATTCTTACTGTACCTTGATTTAACAGGTTTTGACATGTTTCATTACCTGATCCATCGGCTGATAAATCAAAAGCTAATACTGTGTAGCCTTTTGAAAAATATTCTCTTGTGATCTGATGACCTCTATCGGAATGATGTATTCCTGTACCCTTGAATAATGTTAAATATGCTCTGGTATTACAAAAACTCTCAGAGAAATTTGTTTCAATTGGCGAATTAGGTACTTGTACACCGTTTACATATAATTGAAATTGTGATAAATTATTGTGATCAAAATGATATGGATTTTTTGATCGTTTTCCATTAAAGTTTTCATTATTTACCATACAAAATAATAATGTATTAGGTAGCTGACCAATAAATACATTATCCAATGAAATGTTTGAAGTATTTGCTGGTATTGTAAATGTTTTCAATTCTCCTCTTTTGTAATGATATTTTGCATTAGTTTTTGCAAGAATAGTGTTGTGAGCCAATAAAATATTAGGGTTAACTGTAACATGTTTCATGTATAGTGTTGCTTCATGAATTTTTAAATAGCTTTCATCCGTATCAGCGCAAAATAAATAAAATTCTGGTTTTTCCAGTGTTAACGAAATTCTCACATCAACATTGTTTAAAAGCAAAGTAGGTGTGTTAAAAAAATCCACATGTAATTTTCCCATTAGCTCTACAGTAGAAGAGTTTTTGTACTGTTTCTGTCTTATTTTGGAACCTTCGTTATTAATATCATGAACATTTGGTTTATCTAACTCCCAACCAGATCCTTCCAAATGTGTTGAACTAGCATCTTTTCCATAGCTTACCAAGGAAATTAAATAACTTTTATAATTATAAAAAGAATCAGAAGGTGTTACATTTTTCCCATTTATTGTTACATTTACTTGTTTAATCATTGAATGTAGCAAATTATTTACTACACTAGGCTGTGGTATTGACTTTTTATCAGCACCTGATCCTGTTGTATCGGCATAACTCCATTTTGTTCCATCTTGTTTTAATATTTGAACTTTAAATTTAATATATGTTGATGCTAAATCTCTGTATGTATCACCATTACCAAGTGAGACAAATTCTATTGTAGAAGGTGAGGCCTCTAACGAGGCTAATGGATTGTAGACTACTTCATCAGTTCGTAAGATACTCGTCTGTATTGGTGGTGTTGTGAAAAGATCTAACTCTGACTTCATGCATTCTACAATAACCATTTTTAATTAAAAATATCTAGAACACGTGATTTTTTATTTCCTGCTCTCCGCCTATTTCTACTGATTGAATATAGTTTCGGTTTTACACGTCTTTTTATAGTTTTACGTCTTTTTTTTACTTGCATCGTTTTTTTACTACTTTTTTTTCGCTTTCCACCACTACCATACATTGAATGCAATTGGTTCACTGCTGAGGTTCTTAAATTTTTTATGCCTGCTTTAGCTTGTTCTTCGAATACTTCTTTTGGATTTGACCCTGACGCTATATCATACAAAATATTAGAGCCAGTTTTGAATGCTTCGTCTTTTAGTAAATTTAAACCAGTAGCCAATGCAGGTTTTAAAAAACGAAATAAACCTCCAAATAAATTACCTAAACCACGCCCTCGCTGGATTGTTGGATATGCCTGTAAAAGTGGTCCTATTTCATTTATATTACCGCCAGCTTGTGAAGAATAATATTTAATGTATTCACGATGCATGTTTAAGTAAAACGATAAAGCTTTATGTGTTGTTTTTATTTATATACTTTTTTTTTATTAAAATCTCTTAAAATGTAATACAATTTTTGTCGGATAATAGTTTGGTACAAAATCAATTTTTTTGCCATACTGATCGGAAATATTAATGGCAATAGTTTCAAAAATCTTCTTTTCCAATGGAACGTATTGTATATTTTTAAATTCTATATTGTTTTGTCTTCTACAGTTATCAATATTTATTGCACGCAACGCTCGTATATTATTATTTCCAAAAATTTCTGGCTGAATAATATCACTATATACTAGTAACATACCACTTTTTTCATCTTTTATTTGTTTAAACGTACGTTCAAATAAGTCTAGTATTGTTTTTTTGTATTCAATAATATTTTTTTTTGCTGGAAAAGCTCTTTTATTAATTCTGGTATAGTATATTCAACATCTGGTTTTAAATAGAAACTGTCTTCGTTAAAAGTTTTTGATATACGTATAAATTTTAGGCTATTTGCTTCCGAAACAGGTTTATATTCACTCTTATAGGTCTCATCGTTCGATAGAGTGACTAACAGTTCATTATAAAACTCATGTACTACTTCGGTACGTGTACACGTTCCTAACGGTGTAATGTTGTTAATAAGTGTAGGTAAAAAATTTCGTTTCCAATCATCATGCATAAATTTGGCACTATCTTCATGGTAAAATGTATATCCCAGACGTTTTTTAACAAGTTGTTTATTTCTACCTACTAAAACTGAATGAACCCCCAACGCAATAGTAGCTGATTTTTGTTTTTCATATAAATCAGTTTGTAGGTAGTCATTAACAAAAATTTCCGAAAGACCAACCTGCCAATCGGCTTTAGTTAAATCTAAATGTGTTGGTATTCTATTTTCAAAAGTTGCCAGAGTATTATCGGGAAAAAAATTTACTGAATCATTACTAAACAATGTAATATAGAAATTATCTCGTGAATTCATAATTACAATTGGTAAATTTAACCTTTTAACGCTTATTTATAGCTTTTTATCAGTTATTTGTAGTTTTCCCAGAGAGGAGGGGTGCCATGTAGTTTATATTGCTTGGGTGTGTGTGGTGGAGTGCCAGGTGTTGCTGGCTTCCTTTTTTTAATATTTTTTTCTGCAGGATATTTTGACAAAATACTTTTTCTTAACAATGAACCACTTGCTTGTGCATGTTGTCTTGTATTTATAGGTGACAAAATACTTTGGTTAAAAAATGAATTATTTGAATTTGTACGTTGTCTTGTAGGAGACTTTTCTGGTAATGCTACTGTAATAATACCACCTGTATTTGTGTTAAACATTCTTACATTGGAATTAGAAGAAGACAATCTTCTAGTTAAACGCTCTTCAGGTAATGTTTTCTGCAAAGCAATTTCAGCAGCTTCATCATCATCATATTCCATATCTATATCTTCATCACTAATCTGTTCTCTATATTGCGATATTTGTTGTTGTTGTTCTTTTACTGGGTTAAAGTCGAGAAAAACTTCATTGTCTTCATAATTTTCTTGCTGTTTAATATTAGGCTCATATTGTGTTTCCTGATTTTTGACAAATTTAAGTCTTGTTTGAGTTTCAGTATTTTTTGTATCAACATTATTTCTTTTAAATGGAGAGGGTATAGCCAAGCCTGTTCGTCTTTGATTAGCATACTTTATTAAATTCTGTCTTAACAAGTACCATTTTTGTGTAGGGTTTATTTTTTTATTATTTAAAAGATTTTCAATATTATGATTTAAAATATTTAAGTTCTTTTCATTTTCTACTAATTTTTTAAATCTTACAAAAACATCGGGGGGTATAACAATCATACGCTGCATATTATTCATTTTTCGACTGATAATCTCCTATTAATTTACCAATAATACCTGATAGCACGGTTCCAATTAGTACAGGTAAAAAGCCTCCTTTTTGAATAAGAATTCGACGTTTTGCTTTCAAACTACTTTTAGTACTCACTAAACATCTTAATGTTCTTTTATGTTTTTTTAAAAATGATAAACTCTTCTTTGATATTTTATTATTCCCGTTTAAAGTATTAATAGCAATTTCAATTAAAGTCTTTATAACATCATCATTACAATTATTTAATATACTATTACGAAATTTTTTATTCTGATCTTTTAGAAGATGTAATGTATGTCGGTTTCTCATCAATCGTTTCATATTTCTCACAGTAAACTTTATTATTTAATTCACTCGGCGTACAATAACAAACACAATCATTTTTTTCAAATATATTACCGCGTATACGAAACAATTCATTGATGTTTTGTGTTAAGTCTAACACAATATAACCGTGAGGGCTTGATGTAACCTCATTATATACTTTTGCAAACTCTCTTGTTTTTTCAGGAAATATTTGTCGTGCTAAAGGTAAAATCTGCGATTTGTCGCGGGGGTTCTTAAATAAAACCAGATATTTAGCATTTAATGATATATCGCGACAGTATTTACCTTGGTGAAAAATATTTTGTATTAGCAAAATAATTGATAAATTTTTATGGTGTGAACCTTTTGTAAACAATTCACATACTTGTTTATTATATGTCTCAAGCATTAAATCATCCAATACAATTAAAATATTATCGTTATTTTCATTATTTATTTGTTCTGGTATATTATTTAAAAATTCAATATTTTCAAAAGGTAAATTTCTTGGTATAGCAGACAATTCAGGGTTACACCAGATTATTTTTGTAATATTCGGTTTGATTAAAGTTTTATGTTGATATATTATATTAGAAACAAAAGTTGTTTTACCACACCCTGAAGGACCTGCTATAATCATAGTAAATGGATGTATAAAGGGAATCATGTTTTTTTATAATTTTAAATTTTCCATTCGTGTTAATAGTGTTCTATACGTGTTTTTGAAATATTTTATAGCATCCAAAGCATCCCTATATCTATAAGTTATTGAAACACAAATGCAGGTATCAGGTCCAGATGTTGCTTTATTATCTGACCAGATACAACTTTTATAATGTTCGCCAAATTTAGATTTTTGAACACCGCCTTCCACTAACGAATTTAATTTCGCAACAAAATGTTCTAATTTTGATAAATTATGCTCATCTATCAATGATTTATATTCTTTTAAAAAACTTCTAACTTCTTCAATATGCTGAGTTGTCAACAACATTTTATAAACTAAAGCAGAACTGTATTAATCATGAATATATATCAAACACTACCAAAACATACAAGTGATATCTGATATGGAAGATCATTTAGAGCTTTGAAAAAAATTGAAGATGGCGAAAAAGTAGAAAAATTGAATATGTTGCTTATATATGGTCTAGAATCGTCACACCATGCTAAAAATCAACATAATAATATATTCCGGATTTGTAAATGTACGTTACACTTTCTTTTGTTCACAAAAACTTGTATATACATTATTATTAATATACAAACATAAAAAGTAGGTAGAGAGGCACTTGAGCCAGACAGTTTAATTGAGGTCATTTGTCTGTGGCGCCACTAGGTCATTGACTCGCTATAAGTAAGCATACAATGTAGGTCAGACAGTCCATAATAACGAAAATTACCAAGTTCAAGTTCGTAATACTTATTCATATTTTCTTGTTTTGCGACATACTTATAAATATTATAAAGGTCAACAACATTTCATCTGTGCATGGATGACAAAGCAAAAAAAAAAATCATGTTTTCCAAGATCCAAAAAAAAAAAAAAAATTACATATGATTACCTAATTACTCACACCTGTCAACACACCTGTCAACAAAAAACACTAAGTACATATGATTACCTAATTATTCACACCTGTCAACACACCTGTCAACACCTGTCAACACCTGTCAACACCATCAATCAAATTGGTTCCCAGCACCAAGTGGCCCAATAACTACTATTATACCTTAATATTTCAAAATGCCATGTAATCACTCTCTCGCAAAAGAAATATTCAAAATTTTAATTACTATCTTAATGAGACTTTGCTTAATCGCGTTGACCAAATCTTGGATCTTGGTATAATTTTTTAAGCTTACTTTTAATAAACACCATGACAAAATAATCGCAAAAGCTAACAAAATGATCGGTTTTATCAAAAGAAGAGCTAAAGAATTTAGTAATATATGGGTCACGAAATCCTTATACTGTTCACTCGTACGACCCATCTTAGAATATGCCTGTCAAATCTGGGACCCTGCTTTTCTAGTACACAGTGATAGAATTGAATCAATTCAAAGACAGTTCATGCTCTTTGCTTTAAGAGAACGATATAACCCCAGAGATTATGAGAATCTACCATCTTACACTTATAGACTTTCACTAATTAATCTGTCCCCCCTATCGTCCAGGAGAATTATATTAACTTCCTGTTTTACCTTCGATGTTTTAAGAAATAATATAAAAGTAAAATTCATATCAAATAAAATTAAATTAAATGATAATAGACAAACGAGAGTTACTAAAACACTAGTAGAATATTCTCACCGTACTGAATATGGTCGTAACAGATGTAGTAGGGTTTTCAACACATATAGCACCCTTTACTCATCCTCAGTAACTAAATCCTCATATAAAAAAAATCTTCAATCCAACCTATATAATCTGAGAATTTAGAATTTATAAATTGTACACTTATTAATTTGCAAATTTTGACAATAACATAAATTTAATATGTTGTATGTATATATGTATATGTATAGTTTATAAAATAAATTAAATTAAATTTAATTTAGTATATTTTTAGATTAGATTTAGAAGTTGTAATTCATGTTATTATTTTTAAGAAAATGCTTATATATAAGAATACTATGTAAATATTATATATGTACCTTGTTTGGTTAAGAAATAAAATAAAATAAAATAAATAAGAGTTATGGGGCCCATATACCACACATGCATGCATGTACAATCATTGATTGCGCAATCATGGTTTCTCTACACACGACACATGCAAAATGCACATTCTTCATTTAATTTGAAATTTCAATCATGTAAGACGCTGCGTGTATTGCAATTATAATCGCTTATAATCCCTTCACTTTCCACAAAACTGGAAAACTTTTATATAGTTCGAAGCATTCGTTCCAAAATTTCATGTTTACAACTTTCGGCATTTTTTTGTACACACTAGCTACTAGTTTACCACACGAAAATAAATTTTAAATGAGTTATTTCACCACACATTATACATGCATGCATGCACAAACAAATAAATATCAAAAAAAAATTAAATCATACAATCAGCATGTGCAACCACACATTCAACACCATACACGGTCAATCTGCATGCGCAATCACGTAGTTGCGCATGCATGCATGTGTCGTGTATGGGCCCTATTACAACCGGGATAACTTACGTCAAATGCTTGTTGTACCCTCATAGCAACATTACGACATGCCTGGCATT
Organism: Rhamphomyia laevipes; assembly: GCA_963920725.1. NCBI lineage: Eukaryota > Metazoa > Arthropoda > Insecta > Diptera > Empididae > Rhamphomyia > Rhamphomyia laevipes. Next base: position 75,450,777 of record OY987255.1, on the reverse strand, counting down.
AAGCACGCCGGTTTGGGGTAGATTTGTTGTATTCCTGAGTAGCCCGTTATTAACATTATTTTTTTGCAATACTGGGGTAGTCTATACTTTATAGGCTGGAGACGAAGTAAGTGATCACTTCACCTGTATTTGGGACTACGGAATACATAACACAGAATTGAACTTATAAAAAAATTTAAACAGCGACAAATAAACAAAGGTTAATCACACCGGGTCGACATTATTGCAATTGTATTTTAATTCTTATTGTATTTATTTTAGTAATCCCGATTTTTATATTTTGATTGATCAATGATAATTAATTTTAACTATTTAGACTCGAAAGAAAATTAAAAAACCAAAAATAAGAGTATATACATTTTAGTGTTTTCCCAGCAATCGGCAAGAATATTGAGCTTATAATGTTGTTGTAGCTCATCGCGTTACCCACCCCTAGTCAAGTTTATTTTACTAAACTGCCTTGAAAATACAAGCCGCGAGCTTTAAGAATATTGTCCCTTTTCTGATATGGAAAGCAACATTAATAAAAACTTACAAAAACGATCATATCGCCATGTTTCATTTCGGAACCGTTTCAAAAGTTCCCCACCGAATAACTTTTAATTACTGACACATCCTATTTAGAAAAAAATACTCAAAAGGAAATATAATGTTCACTATAATTTTTATTTAATATCTGATAAATTTTTAGCTAATTCATACTGTAAATTTTAAATTTCTATTTTACTTAAAATTTTAGATGTAATATATATAATCATGTCGATTATGTAGTTCGATTGGATTTTATCGAAAGGTTTCGATCGTTCTTCTATTGGATTTTATTTTCCTATTATGCAGTTCGATTAAATCGAATCGAAGGGTGCCAGCTAGTTCTGTTAGTACTGCCAAAGTAAATGAGGGATAAGGCAACAAAGATTATTTATATCTTAGTTGCCTTAGATATAAACAATATATTTTCTAATTTTTTATGTCAAATAAATAAACTAAGTGTTTAATAAACTAAGTGTTAAATAAACAAAGTAAATGGTAAATAAACAAAGTGGTTTTGGTAATAATAAATTATTGGTAATATTAAAATGGATTCAATTGATATATGGACTGATTCAAGCGATAGTGAAGAAGAATGTTCCAATCCAAATTACTTTAGAAACATAAGTTTATCTATAATTTTCCAGTTAATTATATTTAATTTGTTATATTACATTTTATTTGGTTAATAATTTAAATAAAATAAAAAAAACTTTTTAATAAAACCAAAAAAACAACTTTAAAATTATGAAAAAACGACCTTTCGATCAAAAAAACTACATCCAAAAAATATTGAATTATTTTTTTGACAGTTCGATAAAATCGAACTGCATAATTGACAAAATTTTAAACAATCGAACTGCATAATAGACTACGTTCAATTTTATCGAAACGATTCGATAAAATCGAATCCAATCGAACTACATAATCGGCATGAATAATTTTAATTTGTTCTAATCTATAATATATTTAATTTGTTTTATTTTTTTTTTATATAATATACATAATCATTTTATTTTAAATTTTGATTTCTGTTTTATATAATAATTCCTATTTGGAATCTTTTTATTTTAAATTTTGGACAATAATTCTTTCTTTAATTAAGTTTTATTTGAAATATTTGTATTTTAAATTAATTTTGATTTTACTAGGAATTTTAATTAGATAGAACTGTTGTTTTTAATAATAGTAATTACTATTGTAATCATATTTTAATTTTATTTTTGAATTGTAAATTTATATAAAAAACTAATTTTAAATCTGAAATTTGAATGATTCTTGAATTTGAATTTTATTTTTGTTTATATTTTTAATCTTTTAAATTCAATTTTATTTTAAATATTTATTAATTTAAATGACTTTTTAATTTGGCAAATACGTGAATAAATTCTTATTTGAATTTTTATAATTCTTATTGATTCTTATTTTTTTTTAATTCAATTTTATTTTTAATAATTTTTATGTATTTCAATTTTATATTTTTAATATTTGGTTGGTTGGTTTTCAAGGGGTGACGGAATCAAAGTCCCTCGCGCACTTGAGTCTATTGGCCCGTTGTACCCCATGTCGACGGCCCATTAAGTTTCTAGCGCGTCGACCCATCCGACAGCTCTAACCAATGAGTTAATCGAAGCCGGCTTAAAGGTACCTGCTTCCATCAAGTCTGTTAAGAAATGATGATCTAGATGTTTTAACCGTTTGTTATGTACCGCAGGGCATCGGCATAGGAGGTGCTCTACAATTTCATCAACCTCACCACACCCTCTGCAGCAGGATTCTGCTGATAGACCTAACTGGGAGGCATGTTTTCTCAACAGAATATGTCCCGTTGCAATGTCCGTGAAGAGTCTAATCGATGGTTTGGTCATTGAAAGGATTTTATTCGTTTTCTTAGAATTAAGGGTTCCCGAGAAAAATTTGGTGTGTGTACACCCTACCGAGTTCTGCCATCTAAGAAAATGTGTTTCTTGTGTCCAGGTCGCAATTAAATATTTTGCGAGTTTTGGAGGGTAGCCAATTGTTACAGTATTTATAGCCGTGGGATCTGAATTGGCTCCTTGACGTGCCAGTTCATCTGCCCTTTCGTTGCTTTCAATTGATCTATGACCGGGTGACCAGAGGAGTTTTACTATATTACGGCTTCCTAGTATATTTAGGTATGTTTTAGAAATCTTAAGTAGTTTCGAGTCGGTAGAATTTTTTTCCAGAGCCATCAGCGCAGCTTGGCTGTCTGAGCAGCGGACAACTGTGTGTTCAATAAGGTTTTTATCGTTTAGAATTTCTACTGTTTTATTGACTGCAGCTAATTCTGCTTGAAAAATCGAGGTATGTCTAAGTCTGCCGAGTAGATACCCGCTCCACAGCCTGCCTTGGGATTGGATTACCATTTTCCCATTCCCTTCTCGACGGTATTCTTACTTTATATTTGTTCCCGAAAATAAGTTCCTCTGTTAGTCTGTCACATTCTGAGTCAAGCTGACAGCCTGCTGACCTGATTACCTCGAGAATGTCACAGTGCGGAACGATAGGATTCGTTTTTTTCAAGAGTCCGTTAAGACTTAGCCGAAAGGCGGTATTAGCCGCTAACTTTTTAACATGTATATCAATCGGTTGTATATATAGAATTGCTTCAAGGGCATTTGTTGGTGTACTTCTAAGTGCACCTGTGATGCCCATACAACATTGACGTTGTACCTTTTCATAAATCTTGTATTTTGTTACCGTTTCCATTGATTTCCACCAGACTAATGCTCCATATGTAACTATTGCTCTAATTACACACGTGTAAATCCAGTGGATTATTTTGGGATTTAGACCCCATTTTTTACCTATCGCGCTTCTACATGTCCAAAAGATTCTAATGGCTTTGGAAGCACGTTCGTTTAAATGTTGTTTCCAAAGGAGTTTTTTATCGAAAATGACACCAAGAAATTTAACCTGATCTACAATAGTAAGGGTTATGTTGCCGATTTTTGGGAGTATAAGGCTGGACTCCTTCTTTTCCGAGTGAAAAGGCAAAGCTCAGTTTTATCCGGGTTTACTTTCAGTCCGTTCTTGAATATCAATGAATATCGCACTTTGCATAAGTTCGGTTAGCGTTGTCTCATATTTACCAGTGACTAGAATCGCCAAGTCATCTGCATAACAGATGATATGGTATCCTGCTTCCGACAACTCGTGTAAGAGGTAATCAATGACAAGTAGCCATAAAAGTGGAGATAGAATGCCTCCTTGCGGAATTCCATTTCCGGCATGTCCACTTCTTAACGAGCCACCGAAGTTGGCAGTTAATTATCTATTACGAAGCATGAAGCCTATCCAATTAACAATCTTACTGTCTGCGCCTTTACGGCTTAGACAACCAAGTATTCTGAGTTAACATTATTAAAGGCACCTTCAATATCAATAAACATTCCTAAGGTGGCGTTCTTTTGCATGAATGATTTTTCAATCTATGCAGAGCCGAATCAGCCGACTTGCCTTTACAGTAGGCGTGTTGAAATGAAGATAATGATGAATTTGGTATTGAGTTCCTCAATTCTGTTTCAATGATTCTCTCCATAGTTTTTAAAAGGAAAGAGGTCAGACTAATTGGCCTATATGCTTTTGCTGAAGCATAATTAGATTTGCCGGGTTTAGGTATGAAAACTACCTTTGACTCTTGCCATATTTTAGGGATGTAGCTCAGGTCTAGACATGCGGTGTATATCTTACACAGCCGGTCTATTAGTGCCACATTCGCATATTGCAGGAGGGCTGGGTAAATACCATCTATACCTGGTGATTTAAATGGTTTGAAGGACTTAATTGCCCAGCTAACCTTTTCATGTGTGAATAATTTAGCCGTATTCAATGTGGATTGCCTATAATTCCTTGACAGTAAGTCACGATTCTCGCTATGCGAATTGTCCAGACATCCCGGAAAGTTAGATTCGAGCAGAATTGCAAGTGATTCTTCAGGTGAGTCACTTTTCCTGCCGTCATCATATTCCAGAAGTTCTGGTTGTGTATGCGTTTTTGAGAGAATTTTCTTTAATCTAGCACCTTCTGAAACATTTTCGATTTGTTCAGTAAAATGTTTCCATGATTTTCTCTGGGCTTTCCTACAAAGAAGTTTGTACTCACGTAGAGCAGACTTGTACCCCAGTAATCAACTGAATTATGATTTCTAGCTCTGTTAAAGAGTCTCCTAACCTCCTTTCTAAACCCGTTATCCAGACTGGTTTCCTGTTTTTCCTATCTTGCTTTTTTGGACATGCTGTCTCAAAAGCTCCTCTAAGTGAGGCTGTTAGGTTTCCGACTTCTAATTCAATATCTGTAACCCGGTTAAGATTTTCCACAGGGGAAAAATTATTTAACCTATCATCTAATTCTTCTTTATACTGTTGCCAGTTTGTTTTGGAAGGATTTCTAAAATCAATATTTTGGTGTGGAATGGATCCTATTTCAAAGCATATCCATGCATGGTCCGATAAGGATGGCTCGTCCGAGACTTGCCAATTTAGAACACTGTCATGGATATTGTTTGTGGCCAGAGTTAGGTCAATAACTTTTTTCCTAAGTTTGTTAATAAAGGTAGGTTTGTTACCTTTATTTACAATATACAATTCACTACTTATTAAAAATTCTAGAAGTGACTTACCCCTTTCATTGGAATCCGTGCTACCCCAGATTTCGTGATGAGCATTGGAGTCGCAACCAATAACCAGTTGTTTATTCTTTGATTTAGAGTATTCCACTATTTTCTTCATATCCGTTGATGGTGGTGGATATAATGAGTCATACGGTAATTAGAAGGAAGCCAACATTTTCACTGCGGAGTGTATCCCATCCCTGGGATTCCACAGTACTGCAACATTGTCCTTACTACTAATCTGTGGAATAAAAATCAATTTAAAACCTTTTCTAGCGACTATACAAGCTCTTGGTCTACCTGTACCTGTGTCGTAGAATAATTGAAAGTCACTTGCACTCCAACCAAGAATCTTGTCATCCTTGGTCCAAGGTTCTTGTATTAGTGCAACATCTGATTCTCCTTTAAGTAGGTGGTCTTTTAATTTGTTCGTAGCTACACAGCTGCGGTGAAGGTTAGCTTGTATAATTTTCATGCTAATTTCCTCCGCCCTGTGTCGCATCTATTGCAGTGTCTTCGTTTGACTCTATTTCACCTGTAAATATAGCCGTAATATTAAAATCTTCACTGGTTAAGGTATCCTCATCAGATAAACTGTTGAGGTCTGTACCAACCTGGGACCCTAACATCCCTAAATCATTTACCGCCCCAAGCAAAGAATCTAGATCACCATCTTTGCTTGGATTGGTTGCTTCATTTAATTCATCTTTTTTGTCATCTGGTAATGGGAAAGTCATTTGGATCTTCCTGGATAGATAGTAAATCCACCCAGAGACCTTTTTAAGAGTCACCAGGGACTCGTTTGGAATTCCCAATACCAGAAGTTGACCTTCTACTTTAATTTCCCGATGGTAAACTGTCCAGGATTGTTTAAAAGGTTAACGTACTTAAGAACTTCCTGGGGTTGCCTAGATTCTTCAGGGAGCCATAAAAACGCCTTGTTGAGTCTAGGTACTTCGTTTTTTCCAACAACTTGCAGATCTGAGTCCTGCCACAGTTTACCATCTTGTTCGACCATCTTCTTAACAAAATCTACGGTTTCTGAATTTTGGCAAGTAATTCTGAATACATCGCCAGAAAATCGGTTCCACTCAAAACGTGGTATAAAGCCATCTGCATCAGCCATCAGAGCTGTAATTTGCCCAAATTCAAATTTTTCCTTCAGGATCTTTTGGTTTTCCAAAAGAATCTTTCCCTCAGGATAAACTTTATCAATAATAGCAATCTTTAATCTATCGTCTAGGGTGGCCATGCCGCTTTCCGGAAGCACTGGCTTATCACCTTTGACTTTACTCTTCTTTGTAGCAGAGAGCTCATCTTCTTCTGACCTGTTGCGCTTTAATATTTAGTAAGGATTGTACTTTACTTTTATTTAAAAAAAATTATTTAATAACTTATTTTGATTTTTAATTGTATTTTTAATTTTTGAAATTAATAATTTTGAATTTTTTTATATAAAGATTGTAAAAATTTAAATTTTTTAATTTTTTAATATTCGAGTATGAAAAAAATTAATATTTTTGATTTTTTTTATATAAAGATTGTAAAGATTTAAATTTCGAGTATGAAATTTTTTTTGTTTTAGAACTGTTTTATTATTTGAAAATTTTTCTTATTACTTACAGAAATTTTCCTGCGTAGCTGATTGTGCAAACAGGAGCTGTTCTTGATGTTTTACTATGTACTCTTGATTTTTCTTTTTTTTTAACTTATTGTAGTTTTAATTTTATATTATTATTTTTTTTTTACAATTCTATTAAATCTTACAATTTTTACAAATCTTTACTTTAATATATTTTTAAATTATTCAAAAAATACTTCAAACTATTTCAAATACAATAAAATTCAAGTTTAAATCAACTACCAAAAATTATTCTATATTTAAATTGATTAACAAAAGAATCTTTATATAAAAATCTTTATATTTTTATTTTTATTTCACATTTTTATTTTTAGTGTGTGTTTTTACACACTAATTTTTCTTAAAAAAATTATTAATACTAGATAAAGTAAAAAAAAATCTTGATAATATCGATGATATATATATATTGATAATGATGGCTTGAATTTTTTTCATAAATTTTGTAAGTCTGTCTGCTCTACATATGTATGTATATATATTTGTTTTACTATATGCAAATTCTGGTAATTTGATAGAAAGTCATTACTAAAATAATTAAATTAATATAATTACTACTATAAATTCTAACTTCTCATCACGTGTATAAAATACCTTTTTTTACTTTAATCCTGACTAACTCTTTGGACTTTGGACTAAAGCCTAAACTTTGGACTAACTCCTGTCTAATTCCAACAATTTTATTATTATTTTTTTATCATTAATTTTCGATTGATATTATTTCCAATTTTGTCAATTACTAACTAATATATTAAATTTTAGCTTTTGCTAATTTTTTTTCAATTTTCCGTATTTTTTCCGTCTGCTTGGTTTGATGTTCCAGCTAAGAAGAAGGAAGTAGTCCAGTTTTTTTTTCAATAAGCTTCCAACTAGTTTTTGCTTTGGCGCCTACAATTTATATAGCCAACATGCGCGAATAAAATTCGCATAATTCATGCGCTGGTTACTCTGTCCTAAATTTAGACAAGCTTTGGCAACATGATTACTTCCGCCTTCTTAGCTTAAATGTCATGTCAAGTTAAAAACTAAAAGTCAGGTGGTCGGGTCAGATGTCGTGTCGTCCATTCTATAAGTATATTTGTTTATATTAATTATTAATTTTTTTCTTTTATTTTTAATTTTTTTTTTCGTTTAATTACAGTTTAGGTCGCGAAATTGTATTTACGTTTATAAGCCGTCACGTTACAAAGCAGGTACTTTGGTCAAATGTACCACCCATTGTGAACGAAATTCGTGACCGATTGTTTTTTTAATTTAATAAATAACTAAAAATAAAAAAAAAAATCTTTTTAGGATTCATGTTGAAATTTACGCTGATACAATAATCAATTATCGTGTAATATATTGAAACAATCTGTTTTTGGGAAAATAATTAGAAAGGCATTTTCTTGGACAGAAAAACAACAATAAACAAATAATTGAATATTACGAAACAAAATAAAATTAAATTGACGATTTGTGTTTCTATTTTGTCTGCGGAATCGACCCACATAAAAACCCTGGGGTCGGATTCCCTTACTAGATATCAAGTATAACGATAATCGAGTAAAAATTTCGATCACGATTCTCGAGAAAAAAAATTCAAATTATGGCAGTCAATTGCAATCGAATCGAAATTATTAAAAAATCGTAGTAGATTTTACTACAATTTGAAATGTCAAAATGTGAAATTTTGGTAGTTTGAAAGTAGAAGAGATAATTTTTTTTTTGATAATAAGGGTTTTCGTTTATTGTGTAAACGTAAAGTAAAATTAATATAAATAAAAAAAAAATAGTTTAGATGTGAGTGAGTTATTATTATCATCATTTTCTGACGATAATGAAGGAAGTATTTGCAGAAAGGAAGTATTTGCAGTTAAGAGATTCCAGCAGTCCAGTCCATTGGCTTTGGATAACAACACTAATTTTTATTTAACAAATAAATTTGCGATTTCTTACTTATGACTACAAAATAAATTTATTTTAGATTCAAAATGAGATTTCGATTTACAAAAGAAGCATTTATTTAAGTGTTAAATAAATTAGATAATCTGTAAGGTTATTTATCATCATCAATATTGGCAGCTACTTTGTCCGCTTTAGCTAGTGGATGATACCAACATTTCATTTTTTATTTTTGGTTGATTTTATTGCAATTCGTCCCATAAATAAAACAAGTATATAAAATGACTTTATATTCACCATAACAGTCTGTGTACACCGCATTTATTAAATTTTTTGTATTAAAATATTATTAATAATAATTGTTTTTTATATTTACTTACATTATTTCTAAAATAATATACTATTTTCCAAAAAAAAACATAAAAAAGCGATCACTCGATATCAAAATATGTATCGAATGAAATTATCGTTTGAATGCTCGATCAATCGAGTGCTATCATCCCAAATACCACAAATTTCGATATCGTATTGTAATATTTTTGGTAGTATAATATATATATAAACGATATATAAATATTATACTGATGTTCTTGATTTTGTTTTGACTTAGGATTTCTTTTCTTTAAATAAAATACTTTATATTGGATGTTTGTTCAATGTTCTTTATTTGAATGTTTGCTTAAGACTGTTTTTTTTTTGAAATTACAATTAATAATAATTAAACTTCATATTCTGTTCATGATTAGTCAATTGTTTTGTTTAATAAAATATACTGGCCTAAATATCACAATCGATATTTAGTGTCCAGTTACATATATATATCATTTAAGTTATTGCCCTTTTTGGTTCAATAATTTGTACTGACCGAAATATCACAATATTGATATTCGGGATCAAGTTACATATATATTGCATTTTACATTGCATTTGACTAATCATTTACATTATTTTATGAATACATTATAATATTTATGCTTAACATATGTGCTAATGTATAACATATGTATATTCTTTATTATATATATTTAATGTTACAATGTTTATTTTATCTTTTTCTTATAGAAGATAAAATTGAATTATTGAATTTGGGTATATTACACCTTTCATAAAGAAAAAATTTGTGTTTTATAAAATGAAAATTTTCTTAAAATTAAAATCTATTTTTTTTTTTTTTTTTATTTATTACAATTTTTTTTTTTTTTTTTTTAATATTACAATAGATTTTTAATACATATCTCTTATACTATTGGTAATTTTGAACAAGTAATTTTTATATATTTATGAGCTATATATATGATAGTCAATAAGAAAGTTAAGGAAGAAATTGTTATAAAAGTTTTGGTCATAATATTGATGATATGTGATTTTTCTCTTGTTTGTTTACTCTGATATTTGATCTCAGTTTCGATATCTTTACGACTTTTACTGTATTGTATAAGTTTTTCGTTAGAGTTAATTATATTTTCGTGAAGAGTAGGAATGTTTATCATTTCAGTAATATTTATATTTAATTTTAATGTATCGAAAGTTATGAAATTGTCGTTTATTATTGTAGTTGTATAGTTTAATGGTTCTATGATTTTTGTATTTAATTTACTATTTTTAGTTTCAGCTGAGCAACCTGGATATAAATGTATGTATCCATTATAAGCTAATTTTATAATTTTGAAAGAGTTAGGACAATAGATTTTTAACTTAGTTTGAAATGGAATTATGAATAACCATGTATTGATTTGATTTAATTTGTACCATAATTCATTTTTTAAAGTGAAAATTCGTATATCACAAAAGGAATTTAATTCTGGTTCGTCATGTATAACTTTTGCTATACAGGTGTTACTGGTTTTAGCGGGTATGTTTGTATTACATAGAAATGTGTTTAACGTTTTGTTAGTAAAGTTTTTAAGTAATTTACAATGTGATACCTCATCTTGATTAAGGCTAATAAACATATCACATTTTTGATTTATTGCAATATAAGTTTGTTTGAAATCTACATAATAATAAGTATTGTTATGTAAAGATATTGGTATTGGAAAAATTTTATACATAATTAATTGCTCTTTGTCAACTAATGGTATTGCAATTTCATATAATATGCGTTTTTGGGTATATTTTGGTTTGATTTCTTATAATTTTAAAAATTGTAAAAGGTTGTCGGTGGTGATTTTTATCGGAATTTCATATTTTGATACTTGTAGTTGAATATTTTCCAAAGATTTCAATAATATTTCTGGTTGTAAAATTTTTGTATCGATTTCATTGTTCATGGCTCTTTTTAATGAGATTAGAATATTATCTTGTACTTTATCGAAATTTTGGACATTGAAAGTTAATAATATGGAAATTTCATCGAATTCATGTAAAAATTGTTGATATATAGTAAGATTGTTAACTTTAGGGATTAGTTTTTGTAGTATTTCATTATTAATTTTTGTATTTAATATATTATTTTGAAGTATTTCTATAGAGTTTCTTAAAATAGTACTTTGTTTTTCAATTATATGCGTTATAAATTTATTAGATTCTTTTAATTCGCTAATTTTGTTTTCTATATGTTCAGAATCTTCTGAATCCATTACACCGAATAATCCTTTTAACATTGTACCACCTAAATTTATTATACCGCGTTTTTGTCTTGTGGTTCTGTGTAGGAAAAATTTATCGATTTGTTTTTGTGTCTTAATTACTTTAGATAGACTTATATTTAAAGAATGTATAGTTATTGGGCAGTGATCTAGTGGAAAATTTTGTTTTATTTGTTTTTTAAATTTTGGAAAATTTCTTGTAAATTGTCAAATTCTATTTTCATGTTTGATATATCATAATATATCATTAGTTTCCAATTCCCTGAGATAATTTTATAATCTCCTAACGGTTCTAAGTATAATCCCGAATTATCATCATGTTTCTGTATATTGAACATTGTTTGAGGTTTCCCAACGGCGAACATAAAATTTAAAAATCTATTTAATGAAATTATTAAGAAAAAAAAAATATTTGTTTAAATTTATTTTGTATAGAAGAAAATTATATATTTTTTATTCGATAAATAATTTTAAAAGGTTATTATGTACTAATTTAGTTTTTCTACCGATTTTGATTGTAATATTTTCTGGTGAATTTATTTCCACTACTTCGTAAGGACCTAGATAACATGAAGTTAACTTTTTGTTTTTTCTAACTTTATCAAGTAACCATACTTTATCTCCCACGATTATATGTAATATATTTGTATTTTTATCATATATCCTTTTATTTATTTCTTTTGATCTAATTAAGTTATTTCGTGCTTCATCATAACTATGTTGAAGACGTAATTTTAATTCTAATACATAATCATCAACATTATATATAGGATCAATAGTTTTACTAATAGCTGATGGAATGTCTGGTTTTATGCCAAATAAAATTTCGTAAGGTGAAAATTTCGTTGAAGTACTCGGAGTTGTGCAAAAATAGCAAAATCTAACCATGTATCCCAATTATCTGAATCTTTATCTGCATAACAACGCAAATAATTTCCCAAAGTACGATGCGATCGTTCGAGGGATCCATTGGATTCTGGATGATAACTGGTAGTGTGTATTTTTTTTATTTTCAATAAAGAACAAGTCCTTTTGAATACTTCACTCATGAAATTTGTGCTTGATCAGTTAAAAGAATTTTTGGAGTACCAAAAATACATATGACCTTCCGTACGAAAGCATTAGCTACCGTGACAGCTTCTTGGTTAGGAATTGGTATAGCTAATAAAAATTTGGATAGTAAATCTTGAAACGTTAAGATATATATATTTCCAGACTCAGTACTAGGTAATGGACCGACTATATCTAATGATACTTTTTCAAATGGTTTCGTAGGTGTATCTGTAATTTTCATAGGCATTTTAGTTCTTGGACTTAATTTATTTTGTTGACAAATTTCACACGAAGATATATATTTTATTACCGTTTGCTTCATGTTTTGAAAATAATATTTTTGTTTTAATTTTTGAAGCGTACGATTTACACCTTGATGTCCACCGGCTGGACTATTATGATATTCATCCAAAATAGTTTTTATTTCAATAGGTTTAGTCAAAGTAATTAAATTTGTGTTGTTATTTAAATTATTATTTGAGGTATTTGTATTTTTATTTAAATTATTATTTGAGATATTATCTAACTCAACTTTTTCAATTTCATTATTTTGATTATTGATTTGATTAGTTTTCTTAGAATTGGCTCTTGTGATTACATTTACTTTTGCTATTTCCAATCTAGATAATGCATCTGCGTTCGTATTTAAATGTCCCGATTTATGGACAACACAATAATCATATTCCTCCAGTTTGATGCGCCAGCGCATTATTCTGGAAGTCGGATTATTTATATTAAAAATCCAGACAAGTGGTTTATGATCTGTGACCACAGTGAATTTTCTTCCATATAAATAAGGTCGAAAATAAGCAGTTGCCCACACTACCGCCAAAGCCTCTTTTTCAATAGTTGAGTAATTACGTTCAGCTTGGTTTAGTGTTCTACTGACATAAGCAATGGGCAAATCCATTACTTTACCATGTTCTAATGTTTGTTGCGATAAAACGGCACCTAATGCTGTATCGCTCGCGTCTGTAGTTAGATAAAATTTAGTGAAATTAGGGTATTGTAATACAGGGTATTCTGTGATACATTTCTTTAAATTTTTAAATGATTCGTCACAAAATTCATCCCATATGAATTTTGTATCTTTTTTTAGTAAATTATTTAAAGGTTGTGCAATAGCAGAGAATTTTGGTATAAATTTTCGATAATATCCTATTAGTCCTAGGAAAGATTTTATAGCTTTTTGATTTTGTGGTGGAACGATTTGTAGAATTGTGTCAATTTTTTTTTATCCGGTTTAATACCTTTTTCAGTTATTACATGACCGAGATATAACACTTCTTTATGTAAAAATTTACATTTATTGGGCTGTAATTTTAAATTATATTTCTTTAAGGCTTCGAATACTTCTATTAATTTTTTATTATGATCAACTAGATTTTTTCCATTTATAAGAATGTCATCTAAGTATACAAAACAACGTATACCTTGTAGACCAGTTAGAACTATATTCATCAATCGCTGGAATGTAGGTGGTGCATTTCGTAAACCAAATGGCATTCGTGTGAATTCGAAATGACCATAAGGTGTACTAAAAGCGGTTTTTTGACGATCTTTTTCATCAACACTGATTTGATGAAATCCGTTTGCCAAATCTAAAGTAGACAAGTATTTTGATTCGCCCAACTGACCAAGAATATCTTCAATATTCGGCAGTGGATATGAATCACATATGGTAATTTCATTTAGTTTGCGATAATCTACAACTACACGCCATTTTTTATTGCCATTTGCGTCCGGTTATTTCGGTACTACTAATAAAGAACTGTTCCAAGCGCTTTTGCTATGTTGAACAATACCGTGACTTAGCATTTCGTCAACTTGCTTTTTAATTTCGGACTTATGAATTTCGGGTAGTCTATATGGTTTAGTATTTACAGCTGGTTTACCCAATTATGTATTTATCTCATGTTTTATAGTTTCAGTGCAAGTTAACAAGTCGCCCTCTAAATAAAATAATTGATTGTAGTCCCTACATATTTTTATTATTGAATCCTTTTCTTCTGAGTTTAAATGAGATAAGTCTTATAATTGTTTTAAATTTTCCAAACGATTTTCTACTATACTTGCATTTTCGATATCCGATAATATGTAAACATTGAAGTTTTCTAATGAATCAAAATTTAGTTTTAAATCTTCATTGTATAAGTCAAAAGAATTTTCATTTACATTTATAATACTAATGTATACATATCCATTTTCAGGTTTTACTATAGTATTAGTTATGAATATTCCTTTTTCGGCTAATTCTTTAGATTTGAGATAAGTGATTGATTCATTTTTAATAGAAACAGGACCATATTTGATTAATTTTTCCGTACGTGGTGGTATCACTACTTTATTATTTTCGACTTGAAATCTAATATGCATTTTTGAGTTTTTGAAATTAAATATTGCTTGATCATTACCATAGTCAATGATAGCTTTGGTCTGATTTAAATAATCTTCGCCTATTATACCATCTTGGGATATTGGGAAATTGGCTGATACCACATGAAATAGGATAGGATATTGTTTAACATTTTTATCTGATGATTTAAGAAATAGTTTGGTTGTACCAATTGTATTAATAGGTTCGGGTGAAATACCTTTTAATTCTATAGGAAATAAGTCAACATAAGTGTTATCATGCAAAGCATTTATTTTTATGATGCTTACATTTGCACCAGAATCTAATAATAATTTGCTAAATTGATTTTCTGCACCCTCTATTTCTAGAGATAGAATACTAGTGGATAATATGTAGCATAGATTATTATTTTGTAAAATAAATTCTTAGAATATTTTCTCATAATATTAACACTAAATTAAATTCCTAAAATATTTTCTTACCAGATAAGACTTCTAGAATATACGAATATAATATTTAATCCATAATTTTGGTATGAATTGCATATTCAGCATTATCACATATATATATAATTCTTAAAATTATATTTTTTATTAAGTAACAAAATATCATATTCGTATATTCCATGGTCAGAATTATATAAATTGTTTTCTATTTTTTGATTTTGTATGCATGCTAAATGTGCTGACAACAGGCATTTGCTATGCCTAATATAGTTTTTTTTTTGTTCCATCGCTAACTGTAATATTCTTAATTTTGTAATTTTATTTCATTCTTATTCAATTCGCAGTTAAAGCCAGTAGTAAACTTTTAATTTGATTTGTACAAACAGTACATGTAATAAAATAAGTAGTATATATTTTTGAATGTTGTGTAACAGTTTAGTCTTTTTTTTTTGTGTGTAATTTTGAACTTAAATTTGGAAAATTTTGTTGTTTAAATTTTAATTATTTTTAACTTGGAAAATTTTGTTGTTTAAATTTAATTGTTTTCAGAAAATAATAGTGTGTGAATAAAACTAAATTATTGACGAAGAGACATTGGTTTTTTTATAAGATTTGAGTGCTGTGGTCCGCCGACATCGACAAAATTAAGTATTATAAAATAATAATACTCAATAAATGAACATAAAATTTGGTGACCCCGACGTAATTAAACTTATTAATATATTAATATATATATAATAAACTTATTAAAATAAATTTTGTCGTACTGTATTTCAAATAAAAGTATTTTATAACATGGATAATTTTAATGCTGTCGTAACTCGACAAAACGAATTAGGAAAAACAATTCATTATAAATGTCGGAAAAGATCCAATATCGAGAAGAACAGTGGATTATTATAGAAAAAAGATAACAAAATTAAATGAGCTTTTTACAGAATTTTCAAAAATTCATGAAGAAATATTAGTGCCAGATATAGAAAACGCAAAACATAAATATTTTACATCAAATTATTATGAGTTAGTAAAAGTTGGGGTGAAAACTTTAATGGATAAAATGAAAACCCAGCTTGAAAAATTAGAATCATTAGAACCAGAAAACCAGCATGGTGTAGTGCAGCCAGAAAAAGTGAAACAAAGGATGGTGCCGTCATCAGAGCAAAAAGGTGATGAACAAATTTGTGGCGAAAATTCTGGTACATATAATCCACCAATAAGTGAAGTGAAAACTGACACATTTGAATTTTCATTCAATCCATGTAAAAATCAAGAGTTGGATAACGAAAAGTTACAACGTTTAATCCGTCGACAAAATTCAAATATTAAAGTTCTCAAACATTTAATTGAGCAAATTATATCAAGGTCATCGGAACAGCATTCAGCACAGTATTATCAATTAAAAATTAATACAATTAATAGCTACTGGTCAATTATCGCGGATTTGAATTCAACAATTTGGGAATTAATAGATCTAGATTCTGAACCAGCACAATACACACTTCAAGACTATTTCAATATGGAGGAAATGGTCCAGGAAACGGTTCTAAAGCTGTCAGAAAGTCTAGCCAATCTATCTGGTACGTCAACCAATAATGTACCGCATAATCAACAATCACACATAAAGTTGCCAAAGATTACTATACCGATGTTTGACGGTGATTATCTCAAATGGCAACAGTTTTATGACACTTACACACAGATGATCCACCATACAACAATTTCAAATTCAGATAAAATGTTTTATCTCAACAGCAATCTGACTAGTGAAGCAAAGAATTTAGTTCAACATTTGCCAATTTCGAATGAAAATTATGTGATTGCATGGAGGATCTTAACAAATCGATATGATAATAAGCGCATATTAATCACAGCACTTTTAAACAAGCTGTTATCACAACCCACATCTCAACACGAATCAGCAGCAACCATCAGATCACTACATGATGTGACAAATGAGTGTACATTGGGATTAGAAAGTTTGGGAATTGCTGTCAAATCGTGGGATGCCATACTACTGCATATTCTCATCAAAAAGCTTGACAGAACTACACATAGTTTATACGAGCAATCTTTACAAAATCCGACAGAACCTCAGAAGTTGGCAAGTTTTCTGGAATTTCTTGCAACTAGATTTCAATCACTCGACGCACTGGGCTACAAAGGACGTCAGCAGATCGATCGAAATAAAGGTAATAATTTTCTGAAACATAATAATTCAAAATCTTCTTTTGCAGTTTCATCATCGTCAGCGGATTGTAAAGTATGTCAGCAGAGTCATCCTCTGTATCAGTGTCCAAAATTTATCCAGATGTCACCTGATCAACGACTAAAGAAATTAAAGGAAGCGCACCTATGCATCATTTTTCTCCAGATTGTTCTTCACGCAACTGTAAGAACTGCAATAAAAGGCATAACACTTTGGTACATGGCGTTTTTGAGAAAAGATATGCGAGTAGAGTGAAAACTCCATCGAGCAATCAACAAACAACACAGCCGTTTACACAAGGCATTAGCTCATCATCAAAAGACAAAGCAACAGTTAGTGTTGGTGTTCAGGAAAATTCTCATACATTCCTAGCCACAGCTGTTATACAAGCAGTTAATATTTATGGTGAATCCATCGAGTGCCGTGCATTATTGGACTCAGGATCTTAGGTAAATTTAATAACTAAACATTTAAGTAAGAGACTTGGTTTGGGGGTTACAGATAGTGACGTAAGATTGACTGGTATTGGAGGATCGAAACAGACTATCCACCGGCGAACAACAGTTACGATTAAATCAAATACATCATCGTATTCAAGAATCATGGAAGCATTTGTCCTAGACCATATTATTGAAGATCAACCTAACTATAACATCAATTCTCGAACATTTAATATACCGCGAAATATTAAATTAGCTGATACCTACTTTTTTGAAAGTCAGAAAATTCAGCTAATTGGAGCTGAATTTTATAGCGAATTGATGATGGTAGGCCAAATAGCTATAAATAATAATACGCCAACACTGCAACGAACAGTTTTTGGGTGGGTGGTGCTTGGAAAAATGCAACACATAAAAAACAGTTCACATTTCTGTGGTGTAAGCACACTTGATGAACAGCTTGAACGATTTTGGGAGTTCGACGAGTTACCTACAAAAGACTCTCCCATGTCAACAATTGAACTGGAGTGCGAAAACTTCTTCAACGACACAACTTATCGTAACCACTCAGGGCAATTTGTCGTGCGATTGCCATTTAAAGATGATGTTACATTACTGGGCTCATCTAAAGAAATAGCAGAAAGACGATTTATGGCACTCGAGCGAAAGTTAACAAAAAATATACAATTACGACAAGAATATGTAAAATTCATGAAAGAATATGAAAATCTTGGACATATGGAGTTGGTAAGAGAAACTTGCATTCAAGATCCAAACTATTTCATTCCTCATCATTGTGTGCTAAAGCCAAGTAGTTCCACCACAAAACTCAGGGTGGTATTCGACGCTTCATGTAAAACATCAACAAATGTGTCACTCAATCAGCTACTACATAAAGGTCCGAAGATTATTGAGCATCCTCAAGATAAGCTCAATATTTACAAATTAAAGACCGTCACATATGGTACAACATCTGCGCCATACACAGCCATCAAATGTTTACAATCACTAGGAACAGATTGTTCCGAATATCCACTGGCAACATCAATGGTTAAAAATGATTTCTATGTTGATGAATTAATGTCCGGCAGCGATAGCTTGAATCACGCAATGGACATGCAAACACAGGTAATTAATTTGTTAAGTACAGCAGGTTTTAAATTAAGGAAATGGTGTGCTAACCACAACAAATTACTTAAGGATATTCCCGCCGAAGACATAGAACGTACACTGGACATAACTAAATCAAACAGCGGCGAAATCAAAACTCTCGGAATCACATGGGATCCGAGTAGAGATGCGATAGCAATTAAGACGTCTTGCAATGAACAATCAAAAATAACCAAACGAGCAGTACTAGCAGATGTTGCTCATATTTTTGATCCTATTGGTTTAGTTAGTCCAGTGGTTATCACAGCAAAAAATTTCATACAGGAATTGTGGAAACTAAAACTGGATTGGGATGCATCATTGCCAATAAATATCCATACTAAATGGGCACAGCTCAGACAGAGTTTAAAGCATCTTGATAAAATCAGTATACCTAGACATGTACGAAGTGCCACATCATGTAACGAAATTCAACTTCATACATTTTCTGATGCGTCGGAACGGGCGTTTGGAGCAGTAGTCTATGTCAGATCTTCAGGTGTACATAACACAACTATTGTCAAACTCCTATGTTCCAAATCAAGAGTAGCTCCATCCAAAATAGCAACGATACCTAGATTGGAATTACAAGCAGCTAAGCTAGCAGCTGAATTATGTCATAGATTGCGAACAGTTTTACAAGTTAACGAATCAGACATTTATTATTGGACTGACTCAGAGATAGTACTACACTGATTAAACGCAGAGTCGTCATCATTTAAGACGTTTGTTGCAAATCGAATTTCGTATATTCAACGACATACGACTCAATCCCGTTGGAGGCATGTAAGCTCAGCTGAAAATCCAGCAGATCATATATCAAGAGGAGTCTCACCAGAATGTTTGCAAGATATTGATATGTGGTTTCATGGACCCCAATTTTTAAAACGACCAGCTGCGGACTGGCCTGACACTTTTCAACTTAAAAAAGAAATGAGGAAAGAAAATTTGTCAAATCAGTGTTAGTCACATCAAGGGTCTTGGAGCATTTTGTTTTTCAAATTAACCATAAAAATTCATTTTCATTTTTAGTTCGAACGACAGCATACATCTTAAGGTTCACAAAACGTATTCGGGGAACACGCGACACAATGAGTTTCTCTCAATGTCAGAAGTCCAGGATGCTGTTGTTGTGGTACTCAAATCGCTTCAAGAACTTCATTTCCAAGAAGAAATTAAAATCCTTGTGAAGAATGGTGAATTGGACAATAAAAATCGTTTGTCCTCTCTCACACCCTTTATCGATGCAAAGGATTTGTTGAGAGTATGTGGTCGACTTGAAGCTGCACACATACCGTTTCAATCTAAGCATCCTATATTGTTACCGGCAGATCATTTATTCACTCAGTTAATAATGACTGAAATTCATGTGCAGAACCACCACGTAGGACCACAGACGTTACTAGCAATCACTCGCCACCGATTCTGGCCAATACATGGTAAGCGAATTGCAAACAAAATAGTACACAAATGTTTACAATGTTTCAGAACCAAACCGATTCCAATGTCTCAAAGGATGGGAAATCTTCCAGCATCAAGGATACAATCAAGTCGACTATTTCTCACCTCTGGCGTGGATTTTGCAGGTCCCATATGGACCCACTTTAAAATTAGAGGAAAACGTCCACAAAAGTCATACATTGCAGTGTTTTGTTGCTTCGCAACCAAAGCAATGCATTTGGAGGTCGTATCAGATCTTTCAGCTGATGGATTCATTGGCGCTCTTAGAAGGTTTTGGAGTAGAAGAGGTCGATGTAAAACGATGTACTCAGATAATGCAACAAATTTCGTTGGCGGACGTAACCAGCTGCAAGAGCTGTATGACATGTTCAATCAGCATTAATCAGCAAAGAAAATACATTTGGAATGTCTTGCTCGAAGTATAGAGTTCCATTTTATTCCGCCACGAGCTCCACATTTTGGTGGCTTATGGGAGAGTGCAGTGAAAGCAACAAAAAACTTGCTGTATAAAACAACGGGTGCTGCAACTCTGACATATTCATTGATACATTGTGTACATTGATGGCTGAAATTGAAGCGATTTTAAAGTCTCGACCTCTAAACCCAGTTTCCTCTAACGCCAATGATTTGACAGTATTAACACCGGCCCATTTTCTCATAGGAGAGCATTTGACGACAATTGTTGATCCTGAGATTGAAGTCAAGAACATCGATAATCTCACGAGGTGGAAGTTGGTCAGTTACATCAAAGGTGAGTTTTGGCGTCGATGGCAATGCGAGTACATATCAAGCCTTCAGCAACGATATAAATGGAAAAGTAAGTGTTCAAACGCGATGCCTGGACTGATGGTGCTTATCAAAGAGGACAATTCACCTCCAACACAGTGGCGACTCGGACGGATTGAAAAAACTTACAAGGGTAACGATGGTCTCATTAGAGTAGTCGATGTCAAAACAGCGTCCGGAAGCTTCAAACGTCCAATTCATAAGTTATGTCCGCTACCGATTGATGACAACAACTTAACCAATCAACACAACGAACTTGTTGACCAGAAAAAACAAGCTACTGATGCTCAACCAACGCCTCAAAATTCAAACGACCGTCAGCGCCAAAATATCAGACGAAAACCTGTAAATATAGGAATGGCTGCATTACTTACGTTACTGATTCTTCCAATATACGTTAAAGCAAACGTCCAATCTTTGGTAGAGGTGAGTAAATTTGATTCATTTCCAGGAATATATTTTGAGAGTGTAGGTATGACGAATTTAATAAATAATGAATGGCAGCTTGTCGTTTACTATGACTTGAAGAATTATTGGGAAGAACTGAAAGGATTTGAACATGGCATTGAAAGGCTGCAGCTGTTATGTGATAAAATTCAGAACGGGACATACTGTAAAAACATATTGTCACTGTTCGAACACAATTTAGCTGACATCAGAATATACAACGAATTAATTCTTAGTGCTGATACCACTTCTACAAGAGCTAAGCGAGGAGCTGTGGACATCATTGGAAATATTGCCAATAAACTGTTTGGCGTGTTGGATTCAGAATATGCAGATAGAATGGCCAAAACCATCCAAACCAGTGGTAAAAATGAACAATCATTGTCAAATATGTTGAACAACCATACGTTGATCATAGAAGCAACTGCGAACGTTATAAAAAAAACTCAGCAACAAGTTAATAAACAATTTGAACTTTTTGATAAACATCTTGATGAGATCGATCAAAAGATTACAATAATTGACTCATACTTCAAACAACAAGAAATTCAGCACATGTTCTCATAACTAGCTGTCCAAACGATGTTGGTCATGAATAATTATCAACAGGGTCAAATTAGTTTGTTAGATATGTTGACGGATTCTCACCATGGCAAAATAAATCCATTATTGGTTACGCCTACCCAACTGAAAAACGCGTTGTTTACCATAAAGGATAATCTGTCTCCAGATCTCAAACTTCCTTTTTTCGGATCACATCAAACCGACGTTAAAAGCATTTACAATCTGCTTCATATACAAGGTCGAGTGACAATGGGACACATCATATTCAGAATACAGCTTCCATTAGCATCAAACAATCAGTTTGAAACATTTCGCTTGATTCCAATACCAGTAAAGGTAAGTCAATATTATGTAACCATAAAACCATCTTCTTCTTACTTAACAGTTAACCTACATCGAGATCTATACTATCCAATGAGTGAAACAGAGGCAGGATCATGTATCAAGATTAACTTAAACAATTTGCTTTGCAAACAGTCTCATCCTCTGTACAATAGAAATTCTAGAATCAGTCAATGTGAGATGGCTTTGCTGAATCATCAACCATTTCAACAGTCCTGTGAGCTCATCAAATCGAACGAAGCAGCTGAGTGGATACAATTATTCAATCCAAATCACTGGATCTACTCATTGAGTCAAAACACAATCATACAAATTGTGTGCAAAGATGAATCTGCAGCAGAGACATTATCTGGAGTGGACTTGCTTAAAATTAAACAAAATTGTGTGATCAAACAAGATACACTTACGTTAACGTCACACAATGTTCATGCAACACAATTGAGATCGTCATTTGCACCGATTGCAGATTTTAGCATAATTGTAAATCAGACGTTTGCCGAAACGACCAGAAACAGCTCCAGTCACGATATTCCAAAATTACAGCTGGACGGAATAACAAAACTTCAAGAACAAATACAAGAAATCAAGTTGAAACAAACTGAACCAGAACAGCTGAATACGAATGACGTCCACCAGTTCGCGATTGGTTATGTTGGACTAATATTGGGAATGATTGTTGCTATAGGCGTTTTATGGATTCTACTAAAATACAAATCACAAATTATCGGCAAAAGGGGCCCCGTACCAACACCTAGAAGGTATGCAATCAACAGTGTTCCTGACTTCACATTCAACATCGATGAACAGACTTCTGTTTGAGCTGACAGCTCAACGCGGGGAGTATGGATAATATGTAGCATAGATTATTATTTTGTAAAATAAATTCTTAGAATATTTTCTCATAATATTAACACTAAATTAAATTCCTAAAATATTTTCTTACCAGATAAGACTTCTAGAATATACGAATATAATATTTAATCCATAATTTTGGTGTGAATTGCATATTCAGCATTATCACATATATATATAATTCTTAAAATTACATTTTTTATTAAGTAACAAAATATCATATTCGTATATTCCATGGTCAGAATTATATAAATTGTTTACTATTTTTTGATTTTGTATGCATGCTAAATGTGCTGACAATAGGCATTTGCTATGCCTAATATAGTTTTTTTTTGTTCCATCGCTAACTGTAATTTTCTTAATTTTGTAATTTTATTTCATTCTTATTCAATTCGCAGTTAAAGCCAGTAGTAAACTTTTAATTTGATTTGTACAAACAGTACATGTAATAAAATAAGTAGTATATATTTTTGAATGTTGTGTAACAGTTTAGTCTTTTTTTTTGTGTGTAATTTTGAACTTAAATTTGGAAAATTTTGTTGTTTAAATTTCAATTATTTTTAACTTGGTAAATTTTGTTGTTTTAAATGTTAATTATTTTAATTTGGTAAACTTTGTTGTTTTAAATTTTAATTATTTTAACTTGGAAAATTTTGTTGTTTAAATTTAATTGTTTTAAGAAAATAATAGTGTGTGAATAAAACTAAATTATTGACGAAGAGACATTGTTTTTTTTATAAGATTTGAGTGCTGTGGTCCGCCGACATCGACAAAATTAAGTATTATAAAATAATAATACTCAATAAATGAACAACTAGAAAAAGTTCGATTTTTTATTTGATTTATTAAAACAGATTTTGTTTTTTGATTTTGACTTTGTATTTTATTAGAATTAATATGCTCTTGATATATATTTTGATTTTTATTAGTATTTGTATGCTTTATAATTTTACTTTCAGATTTAGATTTTTGTTTTAGATTTTCTTGAATTTGTATTGAGTTTGACTTTGGGTTTCGATTTTCTTGGTTTTGAATTAAATTACGATTTAGATTTTCTTTGGTTTGAATTGAATTTTGTATAATTTTTTGATTTTCTTTATTTTGAATTAGATTTATAGTTAGATTTTCTTGAGTTTGAGTTGAATTTGGTATAATTTTTTGATTTTCTTTATTTTGAATTAGATTTATACCTAGATTTTCTTGAGTTTGAGTTGAATTTTGTATAATTTTTTGATTTTCTCTATTTTGAATTAGATTTGTACTTAGATTTTCTTGAGTTTGAGTTGGGTTTCTTATTTTAAATCGCTTGCCTGAGTCCGGAAACCCGATGGACCAGGCTGATTGGAGTTTCCCTGATCTGTACCTGATTGTAATACTAATGAAATGTTATTTTCAGAATTAAGCTTTTTGTTATTATTCTATATGCGTTTTCTGCAATCCTCGATAACGTGACCGGGTTTTTTACAGTAACGACATATTTTTTCTTGAGAAATTGTAGCTATTTGCGGACTTGATTTAGAATTTGTTATAGCAGGTACATTATTAAATTTTGATAAATTATTTTGATAAAATCTAGGTTTATTTTGGAAATTATAATTAGGATTAAAATTTGGTTTAAAATTGTTATTAGTATTTTGTTTTCTACAATCTTTAGTGAAATGGGTTTGGGTTTTGCATGTACTACAATATGGTTTTCTAATGTTTTCATCTCTAGGAGTAATTCTATTTAATTTTTCTTTATCTATAGCCAGTTCGATTGCATCACTTAGAGTAGCTTTTCTGGCTGTACGAACAATTAATTTCAGTGGATCTCTCAATCCGTTAATAAAATTATTCATGACGGTCACACCATTCAATTCACGAATGGCCTCGCTACTGTCATTGGACATAGAATCCTTCACGCTAGCTATGTTTAATTCGTCTAGGAGCTTTTCAGCCCTTTCAGAATAATGGCTTACAGATTCCTTAAATCCCTGACTTAATGCGAAGATGTCCATTTGAACTAATTGTGTAGAACGCGGTTTAGAAAATTTTTCTAATAAAGAACTTCTTAAATCTTCCCATTTACTGAAATTTTTATATCTTAGAATTGCGTTATATGCGCGCCCTGAGATTTTGGAAATAATAATGTCTAAAAAATCAAATTTTTCTTCTTCATTAGTGGTTCTTTTATACTGAATTTCTGCTAGCTGCAAAAACCTATGCATATCTAAAGAATTCCCGTTGAATTCGGGAATCATTTTTGTAGCCTGTCCGATATCGAATTTTGCCATTTTATTTTTATTTTCAATAATATTATTTTGATATACTTTATCTGTATTCGAGTTATTACGAGGCGGATTTTTATTTGGTTCACCAAAGTCTAATAATTTATCTGAAGAGTCTTCACTTGTTTTACCAGTATTTTCAGAATTATCTTGATTAGATTGTTCTGTATTATTATTACTAGTAGATTCTTGATCGTTTAAATTCTTTTTATTATCTACTGGTGAATGTATTAAGGACATTGACTCAGAATGTTCTCTTAAAACTACTGGATTCAATGTTTTTGGTATTTTTCGCGTTCTGAGACTTAAATTCAGATTATAATTCATAAGACAAATATGTGTATGATATACAAAATTATTATTTCTTTTTTTTTTAGTGGATAGAGTAAACAACACAAAAGAAAATTCAATAACACAATAAATCATATCCAAAAAAAAAAACGTCTTTCAATGTATGTATAGGTCAAGGTTAGATAAATTTTATTTTATTCTACTGATATATATATCATAAATATAATTTTTTTTTTACATATACGAATTACGAGCATTTGCGATATGATACTATAATTATTAATACTATATTTATATTTGTATTATCGAATGTATATATTTTGTAATAAAAATAATTTTATTTATATAAAATTTCTTAAAGTATAAATGATTTTTATTTATTTTAGTTTAGCAATGAATTTAGACAAAATATTTTTAATATATATATAAGACTTACATTAAGTTAATTATTATGTTCATCTTTTATTTTTATATTTTGTTGATTTTTATTTTTGAAAATTCTAATTGATGATCTTGTTGTTCTAGTTGATGGTATTAATTGTTGCTATTTGATATCGTTGTTGATGACTTTAGATGAATTTATATTGTTGTTGAAGAATTTAGATGAATTTGATTGATGATTGTTGAATTATGGATGAATTTGATGAATTTGATTGTTGATTCTGGTTAAACGGTGCCTTGGGCCTCCGTTTAAAGATTACCTCTTATACGTTGGTCACTTTTCACTTCTATTATAATACTTTTTATTATTATATTTTTTTTTGATATTAAGATACTGTCTGCCAGACTCAACGGACATTAAGCAAGGGTAGTCTTTTTTTTAAAACTGAAAAAATTGCAATATCTTTTGAGAGTTCTATTATTATATTTTTAATTAATTTTTTTTTTTTTTATAATTTTTTTTTTATTATTTTTATACACTGTTATTATTTTTGTTAAGATTTCCGAATTTTTATATTAGATTATTAGAATAGAATAAATAAAAATTTGATTCTACCCCACATCTCACACCAATGTAATATTTTTGGTAGTATAATATATATATAAATGATATATAAATATTATACTGATGTTCTTGATTTTGTTTTGACTTAGGATTGACTTAGTCAATTGTTTTGTTTAATAAAATATACTGGCCTAAATATCACAATCGATATTTAGTGTCCAGTTACATATATATATCATTTAAGTTGCCCTTTTTGGTTCAATAATGTGTACTGACCGAAATATCACAATATTGATATTCGGGATCAAGTTACATATATTTTGCACTTTACATTGCATTTGACTAATCATTTACATTATTTTATGAATACATTATAATATTTATGCTTAACATATGTGCTAATGTATAACATATGTATATTCTTTATTATATATATTTAATGTTACAATGTTTATTTTATCTTTTTCTTATAGAAGATAAAATTGAATTATTGAATTTGGGTATATTACACCATGAAAACAAAAACAAAACTACCAATATTGTGATCCTATTTTCTTGATGTCTTACCTCTGCTTGTATTATTATCTATGGCCTGATCGTCTTCTTTTTAAATTAATACTACTGATCGTTTTCTTTTTAAATTACTACTTTTATTTATCTTTTTATTCTTTCCTACAATCTACTAATTAAATTAGTCTACTAATAAGTATATGAATAACTTATTGAATCTGATTGTGTTAGGGTCAGAATTGAAAGACAATTGAATATAAAATTTCCTCGACTTATAGAGTCTAAAATTGCCCTTTCAGCAAATCAATTATTATTAAACGTTAATTAATTAGTAATATAAATTATTATTACAGCATTGTGCAATCAGACTTTACCACTGTTTCAGTTGCCAATTCAATAATGCTGAACTAGCATTACTAAATGCTCTACAAAACAATATAAACAAAGAAAAGGTTATCCACATGTGCATTAAATTATATGCATTATAATATAAATAAATTATGAATGTATTTTTGTTCATTAACCTTTTCTTTGCTTTATTTATTATTTTTATGTTATCGCATTAAATATTATTGTTTACATTTTGACTTATATGTCACATATAAGTTAAGGTATTTGCTGATGCGCCTTTTTCGATTTTATTTGAAGGTCGCATTTACTATAACAGAAATGTAAACAATAATATCAGAGCTGGAATCTGGAAACAATGATAAAACCCATTACACAACACCTCCCTTTTCCGTGATAAAAATTATATATAAATTTTAAAAATTTGATATTCAATTCTATTTCAATTTTTTACAATAATATTAATAGATTTATAATAGTTAAATTAATGCCAAACATAAAACCTTAAAATTTAATAAAACCTTACAATATATAATTAAAAACTAAAATAAATATTTATTAATAAATTCCCTTAATATAAAATTTAATATATATTTTCAAAAGAATTATTTTTTTTTTTAAAAAAAATTAAATAAACATTTATTAATAAATTTCCTTAATGCAAATATGTAATTTTTTTTTTTATTTTCCCTTTTTTTTATTATTACAATATATCATATAATCATAAATATTAAAAAATAATTTTCAAATAATTTCTATTTATATAATACATTTAATTTTTTTTTCATTATTTACTTTATTATATTTTATAACTTTATCTGATAATTAAAAAAAACTTATAATTTTATTGTCATTGATAGGTTTTTATTCGCTTTTATTTTATTTTAAAAAAAATTATTAGATTTTACTTTTAACCAATTTTAAAATTCATATACATATATTCAACCAATCCCTCCCTTTTCCAAATAAAACTATACTAATAATTAATACAAATAATTAATTCAAAACAAACATTTCTTCTAACTTAGTGGCATCTATTGTAGAAATGTGCTAAACCTAATGTTAAAATTTACAATTTGTATATGATAAAAATGTTGTGCCAAATTTTTTTTAACTAGTGTTCAAATTAAACTATGAATTATGAAACTTAAAACAGATAATCCAAAAAAATGTTTTATACTAATATACTATTTCATTTTCTAAATTTCTCGGAACGATAGCACATTGGGTGTCACGTATTTATCACAGTAACAAGAATATAATTGTCGAGTTTTGTGGTTTTTCAGAATTGGTGGACTTGGTGCATTTCCATGTGGTGGCTTAAAATGTTTATTTCTATTAGTATTGTTAATTGTAATTTCGTTTAAATTGTTTAACTCTTGTTTTATGTGGTTTTGGGTTTTGAATATTAATGGTTTTAGTTTGGACGTTTTGGATATTAGTTGTATTAGCTTTAGGGTTTTGACTGTTAATAGTATTAGTTTTTGGAATGCGCGTGTTAGTGTTTTTAGTTTTTGTATGTATTGTTTCTGTTGTTATTTGAGGTAATGCTATTTGTAACTTCCGTCGATCTCCACTCAAAACTGATTCTGTCCTTTTTTTCTTATTACATTTTTTACACGTTTTGACTAAAACGTAAACGATTATATTCAATACCAATAATGTTAATTATTTTGTCATGCCATAAGTTTCGTTTTGTTCCAAATAATTTGTTAAAATCCCACGGTTCGTAATCTTCTCTTTATTTATTAGTGCTGATTTTATATAATTTTTTCCGTACGTGCAGGTATGATAATTTGCGAAAATTTTGGGTATTTCCTATGTTTTTGTTGTTCATTTTCCAGGCTTTGTTCATTATCCCCCTTCATGTTAATATGATTCTTCAAAATTTTGATATCTTCTATTGTTGCATTTATTTCCATATTATTTTCGTCCTTACTACCGATTTTCTCATTATAATTTATCTCTCTAATAATCTCTTTATCCTTACTTTTAATTTCATTCTTATCTTCATCAATATTACACTTAACTTTATTATTAATGTTATTATTATTATTCTTTATATATTCATTTTCAATTCTACTACACTCAACATCGACGTTAATATTATTACTTTTCTTTATATTCTCATTTTTAATTTTATTACTTGTGAAATCTTCCATGCAACCGTAACTTTTTCTCATTTCTCTCTCACCAATTAAATCTTTGGTACCAAAATCTGCTGAATAATTGTCATTTATAGGAATTGAAAATTCATTTTTATTATTAGATGTTATTGTAAATTGTAGAACCCTTCCTGGTCCTAGAACATTACAATTTTGTGGTACGAAATCATTACCCAAAATTCCATCTGCTGGTAACGAACAATTATCACCCACAACTTGGAATTCACATCGAAATTTTTCTGGTGTTAAAAAATTACCAATACACTTCCCTAAAGTTTCGCTGCTGTTGTGAAGTTTTTATTGTTGGTTTTTGCTCTGCACAAATCTTTGTTTTTTGACTAATTCTTTCTCTCTTTAATAGGCTTACTTGAGCTCCAGTATCAATTAATAATGTGACCTTATTGTTGTTGGCTATGTCCAACGGCATGGTCACCAAAGGTTCATACTGGTGATTTTTCGCCAGTACACCCACGTCCTAAAAAATACGGGATTAAAATTGGGGTTTTAATTCATCCCTTGCCCGTTTCCCTGCTTAGCCTGATATTGCTGTCGAGCTGGACACATAAGCTTGGTATGTCCGTCCCTCAGACACCATTCACAATTTACTAGTACTGTGCCAATCCCTACGGCATTTATTTGTGGAGCTGCTGTATTTATTGCTGAACGATTTTTGAAATGACAATTTGTTGCTATATGTCCTGTATTTTTACAAGAAAAACATTCCGTTCGTTGCCAATTGGTTTCTCGATGTGGTGCTAGTGGACGAACCGAATTTTGATTTCGTAGTACACGGTAATCCCTACTTATGTGTCCACCCTGACCACAATTAAAACATGTTAATCTTAAGTTGTTATTTGTTCTACCATTATTATTAAAACTACCATTATTATAATTGAAACCCCTATTATTGTTATTATTATTATTATTATTATTAATATTCCTATTACTATTATTATTAACCGAATTCCTATTACCATAATTATTATTATTACTAAAGAGATTTCTATTAATATAATTATTATTATTACTATTAAAATGACTATTACTAAAAATCCTATCTCTGTCATTGCTGTTTTGGTTAAATCTGTCTGAAAATTTTGTTTGCAAATTTGTTCCGATTCCATGATTTTGCAAAAGTTCCAATAACAGTTGTGTTTGGTCTGTTTGTCGTCCGCGTTCTGTACTAGTTTTTGTTGGTTTTAATAATTCAAGTGATTCTCTAGCAAATCTACTAGATTTCACTATAGTTAAACCGAAGTCCGTACAATTCTGACTCAATATATAT
The DNA here is from genome assembly GCA_963920725.1 of Rhamphomyia laevipes. Taxonomy (NCBI): domain Eukaryota; kingdom Metazoa; phylum Arthropoda; class Insecta; order Diptera; family Empididae; genus Rhamphomyia; species Rhamphomyia laevipes. The sequence continues at coordinate 75,419,591 of OY987255.1, read as the reverse complement.
TGTTTAATCGTTTCGGACTGTAATCCCATAATAAAAGTTTTACGTGCTGTGTCTTCTGCGTCCTCTATAATGCCTTCGAAACTGGTTGGGAATTTATACCTAGCTGCAGATTTGAAACACCCCAACTTCCTTTCAACTCGGTCTCCAAATTGTTCAATCGATTCATCAGGAGTTTGGACACATTCTTCAATTTCCCTTCGAAGTTGTGTCAAATCTTTTTAAAGGATAAAAGCATTTTCAAGTACGTTTTTGAATTCCTTGAAATTGTGCACTATCCGTTCTTGAAAAATATCAGCTGCTTTTCCTTTAAGTTTACCTCGATCAGTTGATTTAAAACCGAAGGTTTGTCCTGATCGTTCGTTCTAAAATATGTTTCGTGTGCTAGTGATACGAAATTCTGCAATTCCAGAATCAACCTATCACCCTCACCAGAAAATGTCGGAACTCCCTGAAAAAAAGTCTTATAGGTCCGTTCCAATGGCATTGTCATGTCTTGGACATTACCAGATAATCCTAAATCATAAGTGTTGTCTACATTTAATATGTTAGATCGCTGACTGAACACAGATTCACGATTCCTGAAAATGTCCTGTTGTTCTATTCTGTTTTTTGTACGTGGTATTGCTCCTTGTGATTTATTTGGGTCCATTGCGATGTTTTGTGGTAAGCTTTCTTTTTCCTGTAAGTCTTCGTCAATCGTAGCGTAATGGTCTTCCGGTACTTCTTCTATTAACTCGTCTTCTGGTTTTAGTTCTATACCGCCAACCGCTCCTTCCAGTTCCAATTCACTACTTGAATCTGAATGGTTGGTCGCGAAAGTCACCGATCGTCTAGGCCTGTTTTTGTTTGTTGATGTTGTTCGAGGAGTAGATTCTAATAAAGAATTTGCTCCAAACGTAATATTCGTTACCGAAAAATTCTCGTAATTTTGTAACCAGGTTGAAAATAATGAATCCTTTTCTTGAATCTTTCCCTGTTTGCGAGTTACAGGTGCCATAGAAATTCCATGAAAACAAAACAAAAACTACTTTGAGATAATCCAAAAAGAAAACACTGTGAGAAAAAACTAAAAAAAATAACCTAATAAATTTAACCTAACTAATAGACTAAATCGAACTCTAATAGTAACCACTGAACAATTTACTACAATAGTATAATATATCAACCTAAACCTTATTAAAAAAAATCCCTTATACAAATATATAACTGTAAAACTAAATATTATCCAAATATTATCCAAATATATGGCAAAAATTTATAAAAATAATTTAATTGTTCTTTATTTTAAAATTGTTAAAAGCAAAACATTTTTGTGTAATAAAAAAAAAAATTTAATATTATTAATATTATATAAAAAAAATCAAGACAAAAATGTTTAAAGAAAAAAATACTACCAAACTAATCAATGACAAAAAAATAAAAATTACCGCCTAAAATTATGCAAAAAATAAAATAAAATTTTTAATTTTTATTAAAAATTATTACAAAAAAATGAAGATTATAAAATTAACGTCTAAAATTATGCTATTACAAAAAAAAATCAACCTATATTAAAAATTATTACAAAATCAAAATTAATTACATATTACAATTGAAACAAAAAAAAACTTGAACCTACTACAAAAAAATTATTCTAAAATAAAAACAATCGTCACACAGTTGTTGTTTGAACAAACAGTGCCGTGACCAGTTGCTGAATTAAGTCAACATTCAATCAACATTTTGATGCAGTGTTGGACTACGTTCCAGCAAAAGAACCAGCGGGTAAACGTCTTTTATTTTTACTGTAAATTTCAGAACTTCTACAGGCTTTTGCCTGAGGTGGTAAAAAAGCAATTCACTTTGCTTTACTACTTGAAATTAGTAAAAAAAAAAAAGATTTACTAAATGTCATCGAAATCAGTAGCAGAATTAATAAAAGAAGATCCTCAAGTTGGACCCAAGCCAATTTCAATTGATAAATATAGGAGTCGTCAACAGGATAAAACTGAAGCTATTAAAATTAAAACAGGGGAGCAGAAACTAACAAAAAGAGGTGGAGAAGCAGCAAGAAGGAGAGCTGAAATTAAAAATTTACATCGAATATTAAAGTTGGAGTGTACGAGAGAACAAGAGCGTCATTGATTAGTTTGGTAGTATTTTTTCTTTAAACGTTTTTGTCTTGATTTTTTTTATATAATATTAATAATATTAAATTTAATTTTTTTATTTGTGGTAAAATAACACAAAAATGTTTTGCTTTTAACAATTTTAAAATAAAGAACAATTAAATTATTTTTAAAATTTTTGTCATATATTTATTTGGATAATATTTGCATAATATTTAGTTATACAGTTATATATTTGTATAAGGGATTTTTTTTAATGAGGTTTAGGTTGATATATTATACTATTGTAGTAAATTGTTCAGTGGTTACTATTAGAGTTCGATTTAGTCTATTAGTTAGTTTAAATTTATTAGGTTATTTTTTTTAGTTTTTTCTCACAGTGTTTTCTTTGTTTTGTTTTCATGGATATCTATTCAGAGAATTCGACCCCTGAGATCGTTATATAATTCTTGATTTATTAAATCTTTCGCATGGAAGACACCAACTATTAGTCTGTCATCCATATCTGTGCGTTCATAGCGATTTTGACCAACTATTCCAGAAATTTTACTTTTTAAGAATTTTTTTGCAAGTTTCGCATTTATTTTTGCAGCGAAATTGCTTTGTAAAAAATTTCTTCGAAAAACAATTTGGCCAATTACAAATTTACGATGTCTCGATCTCAAATTATACATGTTTTTTATGTGCTTTTTCCAACATTTTCAAAAGTCTATCTCGCATTACTCTTATTCTTTCTTCTTTTGGTAAAACATTTATATTCTCACTTAATCCATCTAGTCATAAGTTGTTATGTATAAGTTAAAATAGACGCTCGTTTGTTGGCTCCTACATTTAATAGTTTTTCTTTGCTGTTTTGCTGATCAACTGCTGTCCTGGTACGTCTTAATAATAAATTGTGTTTGGAGTCATCGTGGCACATTGCAGTTTTGTAAAATACTTGTTTTAAATTGGATAAAAAGGTATTTTAAAATTTCACATTTTTCGTTGTTTTTGCTGTGTCATCTGGAAGTGTCAATTTTTCGTTCTGTTTCCACTGAATTCCATTTCTGTTGCAATTTCATTCCATCACTGTTTCAACTTCATTCAATTGTTAATTGGCGCCTGCTCAATATATTACTTGCACATTATAATGGGTGATGAATACCGCGAACTTAGAACCAGAATTGGAAGCGACAACTCTATCAAAACTGCTGCTAATTTAAATTCGCCACATCAATCTAAATTAAATTATGATCATGTGGTGAAATTAATTGATAAACTAACTGAAAGATTTGATAAGTTTGAAAATAATATCGAAGCACTAATTAATAATAATTTAAAGAATCTTGAAGATAAGTTGAACAATAAGTTAAATGAAATGGTGTCTTCAATTACAGCAAATATTGAATTGGTGAATGTTAAAATTGCTAATGTCGAAAATGAGGTGAATGCTAAAATTGAGATGATGGAACATAAAATTGCACAACTATCTGAAATTTCAAGCCCTGATATAGATTCCGAAATGAAAAATGATGAAATTGAGAATCGTATTGACCACCTTGAAAGATTATCACATAATAATGATCTTATTATACATGGAATTCCAAAACTTGATAATGAAGACTTAACTGAAACATTTAAACAAATTTGTAAAATATTACAATTTAATAATGACTCAAACAATCTGTCATCTATCTTTCGAATTCCGAATGGGTCAGTTATTGTTAAATTTCTCTGGCCGTCGGTTAGAAATACATTTTTCAGCAAATATTTGAAATTTAAAACGTTAAATGTTTCGCATGTTGGATTTAGTGGTAACTGCAGAATTTATATAAATGAAAGTCAAGCGAAAACGACTTCTGATTTACTTAAACTGGCGAACACTTTAAAAAAGGATGGCTGGATTTTTAAATCTTATACTCACAAGGGGTATCTCTAGCAGAAGCACTCTTGGCAACGATACTGATGAACCACTTGGTAATTTTTCAATTCCTAATATTATATTAAAGTCAGCTCTTAAGCCCAAGGAATCGCTGAATGTTTGTCACATTAACATAAGAAGTTTATTTCCCAAAATAGATGTAATACGTTCAGCTTTATATAAAACTAATGTACATGTTCTCATGATTTCTGAAACGTGGTTGAATTCTGATATCACATCGAATATGATTAAAATTGCTGGCTTTAAACTCTTCAGAAATGACAGGTCCATTACAAATTCTGATGGATGTCCAATAATTGGTGGTGGTGTCTCAATCTATGTTAGGTGTGAGTTTTCTGTTAAAATTCTGTGTCAGTCGTTTCAAATACCTGGACTTGAATATATGTTTATAGAATTAAAATTAGACAAGGAATCATCTCTGCTTGGCTGTGTTTATTTTTGTAAACCTACAGAAGAATTAAAAAAGCTATCGCCAAAGTATGAACATATTATAATTGGTGGTGATTTTAATATTAATATATTGTCGGAACTGGATAATGTCAAACCTGCCTTTATTAGATTATTAAGTAGCTTTTCACTATCAACACTAAACACATCTTATGAGACCAGATTTAGTAAAACATCAGCTTCGCTTCTTGATATCTTTATTATTTGCCTAGTTCAAGCGACCATGATCTTATCTACTTCTCATACACAGTTCCTGTTAAAGTACCTGATAAAGACAAAATAAATTTTCGTGATTATAAAAACTGTGATATTTACACCCTCTATAATGCTGCTAATATGTGTCCATGGAATCTAATTTATTCGTCACCTGATGTTAATGTTCAGTTATCTGTTTTTAACAATATTATTCGTAAACTGTTTGATGAATATGTCCCACTTCATTCTATACGTAATAATTCTAAATATATCCCCTATTTTGATGGTGAAATTAAAAAAATAACAGCGGATATTGCTTATGATCTCTGGAAATACACGAAAACTGATGAAAATGGGTCCAAATACACGAGCCTGAGAAATAAAGCCACTCTGTTAGTTCGGAAAGCAAAAAAAGCTTATTTTTCTGAAAAACTAGATACCAACTTGTCATCAAAGAATTTCTGGAAAATGTAGCTACTTTTGGAATTCATAATAAGCAGTCCGCTGATGAATTGGAGTCCTTTGATGTCAATGAGCTGAATAAACTCTTTTGTGTCACTCCTGTCAATGTGTCCAGCGCTGTTAATTATGATGCTTTGTATGATAATACTTATGTTAGCGCCAATTGTAATAATTTCTGTTTTCAGTGTATTACTGTTAATGATGTGTTTGATGCTATTTAGCATATTAAATCTAAGGCTGTTGAACCAGATGAAATCCAGATAAGGTTTATCAGAATGTTGCTACCTGTGGTTTTGCCGCACTTAGTTTATATTTTTAATAACATTTTTACTAAGTCGATTTATCCAAATTTCTGGAAAGTAGCTAAAATTTTACCTGTGGCTAAAAAAGCAAATCCACAAATAACTGATTTTCGCCCAATTAGTTTGCTTTCTAGTTTATCAAAAGCTTTTGAATTTATAGTGGTTTGTATAGCGTCAGTTCTTTTACCCTTTATTTATTGTATCTCTAATTGTAGCAATTATATCTCTAAAATCCCAGTTACAAAAAAATGAATTATCGCACAATTTGTTATTGCCAATCCCAGCAAACGTTTTTTCTAAGTTGACAGTTGACGGACCAGCCGCCACAATACTCCCCCCTTAGTGATACCGTTCCGGTATTACGATACTTCTTCCTATTCTGGTCTTCTTTGTTTTTATAGAAACTGGAATATTTTCTTCTGATGTTGTTTTTCTTTGACGGTGTGGTTTTTTCTTGTGGTATTGTTTTTGTATTGTTGGTTACTGTATTTTCAATTTCTTTTTTTGCAATATGTGCCGCCTTTAACCTGTCTATTGAAATATTTGATACGCGCTCCTCAATTTGAATTTTGAAATATTTTTCGAAATGTTCAATGATTTTGTACGGTCCTTTATACGAATACTGCAACGGTTTTTTTATTGCATTAATATGTACAAAGACATGTGTACAACTTTTTAAACTTTCATGTACAAATATACGTTCTTTGCTGTGATTAGATGTACTTGTTGGACGAATTTTTGACATTTCAATTCGAAAGTGTTTAACAAATTCAGATTCATTCACATGGCCCTTACTGCTTACAAAAAATTCGCCTGGTAACCTTAAAACTGTGCCATATACCATTTCAGCTGGTGATGCCTTGACGTCTTCTTTATATACTGTTCGTAAACCTAATAAAATTGTTGGTAAAACTTTTGTCCAACTATGTGTTTCGTGACATTTAATAGAAGATTTCAGGGTGCGATGCCATCGCTCAATTAATCCGTTGCTTTGCGGATGGTACGGCGTCGTTTTTAAATGATTAATACCTAGTAGTTTTGTTAATTCACGAAATACTTGGCTTTCAAATTGCCTACCCAGATCAGTAGAAATTTTTGTCGGAATTCCGAATTGAGCGATCCAACCTGATACTAAATTCTTTGCGACAGTTTCAGCTGTTATGTCATGCATTGGTATCGCTTGTGGCCAACGCGTAAACCTATCGATAATTGTTAAGCAATAAGAAAAGTTTTCTGATGGCGGTAATGGTCCAACGATATCGATATTTATATGCGAAAACCGTTCGTTTGGTGTTGCATATGAAGCGTATTGTGTTTTATTGTGTTTTTGGACTTTTGCACGTTGACATTTTAAACAACATTTCACAAATTCCGATACTTCTTTTTTCATTCCGGTCCAAACGAATCTTTCACCGATTAATTTATTTGTTGATTTAATACCTGGATGTGATAAATTATGTATTTTTGCAATTACCTGGTTACGAAATTTCTTTGTGATGTATGGTCGCACGCTTTTACCAGATGTATCGCAATATATTTGATTATCTGTTCCTGTAATATTGAACAATTTTAAAATTAGTGAATTTTCTTGAGTTTGTTCAAGAATTGATTTAATTTCGATGTAATTTTTTTGATCCCTAGCAATTTCTTCGAAATTTATTTCATTGTTGTTTGTAATACATGATATTCTGGAAAGTAAATCTGCAACGTCGTTTTTTGAGCCTTTGACATGTTTAATGTTTGTTGAAAATTGACTTATATAGTCCAAATGTCGTAACTGGCGAGGTGAAGCCTTGTCATTTTTTTGATGGAATGCGTAAATCAAAGGTTTATGGTCTGTATAAATCACAAACTCTCTTCCTTCTAACATGTGTCGAAAATATTTAATTCCCAAATATATCGATAATAATTCTCGGTCATATGTGCTATAACGTTTTTCGGTTTCGGTTAACTTTTTAGAAAAAAAACCAAGTGGTTCCGAATCTCCATCTTTATTAATTTGATTTAAACGTCAGATGTGTCGACGTATAGTACGATTTCTGCGTTTATTTCCGGGTGAGATAATATGGTTGTATTAATCAAATCATTTTTACACTTCATAAAATCTCGCTCTGTATTTTCTGTCCATTCAATTGGAGTTTCATCATTTTTTTGTTTCCAGTTATTAATTTTTGTAATTTCATTTGGTTGTTGACAGCGTTCGGAATAAAACGTCGATAGTTATTTATCATTGCTAGAAATCGTTTTAATTCTTTCGCTGTTTTCGGTTTTTCATACGCTTTAATAATTTCAACTTTTTTTGGAAGTGGACCTATACCTTTAGAATTTATTATGTGACCAAGAAATTTGACTTCAGACTTTCCAAATACACATTTTGCTGCGTTAATTGTCAAACCGTTTTCTTGAATACGTTTAAATATAATTTTTAAATGTTGTTTATGTTCTTCTTCGGTTTTCGAAGCAACCAAAATATCATCGATATACGGAAACACGAACGGTAACTCTTTTAAAATTCCATCTAAATAACGTTGTTGCGTTTGTGCTGCGTTCCGTAAGCCAAAAGGTGTAACATAAATTCAAAAAGGCCGAATGGTGTCGTTATCGCTGTTTTTGATATATCTTTTTGTTCAACTGGAATTTGGTGATACGCTCTTTGCAAATCCAGTGTTGAAAATATCGTAGCTCCACATAAAGCATGCGAAAAATCCTGTACAAAAGGTATTGGGTATCTATCTGGTATGGTACATGCGTTTAGGCGACGATAGTCACCGCATGGTCTCCAATTACCATCCGATTTCCGTACCATATGCAGTGGTGATGCCCAACAACTTTTCGATGGTATACATATACCTTTTTTTACCATGTATTGGAATTCATTTCGGGCTGCGTCCAATTTTTCTGGAGATAAACGTCGAGACTTAGCAAATACTGGTGGTCCAGTTGTACTGATGAAATGTGTCACATTACTTTCGTTTTTGTTGATTTTTTTATTATTGAATATAGTAATGTCCTGAAATTCTTTTAAAATATTTGAAAAATTATCATTAGTATTATATAATGTAAATACATTGTATGGTGAAAATTTGGTTATACCAGTTGATGATAGATTTGTGATTTTATCGATTAATTTATTATTTTTTAAATCGACTAATAATTCAAAATTTTCGATGAAATCTGCTCCTATTATTGGTTGCGTGACATCTGCAATTATGAATGTCCATTTAAATTGTCTTGGCAGTCCTAAATTTACGTCTATTAATTTTTCACCATATATTTTGATTCCAGATCCGTTTGCTGCGAATAACTTTTTTGAAATTGATTTTAAATTTTTTTCATTTTTAGTAGGAGGTATTACAGATATTGCTGCACCAGTATCGATTAAAAATTTTTGAGCTGTGTCACGATCTGATATGTAAAGTTGATTAATATATTTTTTATGTGTATCTGAATTTTGAGTTATATCTGTATTTTGTTCATTTTTAGAATCAACAACAAACCCTCCTTTGAATGGTTGATTCACTACTAGTTTTTTTGTTTTTGGAAATTACAAGGTTCTTTACACTTTTTTGCATTTATTCCAAATTTATAGTGGTACCAGCATTGATCAAATTTTTGTTTATTATTTGGTGTATTACCACGTTTATTTTGAAAATTATACGATCGGGAATGTGAACGTGATCTCATTTTTGGATTTACGTTTTCTAATCGACTCAATCTTTGTGTTATTTTGTTAAGCTGTATTTCAACAGCATTATTTTTATTTGGTATATTGTTATTAAACGTATTTACAGTTGGTGGTTGAAATGATGTTGCATTTATTGAACCTGTGTGGTATTCACCACATTCCATTACTTTATTTTGCAAATTTTCTTCGCTTATTGAAATTATCACTCGAATTTGAGTTGGTAACCGTGATAACCAATTTGTCTTAGCAATATTTCTCCGACTTTATCGCCAGCCAACGCTTTCATTTCGTTCAAAAGTTCAGATGGTTTTTTATCCCCCAATGATATATCATCTAGCAATGTTTTAATTTTTCGTTGTTCGGACATTGAATATCTTTCGATTATTTTGTCCTTAAGATTTTGGTACATTGCATTTTGTGGTGGATCGATAATTGCATCAAGAACTTGACCTAATATATTCGTTTCGATTGATGTCAAAAGCGTGTAAATTTTTGTTGCGTCTTGAGTTATTCCGGCTAAATTGACTTGCGCTTCAACTTGTCTAAACCAAACTAATGGGTTAGTTGGCCAAAATGGCGGAATTTTCACAGCAATGCGGTTGATCGATTTATTTTCAAAATTTTCTTTACTTTCTTTTGCATCAATGACGGTTGATGTTGAAGATTGTGACGATTCTCCTGATTCTTCGCTCATGTTGATGCTAAAATGTAAAATTGTATAAAATACATTAGTGTAATTAATACAATAGGAACATGAATGTTTAATTGTTTTTTCCGAAAAAAAATTTTTTTTTTTGGCGAAACTTTTATTAATCACTATTGTTCAAGGTTATGTACAGACGCTATTTTCACTAATTTTTTTGCACGTGTTCGAATACGTTTTTTTCAAATCACGTCGGGGTCACCAATTATAGTGGTTTGTATAGCGTCAGTTCTTTTACCCTTTATTTATTGTACGTGAGAATAATAAAAACACATTTCTTTTTTAATAATTAATAATTGTAATCATTTATTTTTTAACGTTATAATTGTTATTAATTATTTTATTTTATTTATTTATTATTTATTTTTCGACGACTAATTATTTTTTACGACCATTCATAAACACGACGTACATCAGAATGCAATTATATCTCTAAAATCCCAGTTACAAAAAAATGAATTATCGCACAATTTGTTATTGCCAATCCCAGCAAACGTTTTTTCTAATTTGACAGTTGACGGACCAGCCGCCACAAATTCATTATGCACAATCAAATATGTAAACATCTTGAATCAAACAACTTGCTTTACCAGTACCAATCTGGTTTCAGATCTAAACACAGTACCAAAACTGCTCTTTTAAGCATAACGGATGATATTTCGGCGAAAATTGATAAAAAACTATATACTATTCTTTTGCTTCTAGATTTTTCTAAGGCTTTTGATAGTATTAATCACTTAAAACTGTGCCAAAAACTTAAAAACAAATTTAATTTTCATAATAGTGCTTTAAATCTCATTCTTAGTTATTTAAGTGACAGATTTCAGTATGTTTTTTGTAATGATGGTGCCTCAGATTTACTACCTGTTCTCTGTGGTGTACCTCAAGGATCCATTTTGGGTTCTCTGCTATTCTGTCTATTCATCAAAGCTGCCCTGCTTTGAAACTGGCATCTTATATTGGTAAGCTTAATGATGAACTGGATGCAATATCTTTTTGGGCTAATGATAATGAATTGAAATTGAATGCTTCTAAATCGCAAGCTATTATAATATCTTTGAAAGCAGTTGATACGTCCCATTTACCATTGCTTCGTCTAAATTACAAAACTATACCTTACTGTGATAAAGTTAAAAATCTAGGAGTAATATTCAACAAAACTTTGTCTTGGGGTCTGATCATATTAGTTCAATTTCGTGTAAAGTTTATGCTGTCCTACGTAGATTGTGGAACTTTTCTGACAACATCCCGCTTGCTTCTAGACATAAACTGATTGTAAGTTATAAGTCTTTATAATGTTAAAAAATATTGTTTGAATTAAATCATGTTAAATTTTATTTTAGTTTTCTTTCAGTAGTAATTTATTTTTATTTTCATTTATAATTATTTTGATTGTTGAGAGCATTTTTCATTTTTCATTTGTTATTTAATTATCTAATGTATATACATATTGTAGAGACTAATCATCACATTTGTGTATCTCAATAAAATATATTATTATTAATATATTATTATTATAGTCGTTTCAAAATTGGGTACATGGATCCATGTTACAACCAAATAAAACATAACATGGTGATGTTCCTATGGATTCATGTACTGAATTCTGAAGTGAACCAGCTATCTTCTACAGATAAATATCCTAGTCACGATGATCATTTCTAATATATGTTCTTATTGCAGCTAAGATCGATCTGTTTACACGCTCTGACTGATTTGACTGCGGAGAATAGATTAGTGTTCTTAAATGTTTTATTCCATATTCGTTTAGTAGCTGTAGATTGTACACCGTTGTCTGAATATATTGCCTGTGGGACACCGAATACATTGAAAACATCCTCTTCTAAATATCTACAAACATTTAGAGACGTTGGACTACAGAATGGTTTTAACAAGACATATCTAGAAAATTGGCCCAATACTATAAGTATAGATGTATACCCTCTTTTCGACCTGGGATATGATCCCAACAAGTCTATGTAAAAACATTGCCACGGGCGTTCCACAAGGATTTGTTGGCCCATTTCCGGACGTAAAACAACATTTGGTGCTTTTGATTCTTTACACGAATCGCAATTTATTATATAATTTTGAATTTGTTTTGCCATTCCTGGCCAATAAAAAAATTGTTTCACCATATAGATAGTCTTGCTCATCCCGCCGTGAGCTGCATTTGGTGGATCATGAAAGTTTTGAATTATGGATTTAGTCAGTCCGTTCGGTATCCACAATTTTCACGTATTCGCGTCTTGGTCTGCGTCTCCGTACCGTCTTTCCGACCGTTTGTACACTCGACCTTCAATTACTTTTAAGTCAGGTCGTTCAATATTGTCTACTACTGTCTTTATAATTTCCAAGTATTCAGGGTCCGAAAAATTGTCACTGTTTTCAATGTCTAGTTCTGTCACCATCATCACGATTTCATCTGCACTATCGGCGCGTGACAAAGTGTCCGCAACTATATTCTGGCTGCCTTTCCGGTGCTCAATACTGAAATCGAAGCCTTGCAGCTTTAAGCTCCAACGTGCTAAGCGTCCACTTAAGTCTTTTTGTCCCATCAGCCATTTTAAACTCGCGTGGTCAGTTATGATTGTAAATGATAATCCTTCAATATACGGTCTGAAACGTTTGACGCTTAGCACTGCAGCCAGACATTCTAATTCTGTGATGCTGTAGTTGCGTTGCGCCGAATTTAATTTTTTTGAAAAAAACGTGATTGGGTTTTATTTCCCATTATCAGACGTTTGATACAAAACCCTACCAACCCCTGAAGTACACGAATCACACTGAACATAAAATCTTTTAGAAAAATCAGGGTTCACCAATGTCAGTGCTGCTTTTAATTTTTCAAACGATTCTTGCGCTGCTGAAGTCCAAGTGATTTTTTTGTAGTCTTGTCCGCCGTTTTAAGTGTGTCTAAAATTGCTGACGCTAATATTGCAAAATTGGTGATGAAGCGTCGGTACCACCCCCATTCCCAAAAATCTTCTAACCTGTTTTGGTGTTTTAGGTGACGCAAAGTTACTGATCGCTTCGACTTTCATCGGATCAGGTTTTAGACTTCCGTCCGATACTATGTAACCAAGATATTTCAATTCTTGGAAACAGAATTTACTTTTGTCCACGTTAATTGTCAGTCCAGATTTACGTAATTGTAGCGCTACTGTATTTTAAGTGTCGAAGTGAGATTTTAAGTCCGCTGAAATTATTAATAAGTCGTCCAAATATACAAAAGCTCTGTCCCGTAGTTGTAGTGGTATTACTTTGTACATTAATCGACACATTCTTTGCGCGGCATTACAAAGTCCAAACGGCATTACTCTGAACTGATATAATGGTCTACCAGGTATTGTAAAAGCAGTTTTTTCTCGGTATCTGCCAAAAAGCATCTTTCAGATCTATACTACTAATTTACCGAGTATCTTGTAACCTGCTCAATAATCCTTCGATGTGTGGCAACGAATGCGCGTCTTTTTTTGTGACTGCATTTACAGCTCGGGAGTCCAAACACAGCCTGATTTTATTTGGCTTACGTACCAACACAACTGGTGAGTTCCACGAACTATTACTTTCTTCTATAACTCTTAGACTAATCATCCGATCTAATTCGTATTACATAATTTTTTCAATAGCCGGTGAAACTGGCCAATGCCTGCTTTTAATCAGTTCCGCATTTCCGGTATCGATGATATGAGTTTCGATATTTGCAGGGCCGGCGCTTCCTTGGAACAGTATGAACAGTTTGACGGGGCGCTGCAATTGGAGGGCGCTAAAATTTAATCAATAAAAATAAATTTAAAAAATAATTTATTTATTTTTCAAAATTTTTTTTACCGAAATTTTGAACAAATATTTTTTTCACTGTGTTTTTTACACAAAAGGAAAAATATAAAAATATTTGTCGTTGCACAGTATGTGAACACTTTAAGGGTTTAACAGACTAACTTCCGTAGGAGTTTCAATTAGTGAATTCAGGAGGCAAGGCTATGATAATGGCTCAAATATGAAGGGAAAAAACAATGGAATGCAAGCTCCGATTAAAGATTTCAAACCCGGAGCATTTTTTGTGCCATGCGCATCACATTCAGCTAACCTGGTCCTTCTGGATTCAGTTCAATGTTCACTTCAAGTTGTAGATTTTTTTGATACTGTCCAATGTTTATAATATGTTTTTTTTTTCTAGTTCTTTTTCAAGATGGGATATTTTGAAAAAGAATGTGAAAACACTAACTCTGAAGCCACTCTGTACGACAAGATGGGAAAGCCGTAAAGAAGCTTTAAAACCCTTAATCTGTAGTTTAAGTAATATTTATGACGCTTTAGTTGAAATAGGAGATGACAAGGATAAGGACGGAATAACTAGAAATAACGCGAATAGTTTATCTCTCAAAATTAAGCAATTTGAATTAATTTGTTCATTAATTATTTGGTATAATATTTTAGATAAAATTAATATATTTAATAAATATTTGAAAAGTCCTGCTATTTGTTTAAACGACGGCAGTAAATTTGTTAGAGGCTACAAAACAGTTTTTGACGGACTTAAGAAATGACGAAAAATTTCAGGGGTGTATCATTCAAGCTAAAGAAGTAGCTTTAAAATTAGATGTTCCACCAAATTTCCCTGATGCTCCAAGAAGCCCTAGTCGAAGACCTCAACTTTTTTCGTACGAAGGTAGAGATGAAATTATATCCAATCCTGGACAAAAGTTTAAAGTAGAATTTTATTTTCAAATCCTTGATCGGGGTATTCAATCTGTTAGCGAAAGATTTGACCAAATTTCGGAACACAATGATATTTTCAAATGTTTGCATAATATTTCTGTGGTTTCATTAGATGCTTCTGAGCTTTTAAATAGTTGCCTTTTAACTTTCAATTCAAATTCTGATATAGTAGGATTAGATTTATCGGACGAAATTAAAATATTCCAAAGTATAGTTTCAGAAACTTTAAGCCCTATAGAATCATTAGATTTTATATTTGAAAAGAAATTGGACCCGATATTAACTCATTGGCTTAAGGTCCTTTTAAGCTGAAGTATGCTGTAATTAAAGTCAAATTTCCCGGCACAATTATTAACTTCGCGTAACATTCTCGAAATGGGTTCATTTTTCCCATACTCTGTTCTATGAAATTGTATTTTAAAAATCGACATAGATCTAAGCGAGCGAAAATTAATATTAAGATTCGTCCGTTCTAAGAGAAATGGATAATCAATAGCACAGCACCATTATCATTGATTCTGATAAATTCTATTAATTCTCATAAGATCTCTTTACATACTATTAATTCTGATCAGATTTTCTACCATTAATTTTGATTATACTTCCCTTTTACTATAATTTACCTTTACTGAATCTCTAATCTAGTACGTTTGCAGTTAACCCTACTACCATTGACTATTACTGAAACTCTAGATACGAGAATGTAAGATTATATAATTTTAGTATTCTTATTTATTGGTTTTTAGTCTTATATTACTATTTATAAAGGAAAATATTTTTAAAAAATGTTTTTTTTATTTATTTATTTTTGTAGCTGTAGTGTCGCCTAAAAACTGTGTGGAAAACGCGCGGAAGTTCGCATATAGTCCAAACAAACGCGAAAAAAAACTCGACTTAAACGTCCAAAAAGTATCGTTAAATGACAAAAATATTTCTTATCATCGAAGTGTATTCTGTTTTTTTTTTTTCCTTTTTTTAAATAAAAAAATTATATTTATATCATTTTCAGATTAAATTGAACATTTTTCAACTTAAATTAAACATTTTTCAAAATATTTTAAACATTTTTCAAATAAAATTAAATATTTTTCAATATTAAAATATATTGAAATATGTTTAATTTTATTTGAAAAATGTTTAAGTTCATTTGAAAAATGTGTAAAATATTTTGAAAAATGTTTAATTTAATCTGAAAATGGAAAAGGAAGTTTCAATTTATAATTAAAAAAGTTTGAATTTTTTTATTTAAATTTTCTTACTATTTTCATTTAGTTCATGTCCAATTTTATCCCATATTCTATCTTTTTTCCTTATATTCTTGTACTCTTTATGAGATAAATTGTACAATATGGGAATTTTTTTTACTTTATTTCAATATACTTTTCCATATTTAACACAAAATTTAATTAAATAGTTTAATTTTTAAATAAACTTAATGTTTGTTTTCACAATTGTTGCGGCAATCGTGGAAAAACGCTGCTTACTGCGTTTCTTTTTGACAGTTGTTGTGGAAAAAATCCCTATACAATATGCGCGCCATAAAACGCTGTAAAAACGCGTTGTAATTAAATGTGGCTGAAAAAAACGCGCTGCGGTTTTAGAAAAAACACGTTGGTTTGGGGATGACTTAAATTTACTCTAGACGGCGGACTAATCCATACAAAACACTGTTTTCGTTTATTAATTTTTATTTCTGACTCTTCTAATTATATACTCGCTGGTGTATTACCAAGGAGGTTCGTTTCAGATGTTTTATATGCTGGTGTATTACCAACTAGCGCCAGCGCCCATCAGTTGGAAAACGAACGTCTGTGTTTAGAGGGAAAATTGTCAACCTCCAGCAGTTGTGGTTGGTACTATAATACTAGAATCTAGAATTAATTAATATATATATGTGTATATATTATCATTCTCTAGTTTCACGCAATGTATATTTTTAATTTATAAATGTGTAACGATTTTATAAGGATATTGAAAAGCATCCACAGTTTTTTGGTACTAAATTACTAATATTAAATACAATGTATATGAATGTAAACATACCAAACTATAGTTTTATAACATTAACAGGTAAGATAAATAAATGTTCCGAGTTCAAAACAAAACTAGTATAATTCACTATTCTGTAAATGGAATGTAACTTTAACTTTACTTATTTAGTGTTCTTTACTTATTTTGTTTTTATTTAAGACATTTTTATATACATATACTGTAAAAGTGTTAATTGTTTTTCGAAACAATTTTAAATTTAATATACAATTTTATACAATTGTATTTAATTGATAATTGAAAAAGAAAATAAATGGAAGTACATTTTAAAAATGTTAATTACCTGACAAAATTATTAGTGTATTACTTTTAATGTTATACTTTTTATTTTCAATAATAACAGTTTATAATAACAGGAATATATATTGGAAAAAAGAGCAATTATTGAACACATTTACTATACTGGTATAATAATTTATATGTATAACAATGGACATTCTAGATATTGATTCCTTATTAAATGAAGATTCTTTTTGGTATGTATTATTAAATTTCTAAATTTATTATTGAATGATATATGACTTATAAATTTATTGAATTGGCCACACATAGGATAGCTAAATTACTTTTATAACATTTCTTTAAATTTTGTGTGAAATCTATCACAATAATTTTAGAATTCTAGAACAAGGATAAGCACTTCTGTGAATACTCAAAATACGAAAATTATACCTATAATGTAAATGAACATGCAATTACTTCCGTTATATCGTTCCAGAACTGAATACTAAAAATACGAAAATTATACCTATATATGTAGGATTTCGAAATGAAATGCTTCGTTATAATATATTTTGGGTGATAGAAATTTCGGTTACCACCGCTTTATTGACTTTAAATTAATTAATAATGAAAATTAAGGTTTTACAGTTGAAATAATGTAAGTATGATTATATTATAAGTTTATTAAAAAACAACTCGTGCTAAAAAACTTGGATCTTCTTTACTCTTCGATTGACTTTTGCAAAGTCACTTTTATTATTTTTTCATGTCATGGGAATGGGAAATGAGATATCGGCTACACCAGAGTTGTGTGAAACGGTTGGCGCGTTCAGTTGGTTGGCACATTCACATACATATAATGAATAAATAAAATTTTAGTAATTAACGATACATATACTAAAAAGAACATCCAATGATCGTTATAAAATTGGAGAATATATTTAGAAACTGGTTACTAGAAGCAAGTTAAAAATACGGGTGTAGCAGAAAATAAAAAATTTATCTTGTATGCATAGTTTCGTCAAAAAACAAAGGGAGCGTATATTATTAAACAGTCAAAAGTTAGGGATTGTAGCAAAAATAGAGTATTGTATTGATTTTAATCCAGAAATGGCCATAATTAGAGTCGTATGATAACTCGAACTGGTCTCATAAGGATAAGACCGACTAAAAGTTAGCTTTAATCTTCTTATATCCAATGGTTTTTTACACATTAAACTTAATAATTTAATGTTCTGAAATGTTTTACAGCGAAGGTTGATTTCATCTTTGACTAAATTAATTACCAGGTAGATATAACTTTTTCGTATGAATCAGTCAGCTCTCGCTTTTGATTGAGAAGAGTTGAACTTTCTGGGTATGGCTGCCATTCAGAATCAACTCCACTTCACTAGCATTTGCTTGATTGATTTTAGAATTTGGTTATAAATCAAAATTTTGTTGATCATCTGGAATTTTGACCAATGAACCAGTACATTTTATTTTATGTTTAGGTTAAACCACAACGTGTCCTTAACGGTCCAATTTAGTGTCCTGTACTAGCTGGGAGTAGGCTGACCGAGGAGTCTAACGAGCCGTTATCATTTAGGTCGAGAGATTTCGAACAGTCAGCATATTGTAGAAGATTTCTCATACTGTGCTTTCAAGCTTCTTCAAGGCCTGAAAGGAGAGAGTAATATACAGCTCTCAATTAGGACAGTGGTGTAGTATGTGTGCTAGAGTTTCTTCCTGTCCCAGTTTCATGCAATTACTCACATATTATTTACATAATAATATATGGACATATCTGCCGATCAAGCAGTGTCCGGTTAAAATACCCACTTCTTTTTTTGGAAGTTTTTTTGACATTTTAGTTGCCCCATATGATTTACTTTATTTTTCATGTACCACCGCAACTTTGAGCTAGAGCCATGCTATCCAATTATTTGTATTAGTAATTGATTATCTAATCCTTAGCAATCAAAGACACATGCACCATATTTATGTTGCCAAAAAGTGGTACCTGAAAAAAGACAAAACAGGCTACCACTTACATACGGGTTCATAGTTCTCAAAAGAACGCGACTTCTTCCATGCGTCGTCACCTGGTAATGCAAGTCATTCGAAATTGAATAGAAGCTTAGTTATAAAACTTAAGTAGTTCGTAAAGTATGACAGATACTTACGGTAATCAAATCAAGCTTGATTAGGAGAAGGGCTTCAGACACTCCATAGGATTAGCACGGTAAAAGTATGCTGGGTACCCGGTTGTCGTGACATATATGGGAACGAGCAAGCCGATGAACTGGCCAGGAAAGGTTCTGAGAAGGATATAGGGGTCGCTGATCAATCAATTCTTGTCCCACTGGGAGTAGTGAAGAAAGAGATTGACAGAATTACGGAGAAAAAGGTAGGGGAAATATGGGTCAATACCAACACCTGTCAGGTGACTAAAGGTTTTTGGCAGAGAGGAACCTTAAAAGAACAAAGCTGCTTTTTTCACAGAATATGAGCAACCTGAGAATATCGGTGAGTATAATAACAGGACGTTGTCTCTTGGGGAAGTTGGCCAAGAGATTGGGGCTCACCACGGTGGATTTTAGGGCATTCTGCAGAATTAACTAAAGTTGTGCATTTTTCTGGTTTATAAGTAATTTTTTTTAAGCTTGCATTATTATTTAAACTTACGTTTAATTTTTTATAATTATAAAATAATTTTTATGAAAAAAATAAATACTTTTCATTAAATATTACAATTTTCTTAATCTTTATATAAACTTGAAAAAATATACCAGAAAAAGGGAACAACATAATGAAATTGAGTTTGCGTTTATATTACTTTTTATGTTGCAACATAAAAAGCATATTAAATGCTGGATTCACTTTTGAGATTTCAGATTCTGTCTATATATATTATATGTCTATGATTTGTATGAGCTTTGTAATTAGCAAAAGCAATAGAAAATATAATTATACATTGTTTTAGTTTCTGTGATTTATAAGTTTAATGAAAAAATATAATTGATTGGAAAAATTAATATTATTAAATAAAATATACAATGGCATTTTTTTTAAATACATTATTTAAAAAATTAATGTTACAATCTCCCCCTCTGGCGCTGAGATCGTTTCGATGATGCAACAGGAGTAGGCTGTTTTTTTGGTCGGCCTCGTTTCCTTAATGGATGAACGGGTGAGGTATCAATGTTATACGTATTTTTATATTTTGTGAGCGCTGAACAGTGATATGTACCTAATGGAATGTCTAGTGCATCCAAGTATGTCGATAATAATACGAGCCCTTCGCCATAATAGTTGTCCTACTCATGTAATTTCATTTTCTTCTCCAAATCAAGACATGCTACAAAAAACTCTCTAATAAAATGGACCCAAAACTATTTATTTTTTTATTCTTAAATATATTTCCTATAAAATAGCATAAAAAAAATAAACAAACAAATTCATTAAACCTAAAAAAAATAAAAACAAAAAATATAATTTGGGCAAATTAGTTGGCCTAGTTAAAAATGTTGCCAAAAAAGTTGGCCTATGTTTATAATATAACAATTACCTCTGCGTACCATCACCTTTTTGCTTCAATACTGCATGCAGGCGTCGTGGCATGGTATCTACTAAATTTTGAATTCGTCCGGCGTAGCTGAATTCCAAAAATCAGTCAACATTTGCTAAAGATCATTTAATGATCTGGGTGGATTGTTCCTTAAGTCTTTCGTCATTATGCCCTATAAAGACTCGATAGGAAACAGGTCAGGGCTGTTGGCTGGCCATTCCATGGTGTAACAGAAATATTAAGAAAAAACTGGCTGGCCATCCAAAATAACTGCAGCAGACAAGCGATGTTTAAGCAAAATAATTAAAACTGATCAGCGTGCTTTTCAACTGAAATAACAGTTAAATGGAATTCAGCTACTGGAAAAGAAATTTCGAGGAGAACATTTCTATGTGCAACGAAAAAGTTGATTTATGGTTACTACAAGCTATTATTTATAAACAATACACAATTATATTTTCTATTGCTTTTGCTAATTACAAAGCTCATACAAATACACATGTACAATATAATCTAAGCACAATACAATAACTACATTGCCGTTGCGCACTACAAATTAGAACTACAAAAAAGCTTTTAAGATACATAGTTTATTTGAAAGCTCTTTTGGAGGCTATATAAGCGCGCTGCTGGAAATAATTCTTCACTTAATTCAACGAGTACGGTAGTTTCTTACAGCCTACTCGTGGTTAACTTATTCAAGTTTAAAGTTGCGTTTCTAAACAAATTATTTTGTAATACGAATATTATAATATTTTGCTTAGTGCATATTTTGAAAATATATTGTCAACAAAAATTCTTTTTATAATTAGCACATGATACAACGTAAAATAAATAAATATAAATTTATACGAATACAAATACAAATACACGGCGTTTTATTTTAAAAATTCAAAGATTAGCTGGTAAATTGGAGAACCAACACACACCCTATTATAAGTGGCGCCCAACTCAGAGGGCCGATTTTACGAATTAATATTTGGGTTTTTAAAAAACGGCGAATAATAATATCCGTAGAAGTCAGCGAATCGCTGCAAGAAATTATTCATTATATCCTATAGAAGAAGAAAAAATGGTTACATTAACAGATGAACAATTTCAACAATTACTAGCTACAATGACTAATGCACAACAAGCTAATCAATCAAAGATGATAGAGATCCTGTCAAAGTTGAAGAATTCATCACAGCAATTAGCGTCTATAAAGATATAGAAAGAATAGCTGACAAAGAAGCAATTAGACGACTTCCTTTATTACTCGAAGAGAATGCTGTTATTGTTTGAACATCTACTCCGAAATGGTACTAAATTCT
Source organism: Rhamphomyia laevipes (assembly GCA_963920725.1). Classification (NCBI taxonomy): domain Eukaryota; kingdom Metazoa; phylum Arthropoda; class Insecta; order Diptera; family Empididae; genus Rhamphomyia; species Rhamphomyia laevipes. Next base: position 75,397,909 of record OY987255.1, on the reverse strand, counting down.
CAAAAGTTGGTGCAAATGTTGTTTTCGCGGATGGAATTCCAAAACAGGAAGACATTTTTATCGGTACTCGGCTTAAACCTTAAACCTATAAATTTTATAGCATTACCAAAATCAACAAACAATCGAACTTTAATAGGAATCGAGTTTTTGGAACAAAGTGAAATGATTTTAAATTTAGCACAACGTTGTTGGTATTTTGCTGATGACCCAAATCAATATTTCGATTTTTATGACACTAAAAACACAAAAGTAATAACATCACATACTAAACTTTATTAAATTGGGCTAAAGATGTTAAACAAATTCCACCACTTAGGAAAACACCACGTAGTTTTAATAATATTTATAATAACATTGGACCAAGACCACCATGGGAAATTAATAATACAAATGATTATTCACCTCATAGTAGTATACAAAATATTTTTCGTGATGCTATACCCAAAGAAAGTCTTACACCTGAGATGATCAGAGAAAATCTTTTTCCTCATCCTCATTCAAGCAAACAAAATCGTTTACCTGATATGATCAAATAATTTGAACCATTTTGTATGGAAATCAATTGTAACGACATCACATTAAGAAATGATGAAGGGACTCATCTGTCTAACGATGAAAAAATAAAACTAAATCAACTATTATTAAAAGAACATCAAATATTCGATGCTATATCATTACCTACACCGTATGCTGAACACTATATTAATACTGGTAATCACAGCCCTGTTGCAACTACGCCATATAGATTGTCACCAACTAGGAAAGTGCAATTAAAACAGGAACTAGATAAAATGTTGGTATTAGACGTCATTGAAGAATGTGAATCTCCATGGGCCGCACCTGTTGTACCTAAAAAAGATCAAAATATTCATGTTTGCATTGACTACAGACAATTAAATAGTATTACTATTCCTGATAATTATCTGCTACCAATGATTGATGATTTATTACATGCAACGAAGAAAACAAATTTCAAAACCACACTTGATCTACAATCAGGTTATTATCAAATAAAAGTTGCAGAAAATAAAACTGCATTCGTCACACCATTCGCAATGTATCGTTTTACAAGTATGCCGTTCGGGTTAAGAAATGCACCAGCTACATTCCAACGACTAATGGATAGATTTAGACTAGGATTAAGTGACATGTTTCGACTTATCTATCTTGATGATATAATAATCTGTTATGATACTTTCGAGCAACATTTAAAAGATATTGCATGTGTTCTACAACGATTAAAAATATATGTACATATTAAAAGTAAATCGTGAAGTCAAAATTTTGTTGTCCAAAAGTCAAATATCTTGGACATATTATCACAAATCATGATATAGATAGAAGTTAATCCTGAAAAGACGTCCGCAATTTTAAATCGTTCAGAACCGAAAAATGCAAAGCAAGTTCTTTCATTTTTATAAACTTGTTCTTGGTATAAAGACGTTTTATCCCAAACTTTGCAAATGTTTCACAGCCGTTAAAGAATTTAACGAAAAAGAATGCTCCATGGAAATGGAGACCAGAACAGAAATAATCTTTCGAAATTTTAAAGAAATTGTTGACTACAGCTCCTATTCTTCAGTCATTCTATTTAAAAACTGATGCCAGTAATCACGCTATTGGAGCAGTTTTTGTCCAGGGGGAGAAATCTGAAGAAAATCCTATGGAACATGCTTCCAGATTATTAACGGATGCGGAACGAAACTATTCAACTACCGAACGAGAAACTCTTGCAATAGTTTGGGCAGTATCTAAATTTCGCGTTTATATTGATGGGGCAGAAGTCACTCTATTAACAGATCATCGGCCGTTGAAATGGTTAATGACGTTGAAATCTCCCACAGGTAGACTTGCTAGATGGGCCTTACAACTGCAACCTTATCACATTAAAATTGAATATACACATGAAACTATTGATGAGCATAGTTGCAAAATTTGCAACATTTTAATTGATATACCTGCAAAAAAAGAAATGAACAATTAAAAGATGATACAATTAAAACCATAATCCAATCATTTGAAAACAATGATGAAAACGTATTACGCTGGACCACTCGTGGTTATATTTTAAATAATGGAGTTCTATATAGATTTTCTTCGGAAAGCGACAGTGAACATGCACAGTTGGTGGTACCAATACCAACACAAGAAAGATCTACAATACTGCCAACCTATCATGATGAAGCTACGGCCGGACATTATGGAATCGATCGTACTATCGCTCATATTTGTTCACGGTATTACTGGTCAGGAATGCGACGAGATATTACCAAATACATAGGGAATTGCGCCGAGTGTCAAAAATATAAGCCAAGTAATTTTAAGCCTTGTAGTCTCCTGCAAACAGTTTCCAGTAACCAACAATTTGAGGTAATATCTGTTGATCTTTTTGGATCTCTTCCAACTACTGATGATGGATACCAATGGATTCTTATTGCAGAAGAAATTTTTCCACTAAAAGAAGCTACTGCCGAAAATTGCGCCATGACACTACTTAATGAAGTGTTCTACGTTATGGTACTCCAATTCATATCAGCACTGATGCAAAAATTAACACATTGTTGTTTAGGTATTAAACAAAAATTTACACCCGTATGCCATCCAGAAGCAAATCCAGTTGAGAGAAAAAACCGAGACTTAAAAACCCAATTAGCAATTTTAGTTGGTAATAATCATACATGTTGCTCAGACACAATATACCAGCTATAAGATTCGCCATGAACACATCTAAATACCAGAGCACTGGTTATTCAAAATCGTATTTGACATATGGTCGAGAATTAAGGACCATAGATGACGTTAATCACGATCTTACATCAATTGTAAATTCAGAAAATTTCATACGACAAATTACGCCAAAACTTTTACAACTTGCTGAGACAATGAAAAACGTACAAGAATCCGTCGAACAAACTCAAGATCGAAATAAATTGTATGCCGATAAAAGAAGAAGACCACAACCAGATTTTAAAATTGGTGATCAAATCCTTCTTACAACACACGTCTTAAGCAACGCAATTTGTTCCAAAACCTGGTGAACCATATCCGAGCCCTTCGCAATAATAGTTGGCCTACTCATGTAATTTCATTTTCTTCTGCAAATCAAGACATGCTACAAAAAACTCTCTAATAAAATGGACCCAAAACTATTTATTTTCTTATTCTTAAATATATTTCCTATAAAATAGCATAAAAATAATAAACATAAACTAATTCATTAAACCTAAAAAAAAACAAAAACAAAAAATATAATTTGGGCAAATTAGTTGGCCTAGTTAAAAATGTTGCCAAAAAAGTTGGCCTATGTTTATAATATAACAATTACCTCTGCGTGGCATCACCTTTTTGCTTCAATACTGCATGCAGGCGTCGTGGCATGGTATCTACTAAATTTTGACATTCGTCCGGCGTGGCTGAATTCCAAAAATCAGTCAACATTTACTTGATCATTTAATGATCTGGGTGGATTGTTCCTTAAGTCTTTCGTCATTTTGCCCTATAAAGACTCGATAGGAAACAGGTCAGGGCTGTTGGCTGGCCATTCCATGGTGTAACAGAAATATTAAGAAAAAACTGGCTGGCCATCAAAAATAACTGAAGTAGACAAGCGATGTTTAAGCAAAATAATTAAAACTGATCAGTGTGCTTTTCCAACGTAGGGCAACTATTATGGCGAAGTAGGCCAACTATTATGGCGAAGGGCTCGGATATGGTTCACCACGTTTTGGAACAAATTGCGTTGCTTAAGACGTGTGTTGTAACAAGGATTTGAT